>CM028133.1:641410000-642035000 GCA_016271365.2 Neoceratodus forsteri
ACACACACACCTGATTCACAGGGCTTCCTGAATCTACTCAGCCCCAAGATTAATCTCCTGAGCTAGTTTCCCCCACACCACCTGCTACAATTTTAAAGACAAGTTTCAAAGCCCAAAACACTGGCTACAAATCTTGTTTTTCTCCCCACTTACCCTGCTGTTTTCAGAATGAAGATAAATATAAATATACCTTTAAGATAAAGCTAGGTGCTTTTACTCCTGTCAACAAAATCTGTTCTTCCAGTTTGAAAGTTCTGATTCCAAAATTACTTTATTGTAACACTGGAGATCATTATTTGGGTTATGACTACTTTTCTGTAGCACATTTTTCATTCCTTCCAGTGTTTTGCAGGTGGGTCTGATTTACTTTCTACTGATTTAGGTACAGCACAATTCTAGGCAACCACTATTTCTTTAATTAGCAGAGTGCAATAAGTAAGTAATAACACCCAACAGGGTGGGCATTAAAGGGATTTATAAAATGATAGAGGAATCCAAATCCAAATCCAAAGTTCTGATTGTATAAAACACATCACATGACCATGCGTATATCAGAGCACGACCGCACACCTGCACTTTTACCCCCTCCAAAACAATTTTGACATTTTATAAGATAGATAAACCACTCTGAGCTGTGTGGTCGCACTCTGATATACGCACGCCTTGGGCGGTTGACGCACACCAAGGCGTGCATATATCAGAGCATGACTGCACACCTCAGAGTGGTTTATCTATTATATAATGGACCGCCCAGGGGAATAATAGCCCCTGGAGGGTCCGTTATATCCTATAACACCCATCCTGGAGGGTATTATTACACTTAGAAAATGGGGTAACATTATAATTTTTTTTTAATAAAGTTTATAAAAAAAGAGGCTGAGACATCCTACTTCTGATTTGTTACTTTATTGTTTTACCTTACTGGTGCCTGTATAAATGTCTGTGTGCCAAATCCACTGATGTATCTCAACCCAATCTGTAACGACTGCACCTAAGTTGTTGTTTTTGAACTGTACTGTTGTCATTTCTGTATTCTCAATTTTGTACTCTCCCGGGTCGTGCCTGAAAATAGGCAGGATTGTTGCCTAGTGCACTCACCCAGTTACCAAAAGCTAATAAATAAAATAAAAAAAATATTAATAACAATTTATCAGAAGTGTCAGGTTCTCTAAAATAGTTCCTTTCGTGGCATTAGAGGGTGCTGTTGCTTATGAGAAGGCAGTTTTGTGTATTAAATAAGTACAGTGCAGTGTTTTGTTATTGTTGGTATTTTAGGAATCTTGGAAGAGTTTTCGCATTGCACTATTGTGATCTATGTTGGAAAAAATGGTTTTGGTTTTACAGTTTGAGCGGGGAGTTTGCAGTAGCGGTGGAGCGAGAATGATGTGGATGTCTGTTAGACAACATTGGAATCATGCAGAATCTCCTGGTTAAAAGCAGCCTACTTACCTACTCCTAACAGTCAGGGCCAGATCAAGCCTCTGGGGGGCCTGGGGCACTGGACCTCTGGGGGGCCCATGCGCGTGCAGTGTTTATGACATGTGAAAATCCCCAACCCATCTAGGGGGGTCTGGGGGCATGCCCCCCCAGAAAATTTTGAAAAAAATGGTTGAAAATGGTGCACTTTAGGTGGTTTCCTTATTGTTTTCTGATTTTTTTCCTACTGTAAAAAGTGACACTTTATGCTGGAAAAATACTGTACATGCCACTGCCTCAAATCATATATTGTATGTTTCCATATTCACATATATGGATAGTACAAATTTGTATGTGCTTTCAGAATATGAATATACAAACATACGGTGGATATTACTACAAATATATATAATATTTGCAAAGTGAGACAGCGTAGGATAAGGGCAGTGTTCAAACTTTGGGAGGTCTGGTGGGGGCTTGAGTCTGGAAGGTGTGTACTACTCCATTCACAAAGAAAGGGTGCTACAAGAGCTCGCTAAGCTCAGGGTGGACAAGGCAGTGGGACCTGATGGCATACATCCCAGGGTACTAAAGGAGCTAAGGGTGGAGCTAGGATAGCCATTATCAGAACAGTTTATTGAGTCTCTGAGCACAGGAGAGGTCCCATTTTTTTTGTTTTGTTTTTGAGAGTGACATCTTGAGTGCCTAAAGAATTGCTAGTACAGAGAGTACTCAGCAGCCAAAGACAAGTGTAAAGATGATTCACTGGCCACTGAGGCAGAGCGGCGATAGGGATAAGGCACTGACTCCAGGGTCTGTTGGTGTCAAAGCCTCACATCACTTCTGCTGGTGCCAAGAAAAGGGCCAGAACTTGGACGTGAGTCCCTATGGAAGATATCTAGGGCAACAAAAAATCTCTGTATTTCTCCTATATTATAGTGCCCATCCGGGCCTGAATGTGGACAACCTCTGTAAAAAGTGGTGAGGCCCCAGAAGACAAGACTCAGTGTGTACTTCAGGGAGAAGAAAGGGGAACCTAGATGAATATGGATTTGCAGGACTGGACTACACAGTCAAAGGTAGTACAGATGTGTTCATCTACCCCAGCATCCTTACAGGTAGTGTGCAAACAGCCCAGTTACACAAGAATAAAAGGGGCATACCAATCAAGACAGTCTGACATAGTCAATAAGAAACAATTTCATCAAGAAAATGGGCCAGCTTCTCCAGCAACCACAGGGATGTACCCTGTGTAAGAGCTAGTGTAGTCAATCCAAAAAGGTGCATAGCACGTCCCATGAGCAGAACAACTTCCAAGCACAGTTACACTGAATAGTGCACAGGGGCATGTGCTGCATTTAGTAACTATCAGAAATATACCCCAGGCAGGGGGGAGGAGGAGGACAAGAAAGAAAAAGGTAGAAATAAGTTGCGTTCCAGAAAATCCCTTGTTTTGGTTGGTGGAAGGGCCCATGGTATCCTTATCCCTGACACTTGGTCATTTGTCACCCCATTCTCTATTCATCATAATTTCCCCAATACAAAATCAATTTATGCTACTAGAACATGACATTTGTGTGACTTAGCAGTTGCAAATGTATCAATAATGTCATCAAAGCTGATTTGTCGAAGTATATCACTTTCAATACTTAGAAGAGTGAGTGCACTCAGACGGTCATCTCGCATTGTAGATCGCAGTTTGTTTTAATGAGGGCCATTTTGCTGAATGAGCGTTCACCTGAGCAGTTAGTCACCATTAGTGACAGGTACATCAAAGAGCGACAGAAACATTCGAAAGGTCTCTTGCAGTTCTTCAGTATGAAGTAGTGATGCTCGAGATAGTGGTGAATCACACCCTCTTGCCTTTGCAAAGCTGATGAACTGAGACATTTCACCAGGGAAGACCTCAACAGACAAGTCTGATGGGTATTCTTGAGCTAATTTCTGAGCCTCAAGATGTATTGCCTCATCAGTTAAGACGTCAGAGTCCACTATAACTTTGAAATGATCATAACACTTTGGTAAGCTGAAATCCTGTAATTCAAAGCCATAATGAGGCAATCTATTATAACCAAGTAGGTCTCAGTCCGGAATTTCTCTCTGCCAGTTAGAACAACTCCTTCAGATTGCACGTCGTCATACTGCATGTTTCTTTTCCTGTTCCTTGAGTGATCAGTTCTGTAATTAGAGGAGCCAGATAATTCTTGTGCTCGCATTTCAAATTTATCGAAACTATCACATAATGTGTTGACAAAGCTTTCAAGAGATGTCAGTAATTCAACAGCTGATTTAAGACCAATTTTGCTATGTTGCAAAGATTTGTTCGGCGCATTGAATCTGACAAGAATGGTATTCCACAGATCACAAAGAAATGCTGTTTCGACTAACTCCATTGTTTGGGACAACGAGTCTGCCTCATGTCTTGAGGTGCCATTCTGATGTTCATCATCAGCGATTTCCTCCAGAGCAGCTTTGATGTTGGCATAGCTGTCAAAGAGTGCCTTGGTTGCATCAGCACCTGCAGACCACCGTGTGTCAGACAGTGACTTCAGTGTCAATCCACCACCTTTCTCCTTTAAGTGTTTCATCAACACTGACCAACGGTGTGTAGATGCAGAGAAGAAAGTGTATACTTTCTGCAGCGAGCCAAAGAAGCTGACTGCCTCGACACAGCAATCAACAGAATTAGAACCAACTAGGTTCAGAGAATGGGCAGCGCAAGGTACAAATATTGCTAGGGGGTTCACTTGTCTGAGTCGTGCTTGCATGCCAGAGTATCGTCCAGCCATGCTGTTTGCATAGTCATAAGACTGGCCACGGCAATCCATGAAGTCAATGGCTTCAGTCTTCAAGTAGTCTAGCAGAGTATTTGCTAAGTCTTCAGCCATATGACTGCTGATTTGCAGGAAAGTCAAGAAGCGCTCAACTGGAACACCATTTAACACATACCGAGCAATCACAGTCAGCTGATCAACGTGAGTTAAATCAGGCGTTGAATCAACAGATACTGAGAAATACTTGGCCATTGCGATTTCTCTAACAATAGTGCCTCTAACATGGTTCGCCATGATTTGAATGAATTCTTCAAATATAGTTGAGGACAGGTAAGCAGGCTTTCCTCGACCAGCATTACCAAAGTTTTCTATATGTGTGGCCAGAAAGGGATCAAACTTCACTATCAATTCTATGCAACCAAGGAAGTTGCCATTATGTTTTGATCCAATTATCTCATCATCTCCTCAGAAGGCCAGGCCTCTCTCAGCCAGAAGAGTAACAACAGCCACTACCCAACATAATACATCACGCCAATACTGCTTTCTCTCCTGACACTGCTTCTCCAAACTGCGGTCAACATGGCAATATTCTTTGCGACAGTTGCAAATGCTGAGAATGCAATCTCTGTGCATGTCACTTTCTTCATGCGTGCGGATTCTCTCGTCAGCTTTTTTCCAGTCATTAAAACCGTCAATTTGCGAAAACTGATCCTTCTGACTTGTCATCAGCGTGCAGAAGAAACAGTATAGAGATCCTTTGAAGGACTATATAGCATCCATTTCCTCAGATGCATCTCACCATCAATCCCCCTGGTGTAGAACATGTGATTTTTCATGAAACGGAAATGCCCCTTTGGCTGTCTCTGTGTTGGGTTGTAATAACGCTTTGACTTCATGTAACTGTCAGAGTCAGTCTTATTCTGGCAACTGTCTGGTCCTTTCTCAATCCAGAAGTCCACTGTGGCGGAACGTATGGGGAACCACTCTGCAGGATCAGTTGATCGACATTCACATTCATCATATACTGAGTGTGATGAATCGCTGATAGGCTCCTTCTGTCCCAAAAACATGTCATCATTTTCATTTGTGGAAGTGGCAGTCAAAGGACACTGGTGGACAACCACAGTATTGTCTTCAAAATGTTCTAAATCAGATTCCGCATTAGGATGTGCCTGTGATACTTCAGAGTTGACAGTAGCATTCACACTTGCTGAGGGATAACTAGTTGGGGTGACAAGGACATCAGCTGACACAGAAGCATTAATCGCAAAAAATTGACTGAGTCGAGGGGTCTTTGCCAACACGGAATTCAGTTTATCTTGCTTCTCTTTCGCAATGCGACATTTCAGAGCACCTGATTGCAAAACCCTTCGTGGCATTTTCTTTAATCTTATACACACACTGTCTCCACACGTCCCAGTCAGACCTGGGAAACAAAATGAGGGATTGGAAAAGAACTGCATACAGTAGTAATTGTTAGTAATCACACAGTTAACTGTCAACATAGTTGGAAGCCACAATAATGTTAGTCTGTAGCCAAAATTTTAAGACGCACATTTTTCTTTTCTTTCATTCCTGAACCAAAATACTACGGGATGATGTTTTTAAATGTTTCCTCTCCCAAGTCATTCCCACCATATAAAAATGAAATTGACATCCTTGGTACAGTATTAAAGCAGCACTGCAATAATCCAGTGAAATTTTCACTTATACTTTTTTATGAAATTTTAGATTGCCACTCACCTCCTGACTTGTATGATACCCTTCTTTCCATAATTTGAAGCTGCCTTATTACCTTTTTTTTCCATGTTTGAAATAATACAAGGAGTTCTCTTTTTAATATGGCTCGGACTAGGACTTCATCAGTATTCTCTGCTGTTTTTGTCCAGCAGTTGTTTAAATATCACTTCTGTTGTGTCTAAAATGAACTATCATGTTGCAGGCAGTGCTCCCTGACCTTATGGAACAATAGGTGTTCAAAAACAGCTGATAATATTGATGAAGACCTGGTCCAGGCCATATTGAGAGGAGCACTCCTTTTATTGTTTCAAACATGGAAAAAGTACTAAAACAGACTCACATTGTGGAAAAATGGGTATCATACAAGTCAGAAGGTAAGTGCCAATCTAAAATAGCATAAAAAAGTATAAGTCAACATTTTCACCAGATTCATGCACAGCTGCTTTAGCCAAAATTATCAGAAACATGTGGAGCACCATTATTCATCCTCTCAAGCTGCCACTTAGAAAATGGTTAAAAGTATTCCAGGCTTCTGATTGGCTGAGGACTTCTCTAGCTGGGCATCTATCAGACAACAGATGCCCGTCTATTGAAAGTATCAGCCCAGCCAACCCCATGACCATCACCACAGTCCTGCTGCCCAACCTGGTCTCTAATTGGCTAAAACACCCTCATTTCATTTTCAAATCTCCGCCATTGTATTTGTCTTAACGAGAGCTGAGACCACACACCAGTCCACAAGACGTTCTCCCAATAAAATTATGACCCTGATGCATATCCCTGCTGAAATAAACAGAGCACAGCCAGTAGAAAAGAAATAAATGAACCTGTTTTCACAAAGTTACTTTTCTTTCTATTATCTCCCCATCCACACCTGAGCTGTCATGATTTGGCAGTACAATGGACAATGTGGCATTTTTGCCCCATTATCCAGAGAAATTCTGATCACACTTTTAAAATCAAAAACTGAAAACCACGTTTTTTTTCTATCAGTCACCAAGACAGCCACTGAGCTGGCGAAGCTCCAACCCTCATGCACACATACGCAGACACCACCAAAATGACAATCTAAATAAAGATCTCCAAAACCAACAACAGCAGTTTTCATTTTCAGACTATGAGGGCTAGTACGCCGTCTGCTCACCGCCACTCACATCCAATGCTCACCTGTCTCTTAACCCAAAGACAAGCAACTCTATTTTTTTCAATCCACATATAACCTAATTTTCTAAGCACAATAACACCCTCCAGGGTGGGCGGTATGGGCTATATCCACCCTTCCAGGGGCTATAAGACCCTCCGCCTGTGGCATCGGGCATCATTATGCCCCTGGGTGGGCGGGCACAGCCCAATACCGCCCACCCTGTTGGGTATTATTGGTTGCACACAGCATGTATCAAGCATGCTTTTATTTGAAATTGCAAGCCATGATGTAGCTCTCATACAGATATGTACTGTACACTATTCCATAAATTTTAGTACAAAATGATGATGAAAACTAAAAGGCAGTCTTACTTACCTCTGATAAACTCTCTTCTCGGCCTGAAAATGAATGAACTACTAAAATCGGCCAGGCGCAGGGTCTTCTCTTTTACTAGTCAGACTCTATAGCAAAATGCTCTAAAATAGAAAAACAGAAAAATAAATACTGTATCTTGAAGCCAAATAAAGCCCTCTGAACTGTAAATGCCATCACTGATGACCTGAAATCATCAAGCAGACATCACAAAGCAGTAGGTAAGGCTGGGGGGTTGGGAGTGTATTAATGGGGCATGCAAGTAAATAAAAAGGAGGTAATAATCCCTCTTTACAAGACACTGGTTAGGCCCCATCTGGAGTACTGCGTGCAGTATTGGAAGCCACACCTTCACAAGCACATTAACTAAATTGAGGCAGTCCAGAGAAGGGCAACCAAAATGGTGCAGGGACTGCATCAGAAGACATATGAGGACAGATTAACAGAGCTCAATATGTATACCCTTGAGCAAAGGAGGGAAAGAGGTGATATGATCGAGGCATTCAAACACCTTAAGGGCATTAACAAGGTGAAAGAGTCTAACATGTTTGAATATAAGAAAAATAGCAGGACAAGAGGACACAGCATGAGATTAGAGGGGGGCCGATTAAGGGGGAATGTGAGGAAATTATTTTTCACAGAAAGGGTGGTGGATGCATGGAATGGCCTACCTCAGGAAGTGGTGGCTATGAATACAGTGCAGGGCTTCAAACAGGCATGGGATGGGCATAAGGGAGCAATACAAATGAGTATGAATAGATAGGCCACTGACAGAGCAAAGGCCGATGGCACATTAATAAGGTAGAAAAAGAAATGGGCAGACTGGATGGGCCTTGCGGTCCTTATCTGCTGTCAACTTCTACATTTCTATGTTTCTATGGAGAGAGCCTCCCTCACTACAGAGGGCTCCAAGGGTATGAGTAACTGCATTGTAGTTAGACAGGGAAGCAGCATTATTATGGCAAGGAACATGTTTGCTTTGGGAGACAGTAACACCAGTTGTCAAGTTAAGCAGGTAGGTCACTAACCCTTTAACTCAACGTTCTCCATCACAAAGAAATGCCTAATTGCAGTACTTCCTCCCTGCCCTGGTAAGCGTAAGGGGTACCATGATCAGCCACATATGGTATCTTGGTATGGGGGATATGTAAACTGCGAATAACTTCCTCCCTTATGACAGGACTAGAAGGCTAAATAGTAAGTTCAACTTAGCCTTCTAGTTCTGTCATAAGAAAGGAAGTTATTTGCAGATTACATATCCTCAAGTTGAACACTGTCTGTAATTTGTTGTTGAGGTAATAAAAGTACAATTTCCATTTAATACATTTAAACAACTTAAACTCAAGTAGTTGAATTTGAAATCATGTAGATTCACTCTCAAAAGGAAGGAAGGAAGGGCATTTCTATTACATCAACAACAAGGAAATTACAGTGCACAGTGGTGTGTGTGTGTGTGTCAGTTTTGTGCTTGTGCTTACAGTGCTTCTGTACTTGTGCCGTTTATTTTTTTTATTTGCTCATTTATTTATTGCTCTATGCCATTACTGGCCTGCACTAATGCCTTGCATGCCATTGCCAATTGCTATGTAAATAATATAACTTTATTAAGCCTTGCCTTGCTAGTTAATAGCTCCCCCCCTCAAAATTAGGGGATGCCACTGCTCATCCATCCTCTATGCCCTGCCCTATGAGTTATGAGACTGGGAGGTTATCAGCACAGCAGTCGGAGGAATACAAATTTGATGTGAGTAAAGGGCGCTGGCATTCATGATCATCACAACAACAGACTCACTCAATCAGATGCCGCCTGGCCCCGCTCTCACATGTTCCAACAAGAGCGAGAGATGGGCTCACAGTCAGTCACTGCTGCTGCCAGGTGTGTGGGGCTGCTGGATTGTGAAGGGGAAGGGACTCTGGGAGAAGTAGTGGGAGGTGGGATGCAAGCCTGGATGGCTGTCTGCCAGTGCCTGGAGCTGTTGGACAATAGCTAAATAATATAAATATAATAATAATAAATAATATAAAATAATAATAGTCAAATTAACTAGCCTGGGAGTGGGTCCCAGGGTGGTAGCCTGGGTAAAACATTGGCTGGACAACAGGGCCACAGAAGGTAATTGCAAATGGAGTCCACTCTGAAGAAAGAGGGGTTACTAGTGGGTTACCGCAGGGTTCAATACTGGGTCCAGTCCTTTTTAATGTCTTTATAAGTGACATTGCAGAGGGACTGGAAGGAAAAGTATGCCTCTTAGCAGATGACACAAAGATCTGCAACAGGGTTGATACACAAGGAGGCGTGGAAAGGATGAGAAGGGGCTTGGCAAGGTTGGAGGAATGGTCAGAAGTAAGGCAGCTTAGATTCAATGCAAAGAAGTGCAAAATAATGCACCAGGGAAACAAAAACCCAAGGGAAGATTACACAGTGGAGGGGGAGCTAGGAACAACAACAAAAATGGAAAGGGACCTGGGGTAATCATATCAGATGATCTAAAGGTTGGCAAGCAATGTGAGAAGGTGGTAGGGAGGGCTGGGGGATACTGGGATGTGAGGCAACACCAGCAGAAAACAGGAAGTTGTTATCCTTCTGTACAGACAGTTGGTGAGACCCCATCTGGAGTACTGCATCCAGTTCTGGAGACCCCATCTCTGCAAGGACATAGACAGGATGGAGGCAGTTCAGAGGAGGGCAACTAAAATGGTGCAGGGTCTGCAAGAGTAGCCATATGAGGCAGACTAAAGGAGCTTAATATGCATATCCTTGAGGAAAGGAGGAAGGGGGGGCATGATAGAAATGTTTAAGTACCTCAAGGGAATCAACAAAGTCCAAGAGGGTAGCATCTTTCAGAAAAAGAGATGTGCAAGAACAAGGGGACACAATTTGAAGATAGAGGGGGGACAGCTCAGGGACAATGTGAGGAAGTATTTTTTCACAGAGAGGGGGTGGACTCATAGAACAGCCTTTCTGAGGAGGTTGTGGGGTCTAAAACTGTGGGAGAATTCAAGAATGCATGGAACAGACATAGGCAATTTTTGTGGGGGGTAGGAAGAAATAGGCCGTTGGTTAAATAGGATCTGCAGCGTATCCTCTAGGTAGGGAAATGGGCAGACTAGGTCGGCCAAGCGGTCCTTATCTGCCATCAAAGTCTACATTTCTATGGCAAAATAAAATTAATTTTCTTTCCAGTCTTCGCCATCTGACTCAAGGGACGGTCCCTCCCGGATGAGGATCAGAGGGAGTACTAGTCGTCTATTAAGTCCAGAGACTCACCAGCCAGGCTCGGCTCCCACACAGCAGAGGACTGCCTTGTTTTACTAAACATGTGTGCATGTTTGTACTGCCAGGAGGGGGCATTATTGATATTTACTTCCATATTTGAAATGTTTTTTTGGACAGTGTTGCAGTTTCCTTTCTGCTTATGCTCGTTTCTGCATGGGATTCAGGAGAGACAGTAAAAGAAATAAAAGTCACATACACACACCGGGTAATGCAGCCCAGGTCTATTTTTAATCTGTGTTAATAAAAGAGAAACCATTTAAAAGAGGGAGCGCGCACATGTGAAACAAGGGTTATCTGGGTTTGAAATACAGGTGTGCAGGTGTACTGCTTGGATAGTTTCAAAATTGAGTCCAGAATATGCTTTGGAGTTTTGATTCAAGAATGCTTTGGGTGACCCTGATGGAGTCTTTTACCTGTTGTTACGACTCCCCTACAACTAGCCAGTCATCCAGGTAAGGAAATACTATGATTCCTTGCCTCCTGAGATAGACTGCCACCATTGCTAGACACTTTGTGAATACTCTTGGGGCAGAGATGAGCCCAAAGGGGAGTGCTGAGAACTGGTAGTGCCCGGAGGGCAGAGTGAACTATAGGTATTTTCTGTAGCAAGGCCTGATTGGGATGTGAAAGTAGGCATATTTCAGCTCCAGGGATGCCAGCCAATTTCCTTTCTTTAGAGATGGGATAACAATAGCAAGTGCTACCATTTTGAACTTGGGCTTTGACAAATGTTTGTTCAAGAATCGGATGTCTAGGATTGGCCGCCAATCCCAATTCTTCTTCTTCTTGGTCAGGAAGTATTTGGAGTAATCTAGAGTACATGCCCATCCCCCTTTGGGAGAGGGGGATTGGCTCTACTGCTCTGGCTTGCAGAAGGTTTTTTACCTACAACTTCAGCAGAATTGTCTCTGCCGGAATTGAAGGCTGGAAGATTCTGTGACCCTGAAGTTTTGGTAACTGTCTGAAATGTACACAGAGATCCTGACTCACTACCTCCAGAACCCACTTGTCTGGAGTGATCTTTGTCCAGTCCTTGAGGTAATGAGTCAGCCTGCCCCCTACTGGAAGAAGGGTGGCAGCCTGTTTTGGGCAGTCAGGGGTTCTGTCTGGGCTGATGTCTGGGAGCTGGGACTGATTCAATCCACCTAGAAGGCCTCCTGCCCCTACCTCTGTAGTAGCCTCTGGCCCAAGTATAATCTACTGGCATAGAGACTGAGGCATATGCTCTGGGGTAATATCCCCTACTCGTACCTCTCCTTCCTGTGGATCTAAAAGAAGTGGAGGCTCTTTCTCTTGTGAATTACTTCTATAGGTGGTTTTGTACTCTTCCACCTTTTTCATATATGCCTCAGTCTTGTCACCAAAAAGGGAATTATTTTCACATGGAAAATCCATGGCCTTTAACTGAGAGTCTGGGGTATGACTGGTTGTTCTGAGCCAGGCAAACCCCCTCAGAGACACTGATAGGGCCAACAAACTGGACGCAGAGTCCGTTTGCATCCACAGCTATATGAAATTGATATTTGCTGGCATCCAGTGCCATCCTGGCAGTGTCAGCCAAATCATATGCCACATCACCTGGCACTCTGTCAGTTATTGCTAGTACTGAGTTCCAAAGGGCCTTCTGATATTGTGCAGCATATGCTATATAAGCTGCCTGTCTGAGGAGAAGGGAGGAGGCTAAAAACAGGTTACTCACCTGTAACAGTAGTTCTAAGAGTGGTATATGATGTACATCCACACTTTTGGCAGCTGCCTTTCCCCTTTAAATCTTGCCACAAACGTCTTCAAGCTGGCTCCTCCCACCCACTGAGTGATAACTCCCTCGACTCTACCCCATGACGCCAGATCATGCCCACTGGAAGCAGTGTTGTGCACCAAAGCCAGAGGAGGTCAGGTGGGCCCATGTGGATGAACATCATATACCACTCCTAGAAAGTAATGTAAAAACTTACCATAACAGTAGATCTTTGAGGAGTGTGTCTTGCAGTAGGTAGTACTTTTGGGTATCCAGCAGAGGTTGCTGTGGCGCACGGCAGCTCTTCTAGCAGTTTTTTACCAGGGACCGCCCACACATGACATCAGCTTCCTGTTTCCTATATAAATGTGGGTGGTCCGTGGTATCCTCAGTTCCCCCCACTGGATTCAGCTTGCAAAATGAGGACCAAGGGGAAGCCGAGGTACCAAAGGAGTCCCAACCCTGGTCATTGGACCAGAACTTGCTCTCTTAGAGCAAGGAGGGGAATGGAGAGTGGGAACTGACCTACTGCAAAAGGCACTCCTCAAAGATCTACTGTTACAGTAAGTTTTTTCATAACTGTACTATCTTCCACAGAGTGGTCTCTTGCAGTAGGTAACACTTTTGGGATGAATCCCAAGCAGTAATGCCCATATGGGAGGACAGTTATGATAGGAGACCTTGTAGAACTGCACAGCTGAAGGCCGTCCTACATCATGAGGCAATATCCAGATTGTAGTGCCTTGTGAAGGTATAGATCATGGACCAGGTAGCTGCATTGCAGATATCTGAAATGGAGGCTCCTTTAAAGCAAACCACAGTGATGGCCATAGCTCTATTGGAGTGGGCTTGGACAGATCCAGGTAAAGGCTTGATGCATTTTTTGTAAGAAAATGTAATACAATGCACCAACCAGGATGAAAGAGTACGTGTCGCAACCAGGAGGCCCTCGCGACCTGGGGCAAAAGAGACGAACAGTTGAGACGTCTTCCTAATCAATTGTGTTTGATTAGTATAGTAACGTAGTATACGGTGGACATCCAAAGTATGTAGTAGATGTTCACCCTGACTGGAGTAGTCTGGATAGCAGACCGGAAGCTCCAAGGACTGATTTAAAATATGTTCAGAGACTATGGAAGGAAGGGTTGGTATGAAGGACTACGCGGTCCTTGTGGAAAATCAAATAAGGTTTCCTACACAAGGGCATCGAGCTCAGAAATGGATCGAGTGGATGTGATAGCCACTAGAAATAGGGTTTTCCATGAAAGAAAATGGAGATCACAAGTGGCAACTAGCTCAAAAGGCTCAAGAGTCAATTTTTCTATCATAAAATTGAGATCCCTTGGAGGAGTGGATCTCTTAATAGGAGGTTTAATATGCAACATTCCTTTCAAAAACATCATAGCTAAATGATGTTGGTACAGTAACCGGCCATCTAGAGGCTCATGGAAAGTGGAGATGGCAGCCAAGTGGACTCTGATTGAAGAATAGCTTAGACTGGACTCAGATAGTGAAGCCAGGTAGTCCAGAACCTTCATCAGTGGACAAGAGTAAGGGTCCAAGATCAAGAGGCTGACCATATGGAAAAGCGTTTCCATTTGGAATTGCATGTTGCTCTTGTTGCTGGTTTACAAGAGGCCAAGAGGATATTGGCAACAGGAGAGGACACTTGTAAGCGAGTTATGAAAGCCTCCTCAGGAGCCAAGCATGACGGTGTAGAGCCTTCAGGCTGGGGTGTAGGAGAGACCCGTGACATGGAGTCAAGAGGTCTGGTCTGATTGGCAATGAGACGGGATCCTGGACTGACAGTTGTAGGACTAGGGGAAACCATGTCTCGCGAGGCCACACTGGGGCTATGAGAATCATCGTGGCTGGTTCTAACTGTAGTTTCAATAGACTTTGTTGCAGGAGAGGAATGGGGGAAGCATG
This sequence comes from Neoceratodus forsteri, assembly GCA_016271365.2. NCBI lineage: Eukaryota > Metazoa > Chordata > Ceratodontiformes > Ceratodontidae > Neoceratodus > Neoceratodus forsteri. The sequence continues at coordinate 641,424,391 of CM028133.1, forward strand.
TAAGAAAAGACCTGTCCAGGGCTGGGACAGGGCATCTATAGATTGTCCACTTCTGTTCGGGATAATGGAAAAATACCTGGGAAGACAGTAATTCTCTGGGGAGGCAAAGAGATCCACCTGTGGAGTGCCCCATTAGCTGAAAATTTCTAAGAGCACTTGCTTGTGAAGTGTCCATTCAGGAGTTGTGGACTGGCGACTGAGCTAGTCAGCTAACTGGTTGCAATGTCCCGGTAGGTGAACAGCTGTTAGTGTCAATTGTTGTCAAATGGCTTCTTGCCAAACTGCAAGGGTCTCTCTACATAGGGTGCGAGACTTCGTACCCCTTTGCTTGTTGAGTTAGAACACTACTGCAGTGTTATCTGATTGGATCAGTAACGATCCTGGCTTGAAATAGGACTGGAATGCCTGGAGGGCTAGATGAACAGCTTTCATCTCTAAGAGACTGATATGAGACAGATGGGGAGAAGCTTGGGTCTGATAAGGACCAAAGTGCACCCCCCAGCCCTGCAGGGAAGCATCCGTGGTCAACATTTGCATGGGAGTAGGGGACTGGAAAGGCATTCCTTGATTCAGATTGATTCTGATTGCCCACCATGTCAGGGAGGATTTCAGTGATGGAGTGACCCTGATTTTGTCTTCAAACTGTCCTGTTTTTTGGAACCATTGATTCTGGAGGGTCCATTGGGCAGGTCTCATGTGGAGACAGGCGAAGGCTACCACAAGGATGGCAGCAGACATGTGACCCAGAAGGCACAGCATGTGTCTGGCTGTGACTATCTTCCGAGTCTGTATGTGTAATGCCAGAGCTACAAGCGTATCCTGCCGGGCAGGCGGGAGGTAAGCCCTGGCTGTAACCATATCTAGAACAGCTCTGATGTATTGGAGAGACTGTGTTGGGTTTGGACTGGACTTTTAGGCCAATCTACTGTGAGTCCCAGATCTGCGAACAATTTCAAGGTAGCATCTATAGAGGCAAGCAGAGCGACTCTGGAGTCTGCTTTTATTAGCCAACCATCTAGATATGGTAAAATGAAGTGCCCTTCTCTCTTTGCAAGGTTGCTGCCACCATCACTAGGCACTTGGTGAACACTTTGGGGGCTGAGAGGCTGAAAGGGAGTGTTTGAAACTGGTAATTTTGACCCAGTAAGTGGAAGCATAAAAAGTTTTTGGTGGGCAGGGTGGATGGGGCGCAAAGCCAATCACCCTGCTTCAGAATCAGCATGATGGCCAGCAGGGTGATCATGCGGAAATGTTTGTACTGAGTGTAAAGATTCAGTTGTCTGAGATCCAATATTGGTCAGCGGTCTCCCATACGTTTGGGTACCAGAAAGAAATGGGAGTAAACTCCTATTTGATGTTCCAGAAGGGGCACCAGTACAACAGCCTGTTTGGATAAAAAGGTCATCAATTCCTCCTGTAGGATGGGTATATGATCTGGAGAATAATGAATCTTACATGGAGGGCAAGGGGCGTGGGGTGGAGAGAAACTCCAATGTATGGTTGTATAATCTGAAGTACCCAATTGTCAGATTGAAGAAACAGTAGACATTCATCTTAGTACTAAGTTTTTCATCGATGACTGCTACACAGAAGTTGCACTAGCTACTGTGTGAGCTGAAGGTGGTGGGAAAATGAATTGAGGATACCAGGGACTGCCCACACTTATATAGGAAACAGGAAGCTGATGTCATGTGTGGGTGGACCCTGGTGAAAAACTGCTAAAAGAGCTGCCATGCACCACAGCGACATCTGCTGGATACCCAAAAGTATTACCTACTGCAAGAGACCATCTAGATCTACTGTTGCAGGTGAGTAACCTGTTTTTCTAGGGACGTGGATATGATGTTCTATCCACACTTCTGGCAGACTCCTGGCAGTTCTCTGGGAAGAGGAGGCAAGGTGCACACCCACTACTTGGGGAACAGAGATTGGAGAACTGAGGCCCCAAAACCAGCATCCCAGCGTGACTTGAGGTCAATGTGGTAATGGGAAATGAAGGTGTGTGCTGACCTCCAGGTAGCAGCCCTGCAGATTTCCTGGATAGGGACGTCCCTTGATGCAGCCACCACTGCAGTGGTATAGCAGGTGGAATAAGCCCGTAGCCCTCTGAGAGGCTCCCTACCTGCCAACCAATAGCAGAGATCAATGCAGGATACAATTCACCTGCTAATCATCCACTGGTCTGCAGGTCTGCCAGGTGCAGCTTCAGCGTAGGTGACAAACAGCTGGCGAACCTCTCCCCAAACTCCAGCTGTGTGCTCCTTATAATAAGTGAGTGCTCGCAGCAGGTCCAAAGTATCGAGCCTGTGCTCGGCCTTTGAGGTGTGATTGGTGAAGTACACTGGGAGATTTATCACCTGGTTAAGATGAAACTCAGACACAACCTTCAGAAGAAACTTCGGGTTGAGGCGCAGGACAACCTTGTCCCTGTGGAAGACCAGGTAAGGAGACGCCACTGAAAGTGCCTGGAGTTCACTGATCTTTCTGGCTGACATGATAGCCACCAGGAAGGTGGTCTTCCACAACAGTTGAGACATGTCACACCTGTGCAGTGGTTTGAATGGCTTGCCCATGAGCTTTGCCATAACTAGCAACAAGTCCCATGGTGGTGGTTCACACACTGGCAGGGAAATGTAATCAAGGCCCTTGAAAAAGCACCAGACCACCTTCTCCTGTGCCACTGACTGCTGACCAGCCCATGCCAGGTAAGCAGAGATGGCTGCCAGGTGCACCTTGAAGGTCATCAACCGAAGGCCTAACTCAGAGAGGGACCAAAGGTAATCAAGAATGCTTGCCACTACACAGGACAAAGGGTCCAACCCTTTGCCCTGACACCAAATGGAGAGTCTCTTCCACTTGAAGGTATAGCATGTCCTGGTCGACTCCTTCCCAGATACCTCCACAACAGTGAGGATATCTTCGGAGATACCCAAAACCTGGAACTCTAACTGCTCAGGAATCAGGCTGTCAGGTGCAGGGATTGAAGGCCCGATGGAGTACCTTCCCCTGACTGATGGAGAGCAGGGTGTAGGCATAGAGGAAGACACCTCGGGAGCCTGCTACTGAGGCTGAGGAGACTGGGGTATCAGAACTGGCAGGGCCAGTCCGGATCCACCAGGATCACCTGTGCCTTGTCCCTCCTGGCCTTGAGAAACACCTTGTAAATCAATGGAAGTGGAAGGAAGGCATAGAAGAGGCCTGAGGTCCAGGACCTCGAGAAGGCATCCCTCTGCAGTGTTCCCTGCTGAGGTGGGCAGGCACAAAACAGACTCAGCTTTGCGTTCTCTCTGGAGCCGAACAGATCCACCTGAGGAGTGTCCCACTGGGAGAACAGACTGTGTACTACCTCTAGGTGGAGAGACCACTCGTGAGATGCCTTACCCACACGGCTGAGCGTGTCTGCCAGCTGACTGGAGGCTCCTGCCACATGGATGGCTAGGAGGTCTGCCCCACACTGTGCATGAGGGTCCACATACAGACAGTTTCCTTGCACAGAGGCAGGGAGTGTGTCCCTCCCTGTCTGTTGAAGTAGTACATGGTCGTGGTATTGTCCATCTGGACTTGGACCACCTGACCCCGAATGTGAGGAGCGAAAGCAATCAGCGCCAACTGAACTGCTCGGAGCTCCAGCAGGTTGATGCAGCACTGGGACTCCTTGGGGGTCCAGAACCTGTAGACTCCATGTTCCCCCAGGTGGGCACCCCAGCCTATCAGGGATGCATCAGTAATCAGGTTGACCATCAACTCTGGGTGGACAAACGGGATCCCTTACTGAAGATGCTCTGGGACTAACCACCATTGGATGGCATCCCACATCTGCTGGGTCACAGTGGCCAGCTGGTCAAAATGACCCTTGCGCTGAGACCACTGGCTGGCCAGCTCCCACTGCAGAGAGTGCATTCTCCAGTGGTCCCATTGGACCATGGTGGTGCAGGTCACCATGTAACCCAGCAGGCACAGGAAGTCCCGGGCAGGGTGCAAGTGCCCAACCTGAAATAATTGGGCAAAGGGGAGAGCCTCTGCCCTGATCTCCAGGAGCCATGCTCTGGCTTGGCAAGAGTGAAGCTCCGCCTTGATGAAGCTGATCACTTGCGAAGGCATGCATTCTGACTTGGCCTTGTTGGCCAGGAGACCAAGGGAGACACAGGTCTGGAGAGCCTGGTCCCTGGATGGCTCCACTTTCTGCCTGGAGGAATCTGTGATCAGCCAGTCATTGAGATAGGGGTAAACCTGGACCCCTCAGCGCCTCAGGTAAGCTTCCACCACTGCTATGCACTTCATGAAGACCCTGGGGGCTGAGGAAAGGCCAAATGGCATGGTCTGGAACTCGTAGAGGGCTCCCTCTGCTAAGAAGTGGAGGAACCTTCAATGAGATGGACAGATTGGGATGTGAAAGAATGTGTCCTGAAAATCCAGGGAGCAGAACCACACATTCTGCTGTAGAGATGGTATGATCTGAGACAGAGTTACCATCCTGAAGGTGTGCAACTTGAGAAACTTGTTCAGGTCGTGCAGCTCTAGAATGGGGTGCCAGCCCCCTGTCCGTTTTGGCACCAGGAAGTACCTGGAGACAAATCCTGGATGTTCCAGAGGATCCACAACAGGGGCCGTGACCTCCTTGCAGAACAGCTGGGCTATGTTGACTCGAAGAATTGACAGAATGTCTGTGGATACCATGTCCTCCTGTGAGGCGCAAGCTCAGCGGGGGGGGGTACTGCTGGAATTCCAGAGGCTGACCCTGACCCATCACTTTGAGAACCCACCTGTCCATGGCAACAGCGGACCATGCGGAAAGGAAGTGGCAGAGCCACTCCTCCATGGGAGGGCCCAGGGGAAGTGTGACAGGCATGAGGGAGGCACCCCTCATCCCATTACTCAGATGCCTTGGAGGAGAAGGAGGAGGGTCCAGCCGAGGAGCCACCAGAGCCTCTCCCCCCAGGCTTATGGATGACCGAGGCCACTGACTTCGGCCAAAGTCACCAGGCCTGGGCCTGCTAACCAGCCTGAGACCAGGCTGGTTTGGCCACAGGAGAAGTGGTGGACTGACAGGGCTTCCATTTCAACTGCTGCTTGGAGCCCTTGGGGTCCTTCTGGGCAGATGTCACAAAGTCCAAGGTGGCACTGGACTTCTTGATGCAGGTGAGGTGGCCCTCGACTCTGGGCCCAAACAAGTCAGTGCCTAGGAAAGGAACATCTGCCAGCTTGTGCTGAGTGTCTGCCAGGAAGGCCGAGATCCTTAGCCCAGCCCTGTGGTGCATGGCCACTGAGGTCACCGTGGAGCCAGCACAAGACTCCCCAATGTCCATATCAGTCTGGAGCTATTGATTTGCTACAGCTCGGCCCTGATCCCAGACCTGTGTGAGCGTAGTTTGGAGGTCCGCCAGGAGATGAGGATGCACCTCATCTAGGGTGCCCAGCAGGGCATGAGACAAGTGGGTCATGAGATGGGCCGAGCTCACCTGGGGAAGACCAAGCGAGGAGGCAATGTAGATCTTCTTAGCTGCGTGGTCCAATATTTTGGACTCTGTCAGGTGGCTTATTGAAGTCCCCAGTACTGCCCAAGTGTCAGAATACTGAATCTGCCACCAGATCCTCTGCCAAGGTGTGTTCAGTGAATCCCGAAAGGGAACCAGTAGGTACCACATACTTGTGGGCCATCCGGGAGGAGGGTGCAGGGCAGGAAGTTGGGTGCTGCCAGAGCTCCAAAGCAGGACCAAGAATGGCCTCCACCACTGGGAAGACCTCCATCAGAGAATCCCCCCGGTCAAGGATCTTGGTAACAGGCCTGTTTTTGGACAGGCTCCATTTTCATCCCCATGGACTCAGAGATCAGTTGAAGAAGGCCCAGAAAGGAAGTAGGACCTTCCTCATTCAAGAGATCCCCCACCGACTCTTCATCGACTGGAGGGGAATGCAGGGAGGAACCCTCAGACTCCAGGGTCATTGAAAAGTAATCGACCAACGAAGTCCCCACTGACCCTTCGAGGATGGTCAGTGGTGACGGTGACTGACAGCCAATGGGGAAGCCCCTTGTCTGGCCAAGACTGCTTAGTCAGAGCACCAGAGGTCAGCTGTTTAGGTGGTGGCTCCACTGGAAGCGGTGGAGATGCAATGGTCAGCCGAGCCAGGACCGTCTTGGTCAGCTCCTTATTTGGAAAAGGTGTCGGATGGTCAGGCAAAAGACAGGAGATGGCCAGTGTAGGAGCCGGGGTTAGCTTCATACCAGTGAACAACAACTGTTGCCACATGAGGTCCTCGTAGCGTTGCCGCAATTTGTGCCGAAGTCTCTCCTCACCTGATGAGGATGAAGATTAAGAGTAGTGGCAGCGCCACTTCCCATGATGTAGAGAGTGGGAGCTCCGATGTCGGCAGAAGCCGCTCAACTCATGGGAATAGGATCAAGACCTCGACTGCCGGGGGGACTGGCAGCGGGGCTCAGAGGGAGTTGGCGAATGCCAAGGCTCCTCCAGGTCTTGGTCATAGACCAGAGGCAGTGGACCAGCAGACTGATCTGTCCCTTCGACTGTCTGAGTCAGGATCAGAGTCCTGGACAAGGAAGTGTCGGCCTCTTCAGTCAACAACTGGTCAGTCGGTTTGAGAAAAATCTCAGCCGGGACTTCAAACAGCATCTTGGCCAACTGGCCCAATTGGGTTACCATGGAGCCGGTGGCCTGGGCCGAGGATTCAACCAAAGTCAGATCTGGAGAAGCATGGGAATTTGAAGCTCTCGACCGAAAGTGCTCCCAATCCCACGGATGGTGGTGAGTCCTTTCTTTTTCTTTTTTTGACTCTTTTTTGGATTTTGATTTGTGCCTAGAGGATCCCTGGCCAAGGGCTGGCAGAGACTGGCACAATTCCTTGAAGAAATCTGTAAAAGTTGAGCACAGCTGGAGTAGCACTAAGGCAGAAACTGAAGAGGAGAGGGATGTGGCCTGGGCCACCTCCTCCTCCTCCTCAAATGTTGCAAGCTGTTCAGCAGACCCCACAGCCATGGAGACCACCCAATGGGCATCCTTGGATTTCACCAGTGGATTCCATTGGCCCAGGCGGTCCAGCTTAAGTCAGGCGAGAGAGTCCTCAAGAATGGTCGGGTGGAACAAGCAACAAAAGTTTCAACCCTAGGGATCATGCTCGTGACCCAGGCAGTAGATGCATGTGGAGTGCGGTCGGTTCAGGACATCTTCTGCCACAAGGACACCAGCAGAACCTGGGAGGGAACTTGTCGTCCATCGAGGTCATGATTGGAGATCAAGCTGAAGACAAAAAACCTTTTTATTTTATAAATTTGGCAGTATAGCCAGAGATTTAAGTGCGAGGGCCTACTCAAAGCGGGAACAGTAAGGAGAGAATCCACTTCTTCCACTGGAAAGGAAGATCTGGCATCATGAGGTGGAGCTGAGGGAGTTACCACTTGGGTAGGTGGGAGGAGCCAGCTTGAAAACATTTCAGGCAAGATTTAAAGGGGAAAGGCAACTGCCAAAAGTGTGGATAGAACATCAGGTCCATGTCCCTAGAAATAACCCTTCTTCTCCATGGTGTAAATTTTCCTTGAATCTTTATCTGGGGGATGAGATGAGAGATGGACTCTAGCTTTATCACAGGCAGCAGTCTGTACCATGCCCTCATGGTCTGGATGAGCAACAGACCTATCAACTTGATATTTTTTCTCAACCTTCTTGTCCACCCTAGGACAGAGGAAGGTAATTGTAGGATTTTTAGAGTGTCTTTCTTAAGAGAATTATGAATAGGAAGGAACAATCTCTTGGTAGAAACCAGACCCATGATATCTAGAAATTCTACCTCTTCCTCATCTTCCATAGACTCTCGAGATCGGAGGCCTAAAGTGTCAGTCATTTGTCAGACTAAACAAATATGGGATGAAAAATTATCATGCCCACAAGGAGGGGTACCAAAATCTTGTTCTGGGGATACCTCAAATTCAATACGTCCCCCCCCCCCAAATCCAGATCCTCCTCAAAGTAAACTTCTTGACCGGGGTCTGTTGGAACTGGTGGTGGGATCTGAACCAGTGAACCCAAGATAGAACCTGCAGTTTGAATGTCCTGAATGACCTGCAGGGTTTTAGCAATGTCCTTGGCAGAGGGTATTTTGTATTTGTCTGCTGGGAGCTCCCTTGCTTCTTCAGCAGGAGGTGCAGTGACATGTTTTTCTTTAAGTTTCTTTTTGGCAGGCACATACTCTGAAGCCTGCTCAGTAGGTCTTTTGTATTTACTGAGTTCAGACCCTTTATCAGTACTTTTAGGGTCTGAAGAATCTTTTGAAGGTTTCTCCTTTGTTTTAGGGTGAAATGAAGAAAAGGCCTCTTCAGGGTACTTTGGTGACACTGAGGTGGGAGCAGAAGCCATTTCCTCTAACATTTTGCCCTTTTCTTAGTGATTTTAGGAAAAAATATGACTGGGACCCAGGCAATCCAAACACAACTCGTTAGCGATCAGCGTTAGCAAAGATTTGGAAACACTTTAAACAGTTTTTAAAACCTGTAGGTCCCATCCTCTTTTTAGGTCTTAATGACATGCCAATTGTCAGTAGACTAAAAGAAACCCCAAGAAAAGGGAAAAATATAAAAATCGTGGTCGGTTCCCTGAGGAGAAAAGGAACCATGAGTAAATAAAATTTATTTTATTTTTGTAACAAATGTGGGTGGTTCCTGAAAGAAAGGGAACTAAGCACAAATAAGGTAAATTGCTCCTAAAATAAGTAAAAATAAAGAGCTTTTAAGCCAAAGTCATCAAGTTAAATAGTGGTATAAACTGCTAAAACAGTGACAAAACTGACAAGGCATTGGTTCCTGGGAACTGCAAAGGAACCACTAGGAACTGAGAAAAATTCCCAAAATAATGCTAAGTATAAAAAAACGCTAACTAGAGGCAGAGAAATAAACATAATAGTGAAAAAACATTTTTTTGGCAGAAATAAACAAACTTGCAGTGAAGTTGCTGAGGAAAGCTCTTTGCGTCGTCTAGTTGTCTGAATGGAGAAAATGAATTTAACTGTTAAGATGGAACACAGTCTACCTAGAGGCAACAGTTTGAATTGCATTCCAGTTCTACTATTTGCACACATTTCACATTATATCACTACAGCTCCAGGGCAGTCAGAGATTCTGGGCTGACTGCATATGTCTAATCATACTGGAAGATTCCTGGGATATGAACAACAAATTACTAAATGATCCTACTGAAATGGCAGCAGCCTTCAATGACTACTTCTGTTCTGTATTTACTACGGGAAATTGCACAACAGAAAAACACATTTTAACCCTTAGGCTGCCAACAGAACTAGAACATATAGGAATTTTGGACTGATATCAGTCCGCGGCTATGCAAGGGTTAACTGACTTAGAATGTATTACCATAACTGAAAGCAGCATTAAGAATAAAATATAAGACCTAAGGAACAATCCATCCCCTGGACCAGACGGAATTCTGTGTATACTAAAACTTTTGTTTGACCATATTTTTAAGCCTTTAAAAACCACATATCAAACATTGGTTAATACAGCACAAATATCTGATGACTGGAAAACAGCAAACATTACATACACCTTTCTATAAAAATTGAAATAAACAGGATGTTGCAAATGATAGACCCATTAATCTCACATCAATACCAGGAAAACATTGAAAAGTTTAATAATGGATGATCTTTATAGTACAACACAAACTCTGGACAATAATCAACATGGTTTCACTGCCGGCTGCTCACGTGTTACAAATCTAATCAGCTTCTATGATAATATCAGTTGGAATTTGGACAAAAGAATTTTAAGTGATGTTATCTTCCTTGATTTTGAAAAAAGCATTCGATTTGGTCCCACACTGGGCAATTATTGACAAACTAACGAAAATGAAACTGCAAAACTGGTGAAATCAAAGAACCCAAAAGGTCAAGATTAAAGGGCATTCTTCAAATTTAGGCAAGGTTACTAGTGGGTTGCCACAGGGGTCAGTCCTGAGTCGTGTCACATTTAACATATTCATATCAGATCTGACAGCACATGCAACCTTATTACAAAATACAAAGAAGACTCCAGATTAGGTGTCCCATGCATAAGTTCAGATCTAATAACAATATAGACATATTTAAACAACATCTCAATTTGGGCAAAAAAAATGGAGAACAGTATTTAATATAAATAAATGTAAAGTGATCTATCTGGGCAAAAACCAATGTTAAGACCAAATATAATCTAAATGGAACCCCCCTGCAAAAAACAGTTCAAGAAAACAATCTGGGTATATATATATATATATATATATTTATATATATATATCGCAAATGACTTCAAACACCATAAACACAGCAATTCAGTTATTAAGAAAGCAAACAGAATAATGTGGTCTATAAAAAGAAATATAAGATCCAGAAGAGAAGAAATAATATTTCCCTTATATATGGCATACAGTTAGGCCACATCTTGACTATGCAAGTCAGTACTGGACCCCCCAACACTCACACACACACACACACACACACACACACACACACACACACACGTCTAAAGATATTGATGGAAGGGTCCAAAGGAAAGCCACTAAATGCATTTCTTCAATAACAAAAACAAACAAACAAAACTATACTCATAATCAGAGGTTGGAGAAATCCAAACTGATGAGTCTGGAAACAAGAAAGAAAAGAGATTTACTACTACTGCTTTATGATGTTATTAGTGACTCAAATTTACTAAGCAGATTAGATATAAATTTCAAGTCAGATGCAAAAGACAACACAGGACATTCACTTATGCTCAGAGGTAGTCAGTTTAAAATAACTCAGTGAAAATGTTATTTTACTCAGAGTGGTCAATGCCTGGAACAAACTCCCATTAGATATAGTTACAAATAAATCTAAAAAAAGGATTTAAAGCTAGTTTGGACTATTGCATACGTACAGGAAATAAGTTAGAATATGATCACTAATGAATGGAGCTACTGTAAGTATGGGCTAATGCCACCTCAGCTCCGAGACACGATAGTATGAACCGTAGTATGTAACCACATTATAAGATCTCTATCCCATTCAAATGCAACAATCCCCACCATAACTGTTACCTTTGGATTAGTTTCTAATTCTGTTTCTGTCCCCAACTGAGGTTGTGAAGATGATTCTGGAGAGGTGTTTGCAAAGGAAGCATTTAGTTTCCTTTTTTGAACGTGGAAAGCTTTAGTTAAGAATGGGGGTGTTATCTTCTGGGAGACTAAAAACAGACAAGAAAACATCATTCACAACTCAAGTATTGATTCAAAATTATCCAGTGAAATGGGCAACCCAACTACAGTAAATGAACATTTTTGTAACAAGTTTGGGTTCCTAGGTTTTTTACGTTTCTTGAGATTGCATAATTCTCTCTAATGGTGTTATTAGCTGTAGCTTTGACTGTTTGTAACTTGTTAGACATTCCATTTATAACCTTTGTATTCTTTTTAACTTGTACAGCTACGTTCTCCAGTTTTCCAGCTTTTTTATTGCAAAACTAAATGTAACAGACTATCCAATGTGAGGTAATATTTTTAGCAGCTGGTTTTCCTATACCTACCTCACTGTAAGTAACAAATGACTAACTGTTGTCAGATTTCAGCTCCCAAGTTCTATCAATATTTAAACTAACAGCTCTTCACATCTAACCTCTGTAATTTTCCCTTGTCTGTGTCTGTGTATGGCCTGGGAAACAACACAGATAAGGTCACAAACTGATTGAAGTGAAAATCATAAACCACTTTTGGAAGGACTTGCACGAGTTCACATGGCCACCTTGTGTCTATTAAAGACCCCGAAATCTGGATCTGCATAGAGAGCTTGCATCTTATTAATCCTCCTGGCAGACATTATAGCCACCAGAAATATTGTCTTCCAGGTGACATATTTGAGCTCTTCGAAATCCATGGGCTCAAGTGGTGGTTCTATAAAATATGTCAACACCAGGTTCAAATCCCATGGAGGGACAGGATTCCTCACTGGGGGGGATCATGTGGTTTAACCCTCTGAAAAACATTTTGAACACTATGAAACACAGGATTTTTCTTTTTCTGATGATTTGTAAGCTGTAATTGCAGCTAACAGAACCTTTAAAGATGAAGCCTTTAGTTCTTTGACAATAGTGCACTAAATAATCTAAAACCACAGGTAAATCAGTAGCAACAGCTGTGGTTTTATTAGATTTGAGCCAAATATAAAAACATTTTCATTTAGATGTTTTTTATTTATTTTCACAATTTTTGGCCAGTAAAGACACACTAAGCTTGCTGAGACTTGTTTCCAGGTGCATCCTGGGAGCATAGGGAATTTAAGTGACTTACTCATGATCACACAGTATGCAAGCGGTGTCCATTGGATTCAACCCAGTTCTCCAGGTTTGCAGCTCAGTGCTCTTAATAACTATGCTATACTGCCTCCCCGAAGAGTGTGTATAATGTATATGTTCTTCTAGTTCCTGGCTTCCTAGCTGTTTTCAAAACCTCCAGCTACTTTTGCTGGACAGTTGCAGGCTAGAAAAGACTGTCTTCAAAGTCAACTCTTATTCTTAGAGTTTAAGATCTGGGTGAGTCACTTTGCCTGGGGACATAGTTAGGAGATCATACCTCAGTGGCAGAGAGATGGGAATTTTTTTTTAAAGTTTTATTGGTATTTCAAGCATACAGGCATAGCGTACCAAACAAATAAGGTGGACTGTTACCGAGCTACAGTCTGTCCCTGCATGTGGTTACTAGGTGCAGGGCAACATTACAGAGAAATTTACACGAGGATACTCTGAGAGACAAAGTACAAGTCATATGCAGGATGCTAGTAGTTCTAGGTGCAATGTTATCTGAGGCATAGGTCCTGGCTAGGCGAGCATTACTCTTTCATTAGCAGATCAGAAGGATAAAGTTAATTACTTTGCTACCGGGGGTGTCTAACTATGGAACACATGAAGACTTGATCTTGTAGCAACAGGGCCTCCTGCAAGATCCTGAGTCAATGCCTCCAGATCAGCTGCTTCGGAAGTCACTCAGGCTTCTGAAACTTATGAGATAACACAAAGAATACCTTGGTTCCACTAACAATGAACTATTTACACTAAAAGTATTGTACCAAAAGAAGTATTGTCGGATCCTGAGAGACAGAGACAGAGAGAGAGAGAGAGAGAGACAGAGAGACAGACAGAGAAAGTAAGCAGTTTAGTGTTTCCCTGTGGAGGGTACCGCAGGGTCTGTGAAGTAGAGTGCAAGCAGTAAGAGGAACACTCATATCATGCAGGCTTCTGAGATCAGGGTGACTATTAAAGATGTGGAGGCCTGTTGCCTCATATCTTGGGAAAGCCATGTAGGGCCCTAGCAAGTGTAGAACTTAGCCATATCATTTTCCTGAGAGTGCGAAAGTCAGTCTAGTTCAGCTGTTGTTGTGAGTGACCCTAGGGCCTCCCCTGTAGTAGGGATGTGTGTTGTTCTCCATTTGCACAGGAGGGCTCTTTTGGCCTGCAAGGCCAGCAATGCTAGCCATTTATATTCATGTGGTAGTAGCCTGAGATTGGCATCCCTTAGTCCTAGAAGAGGGGTGGAGGTAGGAATGGGTCTCTTGAGTACCAGGAAGCCTGTGTGTGCAAATTGTTGCCATAGGGGGCTTGATTTTGGGACACACCCAGAGTATATTATACAGATCGCCCCTCACCCCCATTTTCTGGCATTTCCAACACCTGTCGTTGTCTATTAGTTTAGCTAAGTACAGGACCACAGCGGTTCTGTACCATGCATGTATGATTTTGTTCTGCATCAATCTGCTGCACTCCATACCTGAGCCCATTGCTCGAGATTTGAATTCCTAGGGTTGTCTCCCATTTGATTTTTGAGTCCTTTGATTAGGACATATCTTCCCTGTTAATCCCTTGGATATGGCTAGCCAAGACATAACTTCATTCCCCTTTCTGGCCATCTGCCTTTCTGTGAGGAGCGGCTTCACAGCCTCCCTTATTTAGAGGAATTGCTAGAAGTCCTTCTGCTGCAGCCCCTACCTATTCATGAGGGTTTGATAAGTGGCAACTCTGGGGCTAGGCAGGTCAGGGATGTAATGGAAACCTTTAGCAGACCACTGGCACGGCACCTTGTCTATGAGCATGTGTGGGTCATCCCATAGCGGTGTGTGTGACAGTGGGATCGAGGATAAGCCAAGCTTCTAATGAATTGTGTTCCAATACTTTATGGAGGGGTTGATTGTGGGATGCTGATCCCTGACTATGCCTTTTGCTTTGTATAGAAGGGCTGCTGGTGAGCATACCCCTCCTAGGGCCTGCTCCACATCTACCCATTGAGGGGAGTATTCTGACTTTGGGCACAGCCAATGCAATGTCTTAGCTGTTTGGAACGCAAACTTGTAGCCCTCCATCCAGGGCAAATTCCACCCCCCCTTCCAGTGAGCTCTTAGCTTATTACTGCTAAATCTTTTTTTCCCACTCCCATCAGGTTGTCAATGCTCTGCAGCCATTTCTTACAGAGGGGGGGTGGGGATGTGGGTGAATAGGTAGAAGAGCTTGGGGTGGTAACCATTTTTATGGCCATGATTTTACCAGCCAGTGCAAGGTGAAGGAGCTTCCACCTGTCAAATTAAATTTTTATGGCTTGTGTAAGGGGTTGAAGGTTTGCATCCCATAGTCTGTCAGGGTGAGAGGTGATTTTGATCTCTAGGTATGTGATACCTTTTGGTGCCCACAACAGGCCTGCACTGGAAGCCAAAGTTTGCGAGCAGCATTGATTCAAGGGCATCTTCCCCATTTTCGACTGGTTCAGTCAGAGGCTGGGGTGTGCGGCAAAGGAGTCTAGGAGCTTCAGCAGCGGTGGGAGAGCATCTACTGCATTTGCCAGTGGGATGAGGAGGTTATCCATGTACATAACGGTCTGGTATCTTTTGTCCCCAATTTGTAGGCCCAAGATATCCAGGTATTGTTGAATTGTGGAGGCAAGGGGTTCAGCTGCCAGAACAAATTGGAGGGGGGAAGAGGGGGCAGCCCTGTCAGGTGCCTCTCCCCATCGTAAACGAGAGGGACAGTAAGTGGTTTGTGGTGACTGGCTGTTGGGGAGTGGTATATGGCCTGAACCCATGCTCTGAACCTTTCCCCAATTTCTAGGTGTGCGAGCACCAACTGGAGATAATCCCATTCCAGGGAGTTGAATGCTTTTTCAAAATCAACAGCAATAGCTGCAGTTGGGGTGGGGGTGTTCTTCGCCACATGCATGAGGTTGATATGGGTTCGAATATGATTGGAACTGTTCCTCCCTAGGATGAAGCCCACCTGAGTAGGATGGATTAGCCCTGCCAAAAGAGGGCTTAGCCTGTTGGTCAGGATCTTGGCATAGATCTTACTGTCCACATTAATCAGGGATATGAGTCTGTAGCTAGCTGTCTTAGCTGGGTCTTTCCTTTTCTTTGGGATCACTGTTATCAATGTCTCTCTAAGCATAGGGGGGAGGCAACCTTGTGTATCCGCATCTTGGTACACCTTAGTCATAAGGGGGTAATCTGGGTGGTGATGGACAGTCGTCCCCTCCAGGAGATTTGCCGAGTTGCAGTGCCAGGATGGTCTGCATTACCTTCTCCTCTGAGGTAGGTGTATCTATTGCCTAGGCTTGGTGTTCAGAGAGTCTGGGGAGGGAGAGTTGATCCAGGAATCATTGGGTTCCCTGTGGGCGAAGGGGTGGCATGTGTAGAGGTGTATAGTTTTGTTAAGAAGGTTGCCATTGTGTCATTGGTGTCCTGGGGGTCATTCCTGATTTATCCTGCAGGGCCTTATAGACCTGCGTTGCTATCTGCCTATCTGCCATTTGCTTCAGCAGGTGATAGGCAAGATCTTTGCCCCCTTTGTCCTCTCCCTCCCAGTACCTGTGGCGAAGTCTTAGGACTGCAACTTCAACCTTCCTATTCAACAGTTGGTTGATATCCATTCTTAGTCCCAACACTTCATGCCCTAGGGGTGAGTGTAGAGAGGGGTGTGACAGGGCCTTGTATGCTGCTTCAGCAGTTTTTAGCTTGGTTTTGAGGATTGTCAGATGCTGCTTCCTCTCCTTCCATCTCACTGAGGCAAAGCTCATGATGTTGCCTCTCATGGTGGCTTTGTACGCCTCCCAGGTGTTGCCTGGGTTCACGTCAGATATAGGATTGTTCTGAAGGAAAAGGGTAGTCTCCTTCTGGGCCAATGGGATGAATTTGGGATCCCTAAGGAGGAGCGGATCCAATCTCTAGGACTTGGAGGTCGGGGAGGGGGCCCTCATGTGAATTGCAGTTGGACCGGGGCATGGTCAGACATCACCAGGGGTAGTATGGCCATGTCCAATATATTTTGAGTTGAGGGGGGAGCCAGAAATCCAGCCTGCTGAATGAGGCATGGACTCCAGATTGAAACGTGTAGTCTTGTGCTTGGGGGTGAACGGCCTCCAGCTATCTGTGAGTCCCAAATCAGCAATAAGTTGATGCAGGGCCTTATTCCCTCTAATGTTTCCTTCCCGGATACACTCCTATCTATTTGTGTAGGGTTAGTGTGAGATTAAAATCACCTCCCATGAGTACTGGAGTGTTTTGAGGTATGTTTGTGCCCAGGGAGCCGGCCAGTACTTGGAAAAAAATGCAGGTCATCCTGATTGGGGACACAGATGTTGCATAACACTAGTGGTCCCATTGGTGTGGTGACATTTGTTATCACCCAGTGGCCCTCTGGGTCAGCTATGCACCCTGCTATGGTCCAGTTAAGGGACTTGTGTAGAAGGATGACCATGCCTCTTTTCCATGTGGGAGTGCATGCATGATTTTTCCTGCCCAACCCAGTCTTTCACTAAAAATGAAGGCTCCTTCTAAGTCGGGACCTTTTTTCTTTTAATGGAGGTGTTAAGCCCCCTGATGTTCCACACGTGACATTCTTCATCCATGGTCAGTCAGTGGGGGTCTAATGTATGCCATGGGTCTTAAACTGGGTGGTGTACTGCTGACATTGTGGCTGTTCTTCAGGGAAGACTGCTACAAGATATTTTGTACTATAAACACTAGAAAATACCTGCTTCACCTTACCCATCATTTCAACTTGTGAGTCTCTGCTATAATAGGACACTCTCTCTGTCTCATCTGTGGGGGTTCATGGCCCCTTCAACAAACACACAATATTACATGGTAAACCAAAACATAACAGTAAACTATATACATAAAATGTAACTAAGGGTTGTCTTAGAGAGGCTGTCAGGCTTGTAGCCAGCAAACTAGATTACCCATTCAGTGATCTGGCCTCTCTGGGGGTATACGCTCTGCCATCATTGGCCTGTGCAGAGTGATTATCTTCCAGAGTGATGGAACAGCTTACAGTGGCTCGGGCTGACTCTATTAGCCACCGCATGAGGTTAGTCTTACCTCCGGGGGTAGCAATCAGCAAACAAAGCTACCTAGGGCTAGTAGAGGCAGGTTAGTGGCCCTACATCAAGATTCCTCACTGTGGTACCAGTGACAGTGTCTGCAGCCCACCTAGATGTTGTTGTAGGCAAGGGCTGGTTAGGCTGGTGCAAGCTGTCCACGACATAGGGCAGACTAGTTAACCCCTGGTCCTATCCTGGGAGGAGGCTGAGGGTATGATAACCTTGACCTTGAGGGTGGGTGGGTAGTCATGTGGTACTCATTAACATGTTATTCCATGGGTTCTAGTACTTGTTAACATCCTTGGAGGGTCTGTATCTTGCCCCCAGCAATTCCAGTGCTAACCATCCCATGGGGGGGGGACCCGCATTGTATGGGTAAGTCCCTTATTCCTTTCCAACAGGGTAGGCTGTAGCAATCATCAGCATTACCACAATTAGGGTGAGTGTGACCAGACCTCATGGGTTGAAGTCATAGCGGCAAAGGCCAGGCTCTACGGGGTGGCCTGGGGGGGGCCAGAAGATGTCCACTACTACACTCTGTGCCCAGCTGTCATAGTACTGAGGTTTTAAACCTGGCCCTATTGTCTCTTTACATATCAGGGTGAAGATAGGGAACTTCAGGTTCTGGGCTGGTTCAGCTTTTATCTGACCTGGGACTCAGCTTCTTTGCCCCAGTGAACTAGGTGCTGTAAAAGTACATTTACCTCCTAGACAACCCTAAACCTAAAACTTTATCTGCTGTCGAGCAGTCGCATTACTCTCAAAGAAATGAAACCCTGTCCTTAGGTTTGGGCTAACCAGAGAGGGGGAATGGACTCATACAGCCCTCCCTCATGGTACATTTCAGGGGAAGACATAAACTTGGCACCCAGGAGGATGGTCTTCTCAGGGGTGCTGGAGACCCAGTTAGTCCTATCTTAATAACCTCGGCTACCACCCCAACTCACAGGGGCCACTCTGCCTGACCTCCTGGTCCTCACAGCCGGATCCCCCACTACAGAGAACTGTGCCTGCACTGAGGATCTCCTACGGCCAGCGGCACTCTACGGCCACCACCTCAGCTTCTGCTGATTCACAGGGGCCACTCTGCCCAACCTCCTGGTTCTCATAGCCAGATCCCCCACAACAGGGGACTGTGCCTGCACTGAGGATCTCCTGTGGCCAGCGGAGCTCTACGGCCACCACTTCGGCTGCTGCACCAATTCACAGGGGCCACTCTGCCCGACCTCCTGGTCCTCATAGCTGGATCCCCCACTACAGGGAACTGTGCGTGCGCTGAGGATCTCCCACGGCCAGCGGTGCTCTACGGCCGCCACCTCGGCCACTGCCCCGACTCACAGGGGCCACTCTGCTCGACATTCTGGTCTTCATAGCCAGATCCCCCACTACAGGTACAAGCACTAGAACTGCCAGTTGACCGAAAGCCCTGGGCTGCCCTCCGATTGGCGCGGCGTTCTTCTGGGTGGACCATGATTGTACCTGCCTGCTCCTGCTCCTTTCCTATTGGAGCACTTCCCAGCCACTGTCTAAGCTGGGGAAACCGCATTTTTGTTGTTCCTTGACTTTCTGTATGTAATTTAGCTATTCCTGCCCACAATATTGCTTGCTTTTTTTTTTTTCTCCAGAGCTGTGTAAACCTGTTATTAGCTACAATGGGCAGCTAGGCAGCCAAACTACAAATGTACTGTGTGCAGTTAGCCAGAATGGTAGATTTAGCTGTGCTTTAATGTAATTGTACTGTGTTTTGCCAGCCTGGTTGATAGTTATTTCTCATCGGCTGTTTGTTAGGTTAATGTTCTGTGGTGCTGTAATTGTTTCTGCAGTCCCTAGCCCACCCGACTCCCTCGCTTATTTTTTCTCTTCACCACCCCCACCATGGCTGCAGCCTGAGACGATCACCAGCCTTCCCCACCTGTTCCTTTCTTTCCTCAGCTATCTCCCCTGGTTCCACTCTATCTTTCCCTCCCCAGCATTCAACTCTTTCATTCAGTGCTCCGTGATTACGCTCCTTAACACTCTCTGTGCTACCCCACCCATCCCATTACCTCCCTAGGCCATTCTTTTGTATTCTTTTTTGCATCCCCTCCAACGCTGTTGACCCACCGCCAGCCCTCCACCCTTCCTTGTCTGCTGTAGAAATTCCCCTCTAAATACTGTTTCCCTCTGTGCTTTCTTCCAGGGGACTGTGCCCGCACTGAGGATCTCCCGTGGCCAGCGGCGCTCTACGGTCGCCACCTTGGCCGCCTGCCCAAATCACAGAGTCCACTCTGCCCGACCTCCTGTTCCTCATAGTTGGATCCCCCACTACCGGTACGAGTGCTAGAACTGCCAGTTGACTGAAAGCCCTGGGCTGCCCTCCAATTGGTGCGGCGTTCTTCTGGGTGGACCATGATTGGACCTGCCTGCTCCTGCTCCTTTCCTATTGGGGTGCTACCCAGCCACTCTCTAAGCTGGGGAAAAACACCTTTTTCCTTTTCCCTTGACTTGCTGTATGTAATTTAGCTATACCAGCCCACAATATTGTTTGCTTTTTCTCCTGCCCCTCCACCCCCTTCCAGGCCACCATTAAATATGTACCCCTTCCTTCTTGTTGCATCTCCCAATTGGCCTAGCCTCCTCTGCTACAAGCCCTACCCACCTGTCTGTACAGGTCCAACCAGACATAAGAAATATAAACAAGTGTAGACCTATTCTAACAATCATCCTTCTCTACACTGCTGTAATGCCTCAACAGCTCAACCATGACTTTTACTAAGTTGGCTTTTCATCTGCTAGTATTGGCAGTGATGATGTTGCACTGCCCCACTATCCCTGTAGATACTAGCAGCCATAATCCTCACCGTGATGTACTAGTAAATTTCTTGCACTACATGCAAGGTATGACCACTGGGATCCATACCATCAGTACCTTGCTCCACTGCACCCCAATCTGGCACCTTGGCTACCTTCTGTATATTCAATCACGTGGCACCCCTGAGAACATGGCAATATATATTGTGCTATGCAAATTCAAAGTGCAAACGCAGACCAGCAGGGACAAGAGGTCTAGATGCCCTACAACAAAACTAGTCTATGAAATTATTAAAGTGTACCTTCTCAGGATATTACTTATGCTACTTCTGTTAGCTGGAAATGTTCATCCCAACTCGGGACCTATCAGACTAGCCCCCCACACCCAGAAAAGGTGGGAGGGTCCCTCACATTAGCCTCAATCAATGTCTGTAGCCTCCTCAACAAACGTGACATTCTGCAAACCTGGGTCCAGCAACATAACCCTGATGTGCTCTCTGTTGTCGAAACATGGCTTAACCCCAAGATACCAGACACTGCAGTCACCATACCTGGCTACACTATATTCAGGCAGGACAGGGTTTCTAAACGTGGTGGGGGCTGTGCCATCTACTTGAGGAATTCCTACCTGGGTCATGTCTTTCCTTTCTCAAACCCTAAACCCCCCTCGCAGGTTCTCGCTTTCAAAGTTCTACTTGGGGCACACAACAAGGAGCTCACCATAGCCTCTGTTTACCTACCCCCTAAAGATCAGCCCAATGGATTTGTGAGTATCATGGAAAACCTAGGGGGAATACACCATAACTCTGAGATCATAATACTCGGTGATGTCAACATAAATTGGCTCTGGGCGGAGGCCGGCAACTACAAAGATGCCATCACAGCACAGAACCTCACCCAACTTGTTACCACCCCCACCAGATGCAACTACAGGACAGGGTCACACACACTTCTGGACTGGATCCTTTCTAATTACCCTGAATGGATTTCTAAAGTCTCAGTGCTTCTTGATGGTATTAGTGACCACTCACCTGTTACCTGGACAAACAAATTCATTAAGCCCCCTCAAAATAATCCACACCAGGGTGTTAAAGCAGGGGCACCTTGGGCTACTAAAAACACATTTAAGCCACCTGGACTGGATGCTAATCGACTCTTCCAAAGACGTTAACCAAGCCTTTGACCTTTTCATCAGCCACTTCACTGCAGCCTTCAATATCTTTGCACCTCTAAAAAAGCTGAAGGTCAGGAGAAGCGCTAACCCTTGGATAACCCCCAAACTAATCTCTTTACTCAAACAAAGGGACCATCTCTGGCACTGTGCCTGTGCAACATTCACACCTGGGGATATTCATAAATATAAAGCTGTCAGAAATGAGTGCACGCGGGCAATTCGGAGCGTCAAAAGCAAATAATTCAAGGAGGCTCTCTCCACATTCTGGGGTGATGGAAAGAAATTCTGGAGTAACCTTAAAGACCTTACAGGCAAGGATCCTAAGTCACCACCCACTATGCTCAACATAAATGGAATACCAACATCTGACCTGCACACAATCACCAATACCTTTAACAATGCGTTCTCCAACTTGGATAGTGTCCTCCCATCTGACTTCTTCGACACCCCTTCTGGTAGTAACCCTCCTGGAACTGCTTCTCTCCTAAACCCTGCCCTACAATTCTACTTCAAGGAGATCCCAGTGCACTTAGCCAGAATCTATATTCGGAAGGCCATCCGCAACACAGGCTACAGCGGCGACTCCCTCGACCTGAAGTTGTTAGCGCTTGTCCTTGAAGAAACCCTTTTGCCCCTGACAAAGCTCTTCAACCCATCACTAAGGATGTCCCAGTTCCCATCTTGCTGGAAGCAGGCGACAATCACACCGGCACACAAAAGTGGAGACAAGACACTACACTCCGACTACAGACCTAGCTCCATCCTCCCTCCATTGTCTAAGGCCCTGGAGCGCATTGCCTCAGACCAGATAGTCAAGTACCTGGAAGACTATGACATACAGTGTCCCAAGCAACATGGTTTTCAAAAAGGGCATAGTACCACCACTGCACAATTAGAATTCATGGGATTCATCCATACCACTCTCGATCAAGGAAACTGTGTGGGGGCAGTATTCATCGACCTTACAAAAGCCTTTGATACTGTCAACCATCCACTCCTACTCAAGCAATTATCAAACATTGGGCTCTCCAAAGAAGTGCTGCTCTGGTTTTCAAGTTACCTTGGCGAGAGGGTCCAGCGGGTTAGGATCACTGGTGTCACCTTGGAAGAAAAGCCGGTCCTTTCAGGTATCCCACTACTCTTCAGCCTCTTCCTGAACGACCCCTCCAGAGTCTGCCATCAGTAATTACTACTCTAGGCCGACGACGCAGTCATGTTTACCAACCACCAAGATGCTGAGCTCCTTGAGAAACAACTACAGCTTGGATTCATGCGCATTGAAGAATGGTTCAAGACACACAAACTGGTCGTGAACTACAGCAAAACAAAGGTAATGACTTTCTCCAACACTAGGAGTAAGTACATGTCCCATGACCTCACCATCAAAAAACAAACAGGGACCATACTTGAACACATCCCTGAATTTAAATACCTAGGCATTATATTGGACAGTTCCCTCTCCTACCATCGGCACATTGATTTTGTTGCCAAAGTCACCAATCTCTGTATAGGCCTGCTCTACAGGCACAGACACTGCATGACTCCTGACACACTCCATCTAGCTATCAACACCTCTGTCACCTCCATCATTGATTACAGGCTAACAATCTATGGCTCTGCCTCTGCTTTCCACAGAATTACAGTCGCACCCAACAAAGCATGTAGGCTTCTAATGGGGGCTGACCGACTTACACACACTTGCGACCTGTACGTTCGGGCAGGATGTATCCTCTCATCAGCAGGATCCAGTATCAAACCTGCCTCTTAGCTAAAAAAGTCCTCCTCGCGGTCATGCCCCCAGGCGTTGAAAAGCTCCTCACTGACCACCACAGCACCCAGCAAACTAGAAGTTCACAACAAACCTTCCTTGTCCCCAGATGCCAGACTACAATGGGCCAGAGGACTTTTGTTCACAGAGCTCCATAGTGGTACCATACTCTCAACAAACAATCTCTTACTGCTGCTGCTCTTGACCCTTTTAAGAGACAACTCTGACTACATCTCAGTTCAAAGTCATTGTGACTGCTTCATCTAATCTGGGGCCCCACGCTCAATGCCCTCTACTTTAGACAGGACAGCTACCCCCCAACCAGGCCTCCCTCTCCTTGCCTGCCCCTGCTCACCCCCTCCTCCCCCACTCCCTTTTGTCACCCCTTCCTGGCGCCTACATTTATTCCTCCCTCCCACCCCTTGAGTGCTTTTACCTTCACCCTATACCCTCCGACAATGGCCTTCCTGCCTGCATACCCCCACCCTCTACCCTCTCTCCCCAGCAGCACTTATTTCTAAGGTTGCCCTTGGATGGTGTGTCATTTTACTTAACATTGGCACATTTTGAGGTACTGTAATTAACTAAGCCTTAGCCTCTTGCTTCTTTTATTGTGTAACTATGTATAATTATGTCAACCTTTGTTTGTATGTTTACCTTCCATTTCCTCGATGTGGAACCTTTGTAAATGAGCAGTTCCTGATCAAAGGTATTTGTAATCCTAGATTTCAATAAAATAAAAAATGACCCCCCATTCCCTCTTAGGAACCCTCCCCTGCATACCCCTCACTGTGTGAGCCCATCCTAAAAAGTAAAAATTCCATTTATCTGACTGCAGGTTTAATTAGCCCAGTGGGTCTGGTGTTGAGGTTGCCTGCAGGGCCACTCTGTTGGCTTATCAGAGTCAGTTTCTTATCTGGTGCACGGTTCCATCATCTGCTGGGCCTGTAGTCACACTGTCCTCCTCGGGCTGGTGATGATCTCCTGTTCTTCCTTCTTGCTGTGTTAATCGGTGATGTCCTGGTCCTCTCCTTCACTGCTGGGCCACTCTCTCTTAATTGGGTATTCCCTTCTAGTGTGTTGCTCCTGTTAGGGCTGTTTCCTGGGCCTCGAAGGCAGTGGTTCTCTTCCAGGGTGTCCCACAGGGTAGGGAGTGTGGTCTCTGGGTCTGACAAAGTCTGTCTCCCTGTCCTGGACCAGCCTGCTGGCGTTGTTGTAGTGTGGCCTGTTTTTATTAAACTGTGTAGGCCTTGATGGATTGGCCTTAACCGTGTGTTTATGTTTATTGCATTCTTGGATTACAACCTTTGAGCTACAAGCTCATTTACAAAGGTTCCACGTCAGGAAAATAAGGCAAACGTACAATAGTAACCACAGAGTAACAAAGAACTAAACAATTAAGAATGCTAAAATAACTATTAAAGAACATGGGATAGGGACAGAGCCTTAGCAGACAGGCAATGATAGAACAGCAGGAGCAATTGCACGGGAGAGTGGGGGGAGGGGTGGGTTTTAAGAGTGAGGGAGGAGGAGGAAGAGAGGGTGGTCGTCTTGCAGTAACCACGGGTTAGGGGGTCACCTTGTCAGAGAGAGGATGGGGGAGGGGGAGGATGGGGGTTGCAAGCACAGTGAGGGGATGGAGCCCAGGGAAAAAGAGGTAAGATCTGTGACTGGGCAGGGGTCAGAGGGCTAGGGTTGGGGGAAGGAGAGGGAAGCAGCGAATTAGGTGCTCACAAAGTGAAAATTGGTGGGGTAGTCAGGGTTTTAAGCAGGTGGGTTGGTCAGGTAGGACAGGTACATTTCCCTTGTGAGGAAAGGTGTGAGGCCAGGTCCGGGATATGTAATCCATAAGCACTTCAGAGGGGCTGAAGAGCAGGGGAGAACCATTCTGCACAATTCTCATGTTGGCTGGGTGCCTGAGCAAGAAACGGAATATTGAGAGAGTGCAGGAGTTCAAACAAGATGAAGTCTTGCTGAATTCTGACATATGCAGTTAGCCCCAGCACTTTAACTGCTCCGGAGAGGAAAGGGTTAACTCTATGCACATGCATAGACTGTTGAGCTCAAGCTCGGTTTCAAACCTCTGTCTGTGGTGCTTCAGGGTGCAACTGTCAGATTCTTTTACTCCGCCTAACTGTGAAGTTGCTCCAGAGAATGCTCCTTCGCTTCGGTTCGGTAAAGTTTAAAAATGCGTCGGTTTTTCAACCGATTTATTTTCAGTTTCGGGCCTCTGTCTATGGTACAGTAAGTGGTGTAGATAGGTAGTGAACTGTGTTTTAATATTTTCTTTGTGGAAATTGTAAATCTCTGTTCCTTCTTGGTCGGTATGGTTGGGAACCGACTTTTGTGTGTATTTAATTTCTGGGATTTAGTAGTGGTGTGCCGGTTCCTATTGGCTTCAAAAAACTCGAAATTTCTCGGTTTCTTTTCACAATCCGTAACACAGTTGGTAACCGATAGGCGTGTATTAGTCTGGCTAAAAGCTGTAAAGGGTAATTTGCTTAGTCTGGCCATGTCTGAGAAAGCCAAGAAAACAGGTCCCACTGGGGACTGTTCCCCTGGATGTTCTGATACTGGATTGGGAAGGCAAGTTCTTTTATGCCTTTACTCCCTTTCCCCTGTTCAGGGTTCTAGTCAAGATCAGGTCACAACCCTGCACAGTGATTCCAGTGGCTCCAGACTGGGCCAGGTAACCTTGGTATCTTCTGTTGATGTCCTTTGCAGTCTCACTCCCCCTCTCTCTTCCCAAGAGACACAATCTCTTAACCTCTTCTCAGGGGAGGATCTGGTACCCCAATCTCCAGTCTCTCAA
Source organism: Neoceratodus forsteri (assembly GCA_016271365.2). Classification (NCBI taxonomy): domain Eukaryota; kingdom Metazoa; phylum Chordata; order Ceratodontiformes; family Ceratodontidae; genus Neoceratodus; species Neoceratodus forsteri. The sequence continues at coordinate 641,450,319 of CM028133.1, forward strand.
TCTCAAGGCCTGGCACTTGAAGAGTTAGAATATGAAGGCCTGCATCTTTCTCAGGGAGTTTTGGACATCCTTAAAGTTTCTCGGAAGCCTTCTAACAGGAGAACTTATAACTCCAAATGGAAAAGATTCTGCATTTGGTGTTTGCACAGGGATATTCTGCCAGATGCTGCTGGTATTCCCAAGTTTTAGATGACCTGGTTCACCTTAATGGCTTAGGCCTTAGGCCAGCCACTTTAAAAGTTCATCTAGCAGCTGTCTCTGCTTTCCTGTCAGCGGGCAAGGGCTCTTCTTTGGCATCTCACCCTGTCTTTAAAGGTCTGGTTCATATCAACCCTCCTTTTAGAGAACCTACTCCAGCTTGGGATCTCAAAATCTGCATTGCTCAGCTTATGCAGCCACTCTTTGAACCTCTGGCTTCAGCCAAGCTTAAGTACTTGACCTGGAAAACTGTGTTTCTGGTAGCTATCACTTCTGCCAGGTGAATTAGTGAATTACAGGCCCTGTCAGTTGTATCTGATTGTATCTTATTCCACAGAGATAAGGTGGTCCTCAGAACTAATAGGAGGTTCACACCCAAGATGGTCTCAGACTTTCATCTGAACCAGTCCATGTCTCTTCCTGTGTTTTTCAGTGATCATTCTTCTTCAGGAGAAAGAAGGTTACACAGTTTGGATGTTAAAAGGGCACTTAGCTACTACATAGAGCATACTAAGGCACATAGGAATGACTGTCTTCAACTGTTTCTCACTTATGGTTAAGTGGGGAAAGGTAGGCCTTCTACTAAAATAACTATTGCCAGGTGGATTGTAGCTTGTATACAATTCTGCTATACCAAGTTAGGTAAAACACCTCCCTCAGGCCTGAGGACCCACTCGACTAGGGGTACAGCTGCTTCTCTGGCTGCTGCCAAAGAGAGATATACCTTTACTACAAATCTGCAAAGCAGCCACCTGGAAAACAGTCCATACATTCACCAAGCATTACACTCTGGATATCCAGGCTAGGAGAGATGCTAGGTTTGGTACAGCAGTTCTGCAGAGCCTATTCCCCAAATAGGTTCGGCACCCTCCTCCATGGAGGTACTGCTTGGTAATCTGCATATGTCAGAATACAAGACTTCATGTTGTTTGAAGAAAAAAATTACTCACCACAGTAAATGTGTTTCTTCTAGTGGAGTCTTGCTCTATTCTGATCTCTTCACCACCTCCCCTGTCAGAACCTAGTGTTTGAAAAGTGGGCTGGCAAGTACAGTGTTGCACCTCAGGGGTGTACCTTGCACCCCTCCTCTTCAGGGTGGGGTGGTTGTTGTTATGTTTCAGATTTTATATATTGTATATCTTGTTCACTACCTGTTTTTTTATCTTGGATTCTTGACTTGAGTCTTTTGGGACCCAAGTAGTTGCCGTTGGTATATTTTTTACAACTTCCACACTGAAAGTATAGTTAGTTAGTTGCTCATAAGAATCTGACGGTTACATGCTGAAGTAGCACAGAGGTTTGAAAACTGAGCTCGAGCTCAACATTTTATGCCTGTACATAGAGTTAACCCTTTCCTCCCAGGGGCAGTTCAAGTGCTGGGGCTAACTACATATGTCAGAATACAGCAAGACTCCGTTAGAAGAAACACAATTACTAAGGTGAGTAATTTTTTCATGTCTGGCTTCCATGTATCCTTTTCTTTTTTGAGCCAATTCTTTAGGGTAGTCTTGAAATAAAAGAATTTTGTGACCCCTACAGATCACTGCTCCAAGCTCGCTTGCCCTGGATTGGACGGCCTCCTTCTCCGCATAGTTTAGAAACTTCGCCAGCATAGGCTGTGGTCTTTCTCCAGGCTTAGGTCTGGGTTGAAATGTTCTGTGGGCCCGTTCAATAGTGAGCCTGGTGCCCTCTGGCAGCCATAGGATTTTAGGCAGTTCTTTCTGCAGAAAATCAGCTACCCTGCCATTTTCTGCTCCTTCAGGAAAACCGAGGAGCCGCAAGTTTTTGTGGCGGCTCCTATTTTCCTGATCTTCAGCTCTCTCGTGTAGGGCCCTTATTTGGTGTGCCTGATCAGGCACCACAGTCTGTAGCTCTTGGATTGCTGTATCGTGCTGGGCTGCAATCCGCTCAGTTTGGGTTACCCTTTGGTCCATCTGGTGAAGGGCTAGTATGGCGTTGTTGGTGGCAAGGGTGATGTCTGGCATCTGTTTCATTAATGAGGCAAACATCTTCCCCACAGATGCCTCCATTCCTACTGCCTCCTGTAAGCTGGTAGCCATGAGATCATTCCAGTACTGACTGCAGAGAAGAAGCAGTTAGTGCAGGCGCTATGTAAGCCTGATCGGCACCGGGACCGGCTTTTCTTGTAGCGGAGATGTTCCAGTTACAGATGGTGAGCTTCTCCTCTTTCGGATCTCACTTCCACTTTTCGATATCATGGATGAAAAGTCCTAGACAGCTCATGCTACAAACTTATGCATCCATCTTGTCTACTCCCAGGCCACACCCCGATATGGGACTTTTTGATGACATTGTTAGTAACAGAGTAGCATGGCTGCCTGGCCCAGTCTAATCACTATTTTTTTTTTTTGTTTAATTACAACTAGGATTACAAGTACCTTTGAGCCATGCTCTTTTATAAAGGTTCCGCGTTACAGAACACATACAATACAAGTTACAGAAACAGGAACAAAGCAATAAATCGGTCAGCATATTAGGTTACAATGGTAGATCAATACAATAGCTAGAATAAGTAGAATGTAGACATGGGAACACACAGTAACAGAGGGATAAGTGGGAGGGAGGGTGGAAGATGAAGATAAACATGAAGAGCGAAGTTGGAGAGGGCAGGAATTGCAGCCAAAGGGCATGGTCATCAACTGGGAGCAGGCTGAAACTAGTCAACAAAAATGGAAAGATCACTGAGGGCTCAGAAGAGGCGGGGGTGAAGGGGAAGAGTCAGGAGTGGTGAAAAGAAAGAAGAAATAAAAAAGTAACAGAGGAAAAGGAGGGGGTGTGGATGTGGTAGGTGATAGTTGGAGGGAACAAAAACGAGAGGGCTGAGGAGATTATAGGTAGCATTCACAGGAGCTAGAGTTAGTAAGGTGGAGGTGGAGTTTATGTTTGAATGAACCAAGGGTGGTAGGGCAGGAGATGTCAGGATTGAGTGCATTTAACCAGCTAGGTGCTCTGAAGGCAAAGGATCTTTGGCCCTGAGAGGTGAGACAGCGAGGAATCTGAAGGAGCTGGTATTCAGAGCCCCTGGTGCTACATGGCTTTAGTCTAGAACTAAGCAGTGCTTGGACTCTCGGTGGAGCAAGGCCCATGGTTACTTTCTTTGCCATAATGCAGGTTTGGTATTGTATGTGATTTTAAAGTTGAAGCCAGAAAGATTGGGCATACAGGTCACATGTATGAGTGAGACGATGAGCACCAGAGATAAGCCTGCAGGCCTTGTTAAGTGATGTTGAAATTCGTCTCAGGGCAGAGGCAGAGCCATAGATTGTAAGACCATAATCAATGATGGAGACCACCGAGCTTTGGATGGCAATCTTCAGTGCTTCTGCAGTAAGGTGTTGTCTATGTCGGTAAAGTAGGCCTAGGCACATATTCGCTGATTTGGCAACATTGTCTATGTGTGACCCATAGGAGAGATTTGAATCCAGGGATAACCCTAGATATTTGAACGACTGCACTTGCTCAAGGGTGTTGCCATTGCTGCTAGAGCTAGCTAGGGGGTGAGATCTATGCCTGTTTTGAGAGCTGTTAAAGAGCATTACTTTGTTTTTTTTATGATTGAGGACAAGCTTATGATGAATGAACCAGTTTCCACTGCGGCAAAGCCTTGCAGGAGCACAGGGTCCTTGTAGGAGGAGAAGATAACAGTGTTATCAGCATACAGGATAATCTGTTCAGTACAAGATTTTGGGAGCGTGTTAAGAAAAAGACTGAAGAGTAATGGACCCAGGATGGATCCCTGAAGGACTCCAGATTGGACCAGTCTGATGTCCAAGAGTGTCCCAGCAATTTTGACTCACTGAGATCTGTTTTGCTGATAGCTGTTGAACCATGAGATAGTGTCAGGAGAGAGACCTGAATGCTGGAGTTGTTGGACCAGCAGACAATGGTGGACTGTGTTGAAGGCCTTAGTTGGTTGGAAGCTGTTGCTAGCCTTGCTTGTAGAGCAGAAAGCAGCTAACTAAAAGAAGCTACATTTTTCTTATTAATTTAAAACTTATATCTCAGCAGGAGTCAGTGTTTCTTGAGATTAAGTAGACAGATACTTTATTAGAAGTAGAAGGGGTCTTATTTAGGGTTAAGAAAAGAAAGAAAGTTAGTGTGTGTTCTGTGCTGGGAAGGGTACTGTATTAGCTGACTTTGCTAGACCAGTAGGAGGAAAGAGAGCCTAATTGGGGGTGTGGCTTAGACACTATAAAAGCAGGTGACTCAAATTACAACTTCCTGTTGCTAGTCTTTTCTCTTACTAATTGCCCTCCACCCACCCACCCACCAAAGCCAGTTCTACTTTTATAGCCACTGGTTTCACTGTCAACAAGAACTTCCTGTTTGGCAGTAGGAAGGGAAGGATCATACAGAAACATTGGTTTTGTCAACCCTAAAGGAATAAAGTAGCTCACTCTCCCCCCCAGCTGCTGATAGTCTGACACTGAGCAAGGAAGAAGGAGACTACTGAAGAATATAGGAAGTTGCTGTCCCAGAACAGGAAGGGTGAGAGTTGTAAGAAGAGGAGAAAGTAATAATACAGAGAAACAGTAGAGGGGACACAAAATAAGACATGATAGGAGTGGTGCAGTGCAATGGCTGTGGGGCAGCAGTGTTCCGGGAGACATTCTGGAGGCTGCGATGCTGCCCTATTTGCAGGCACCTCTCTGGTCTGAGAGAGGAGGCTGCCCATCTCCAGGCTGACCTTGCTAGGATTCGTGAAACCTCCTCCCCCCCCCCAGGGCCAATGCCACTACCTCAGAGGTTGTCGAGAAAGAGGAGAGGCTGGACCAGGGTGGGCTCTGGGAGGGAGAGGGTGGTGGAACAGAGTTGCATCCCTTCAGCTGTACCTCTCCACAATTCATTCGCTCTTCTGGTGGATAGTGGTTCCTCTATGGAGGCACCTGCAGTGGAGACCAAGAAGGATGCTGGGAACCTTCACAAGGAGACCCACAGGAGGGTGGCATGGGACCCCACAGGAAGAAACAACTCCTGGTGGGGACTCAATCATTAGGGGGGTAGAAATGGGGGAGGAAGGAGAGGGAGGTAAGGTGCCTTCCTGGCGCCACGGCTTGGAGGGACAGGAAGCGAATCCTCAGGATCATGGGAGGAGCTGCACAAGGGAGGGGCTGGATGTCATTGTCCACCTAGGGACAAATGACCTGGCTAGGAATGGGATCAGAGCAGTGCAAGAGGAGTTTGTAGAGTTGGGGAGGGGCCTTACACAAGTAGCACATACGGTAACCTTCTCGGAGGTGCTGCCTGTCTATGGCAAGGGTGATGCTAGGGCACTCCTCACCAGGGAATTCAATGAGTGGTTGAAAAACTGGTGTGGAGCTCAGGGTGTTGGCTTCATTGGGGACTGGGGAGCCACCTGGAGGGATGCAGACCTATAGTGGTGCGATGGTCTGCATCTGTCCGGGGGGGGGGAACCAGGATACTAGGTGAGAGGTTTAAATGCTTCGTGGCAAGCATTTAAACTAGCCAAGGAGGCACTGAAAAGGAGCAGGGAAATCCCAGCCTCCCCCCACAAAACATGGTAATTAGTGAGGTAAACACCAAGGTAGAGAAGTTATTAGGAAGCAGAACAGAGGTAAATGTAAAAAAAGGCAAAGGCAATAAGGACAGGAATGGGGCTAAAAGGGGTAAGGCTATCAAAAAGTGGAGGGTGATGAGTACCAATGCCCGTAGTCTGTGTAACAAGCTCCCTGAACTAGTGGCCTTGATGGAAGAGGGTTGCCTGGATATTGTGGTAGTCACAGAAACATGGTACACAGAGAACCATGACTGGGATGTCAACATACCAGGATGCACAATCTACAGGAGGGACAGGGAGGGTAAAAGGAGGAGGAGGAGTAGCTCTCTATGTAAAGGAAGGGATCAAAGCAACAGAACTAAAGAGTAAACAGGGAGCAGATGAGGCACTCTGGGTCACCCTGGAGACAGGAAATGGCACCACAATCCACATGGGGGTTGTATACAGACCCCCATCTCAGGGGAGGGAATGGACAAGGAAATGATAGAAGGCTTCTTAGAATGGCAGAAAAAGGGAGATATTGTTGATGGGGGACCTGAATATGCCAGATGATAACTGGAGCACCTTTGCTGCAGGCACATCCAAGAGCAGGGTCATTCTTGATGCCCTACAGGGGCATGCCTCAGACAGCTAGTACTGGAACCCACTCAGGAGGGAGCAATCTTAGACCTGGTACTCTCAAATGGGGATGGAGAAAAGAATCTCAGATTTAGAAGTAGGTAGCCATCTGGGAACAAGTGACCACCAGTGTGGTTCATGATAAACACAGCCATACAGTCAAGCCATACAAAAGCAAGAGTACTGGACTTTAGGAGGCTGACTTTGGGAAAATGAGAGAGTGCCTCAGAAAAGCACTAGCAAACAGGCAAGAAGGAGTGGAGGAACAATGGGGAGTAATCAAAACAGCCATCACAGAAGCAACAAGCCTTTGTGTAAAGCAAATCAATAAAACACAACGAAGGAAAAACGCTATGGTTCTCAAAAGAGGTGGCAGGAAAGGTTAAGGAAAAGAAGCATTCAGGAAATATAAGAAACACAGAAGGAGCAGGACAGAGAACTTTATCAGTTAAAGCAGAAAGAGGCTGGGAGGCAGTCAGAATAGCAAAAGGCCCAAACCGAGGAAAGGATAGCCAATTCTGTTAAGAAGGGATAAGACCTTTATAGGTACATTAGGAGCGAAGAAAAACCAAAGGAGGATACTGAGACTTAATAAAGGGGAGGAATGTGGGCAGAGGGTGACAGTGAAAAGCAGGGATACTGAATGAATATTTTGCTCAGTATTCACAAAGGAAGAGGAGGGAGGTACCTAAACCAAACAAGAAAACACTCTGAAGACGAGGTTCGATACCAGTCCATTTACAGAAGAAGGGTTCTGAAAGAACTAATAAAATTGAAGGTGGACAAAGCAATGGGGCCTGATGGAATTCACCAAGAATTCTAAAAGAACTAAGGGTAGAACTAGTGACACCTGACTACTCTCTTTAACAAATCATGGGAGGATGGGGTGGTACCCGAGGACTGGAGGAGGGCAGATGTGATTCCTCTTCGCAAAAGTGGGAGCAGGACAGAAGCAGGAAACTACAGACCAGTTAGTTTGACCTCAGTGGTAGGGAAAATGATAGAATCACTTCTGAAGGAAAGAATTGTTGAGTACCTAGAGGCCAGTGTGGCACAGGACCCAAGGCAGCATGGATTCATGATGGGAAGGTCGTGTCAGATGAATCTAATAGATTTCTTTGACTGGGTGACCAAGTAGTAGACCAGGAGGGCTGTGGACATGGCCTACCTAGATTTTAGCAAGGCATTTGATACAGTCCCACACAAATGATTAATACACAAGTTAGCCAGCCTTGGAGTGGGTCCCAAGGTGGTAGCCTGGATAAAAAATTGGCTAGACAACAGGACACAATGGGTAGTAGTAAATGGAGTACACAGTGAAGAAAGAAGGGTTACTAGTGGGGTACTGCAGGGTTCAGTACTGGGACCGGTCCTTTTTAATGTCTTTATAAGTGACATTGCAGAGGAACTGGAAGGAAAAGTATGTCTCTTTGCAGATGACACAAAGATCTGCAACAGGGTTGATACACAAGATGGAGTGGAAAGGATGAGAAGGGTTTGGCAAGGTTGGAGGAATGGTCAAATGTATGGCAGCTCAGATTCAATGCAAAGAAGTGCAAAGTAATGCACATGGAAACAAAAACCGAGAAGCATACACATTGGGGGTGAGATACTGACAACAGTAAAATGGAAAGGGACCTGGGGTAATTATATCAGATAACCTAAGGTGGGCAAGCAATGTGAGAGGCAGTAAGGAAGGCTGGGGGGATACTGGGATGCACAGGAAGAGGCATCAATAGTAGAAAACAGGAAGTTGCTATCCCTCTGTACAGACAGTTGGTGAGACCCCATCTGGAGTACTGTGTGCAGTTCTGGAGACCTCATCTCCATAAAGACATAGACAGAGTGGAGGCTGTCAGAGGAGGGCAACAAAATGGTGCAGGTCTGCACCAGAAGACATATGAAGAAAGACTAAAGGAGCTTAATATGTATACCCTTGAGGAAAGAAGCGGAGAGAGGACATGATAGAAACTTTCAAGTACCTCAAGGGAATCAACAAAGTCAAAGTGGATAGCATCTTTCAGAAAAGAGATGTGCAAGAACAAGGGGCACAATTTGAAGATAGAGAGGGCGGCTCAGAGGTAATGTGAAAGTATTTTTTCACAGAGAGGGTTGTGGATGCATGGAACAGCCTCCCAGGAGGTCATGGAGTCAAGAACAGTGGAGGAATTCAAGAATGCATGGACAGACATAAGACAGTCCTAGTGGTGGGTAGGAGGAAATAAGCTGTTGGTTAACTAGGATCTGCAGCTTATCTATTAGGTAGGAAAATGGGCAGACTAGGTGGGCCAAGCGGTCCTTATCTGCCGTCAAATTCTATGTTTCTATGTTTTGGTCAGATCTACAAATACTGCCCCGGTTAAGTGACCCACATCCAATGTGCTGTGCAGTGCTCCAGTCATGCAGAGTAGGTGCTATGACCTTTTCTGAAGCCATGTTGTTGTGGGCATAAGAGATTGTGTTTGTCCAGATAGTCCATGAGTTGGTTGGATACTATGTGTTCAAGTGCCTTGCAGAGAGGTGATAGTATTGAAAGTGGTCGATAGTTCGTATGGCAGGTCTTATCCCCACTTTTGTGGACTGGAGTAACTGTAGCCGCCTTCCATTTGTCAGGGAACTGACCAGTGCTAAGGGAGAGATTGAGAATGTGTGTTAATGGGACTAGAACCTCATCCATAGTGAGGGTTAGGAGTTTTAGATCCAGCGAGTCTCCACTTGATCTTGACTTTGAAACTGCTTTGGTGATGTGTGGTGATTGTTGCAGATTTCCTACTCAATTTCAACAGAACCCTTTGGATCAGTGAGAATGAAGGAAAAGCATAACAGAACTATCCCTTTCAGAACAGTGAGAGAGCATTCCAAGGGATGGTCATCTTGGCCAGAGGTCTGCAACAGAAGTGTAGGAGTTTACTATTCTTACATGGGGCAAAAAGATGCACTTCTGGCATTTCCCATTTGTGGAAAACTGAATTTAACACTTGTTGATTCAGGGACCACTCCTGGTTTCCTTGACTCATTCTGCTTAGTGAATCTGCCAGCACATCATTCTTTCCTGACAAATGTACTGCATATATTTTTGCACTCATTATGCTAGGTTCCACATTCTTATTGCCTGTGAACAGAGGTTTGAAAATCTAGTACCTCCTGTTTTTTATGTAAAATATTGTAGTTGTATTGTTTGTCTTGATCAGGGCTGTCAGATCTTTTAAATGGGAGGAGAAAGACTCCATGGATAGGAACACTGCCCAGAGTTCCAGGAGGTTTATTTGTTCTTTTCCTCCGAGTTCCCAACTACATTTATTGTCATTTCCTCCAGATGAATGCCCCATCTCATAAGTAAGGCATCTTTTGTTAGTACCTTATTTGGAGAAGCTGAGGGAAGCATTGTCTGTTGGTATATTTTTTACAACTTCCACACTGGAAGTGTAGTTAGTTGCTCATAAGAATCTGACAGTTACACTCTGAAGCACCACAGACAGAGGATTGAAAACGAGCTTGAGTGGGGCAGTTCAAGTGCTGGGGCTAACCGCTTATGTCAGAATACAGCAAGAAAAAAGAGATTACTTCTCTCCTAATAGTCCACTGACTGAACCAGCTTTTTAGTTACTTGCACTAGCTGTTCAAGAGAAGCACATTTTTGATGCCAGTATTTCATTAGGTGATACTGGAGATCCCTCATCTGAAGCATTGCCCATGGCAACACTGATAAGGTAGAGGTCATGTGGTCTAACAAATTTAGGAATTCCTATGCAATCCTTTTGTGACTTATCAGGAAAGTTTCTGCTCATTGAAAGAGGGCCTTTGTTCTTCTGAATGGCAGGTATGTACTTCCTTGCACCACATTCAGCTCTGCTCCTATGATTTCTATCCAACTGGGGTCTAGGTAAGATTTTTCTAGAGCTCAGAAGAACCCTAGGTTCTGCAGTGTTTCTCTCTTACATTTTTGTGGTGATTGCACTGTCTCTTTTGTTTTCCTACTTACTACTCAGTCATCTAAGTAAAGGAACAGAGGTCAAGCTCACAGCAAGGAACCGCACTGGGATGGGGTGCTCATGATAGCAGCATAAGTGCATATGTGACTAAATCGGCATGCTCCACCTCCTTATAAAAAAGCACCATTGTAGATCAAGTTTAAATAATAAATACACTTATTCAGTGCCAAAGGCATGTGATAGAGAACCTACAATCTGAAATGCACCAGGCAGTATTTATGTTTTATTTCAGCACTGAATAAATGCATTTATTATTTTAACTTGATTTATAGTGGTGCTTCTTCATAAGGAGGTGGAGTGTTCCCAATTTATGTGTGTATGTAAGTAAAGGAACACTACAATCTCTGGTCTTCTTGAGTATGCGGTTACTACTGCTAAGCATTTTGTGAATACTCTTGGAGCAGATGTAAAATCAAAAGGCATTGCTTTAAACTGGTACTGGGTGCTGTCCAGTCTGAACTGGAGATATTTTCTGTGGTTTGATCTTACAGAGATATGGAAATAAGCATCCTTTAGAAACAGAGACCTAGGCCAATCTACCTTTTGCAGTGATGGTATTGCTGTTTGCAGTGCCACCATACTGGATTTTTGTTTAAAAAGCACCATTCTCAGTGCTGACAGAAACAAGAGGAAGCTACCTTACCTCCATGGGAGCTCCTCTATAGTAAAAACAAACTTTGTAATTATGCCCCAGAGGGAAGGGATCATAAATGGCCCCAGAGGGGCTAGCGGCATGATCTGTTTCTACTTCCCTGTTGCTAACCATGCACTCAAGCTCCGAAATTTTATAATGCGGCTGTAAGGAGAGCATGGGAGCATGCCCCAATGAAGTGTATGGAGTGTGATTTTAAAACACAGTTTTCGGCCATTTATAGGTGAACTGTCAGCACTAAGAGCCCCACACCCAAGTGTGGGGCTGGTCCTAATTTTCACTTTGTGTGTAAAAACAATACTGTTTACTGCAATATAGTAGTTTGTATCACACTAATTCTGTTCACTTGCAAGCTGACATTTTCTGCAACAAAAAATCCCAGAATCCCCTGCTGTTGACATTAGAGGAGGGCTGCAACAGTGGGAGATTCAGTAGCCTAAAGTACATTTTAGAGTTTTATAAGCTCTGATCTTTTGTTTGCTGTGCCTGCTATCCTCCCTTAGGCTCAGTACAGTCACAGATGACTGTGCTTAGCTCTGGGAGAACAGATGAGCCAGCAAATATATGATTCAAGCTTATAAAAGCTCTAAAATACACTGCAATCTATTAAATTGCTAACTGCTGCAGCTCTCCTCTGATGTCAGCTGCAGGAGGTTCTGGGATTTTTTGTTATAGAAAATGTCAGCTTGCAAGTCAACAGAATTAGTGTGATACAATCTACTGCAGTAAAACTGTAATGATACAAAATGTTTTTGCTCAGAGTGCAACTTAGGACCAGCCCCATACTTGAGTGTGGGGCTCTTAGTGCTGACAGTTCCCCTTTAAATGGCCATTTGGTAAAACCAGAGCCAGGGTTCAACTAATAAGTCTTGTTAGTCAAACTCTGGCTCTGGTGTTTTACCAAATGGTCACTTAAGTGGCCAAAAACTGTGTTTTAAAAATCATGCTCCATACACTTCAATGGAGTGTGCCCCCGTGCTCTCCGTGTAGCTGCATCATGAAATGGGGTGTGGCCAGCAACAGGGAAGTGGAAAGGGATCATGCCACTAACCCCTTGGGGGCAATTTCCCTTCCCTTCCTTCCCCTTGGGGGTATAATTACAAAGGCTGCTTTTATCAAGGACGAACTCCCATGGAGGTAAGGGAGCTTCGTCTTGTTTTGGGGGGACTTTTAAAAACAGCAAGAATGGTTCTCTTTAAGTGTCTGTTCAGATACCTTAAGTCCAAAATGGGTCACCATTCCCCATTTTTCTTGAGGGTGAAAAGTATTTTGAAAGAAGTCCCTTTCGCACTGTGAAGTAGGGACTTTTTCCACTGTATTTAATTGCAGAAGTGTTTTCCCCTCCAAGTCCATCAGGACTTTCTGCTCTGAACAGAGAACTAGAAACACTCCGACTTTCAAATTTAGTTTGGGGAACTGAATAAACTGAAAGGGTTATCTCAAGGACCCATTTGTTTGAAGAGATTGTTTTCCATTCCTGGAGATAGTGTGACAGGTGTCCTTGTACTGGCTATGGCATGGGGACTATGGCAGAATTATAATGGAGTGGACTTTGCCTGTGCTTCAGGACTGAGGCAGATTTTAACCTTTCTCCATGCCTATGTCTGCCTCTCCCCATTTTCCTCTACAAACATACATATTAGCCAGCAGAAGAAGCCTTATGGTCTACAGAGTCTGTTTGATGTGCATTCCATGTATTTTTCTTTGCATGTCGCTCTGCCCCCCCTTCCAAGACACTCTTACCCTCCCCTTATCTTTAACCCACTCCCTTTTGAAGCCATCAACAGTTTTCTTGTTCACTACCTAGTATCCTGTTCTGCTCTGCCATCATCTTCTCTGTAAGAAGTGCCTCCCCACTACCTTCAGGACCCTACCTTCAGCCAGTTTATAACTATGCACCCTCATGTTCTTGTTATAAATGGTCTTGAAAAGTTCACTTGAGGTACTTACAGGTCTCTTTTATGATACCAAGTTCCATTCTGTCCCTGAGCAAGTATATATTCAGATCTTCCAGTCTCTGCTCATTCAAAAGTCCCTAAATCATTTTTGTGCACCTTTTCTGTACCTCCTCCAGCTGGCAAACATCCTTTTTGTGATAGGGGTTCTGGTATTGTATACAATACCCCAGGTGCAGCTGCACCATGCATCTGTATGATAGTATTAGCTCTTTTCTTCTGTTAATGACCCCCTGCTTATACAACCCAGTATTCTATTTACCTCACTGCTGCATTTCTGCATTGTGTAGAGGGTTTTAGGTTGCTCATGACTGCAATCCCAAGTCTCTCTCTTCCTCGGACACAGTGATGGTCACTACCCCCAGTGTGTATTCAGCCATAGGGTTCTTACGCCTTACGTGCATGACCTTGCACTTCTTTGCCCTGAACCACAGTTGTCAGATTCCGAACCATCTTTCCAGTTTTGCAAGGTACTTCCTCAAGTTTCTGACCCCCTGCTCTGTGTCCACCCTCCCACAGAGATTGTCATCCATGGATAGGAAAAATCTGCCCTTAACTCATTATCTCCTAGCCGATGCCTGTAGGTGTCAGTAAAATACACTGGTGTGTCCAGAGGACGCCAACAGAAGTCAGCTACTGACTTCCTGTGTGACCTGGCAACATCTGGAAAAGTTATTTATATATTTTAATATATAATGTATCAGAATTTAATATATATTTGACTGATATTCTGTGAATATCATGTATACTTTAGGAGTTATTCATATTTGTTTATGGTATGGTGTGTATGGCTTATAATGCCTGTACTAGTGAAAAAAAAATGTTTGCTGTTTCAACCAGCATTAAAAAAAAAATGCATATTATACTTTGCATACCACCACTGGAAAGGTAATTTTGTGCTGAATAACTTTACCACTCATACTTTGTGTCTAGCACTTACGGTTCTTGAGCTATTAGGATTTGCTTGTAGCATGCTGACTATTGCTCGATTTTGCTTAGAAAGGCCCAGGATTTACTATTAACAGTATACAGGAGACAAGTGGTGCAACTCCGGAGAGCTCCTGTGGAGGCAATGAGCCAATTCAGTCCCCAGTATTGTTTATCAACACCTGAACAACACTGGTCCAAGCCTCGACCCCTACGATACCGTGCTGATAACCTCCTTCATCCCCGAGTATTCTCCCCAGACCACCACCCTCTGCGGTCTCCCCCTAACCAGTTCACCACCCACCTAGTCATTTTGTGCCCTGCCTCAGATCTTCCAACTTCTTGATCAATCTCTTATGGGGGACCAAGTCAAAGCCTTGCTGAATTCCAGGTACAGTATGTCCACCACATGGCCTCTATCAACCAACTTTGTTAGCCAGTCAAAGAAAGTAATCAAGTTTGTAAAAAGCAGGGTACCCTCTATATAGGATGCTGAATAGTGTACATAGGGTCTAGGGTAATAATCCCTTTCCATCCCTCCTCCCTCTCTTTATTGGGCCCATAGGAGGAGGAGATCAAGGCCCATTATTTTACAGTTCAGTTTTTAAAAGCTGATTTTTGCTCATCAACTTTTTTCACATAAGCCTGTCTTCTCTACTAACAATGATGAGCTTTCAAAGGGGACATCCACAGCTTTCCTGTGTGTCCTATTTCAAATTAGTTGTTCACAGCCATACAAGTCTTCTGGATGCCAAAGTGCCTGCTACAGCTACTGATGCTCTATCACTGACATCTATGACCATTTGAAACTGAAGCTTGGAAGTTTATAAGACATCACTTACTGTTTGTGTCAGATTAGCCTGTCCTCATCTGGCAGCATCTTACAAATTGGCAGGACTACATTCCATAGTGCCTCCTGATATTGGGCAGAATAGCTTAAATATGCAGCTGTCTCAGCAGCAATGTTGAGTTGGTGCATGCTTTTCTGGACATCTGGTTCAGTTTTCTGGAATCCTTTTCGGGAGGTATTGAAGCCAGAGGGACTTTGGCTTTCTCACAGGCTACAGTCTATACTATACCAAGCAAGGAAAGAGAGGACTTTCAGTAGCAAACAAATACAGTTTCACACTAGTAAGGCATATCATCTCTAGTATTAATTTCCACAAATCCAGCCAATGAAGAAATAAAAAATAGTGCCACTTACAGAGACATCAGAGGACTCCCACAAAACCCCAACAGCTTTGTGCCACTCTCTTAATTCTTTAGAGGTGACATACAGTACCTTACTGGTGTGGAAAGGTATCTATTTGCAACTGGAAATGGCTCACTTTCCTCGCTTGTTGCTTCCAATACAGAGTTTGCCACTTTGTGAGGAGCACCTATCACACTACTGAGCACATTACATTATCCCTTGGTTTGCCACAATCTGTACTACACCCTTATGGTCAAGGTGAGCATATGGGTATTCTGGACCCTCTTTATCCACCTGATATCTTTTCGTTACTTTCCTATTGATAGCTAGTGCAGAGTGTGGTGCCGCCCAGGGCTCCAGATAAGGGGAGTATCAACCTATTTTACTCAACTCATTTTAGAAAATACTCTTCAGAAAAATCTTTTAACGAGTACCAAGATTCACCCGACATCTGTAAATACTTCATATTTCAAAGACTAGTGCTTCGAATAACATAACTGATGATTCACAAGGAGCATTTATTTCTAGATACACAACACTCGTATGCATCCCAAGTTTGTTTTAATTATTGTATTTTAGAACTGGTGAGTAAATTACTCCTACTTGCCAACATTATCTGAAGCATTGTTGGCACCTGATTAGTTCTTATCGAAAAAAAACTACTGTACATTGTTTTACAAAATGTACTCTTCAAGCCGGCCCGCTGGTGCAACATAAAGATTTACCGCTGCGATGCAGGCACCCTGGGTTCAGGAACAGACACGGGACACCCGAGAGCCAGCTGGGGCTGGGGTGGACTGAGCGGCCATAGCACGCTCTCCACCTCTGAGGGGGGAGGGAGTAGAGTGACTCCGGTTTCAGTGGACCTGGGTGACCACGGGACACACCATCACTGCAGAACCAACTAATCATTAGGGAGGGCATGTCAGAAGCATGATGTGGTAGCACTGCAGTGCCTGACTTACATGCCCCCCCACATAAGGAAAAAATACCTCTGGTGTGCCTTAATGAGGCCCCCAACTTGTGGTGGACCTGGATCTTTCGCCGCAATGATAATCTAGCACCTCCGGAGTACAGTCAGGGGATCCAGAGGCTCTGCCCTGGGGGGCAATCCGGGGGCACTGTGGTGGGGCGGGGTATTCCGGGAGTTGTCCGTGGGGTACGGTGGCTGAAAGGGGGAATGTTGCCGCCAGACAAAAAAGCATAGTAAGTTAAAATAAAATGCACTTGTCACCCCACTCTGTCCAGACATTTATATGCATCTGAATTTGGTCTTCCTTACCTCACTTTCAAAATGAGGAGTACAGTACTCATCCCATAAAATCTTATTTGGAGTTCCGGGGCCACCAGCATCCTGGCAGTGGCCTTTTTCATGGACTTATAAATTGGAACTTAGACCCTTTTCGAGGATGCTAATCCCAACATGCTCATAAACCCTGCTTCTTCTATGCTCACTTCTGTTTCAGTGGATTAGAGGTTTGGCATTGTAGCCATCTGGCTTACAAATGATGAATAAGAGGGAAAATCCTTGTTCACTCTGGGAAGGGAACTGATGCCCTGCTCAGGTGATACCTCAAGTTCTATCAGTTCCTTTTCTTCCTCTTGTATCCCCTGTACCAGGTACACTGGTTGGGGAGGGAGGGAGGGCAGCAACATGGATTCCCATGGTCTGCGTGGCCCGGAAAAAAACACATTTTTTTAAAAGTTCTCTATGGAGGTCACTGTATGCTCTGGAATCCGTCCCCCCAAGACCCTTTATGGAGGGGGACATCGTGCATTTCTCTTCATGCTTCTTCTTTCCAGACATTGTTGGCAATGGCTGGTCAGAATATATTTTGTGTTTTTTTTCCATCAGCATCGTCAGAGCTGCCCCTGCTGGATGCTCTGTGCTCTTTACTGGAATTCAATGATGGCTTTACAGCCTTGACTGTCTCCTTTGATTAGGATGGCAGTTCACAGCATTTTCCATTCCCCTTGGAAGTCAGGGACTATTGCAAGGGTGACAGACCTTCTGATGCATGCTTTGCACCATCGGGGTAACCTGTTCCATTACAATGTGTGTGCTATTCAATGGAGAACTCTGTACGGACACTGAAGTAAATGTCAGAGCTAACAAATACTCCCTTTTTCGCTGTCCTATTTTTTTGTGTGTTTTAAAGCAAAACATTTAACAGAGCTCATAATTTACAAAATCATCGTCCAAGACCAGGCAAACAAAGCACAATGTTTGTTAAGGTTGTTTAGAAACCATGTATGATTCTTATTCTTGTTTTGTTAGTGCGTAATCATTGTTTATATACTGTATACTGGTTGATCATGTAAACGTGTCTTTGGCTCACGGACTCTCCAGTTTAAATAAATAAAACAATCTGTTCTCCAAAAACTTGTGACAGGATGCACTCTTCTTTTTGAGGCTTTTAGTCATGTCAATTCCACAGAAAATGTGTTACTTTATTTAAAACTTGCTGACTGGGATAGGCACACTGAGCCAGAGTTCATTTCCATGCGTGACCCAGGGGAAGGGATACAGCAGGGAGCAAAACAGCAATAAACAAAGTGAAAACAGGTGCAAGTACATGAACAACAAAAATCACAGTAGATGTAACTACTTTCTAGCCCCAACATAAACTCTGATGTTGTCTTTTATGAATAACTGCAACCGCTATCCAATTAAACCAAATTAGAAATTATTTAATGAAGAATTGTGTTTTGTTTAAACACTCTAAATTAGGAATTGCTAAAACTGCAGTCCCCCTGGTCCTAGGGAACCAAGCAGGAACTGGCAAAATGCAATAAAATCATGAAATAATCACTACAACTATACTGAGCTAATGTAGAATACTGAATAATAACCAAACTTTTTTACTCAATGTAAAATAAGTTCAAGGTAAAAATAACAGCATTCAAGGGTGACTGTATTCTTCAGCAGAGGGAAAAATCAGATGCTAGAACACTAGGGGGAGCGTGACTACAATGCAGAGTTTGAATTTGAAAGAGTCCAAATTTCATCTCTAGGGCTACAACTCAGGACTGAGATGACTGTAGAACTGAATGACATCACTAGCGAACTTTCATTGCTAAAAACAGTTGTTTATTGTCCCCTCTATTGGCTTTTTGTTATCTGATAGTAAAACATAAGCACCTTCCTTACATCCAGACAAAAGACAGGCAGATCAAAGGACTGGTTCAGGTGAAACTATCTTGGACAAAACGTTAAGACTGGTGCGCAGCAAAACCTTGTTACACTGTAGTATATGGGTAGGGATTATTGTGTATGAAATTCAGTGGCTCTCTAAAAGCTGTTGTAGGATAGGTCAAAGGTCATGGGAAGCGGTTGTAATATAGCTGTGACATCACAAAGATACAACAACTTTTCGTGACCACTGAACCACCTGGGCTTCTTATTAGAGCTAGGAAGATCATTCTGAGGTGCCCAAGTTATAGTACTAGCACTTCCTTCCACCTACTGTTTTTTATTGCCCAGAGCAGTACTTAATGTTTTTTCAGTAGCGCCATGTCACAGTGGAGTGTGCCAGCAGATGTTTATGCACGGCAGTACAGAGCTGCTAAGGGAAAAAAAAAACACCCTGTCATTATGGGTAAGAAAAGATTTTCACTTCTTACTGGTCCGTGGATGAGCGAGTGAATGAGTGGATGGGGTGAGACAAATGAGCGAGCAGGTAGGGGAAATGAGTGAGCAGGAGTGGGGAGAGGAGCTGGCAACTGGTCGTGCCTACTGTCTTGAACCACAGTATATGGTCAACCATATACAAACAAGGGCTGTGTTTCCATCAAGAGGTTAAGATAACATACTGGGACCTTGAGAGTAAAGCAAAACTTCGTTGTGGAAGACCAGATAAGAAGGACACAGAGAGTTTGCAGCTAGTGAGGATCAGGTTAACCCATGCAGAAGGACATTTGTGGAGACGGGAGAACTGGTTAAGTCCCTTATACGTAACAGGAAAGTAAGGCAACCATTTTAAATAATTTTTCCTTTGAATGATTTGTTGTTGCTTTTTCCCTCATATTCAGAGTATAGCCCAGTGATTAGGGTACAGAGCTCTGAATGTCAAAGAGCAACTCTGTGCTTCTGTATGTACGCTCATAAACATGGTGTTTCAGCTATAATTATTATATAATAAATAACTAAAGTTTTTATAAATTTTGGAGTTCCTTTTAATTGTTTACAAGACATCTTTTCACTCTATACAGAAAACCTGTGTAAGAACTACTGACATATCCTCTATTGACCTCATAGTGTCTTTGTTTATGACATCACAATGCTCACCATGACAACTGACTGTTGGGGTTCTTTTGTTGTTAACTGACTGCGATGTGACAAACAGCATTTGTGAGGTCAATCGGAAACAGGTGCTTTATGAAACATGCTTTATGAAACCTTAAGTGAAACATGCACATCATTATCTGAAATATTTAAGAAACCAAGAACAAATAAAAGAGAATTAGAAAACACTATAGTTAAACATTTTTGATGTAAAGTTTTCACCTTTTTTATTTTAGTCAAGGCCCCTAGAATTCTGCGATTCCACAGCTGTGGAATTTTCCACAAAATTTTTATCATGCCACAGAATGTATATAGTGCCACAGAATTCACTGTTCTTGGTGAATTTTCATTCAAATATAGTTTTTCCATAATGCCAGACTCCTTCTTCCATCTCGTTTATCCCGAAGCCCCTCCCCCATGATCAGCATGTGATGTCATAAATGATATCACGTCACATTTTAGCCACTGCAGGACTGCATTCTGCCACAGTAATGAATAAATAATGCCGAAGAAATCAGAAAATGCTGCCGGAGAAGCCAAGGAGCCCTGCTGCAGAAAACAGGACAAAGAGTGCCGCGGAGCACTAGGGGCCCTGATTTCAGTACAGAGTTACTCTAAGACTTGCATCTGAATCTCACCACTGCCACTTACTCAGTGTGATCTTGGGCAAGGCTCTTAACATCCTTTACCTCCAGACTCTCTCTCTCTCTCTGCATCTAGCCCTCCCGATCCTCATCTAAATAATCATACATTGTCCTCTCTGTGTGTACCTAATGGCTGCTGCCATTTATTAGTCTGGATTGTAAAGTGCTGCAGTCTGTATCTAGGTTTCCTGGCTGTTCTATGATACCAGTTTGCATTACTAATCAGCCTGGAACAGTGGGAACTAACATCATGGAATATTCAGGAAACACTGGAACAAGATGTTGTAACAAGTAAAGGGTAAGACTCTAAGGCATACTTCGGGGCATTACAACAGCATCAAAAATCAGTTTCAGGACCTAAAAAGAAAACAGCAGAACATGCCAGAATAGTGGACGTACAGTAACAGGATGGAAAATACCAGAGGGTGTTTAAAATTCTTTCCAATTAACTTTAAAGAAATGGTGACCCACTTTCTCTAATGCCACCATTTGAAACCCTGTAGGCTAAAACAATAAACACACTGTAAGTACTGAACCTCAAACATGGTGGGCTTTAGGCTTGAAGAAACCAAGGACCACAAACAGTTGAGAATCTTCAAAAACTCACAAGCCATACAGTAGGTGACAGGCTATGCTCCAAACTCTAAAGAAAAAAATTAGTTATTACTCGAAATCTTTGAGTGATTTTCCACTTACTTGAAAAACAAATTACAGTTGTCACCAGCAGAATTTAAATTTTAAAACATTAAGAAATTAATTTTAGAACATTCCCTTCTTTTTACTAACATTTGCTTGGACTTCATCTCTGCATGCTGCTTATACCTGCCCTGAAGTCATAATTCTCTGTTTGTGACAGCAGAATCATTTCCATGGCAACATGTTATGATGTTATAATCAGAGGTTTGTGACTTCAGTTTAGGTATAAGTAATGGGAACAGAAGAAGTCTATGGGGAAAACAGTCTTTTCTAATGAAAGTAACTTCAGTACTAAAACACTGAAGGTCTTGAAATTTAACTATTTTTGAATTGTTTGTAACACAGTTCTGCTGGTGCCAACTGGGAATTTTCTCCCAGAAACCAAAATATTTATTCAAGTCTGGTGGATGATCTACTTCTGAAAAGTCTCCAGCACTGTAACCTTCTCCTCCACGAGGCCTAGAGCTGCAAACACTAGCCTATCAGGCACCATGCAATCAGATGCGGGGATGCTAGATCTCAATGCTGCATTGTTCTCTTGGACTGGATGAGAAGGTGCAGTCTATATAAGAACACAATGTGCTACTCAGTACTGAGGCAAAGATTCAATGCAGACAGCCAGGCTGTCACAATTTGTGAGAGGGCAGATGGCTCTTAACATATTCACCCTCTGAAGATAAACCCAACTTTTCAGGGTGTGCAGTGAACTTTTTTATTATTATTATTCAGCCCCTGGATATTGATTTTCTTAAGCTGAGGAACACAAATTCATATGTCCTTTCCCTACATTCTTATTTCTTGTGTAATTCTTCTCTAGCTGGAAATTCAATGTAAGCCGCTGCTTTCATGGCCAAAGCCAACATTGTCACTTTGACTGAATGACTGGGAGTGCAATTTTGAAACTTAACTAGCATCTTATGCAAGAGACTGAATGCATCAACTCTATGTCACATTCAGCATCTACTGGTCAAGTCTTGAAGCTCAATTTTGCTCCAAGGGAGTGTCATAGTTTATGGTGCAGCCTGCCTTCGACACTGTGCCCCCACAGGAGACTGATTAATAAATTGAGCAGCAAACGGTGGGATCCAAAGTGATGAATTAGGTTAGAAACTAGTTAACAGATAGATGACAGAGGGTGGGGATTAACGACACTCACTCTATTGATGGAAGAGTGACTAGTGGGGTGCTGCAGGGCTCAGTACTGAGACTAGTGTACTTCAATGTCTTCATAAGTGACGATGCAGATGAACTGGAAAGGAAAATACTGTATGCCATTTTGTAGACGATACCAAAATCTGTAATAGTATGGAGAATCAGGAGGGGTGGTAAGAATGCGCGAGGATCTTGGGAAACTCTAGGAGTGGTCAAGAACATGGCAGCTGGGATTCAATGCTAAAAAGTGCAACTAGGAACCAAGGACCTGTGTATAGGATGGAGTGGAGGTATGGTCAGTCATTAAGCAGGAAAAAGGACCTCGGGGTTATCATATCTGATGACCTCAAAGTGGCAGGACAATGTGACAAAGCAGGGGGTAGGGCCAGTGCGGTGCTGGGATGCATTTGGAGAGGCATCGCCAGCAGAAGAGAGGTAGTTCTGCCACTGTATCACTCACTGGTGAGACCCCACCTGGATTACTGTGCTGAGTTCTGGAGATTGCACCTTAGAAATGACACAGACAGGGTATCACAGTGGGACAAATCAGGTAGCCAGGTGGCCAATGGCAACTAACAAAATTGGCTCAGCTACCTGATTTTAAAAGTTACCAGCCAACTGGCTACTTGTACATGAAATTATATTTGAGCCCTTAAAACTATGGTCAGTACAAATAGTGATTTTAGCTACCAGCTTTTGAAAGCTAGTGGACAAACTGATCACCAGCTCACAAACTGATCTGCCCTGCTCTGCAGGACACAGGCAGTCTACAGGAGGGCAACTAAAATAGTGCAGGGGTTACACTAAATGCCCTACAAGGAGAGACTAAGGGATCTCAACATGTACACCCTGGAGGAGAGGAGAGGAGAGAAATAGGGGACATGACAGAGACCTACAAGTACCTCATTGGATGAACAGGGTGCAGGATGGGAGTCTGTTTTGAATGAAGAGCATCAGGACCAGAAGGCATGTGATAAAGCTTGGAGGGAAGGAGGGGGGGTAAGAGGGATGTGAGGAGGTACTACATTACTGAAAGAGTGGTAGATGCCTGGAATAGACTGCCACCAGCAGTGGTGGAGGTAAAAACAACAGGAAGCTTTAAGCATGCGTGGAATAGACATTGGGGAACATTAGAAAATAGACAGGGAGGAGGGAGGGCTGCCAGAGACCAGTTAAGATCTCCGAAGAAAGAATGCATAGGGACCATTTAGGCAGACAGGGTGGGCCAAGCGGTCCTTTTCCACCAACAAATTCTATATTTCTAAGCCTCAAGATCAACTGGCTTTAACAGTTTCACTGTGGTCAACTATACTTTTAGGAGGCAGTATAGTGCAGTGGTTTAGGGATCTGAGCTGCAATCCTGAAGACCTGGGTTTGAATCCCTAAGCCCCCACTTGCATACTGTGTGACCCTGAGCAAGTCACTTAACTTTCTTGTGCTCCAAGATCGTACCGGGAAACAAGATTCAGCTTAGTGTGCCTTTGCTGGTTAAACAGTTTCCCCTTATTTTCTACAGTTTAACCTACTTAATGGTACATCTTGAAGCACAGTAGTGATCACTGTGATATATATTTGGTCCACCTTGGCCCTCTTGAATGACTGTTAAAATTACATGCTATAATCCCATTCATTGTTCACAGCCAACAAATCACAACTGAAAAAGATAATTAATGCCTTTTAATAAGACACAACTCCTTTACATTCAGTTAAAAATCAGTAGACTTGACTCCATAACCAAGAAATGCCGGGAGCAAAGGAGATTGGAACTGGAGTCCGAGATAGCAGCTCTCGAGATCCAGCACAAAATGTCATTGAACCAATTAGTCCAAAAAGAGTCAACTGAGAGGAGGACGGCTCTGGAGGCCTTGCTCAGATCTCAGTTAGAGGTCAATTACAGAAGAATTAGGCAGAACTATTATGAGAATGGTAACCGGGTGGGAAAGTTGCTTGCTACCACTCTACAGCAACAGCACATCAGTAGAGTGCTACTGCAATTGAGGGACACAGCCAGAGGGGGTACCAAGGTTAGCCACCCTGAGGAAATAATCAGGCTCTCTGCAAGATATTATGAATCTCTGTATGCTCAGTATCTGATTTCTAACTTTATTGACAAAGTATCATCTTTCTTTGAGGGACTAACAATAAAACAATTGTCTCAGATGGAGGCAGACCAGTTAGATGAGGTGGTTATCCTGTAGGAGTTACAGTCACAATTGGCCCATCTGAAAAATGGTAAATCCCCAGGACCAGATGGGTTCCCCTCAGAATTCTACAAGACCTTTGCGGACCTCCTCCTGCCACTTCTATTACCAGTCTGCTGGGAGATAATGGAGGGTTGGGAAACTACTGATTCATGGCAGTTGGCCCATATCTCAGCCCTTCACAAGAAAGGGAAGGACATCCTGGAGTGTGGGTCATACAGACCCACCTCCTTATTAAATGCTGATCTGAAACTGTTCACTGGGCTAATGGCCAATAGGGTACAGATACACATTTCTTCACTGGTGCATGAGGACCAAACCGGGTTTATTTCTGGCAGATATCTATCGGACAATATCTGCTGATTGCTTAATATCATTTCTTCCCAGAATCTCGAGAGCAACTTCAATTGGCTATCTCCATGGATGCAGAAAAGGCATTTGATAGGTGAATTGGCAGTTTTTAAAAGCGCCCATGGAAAGAATTAAATTTTGCCCCAAATTCTTACAAACCATTTCCCAACTCTATAAGAGCCCTAAGATGCTGGTGAGAGTTAATGGGACAAGCTTGGCAGTTTTCCCCTTGTCTAGAGGAACCTGAAAGGGCTGCCCTCTCTCTCCATTATTGTCTGCCCTATGTTTGGAGCCATTGGCAACTAAACTAAGGCAGAGTCCTGAGATAAAAGGCATTATGGTGGAAGGTTTCGAACAAAAAGCTCTCCCTATATGCAGATGATTCCATTTTTTTCTGTCTTCCCCAGAGAGCACTGTACCCTTACATAGTGAGGTGCTGCACTATTTTGGGGAGATCTCAGGGTACAAGAATAACTTTTCCAAGTCGGAGGCACTAGTTCCTAGTGGGGAGGTGACTCAGAGATTCAAGAATACTTATCCCTTTCGGTGGGCCCCTAAAGGTCAGATTCGGGCATACAACTCTCCATAGATTTATCCCAACATTTTGCCATAAATTACAGTAAGTTGTGGGAAACTATTGAACAAGATTTTGCTAGATGGCAACATCTTTCCCTTACTTTGGTAGGGAGGGTGGTAGTGGTAAAGATTAACATCTTGCCCCATCTCCTTTTCTGTTTCAGTGTCTTCCACTGAGACTTCCTTTATTTTTTCTGGAGACAAGCTGCTATTAGAGGTCCAGCAATTCATCTGGCAATATAAGAAACCTCGATAGCCATGGCGTTTCTTATACCGGCACAGGAAGCAGGCGGGGGCTAGCACTACCCAGTTTTCATTTATACTATTTGGCCGCCACAGATGGGACCAGTACTATCCTGGGCTAAGCAGAGAGTAACGTCTAGATGGTATGAGCTGGAGAACGAGACTGCTGGAGGAAACCCCTTATTTACCTTGGTGGCCCCAGATTATGTCAAGTCTGTATGAAATAGATGGGTGAAGCATGGCCTTTATATTCTCGCCAAGGGGAGGAAACTGACTGCCACCCCTAGTGGTGTTGGCCCTTTGTCACTTATCAGATATGAGCCTGATTTTTCTCCCTATCCTAGATCTAGGTTATGTTAGATGGGAGGCGCAAGGGATTTCAAGTATTACTGAACTTATAGAGAATGGAAGGTGCATTTCCTTCCACAGAGCAAATGAAAAGTTCAGTTGGAATAACTAAAGAGTTTCGGAGACATATGCAGGTCAGGCATTTCATTCACTCCCAGATCACTTGGAGCATTTGACCAGACCTTATTCGGGGTGGGAACATTTTCTCTATGGAACAGTGATGGTGGTGGCCAGGGATAGACAAACTGCAGGTCTTTACCAGCTGTTGCTGGAGGCAGGGGGTGGTTCTTTACACGTGCATAGGGTGGCCTGGGAGTGACAGATGAATGTAGCCATCAGTGAGGCAGATTGGAATTACAGGCTAAAATTTGGTTGGAAAGTCACCTCAGCCCCAGTGTGGCGTGAGTTCTTTGGGAAAATTTTAATCAGATACTTTCATGTTCCCATCATCACTCATTACAATTCCGCTGGCTCTGCAGCTTGTTGGAGACAGAATATGTGTGTGTGTCAGTGTGTGGTCTGGAATCACTGGCACATTTTTTGAGACTGTCCTGGTTATCTGCCTTTTGGAAGGTGGTGCAGATGGCTATTCACAACATTACAGGTGTCCTCATTCCCCTTAATTTCGGGAAATGGGTTCTTGAGATCCCCATGGCAGTATAACTGAGGGGAGACTCCAGGAAAGTAGTATTGACATTACTAGTAGTGGGGGTTGAAATGTATTACAGCCAGATGGCTCAGATCAAAGACACCTACACTACAGGACTGGATAGGAAGAGTGAAGGATGTGCTCTCCATGGAGGCTGTAATGGCCAAACTTCTGCTTCAGCAGAACCAGCATGTGCAGTGCTAGCAGGGATGGGAGGCCTGGCTGCTAGAGGTGGGTTAAAGAGGATTAAAAATAAATATAATGTTATAAGATAATATTGTGTAGTTGGACCTACCCAGACTGAGTCCCCTGCAGCCATTTAGTTCTCCCCATAAACAGTTTCCTTAGAATTAAGCTCATAGCCTTTGACCTTAAGATTCCATATTATGTGTGTAGATGAGAAGTCCAACAGAAAGACATTTTCTTTATTTCTTCTTTTTTTTCACCTTCCTTTTGAAAGTCAGTGAGGGGGGGTTGAGACACGTAGACATTGGTTAGGGTATATTTGTTTTGGCCCTATTTGATAGTATTGAGTTTGATTTACTTTTCTTCTTAAGTATTTAAATGGTACCTGTCTATAACCAGAGTAGTATAACAGTCCGTTTATTAGGGAAAATGTACTTTCAACATCATGGCAGGTGCTATGTCACAGTTTTTTAATACAATATTCAGATAACGACAGGCGTAGATTTGCTTGCTTATACTTCTACATTGTGATTTTTATCCCAGAAAATCTACTTGTAATGCAATGTATATTGAGCTGTAGTGACCATTCAATTAATAAAGCTGAGTTTCAAAAAAAAGAAAAATTCTTTATTATTGGCTTTAAAAGTAAATTATTTTTCTTTGTCATTCTTTTTACTTTTTCTCTGGTTTGAAAGGTCACTCAGTTTTTTATCTAGTTTTCTCTGCAGGTGGGCCTTCTTAGTAGGGTCCAATGAAGCATCTTTGTATCCACTGCCAGCATACAAAACACCTTCCTTACTAATTCTCATTCTGGCATGAGATTTTGCTTTATCGCCACAGCCGTGAATCTATAAAACAGGAAAACAACATTAATGTTTTGGTGATAAATTTGTCTGCGGGAAATAATTTATTACTAGACTTGCAACATTCCTCATTACACTGCTTAAGGATGAACACCCATTACACATAAAACAATACACAGCTGTGCATTACAAGTCTGTGGTTCTTATTCTCAGTTTACTGGTCAAACAGTGTAGTATTTCTGACATTTTCAAATTCTGTTTATTACTGACAAGACTGCCCTCACAAATGCACTTATTTAAACACTGGCCAGAAAATACACACTAAGCTGTGCTTCACTTATTTCCAGATGTGTTCCTGGGTTAGGGTAACAATGGGAGAAACAATACAGAACAACAACACAATGCTTATATATAGAGCATCAACAGCATGTAGTACAATACTCATAAACAGGACACAAAATCACGTGTTAATACATCATACTAGGAAGGTGTGTAATGCATAATAATATTAAGGGTATACTAAGGAAAGGAATTACCTACAGAAGTTTGCAAGAACACTTTTGCTACACGTGGAGATGCAGCAAGCTTTAAAAGGGGTAGATGGAGCTAGCTTTTTTGAACTTGCAGAGTAAAGAGTTCCAGAGCGACAGAAGTCTGTAGGTGAATGCTATTTGGCCTGCAGATCTGATATGTTTCAGGGGTTGGAAACATCTGGTCCTTGGAGCCCCGAGCAAGTATCCTGATCTTAGTGCTGGGGATAGGAGGGGTGACAAATAGTTAGGGAGCTTGTCCACCCAGTATTTATATAAGAAAGTTACTGCATGAGAAATTTGTTGAGACTCCAGGGAATGCCAGTCAAGTTTAATAAAGAGGTCACAGTGGTGGGTTCTGGGTTAGTTGTTCAGGATGAAACTAAACAAGATGCTGAACATGGTGGCAAGCCTAGACAGCTGTGAAGCAGGAGCAGCACCAGATTATGTTGTCCCAATTCATAATGCACAAAAGTTTGAATTATCTTGGCTATAATCTCGCTCCTGGTGGACGGTGATAGGCAGGACCTATTTCACTAAAGTGTTCCTAGTTTAGGTGCTGTTTGGCCAGCAGTTAGTCAATATGGGCAGATACACCCAGGTACTGAACATCTGGGACCAAATTTAAGAGGGTACTGTTCAGTGTGTGACACTAATATTGGAGGTGACTCTCTCAACATGGTTTCTGGTGCTGAATAACATGGACATGGTTTTCTTGTTGCTTAAAGCAAGTCTACTGACTAGAAAGCGTTCATGGATTTTTGTGAGATCATACTGAAAGCATGGATTCATAGTTTTAACACTGGGACCACTAGCAAATGGGACTGTGTACTCCACATAATGTACAACTGCATTATGAACAAACAACTGACCAGTACGAGGTCACTTTCAAAAACAGTAAATAACAGGGGGCACAGTATTGAGCCTTTATGGAACTTGTGTGTTAAGGGTGCAAGAGGGGAGTGCACATCTTTGATGTAGACAACTTGAAAGCTGCCAGAGAAGCACCCCTGAAATCGCCTGGCTGCCAGAAAGGACAGCCTCGCTGATGCCAGTTTGGTTATCATGAGACTGTGGTCAACAACGTCAAAGGCCTTTAAGGTCAATGAAAACTGCACTGGTTATCCACCCCTGGTACAGCCCAGTGTGAATGTGATCTGTGATCCTTGGTCAGTGGAATGATTAGCTCCAAAGTCAGACTGGTAGGGACTAATGAATTTAGAGCTGTTCAGGAAACTAAGTAATTATAAGTGGAGCAGTCCCCTCCAGTATTTTGGATAATGCTGTCAGAAGGGTGCTAGGATGACAGTTGCAGACCCCATGAATGCCGTCACCCTTATGCAGAAGAATAACCCTGACCTGTCTTCAGACAAAGGGGAAACGTTCTCTGATCCGTGAGAGGTTACAAATAGAGGTAACTGGGCCAGGTAGTGCAAGGGCATCCAGAGGGATAATTCCCATCATCTGGGCTGCAACTTTGTGTGGGCTTAGAGACTATACGGCCTATAACACCTCAGGGTAAGTAATCTCAGACAGTAATCTCAGAGATGTTAAATAGATTAGCGTGAGTGTACTAGACAGAGAGATGGATTGGATGTGGGCATGAGGTCTCTGGCACAGTTGGCAAAGAAAGAGTTTAACACAGATGCTGCCTCGCAGGGCAACGAAGCCAGGATGAAGTTATACTGTGTTGGGGGGCAGTGTGGACAAGGGAATCAAACAGGCTGTGCACTACTTTCCAAAACCTAGCAGGGTTTGTGATACTGTTGGCGCAGGTTTGTTTGAAAACTGCCCTGCCTGGTCCATGTCATTTCACTAGAACAGGATGATTTAGGGTACTCCCAGGCCCCATGACTCCAACTGCCCTACACACCAAGGAAGGTCTGAAGGGATGATACTGACATGATGGCCCTGTCATGGGGGGAGTTGCAAGGCAGGAGTAAGTGGCAGAGATGGTGGCCTTTTGCCTGGGAGGAAACCCGCATGAAGGATGGGAGAAGCACAGTGTCAAAAAGGGGCTGAAAATAATAAATCTAAACTAAAAAGAGAAAATGAGATGGAGGAAGGTGGAGTATCAGGAATCTTACTTGCACCCATATGGGACACATTGGCAGGGGAGCAGAGATGAGAAAGTCAAACAGTTTTTCATGGTACATCCTGCTGCATGATAACTGTGGTATTGTTTTCTACCATGATAAATTACTGTCAGTGGGAAATATTCTGATATGTCCTTATATCATGTTATTATGGCATCTTTGCACAGAGCTACCTTATGCACTTGCTAGGCTGGTGGCAGCCTCAAGCACTTTGAGGCCTGTCATCTATGGAGTTCAACATAATGAAGTAGAAAGCCATGAGCAAGGTAAGCTAGAGGAAGAAAAGAGGCCTTACAGTCAAAACAATGTGCCCCATTAGTATGACAAAAATGTTTTGAAAAAGGTGTAAAAGGTGTCCAAGGTCAAGCAACAGAATATTTCAAAAAGAAAATGGAACGGAAAACAAAAACAACGATTTAATCAGCACTACAATCCTGCTTTGGATTATTCCTCTAGCAGAATACCTGCTTGTGAATGAAATACCTGTATACAACTTAATTTGTGCACTATGATTATGTAACTGCAAATATATATTTTTAATCAGCACAGCTACATTGGGAGAGCGTAGTTAAGTGAAGTATGTATAAGTGCACTTGGATTCAGCATTTCAAACTAAAAAAGGCTCATTTGCTAACATAACAGCACAGACCTTTTCACATGTGACTCTGCTCAGGCTGTACCCTGAGAACCCTTTCTTGCTGTGCCACTTTAAAACAGTCCCCTTGGAGAATACTGCCAGGAAAACACCTTAGACCACTAGATGGCAGACTTACAACTCACTACCTATACAAACTGTATCCTGTTTTAGATCAGGACACTTGACATTACATCTCCTTCCCTGGGCTTGGGACTGTAGCATAATTTGAATGAAAGTTCAAAAACCTACACAGAAAGATAAAAAATGCTGGTAGGGAAAGACCCAAGGTTCATCCAGGCTGCCCAATTTTCCTACCTATTCCCAACTGACCTACTGTTTAATAGGGTTCTAGCCATCGATTCCCCTATTTGACCACCTCCTATTTGTACTCCCTCACTCATCTCCCTTTCAGTACTACAAGACCTCTGTACCTATTCCATTCGTCCAACCTTGAACCTATTTATACACACCACTTCCACCACCTCCTTCAACAAGTTACTCCATTGTTTCAATATCCTTTTGGCAAAGAACATCCTAACAACTCTCTTAAATCCTCCACCCCAAGTAGTCTCAACACATGCCTTCTCACAACTGTGTTTCCTTCCCGGTGAACAGGTCCAAACTGTCAACTTTGTTTATCCCCCTCAGGAACTTGCAAATCTCAGCCATGTCTCCTCTCTCCCTCCTGGCATCCAGCAGGCGTATGTCCTTAATAACAAGTTTGTTTTCCTGTAACATTAACTGAACTACTGTAACTCAGATTATCATTGCC
This sequence comes from Neoceratodus forsteri, assembly GCA_016271365.2. NCBI lineage: Eukaryota > Metazoa > Chordata > Ceratodontiformes > Ceratodontidae > Neoceratodus > Neoceratodus forsteri. Next base: position 641,481,561 of record CM028133.1, read on the forward strand.
GTCTCTAAATAAGTTAAATGAGTCCACTTTACTGTTCTTACTTAACAAGTTACATCCAGCTGGTGGGATCAAAAGCTACCAACACCTGATTTTGGACACCTGGCTTCACAACAGATGAAGCAGTACTCAAGATTTGCTGACATCTACTCTGTCCCAAGTCCTCTCGGGGAAGACCTGGAATAGGAACAGTAACATACCCAAAATCTAGAGCAAAAGTTCAGAAGCTAACTTTGAATCTCTGCTACACATCTGACAGAGTTTTGACTAAGAAAGATCAAGTAGCTCCAGTGTGGCTTGTGACTGTCCTTTCTGCCTGACAGATCTTAATCCATACCTGATCTCCAGTTTGTAATGCTGGTAAGACTCATTCTAAGTCAATTGTTAAAGTTCATTGTGTTGTCTCTGAGCTTGTCATCTTGTTGCTTTAAGGATGCTTGATCACACTACCTCAGTTTCAACTAGACTGGTGCCATGTGCAAAACAGGCTTCAGCTTTCTCCCTGTTAGTTCAGCTGGACTAGGTACCAGTTCCAGTTGTGTGCACCTGTACACCAGCAAAGCTTTTCCCCCATAGAGTTGTTTCCTTCATTCCTGCAGTGCTGACTGACTCTTCAGCCCATACCTGCCTGGCTGACCTGCCATCAACTCCCCCTAGGACGCACCTGCTTAGATGCCACCATGGCTTACCCCTCGTGGTGAGGATGGGAGAGGGAGGGCTGTTCTCCCCACCCTCGGAGTCCTGAACCAATTCACGGCAGGGTCCTGTAGTGATGGAACAGGCTGAGGAAGGGGGACGTGGCTTCCTGTTGCACAGCCCATAGACTTTCCTATCCTGAGGCTGGCATGAATATACTGGTGTGAAGTTGCATCATGTACTCATATGTCTGCATTTGGACATCTTAGATGTGGTCACATGCTGTGTCACCCAGCCCCCACTGGGCAGCAATCAAACAGCAGTACACACTGTTCCCAATTCCTGGAGAGCTCTCTATGGATGCTCAATCCTCCTTTTTCCAGCTAGCCCCTAAGTGACAAGGTCTGTTCTTGAACCCGAGTCACCACCGTGGCTAGAGGTAAGGCTTCCAGTGCCTCAGCCCTCCACATCAACAGGCCAGCCGCCAGCAAAGCTTTATAAGGATGTGATGTCTTTCTGAGTAGATTTTTAACAGTTCTCGCTGCTCATTCCACCTCCCACCTGTGGGCAACAAGACTGCTGGTAATATGTGAAAAATTATACTCCCTTGAGAACTTTTAAATAGTTCTGCATTATATTGTGGTGTGCAGATCACTGACCAATATCATAAATTATGGTATGCCAATGCTGGCACAAAGGGACCTGAGTCACTCTATTACCTCTGAAGCTGATATATTTTGACAGTTTAGTCACTAATTTAGCAGGAATAGTAATCTGCCCTTTCACAGAAACATAGAAGTTGACAGCAGAAGGAGACCGCTAGGTCCATCTAGTCTGCCCATTTGTTTTAGACCTGTTTTGACGCTCTAGTTGCCCTTTGTAGTCAGGGATCCCTTGTGTCTATCCCATGCATTCCTGAATCCCCCCCACAGTGTTGACCCCCACATCCTATTGGGGCAGACTGTTCCAGGTGTCCACCACTCTTTTTGTGAAGAAAAACGTCCTGGTGTTGGTAGAGAACCTCTCTCCTTGCAGCTATGAAGCCAAATACCTTATGCCAGCAGCTCGGAACTTCACTTTAAGTCTCCAAGTTCAGCTCAGAAGGGCTTAAAGAGCAGCTAGAAGTCAAGTTTACTTGGCCAGCCCTTCCAGCAACAGGTCATACTTTGACATGTTCCATCTACTGCTTGACGCTGACTAACTTGTTCAAGGTGGTTGGCAGTGACAGGAAGTGTGGTCTCAAGGCAGTCAACATAAAACGTCACCTCACAGTCTACTGTTTTCTTTACAGAACAAGCCTGCTTCAGCGGTGCTCTGGACAAAACATCTGCTGTAATTAATGCTTTTCCAGGAACATACATAACAGTGTGTGTGAACCAAAGAGGTCCCACTCAGAATCTCTGAATTTGGGGAGGGAGCTCATAAAGACTCTTAGTACCCAGCAGTGCAAGTAGCGGTTTATAATCTATCTCTTTTGTAGAATACATACCTACCAAGTATGTAGCTAGACAATCTCAGGCCCACTTTACTCCTAAGGATTCTTTTCCTACCTAGGTATACCTCTATTCAGTGTCTGCAAATGATCTCAAAACGTATGTGACTGCTCTCCACCGTCCCTCTGGCTGCAACTGGTTCAGCACTGCCCTCAGTCTATAAGAGGATGCATTAGCAGCTGCTCATGTCCCCTGATTGGAGGGATACTTTGCTGGCACACCTGGTGAACTCAGTTCCTTCTTCATTTCTCTGAAAGCTTTTTGTTGTGAACAACTCAATGTCTAAGAATTTGTGTTACTGAGTAGCTCCATTACAGAGCAGCTGATACAGTCTCAGGGTCCAGGCAAGCAACCCATACCAAGGAGTTGCCTGCCCTAGGAGCTACAGTAATTTAGATATATTTATATTTTTTGTGCAGCATAAAAATAAATGTTAACTTCATAATGCTTGGCTTATAACTTCCATGCATGAACTGAGTGGTCACGAAACGTTGCAGTCCTGCCACTAAAATAAGCACAATGATGAAACAAAGTAGAGAACAGGGCTGCAAGCACTCTATAGATATTAACAGGATAGAGGGATGGGGGCTGTGTTCTGCAGCCACATGGATATGTCCATCTGTGGAGGTATGGGTTCCCGCATGCAGATGGATGTGTTCACACAGGTTCCACAGGGACCTGCGTGAATGGGGGATCCAATTCTACTATCTCAAAAAGAAAGAAAATGATTGGCAAAAAACTGCGTTAATGCACTAGATAAGGTTCAGATTAAAGTTACAAAAGTAGGGAACTGTGGTGTTAGGGTTTCCAACCCTAACACTCCACTTCCACCCTAAGCAGCAAAAGGAAAAAACATTACGGTTTTGGCTTTCCTGAGTTTTGGCGAATCAAGGGCGGTGTCTTCCTTGGGGGTTCTCAACCCTAATGCTCACCCCATTCCCTAAATAAATAAGCTCAGATGTGATCTGTTTTCTGCAGACAGGGCCCACAGGTTGTTGGCAATATACTGTATGGGAGAGAGAGAGAGAAAGAGACAGTTCTATATATTTGAAGATTATATCAGAATGGGGAGAGCATTAGGGTTGAGAACCCCCAAGGAAGACCCCACCCTGATTTGCTAAGACTCAGAACAGCCAAAACAATAATGCTTTTTCCTTTTGTTGCTTGGGGGGTTGGGGTGGGGAGTTAGGGCTGGAAACCCTAACACCACATTTCCCTACTTTGTTGCTTTAATCGGAACCCTAACTGGTGCAATAACACAGTTTGTTTGCAAAGAATATCTATATCCTTGTAATTTGGGGGCTTTTGGGGGGAAGGAGGGAGGTTGGAAACTAGGGGGTGTGAAGGGAGATTGGAAAGTAGAAGCCCTACGAGGAGAGACTAACGGACCGCAACATGTACACCCTGGAAGACAGAATGGAGAGAGGGGATACGATAGAGAACTTTAACTACCACACTGGGGTAAATAAGGTCCAGGAGGGGAGTATATTTCAGGACAAAAGTTGCTCAAGAGCAAGGGGACATGATATGAAGCTGGAAGGGGGTACTTTAAGGAGAGATGTGAGGAAGTGCTGTACTTCTTCATGGAAAGCATGGTGGATTCCTGGAACAGCCTTCCAGCGCAGGTGCTGGGACAAAAACAGTGGTGGGGTTCAAGAATGCATGGGACAGGCACAAGGGAATCATAGTGGAAAGGAAGGGGGAAAAAGAAAGAGCTGTAGATCAAGTAGGGTCTGCAGTGAAATGTAGGTAGTGAAAAATGGGTAGACTAGGTGGACCAAGTGGCCCTTATCTACTGTCAGATTCAGGTTCTATGAATTGGAGGGGGCTGTAATTTAAAGTTGGGGGTCAGTAAAGTTGACAGGGTGGGGGTAGTTCATAATTTTGCAAAGGTGGTGGGAACAGGATTTATTGACAAGGTGCAGCAGCGTTATAATTAAAATGTAACATTACAGAGCACTTATAGGGAGGAGGGAGGTTGGGTGTTAAGAGGATGGGAAGGGAGGGAGGCTGGGTGTTAGAGGGTGGATAGGGTGGGGGGAGAGTGGGTGCATTTTCCACGGTGGGGTGTGTTAACATTAAAACTGAATTTCAGACAAGGATATCCAAGGATAGTCCGCAATCCAAAATTCAGTTGCCAGTTCTGATTCTGCACTCTCTGATCATCCCTACTCACAGCCCACTTGGGACATGCAGTTATTACAGAACACTTGCACACCATCATGTGTTATTGCTTACTTAACCAATGGGAAGACAGCTTGAACAATGCTTGAGGACATTTCAATGGCCCATGCCAGACTCAAAACACAGCAGTGAAATCAACCAGCACAAGTTAAATCTTCATACAAAGAAGGAATTTAAAAACTCTACAACTTAAAATACATTGTATTGTACAATGAGGTCTCAGAATGGGGCACTCAGAGTCATGTGATGAGCTCACACTGAATGGACGCCTCTCCTGCAGCTCCAGGCTCGCCAACAAAAACATGGCTAATTACGACTGATTAATTAAAAGCAGAGTCAACCTAACACCAGAATTTGCTAAGGGAAATAACAGAGAAACAAATTCCAAAATTTCAGCCAGATGGACAACAGGGAAATGCTACAGATACAGTAGATATAACATCAGCAGCTTCATCACTACTACAATCAACCCCTCCAAGCGGTCAAAACCAGAGTCTCTGCTTGATCTCCAAACCGAGGCTCTATTAAATGGCTTTCTAGCAGACAAACTTAAAAAACTGGGCAGACTGGACAATCTAGATAAATTATTTTCTGAGTTGGTAACAAAGAAAACAACTTTTGGCGATTTAACAAAGGAGCTGAAAGCCGTAAAACCAACGATAGACACTCTCAACACATGGGTGGCAGACATAGGCGCCGGGTTATATGGGCTCTCCAGAGCGGGCTGAGCCCCACCAATAATATCACTTCTATCATCCATGTTTTGCAAATAAATGGCAACAGATATGTTTGTTCTGTGACCTAGCGAGTGCCTCCTCCTGCCCCCTTGAATGGGACTCTGCAGTGAGCACAGAAGCACTGGAAAGCGTGTGTCCCTTCCTCCTCCTCTCCACCTTTTTTGATGGAGGAGTGGCTGAGACATCAGTGCTGTGTGAGCCTGCGTGCAAACTGACTGGGCAATCCGATTTTGTGGCAGCGAGAATTGGAGCCAGAGTAATGAGTGACACGAGAGCATCGGCGGTCGGAGACCTCACCCGAGAGTTCATGTCAGCATAGCGAGCCATATTGTGTGTGCATGTGCAGCATGGTTGGTAAACTTGCACCTTTATTTTTCAGCGGGTGGCCCAGTCAGTCTATGGGAGACGGGAGAGTCGCAGATGGGGACAGAACAGTCATGCACTGAGTGTCGGTCGGCGACGGTGAGGGAACAAGCCAGCTAGCGAGAGGCCCTCTAGACTGTGGCAGCAGGCGCAGCACCAGCTCTTGGTTCGAGCTTGGCTCATGGTTCTCACCAAGAACAGTAGAAGCGGCTGCGAGACTGTGGCACCAGAACACTCGCACTCCACCTCCCACGCTGAGGCACTGAGTGATGGCTCCGGGTTCAAACTTTGTTAACAGGTCAGAGTGGTCTTGAAAATAAAAAAAAGGATGTTCAATGATTTTGTGGAATCTGTGTCTAATCGGTGGTATGTAAAGGTGTGAAATATCACGTTGATGATCTATAGTGGGTCGGCAACTGGCTGCTCTTTGTGACTGCTTCTCAGTTGTGTGATTTTGTAGTTAGCATAAAACGAGACCAATGTTTTGACACTGTACCTTTTTGAAAGTTATTGTGGCAGGGCAGGCCTTCTGATTTAGGTTTTAATGCTTGTTGTTTGGTTGGGGCTTCTGATATGCCTTACTCGGGTATGCGTTTTAGATCCCAAATCATTATATTATACATTTTAAAGTTCAGTTGCACAAGTCTGAATTCTCTCTGTACAGGGAACCTCACTTAAAGGAAATGAAGTGTCTCTGCCAATGGTGTATTTCTGGCAAAGTAGTTTGATTCAAACTTTCAATTAATCCATCCAGATCAGTTATAGACCTTAAAGTTTCACCACATCAGCAGTCACTGCATTACTTCAAAATGCTAAATGACAATAGGAGGAGCAAAGTATAAAAGTCCTGCCAGGGGCACAGAGTGGGTTTCCCGAGTTCAAAGCCCCACTCATGTCATGAGCCCATGGTGCCCTGCTCACACCATTTATGGTAAACAGCACTGTAGCACGCTATGATGGGGAAGAAAGGGCTAATTTGTTTTAAATTTTCCTTTTGGCCCCTTGGACTTACCTTCTGCTCTGCTGTTAGTGAGGCTTCTGCTTTCAATTTTTAACTGCCCATACTCCACACTTCTGGTGCTCAGACCACCCGTCTTACCCCCTTCCCACCCCCACCCCCAACAAGGTTCCCAGTTTAGCCTGACCAGGACTTACTCTGGATGGTTCATTTATTCTGGATGGTTCACCTAATCATGTTGAGACCTTACTGGTACAGGAGAGGACAGACATTCTGTGTGTCAAGTTAGTGTTGTCAGTAGCAGACTGTTGCATTATCTTGTGGCCATCAAGGCAGTTTACCAAGAAGATGTTTTGGTGAGATCTAAACTTGCATAAGCTGTCTCAATGTTATCTTCACAGCTCTTTACATCATCAGAATAGGATGGTAACAAAGCTGTTACTATTCTGTGTTTTGGTCTTAAACCAGTTGTCAATTACAAAATATGTTTTTCAAATTTCCTGGAAAGCTGACACTAGGGCCCAGCCACCAACTTGGATTCCTAGAAAATGAGAGGGTATGGCCCAGGGTGAAAAACTCATCAGTATTCCAAATCAGTACGATACCCTAGCCCTGTGTTTGCATCTTAAATTTACATACAGGGCATTTTCATTTTAAAAAAAAAGGCATAATAAAACCAAAGATTTGCAGAGTTAGAAGGTTGCCAGGTACCCAACATAGGTGGCCCACAAAGCCCAGCTGGAAATGTCCAGGTACCCTGGTGAGCCAGCCACCAGTCTGACTCTGACTTACAGGCAGAGCAGCCTGTAGCTGGCTGGGGAATCGGATGATCATGGGTAATGGGTATAAACGTGTAATCCTGTTCCTGCAGAAGAGAAGGGCACAAAAAAGAAGACATTTCTAGGGACACTCAAAACTCTTTGCTATTAACGTCTCATAAGTCCTCAAAAATGTGGTGAAAGGTATAAGTAGCACATTAGGAGTACTACTGACCTCCTGCATCCTGCTGAGGCAATGGGTTTGGCTCTCATCTCTGCTGCCAAGTGGTCAGGCTGTGAACTTAGTTATGTCTAGATGAGATGATCATGTGGTAAACCTTAGTTAAAGGAAGTGTGTGATCTGACATGCTGGGCTTCATAGCTCGCTACCCTGGGGTGACGATAGCCCCGCTGTGTAAAAATAAAAATTGTTTACTTACGGGTGAAACTTTGAGAAGGGATTGTAATTTGCGCAAACTGCAAGCTAGCTGATCCCTTCCCACTTCCTGGACTGTCTGCTCGCCCCCGCGCTCCCCCGTTTTGTGACATGGTACCAGGGAGAGCGCAGGGACGCGCCCCACGCAAGCCTATGGGGCTTATTTTCAAAACCTTTTTTAATAAATTACCTTTTGATAAAAAGAAAGGCAGCTGCTCAACTAATAGGGACCCTGTGGTTGAGTATCTTCTTTCTTATCAAAGGTAGTTAAAAATATTAAAAGGTTTGAAAATAAACCATAAACTTGCATGAGCAACGTCTAGCTCTCTCCTGGTACGCGGAAATGAAGAAGCCAATATTAAAAATGAAGAGACTAAACAAATAAGCGATTTGCACAAATGCTGATCCCATCCCAAACTTTCAACAGTGAGTAAAACATTTTATTTTACACAGCAGGGCTGTCGCCACCCCAGGGTAGCAGGCTACGAAGCCCAAAGTGTGATTTTAACAAATCACACATTTACTTTAAGAAAACTAAGTCATTCTCAAAAATATATGCAGAGAGGGCAGATACCCACTAGTAAGGACTTCTGGATTGGTGCTAGCCTCATTCAGGAGTTCTGTCAGTACTGTAGTTCTGTTCTGTCTTTGTACTTGTTGCAGGTAAAAATGGGTGAATTGCTTACAAGTATAAAAAAAAAAAAAAGCAAACATCCCTGACCTGGTCCAAAAATGGCAAGATCAAGAGATCCGTCTGGGTTTTTTCCTGGCAGTCTTTTGCTGACCTTCTGCTATGTAAAATATCAGACCACTGTTATTAGTGTAGCACAAAGCTACAGAGAATTAAGTAATAATGCACGACAGGGCATGTGTTGTGGGATTTACACATGCCTTGTGTGGTGTGTCACGAGGTACAGCTGAGTTACTTTAACCACACAAGCAGTGTGTACATCCCACTACTATACATTCCCTGAAGTGTATTATTGCAATTGTAAAATGAATCTATTATTAAAAATTAAAACAAAAAATGAAATAGTTTCAAAGAAAGTAAACATTTGATCAGCAGAATCTTTACCAATTCTCTGTTGCAGGATTTACACATGGTCATGTGACATGTTTTGACCAATGAGGTTACAGGATTTTCAAGACCCATTTTATAATACAGTGTAATTTTGTTGCATGCTTGCTGCACTGTACTATGGCAGCGCAAGGCTACTTTTGTTACATGCGTGCTGTTGATTTAGGTTTTGCCAGTTTGAGTTGGGAGGCTGCGCCCCAACACCTCCCCTTGTTTTTTTTAACATGGAGGTGTGTGTGGGGGTGTTAACCCCCCAACTCAATTAAACATTTTAAAAAAATAACCAACAAACCGACGTGGCATAGTGTGTTGTAAGTGGGCAAATAGTGTAACATGAGCGCTACGCTAATAGCGGAGGTCCAATGGTGGTCTGGCTTAACTCCCCGATCCCCATGTAGAGCGGGCTCTGCTCCCATAGACCCTGCAGGGGTATGCAAATCCCATTGCCCCCTATCCAGGGCAAGTAAATTTTGATTGAAGGGCAAGTACAAAACAGAGTTAATTTAATTGTAATTAATAGAGGGCAAGGGAAAATTCAGCTACAGTCATGGCTGGGCAAGTAATAGAATTTTGATTTGAACACCCTGGTTAGCTAGAGTGGTACGAGTTGACTGACCTCTGGGTTAGGGGCGGGGCTCTGACCCCTGGGCCCCACCAAAAATTTTACAAACCCGGCTCCTATGGTGGCAGATGTGGAAACCCATATAGGTTCAACTGAAGACCAGCAAGCAAGGGACCAGAAAGAGCTATGAGAACTCAGGAAAAAGCTTAACAAAATAGAGGACAAGGCAGAAGACCAAGAGAGTAGATCTCGGAAAAACAGCCTAATAATAGTGGGCGTACTGGAGCAGGCAGAAAAAAATCCAACCTGTTGGGACTTTGTGCAAAAACATTTCATGGATGAGGCAGGTCCACCACCTAACGGCACCACATACATACATGTTGGACTACACACACACACAGATCGCTTCGGTCACCAGCCCAGCATACCACCAAACCAAGAGTTATAATTGTATGCTGTCACTCCTTCTACATCAGGCAGCATATACAATCACAGACAAGAATAAAAGGCAACCTCTTCTGGAACAGGCACAGATTTCATATTTACAGCGACGTTACGCTCGCGGTGAGAGAAAAACAAAAAGCCTATCAGGAAATTAAATACCCTTCATAAAGCACAAATCCCTTTCCCAGTACTATCCCCAGCTCAGATGATCGTCACGACCCTGAATGACCAGCAGGAATTCCCCAACGCTGATACAGCTCATACAGAACTGCCGACTCATCTCCCAACAGTATTGTCACATGCTCCAAAACATTCAAACCAACCCAAAGGCAATGCAAGCAAAAGAATCTAACCCATCCCACAAAAGAGACACATAGGATATCCCCAACCAAACAGAAGAGCCTGAAATCCATTTAACTGCATCCATTACTACTGAAAGATTTACTTCCCCACCACATCCTAAACAATCAGCACCATCTCAGTGGAATGAAGGGTAAAGGGAAGTAACACTGGGGAAGGTCAACAGGGTGAGGGAAACATCCACCCCTATACTTAATAGACAGGGAAACATGGCGGACACAATTGGAAGACAGTCACACCAGCAAACATAAACAGATTTGTTTAGCTTCTTCCTCTGGGAAACTCCCACCAAAGAAGCTGTGCTCTTTGTTCTTGGGGCAGCAGTTAGTCTCTCCGGCAGGAGAACACCCAAGAATGAACACTGGATGATAGCCTCTGCCCCCTCAACACAGCTTCACTGACAGACACAAAGTCACACACCTAAGCAAACTCATCAGATTCTTGGACCCCCTCCCCCTTCGAAAACTACCAAAGACTGCAGAGGAGACAGTCACATCAAAGGAACCGCGCCACCCCCTCGGCCAATAACTCAGAGAGAAGCCACAAACTGAAGGGCACAGAAGAACAGCTACTGCTAGCAAGGAACTCACGGAACTGTCATACCCACAGAACTTTTGTACAACTATGTAAGAGCACTACAATGGAAGTTATGATATGTTTTATTACTGCTTGATTTTGTAGCGCTGCATGGTATAATACAACTGTGCCTTACAGCTACCCCCAACCCCACCCTCCGAGACAGCTACTACCACGTCCTTCACTGGGACACCATGAATGGCAACAATTCCATAAACAGAGCCTGGGGAAAGAGCAGGGGCCGTGGTTTAACAGTGAGCATGACAGGGAGCTCTATATCCTCTCCCTCAGTGCACAGTCAGGGTCTGCATTGGCCTGATACAAGGGACCATGGAAAGGGAATGGTAGCCAGAATGTCTCTAGAGACACAGCACAGTTCCTGAAAACTAATATTGGGCAAACACCTCCCAAAGGGCACACCAAGAAGGGAAGGCACAAACGGGAGGTAACTAATGCCCACAGCTGTGCACGGAGATGTGGTGAGTACATTCGCAGAGTCAAATGGATCCCACGGACAATCAGTCTCCGCCATAGACTATAAATCCAAACCCAGCAGCGGCTTGGGGGAGACGATCACCACTGTACCGATGCAGAAGCATCAAATAACACAAGGAAAGGCCACGATATCCACCCAACCCAGTAGGGGAACACACCATACTATAAAGAATTTAAGTGAAGTGAGAAGCATACCCAGTGGATCAGGGCGGTCACCTTAGCTGTAGAGGGTGGGCCAGAAAAAAGCAGGGTAGCACTAAGGTTAGCACCATATGGAAGAATACCACATAGGAGGGAGATATGTATTGGGCACAATTGAATGGGCAGACTAGGTGGGCCAAGCAGTCCTTATCTGCCGTCAAAGTCAAAGTCTATGTATTCCCCCACACACAAGACAGAGTACAAACTAAAAAGTGCCTACAAGGGAATGCTCGCAGCTAGCACTCAATCCCGAGGTGGGGTGGGGCCTGATGGGCCTACAACATGCTACACCAGACGCCATAAGTCCCCATAATGATCCAATCCTATAGGTGTGTCACCTGGAATATAAAGGGTGCCCAAACACAGAACAAAAGGCATCAGATCCTGAGACACTTGAGGACCATGAAAACTCAGACAGCATTCCTACAAGAAACGCACACCCCAGCTACCCAATCACTATGGTGGTGTCGAGACTGGGTGGGTCAAGTATTAGTCGCAGGAAAGAGCAACAGAAGGTCTGGAATAGCCATACTGATTCACAAACAAATGCAGTTCACCCCGGTGGAGACATACGCCGACTTGGAGGGCATATATATCACAGTTAAAGGACTGCTAAACTGTCAGCCAGTAATACTCACTGCAGTCTATGGCCCGGATGTAGGTGACCCACAGTTCTTTACCTCCATGCTCACCACACTTGTGGACATACCAGGTATTCCCACCATACTGGCAGGAGACTGGAACCTGGTCCCTGACAACAACTCAGACAAATCAAAACCCAAACCAATAGGACTCTCCCCAACCCAGTTGGTGTTTCTGGAGCTCAGGTCGACTCAGGGTCTGGTAGACATATGGAGAGTTCTCCACCCAGACGCACGGTAATACACAGTTTGGTCAGCCCCGCATAGATGATTCCCACTCCAGACTAGATTTCTACATGGTCAACCAGGACATCCTAAAGATGATCACGAACTGCGAAATATGCCTGAGAGTGGTCTCAGATCACTCACCGGTCATCCTAGCATTCCTCCCCCTGAACTCAGTACCCAAAGACAAAACATGGAAAATCAACAATCTTCTCACAGATGAGGATTGTCTAAGTTGTACAAGAGAGAGGCAGTAGCAACATACTTCGACCTTAATACTGGCTCTGTTGCCACATTTAACCTACTCTGGGGAGCATTCAAATGCTCCATCGGGGGGGAACTGATATACCTAGCATCCACAAGGAAAAGGAAGCGAGAGCTTGAGAGGCGACAACTCCTGGAAACAATTAGGGACCTTGAAAAAACACTGACCGGCCCTGGGGGCTCCCCTACCCTGCTACAGCTTAATGTAACCAGGGCCAAATATGGCGAACTACTATGAGAACAGGCAGAGTTCGCCGTATTCAGAGCCAAAACAAAATATGTTGACCAGGAAGAGAAAACTGGGAAACCCCTGGCACTAAGACTTAAACAACAGGAACACAAAAGGGCCATTCCCGCAGTCGTAAATAATATCGGTACCCTCCGCTCATACCCCAGAGAAATAGCAGAAGCATTCCGAGAGTGCTATAAATCCCTATACACCACAAAAGACACAACGACTCAAGAGGACATTAAGCACTTTTTGGGGAGAGCTAACCTACCCAAGATCAACCCAGGCACTCTACCTTATTTGGGGATCAGATCACAGAGACAGAGGTACTTCAAGCCATCACTGCTCTCGCCCAGAACAAAGCACCAGGTCCGCATGGCTTCTCTTCAGCTTCTACAAAGTAATGGCAAGAGACATTGTGGAACCACTGACCTGGATGCTAAACGAAGCACACGAGAAGGGCTACCTAGATCCATCCTTCCAGGAAGTCACCATCACACTGATACCCAAACCTGATAAGGACCCAGCACAGCTGGGCAACTACAGGCCCATATCACTGCTAATTGTAGACGTGAAGATTCTCTCTAAGGTCCTCGCTACAGGCTAGGGTCGGTGATAGGTGACCCGACTGGCCCACAACAGGTAGGGTTTATGGCCACCAGACTGGCCTCAGACCACATGAGGAAGATAGCCCACATCCTGGATGCATCAAGGGATGCTCTAACACTGACTGCACTCCTATCCCTAGATGCTAAGAAAGCTTCTGACAGGGTCTCGTGGAGCTTCCTCTTTGAGGCGCTAGCGGAATACGGGCTACCACAAACCTTTATCCAGTTGGTCAAACTGTTGTACTCGCAACCTATGGCCAAAATCCTTAGTAACGGAATACTGTTCCTGCCCCTCGACTTGCAAGCGGGCAGCAGACAGGGATGCCTATCTCCATACTTGGTCAACCTGTACATCGAGCCTCTAACGAGACTGATTATACAGGAAGAACGAATTACGGGGATAAAGGTAGGAAATGCATGCTACAAAATATCCATGTATGTGGACGATATCCTACTGCATCTGGAGGATCCAGAACACTCTATACCACACACACTGAACTTATTACAGGAGTTTGCGAAGAGTGTCAGGATACAAACTCAACATAGCCAAATCATGCATCATGGCCCTCAACAGCAGCACCTTCAAGGCACAATACAAACAGTGAGGTGGGGATTGGTGCCTGCTGTTCATAAATACCTGAGCATAACCATTTCACAGACACACAAGCTAATGCAGACTAAAAACTTAGACAAGCTCAAAACAACCATGCGGCAAGATCTTGACAGCTGGACAAAATTCCCTCCAACATTATGGGCCAGAATCAATATCATAAAAATGAACATACTACCCAGACTGGAATATCCCATTAGCATGAAGGGAAGTTTCATAACCTTGGCATGGTTTACGCATCTACGGGCCACCCTCTCACGATTCGTATGGGATGACAAAAAAACATGTAAAATATACCACAAACTCACAGCACACAAAGGAGCAGGAGGCCTTCAACTTCCAAATATGAGGCTGTACTATCTGGCAGCCACACGCCTCCAAATTCCTATGGTGGCAAAGACAAGAGCAAATACCAGATACTGGCCCATACATGCTGGAATGGAAAACTATGGAGACTGAGCTTAGCAAAGAAGCGGGCTTAAGTCTCAGTGCCCTCACCAACATACCGATCAGCGCATTCCCCCCAGAACTAAGATGTTAACCCACTGGGACCTCGATCCGGATCTGCAATACCCTTCATAGCATACGGTATGCCCACCATACGGCAACACCATTACAGCAAACACATTGATGCTGACAACATTGACAGTTCACTATAATGGTCCACCTGAGACCCCGGCACTCTGTCTCCTGGTCCTGCACCCCCTTCCTGATTCAACTCCAACTCAGAGTTAGAATCCTAGAGATTGGGGTGTGTGGGGGACAGAGCCCCCCTGATAGAAAACAGACTTGCAGTCGACATAATTCCATCGCTGTGATGTCAATCGACAACTTAGTTCTCGAACCGACATCGTAGAGCCATATCATACCAAGTACAAACCCCAAAACTGACCCTCAACAGTCCGTAGCAAACAATCCCAACTTCAAAATACATAACAAACACATATCCAAAAGCCAGGGAGGAATCCAGTACCTTCACCACCTTCCAGATGGAGATAAACTGCGATTGCACCAACAATTACAACAGAACAAAGCCAAATTACCCGTCCCACCCTTCCTCCACCTACAACTGCAACATATGCTGCAGGCAACCCTCAGTCCCAAACCCTGGAACATAGATCGCTACTCAAACTGGACAGACTTATGTGACATAGCAGAAAAAAGACATGCCATGTCCCTTCTATATAAAAAAATGCTAGAACTCACTTCCAACCAGCGCATGTCAATTGGCAATCAGAATTCCCACAGCTATTAGACATGCACAATAGGAAACAGCTGTGCAGGAACACATACAAATTCCTGAAATTTGATGGCCTGAGACTAATACAATTCAGGATCAACCACGATCTCTATTACACACCTGTCAAACTACACATAATGAGCAAGCTAGAAACCGCACTCTGTTCTCGCTGCAAGCGGGACAGGGGCTCCCTCAAACACATCTTATGGGACTGCCCGAATGCTAAACCCCTTTGGGAAGTGATCCAAGACCACCTAGACACCCTACTAGGCCTGGATTCAGCATTCACTGCACAGAACTGTCAGCTGGGTTGGGATCTAGATAATATCCTAGGAACCTGAAAATACCATTTCGCCCTGAACACAGCCATAGCCTACAAACTAATCTTGAAACATTGGATGGATAAGACCCCCACCTTCACAGAATGGCACCACGCCATACTAGAGGCCCTCTGCATGGAAAAAATGATCCACCACCTACACCACACTTCCAACCTCTACAAAACTAGGTGGAACACACTGGAGGCCTTGCTTCTCAAGTCTAAGCCCAGCAGGGACAGCGATACAGTGGCGTAGTCAGAAAAAGCCTATAAGATTGTAGCACAAAGTATTATCAATGAATGTACAACCTACTAACAATGTTACATTGTCAGAACACAAATCTGCAGTGTGACGGTCTGTCCTGGTCTGCGAACGAGACAGATGATCTCACACCTAACCACATTGTGTACCAATGCAATTCATGCAATGTTTAGAGTTATATGTATTAGGAAATAGATTTGTATGTATCAGGATGAAAATTTATCAATAAAGTTTACTATATTAAAAAAAATGAATGGGCCACTGATTGGCCGACTGGCACCTTTGTGCCATGGTAAATCCTAACATAACCACCACAAAAGGTTCCAGTCAGCTACTTTACAAAATAAATGTAAATCACTACTCTTGCTCCATGCCCGCTCAATCAACTGCCATGCATGCTGAAACAACTGCTGCTCCCAAGGAAGGATATTACACTACAAAAACACTTTTTTTAATTAAAAAAGGCTTTTTAAATATTTGTTTTAAACTTTTACCTATTACAAATTGTATAATTGTAGTAATCCACTCCAGAATGTGGGTTGTGGTGGAATATATCTACTTCTGATGTGGTTTAGTCACTCAGCCTGTGGCCTCGTGACTGAACCACACCAAGGGGCATAGGTAAATCCCACCACAACACACACCCTGTCGTGGATTACTGCTTAATCAACTGAATACACAACGACCTGGCTCAGATTACACCACTTATTATCAATTGTGAGGAGGTAGGACTTACACAACTCACCTGTGGCTCTAACTCTTGGGTTACTATACTTCCCCTCTCACTCATGAAGATAAATGGCATATTCTGAGTCAGGTGAAAAGGAGACTAAAATTGCCCTGCTAGAAGCCTTAAAGGTTCAAGAAGAGTAACACAATGTGACTTTCTGGTGTAAAAAAAAATGTACCACAGTAACCATACCTCTGGAATGTGGTGCCTGAGGCAGTAGGATTTTGTTACAGTGTATGCAGAGTTGGCCTAGGGTTAGAACACTGGCTTTGCACTTCGAGAATGCACAAGTACTGTCAGCTTTCACTACAGAGGCAAGCAGTGCATCAAAATCTTCCTCAGCAGATTCAGCAGCTTCAGTTTTAGCTGAGCTAGTCCCTAAGAGATAAAAGCAAAGCATTTTGCAAGGAAACCAATTGATAGTCACTGTAATGTAGGAATCACCAAACAATATTATTGATACATAATTAGGAAATGCTTCAGCTGCCGCACACAGTCTACATAGGAAAATATGATGTGCCAGATGATAAAAAGACAAAAAGTCTATCATGTTCATCTCTTGCCTTTCAGGAAGCTGCAGCATTCAGTAGTGTGTGCAATAGCTGTAGCCACTGTTTAGTAGGCAAAACAACCAGTGATATTGATGGACTTTGCTATTACAAAGTGGAAAACCACCACTGGCAGAAATCTCTGAGAACCCAAAGCCAAGGAATCAACTCTGTCCCCTGTCATACTAACTCTGCAAGAGGTAAACTCCATGTGGCCCTACTTTTACCAATGAAGTAAATTTTGTACTCAGTAATGTTATTCTCCATGAGGGATTGATCAGAAATTGATCCACCTCTTTTATACAGCCCCACACACCCTCCTGCCCCAGGTGTCCTCACTAATCATACAGTCACTTGTATAGGTTATTCTCTTATCTGCCGTCTTCTGTTTGTAATCTTTGCAGACTGTCTTCCTCTTTCATGGAATCTAATACTCTCACTATGCAATCCCCAAATTTAATTACATTACTTAAGACCCCTGACTCCGGGTAATTAATATATTAGTGAACAGTAGGGGCCTCAATATACCCCTTCCCCCCCAGAACTCTACTAGTGACTTTCTTTCAGTTTAATGCTGTCCAATTCAACACTATCCATTCAACCCTACTGACAAACCAGCTATCTGTTCGTTCAGCTATGGTTCCTGTAATTCTGAATTTCCTCAACTTCAGAACTAATTTCTCAGGTGGAACCATGCTGAATGATTTACTGAAATCTAAGTATATTACATCAACTGCTTTTCCCCAGCATGGTTCAATTAGTTTGAAAAAGACCAAGTTAGACTGCCACACTATCTTCCTTTAGGGGACCCATGTTGACTCTCCTTTCAGCTGAATCTGTCAGTGTTAATCTGAGCCTTGGTAATTGCCTCCTGCAATTCTCCCACAGTCAGGGTCAGGCTTACTGCATACAATTTCAGGGTTCACTCTTACTTCCCTTTATAAATAGAGAAGTTACATATAAATCTGCCCTCCTGTATTTCATAAACACTTTGCCAGTCTTCAATAACTTTTGGAAAATTATTGTTGGTGTACGAACTGTTACACCCCTTAGCTCCTTAAGTAACCTCAGAAGCACATCATCTGGTCCTTGCAATTTATCCTACCGTATGTAATTATTCTTTTCATAATTATACAACCAATTTGACCAATCAAAAAATAAATTATAACAGTATTTTACTTACCCTTCTGCTCACTTTTTGGTTTCTTTTTTGATATCTGTTGCACATTGCCAGTGAGTTCCTTCTTTTGTTTAGTCTTCTCTTCTCGCTTAGCTTGTTCTCTCTGCATTCTTTCCATGTGTAAACTTTTTAAATCTAGTGCTTGAGCTGAACTGCTGCGGTCTTGGGGCTTTTCAGTGCAGTCAGTTTTGTGTTTCTCAGTACTACTACAAGGTAACTCTGGCTCTTTAGTTTCAATATTCTCTTGAAGTCCACCTTGGGTTTTTGGCAGACTGTCTTTGCTAACAGTAATAAATCGTCTCTTTCCTTCTCCAAAACTTCTGTGCTGAAGCCCATTCTCCTCTGCCATCTGATGGATCAACATTCTATCATGAGAACTTAATGAAGAAGAGAAGGCCATATGCGTGTTGCTATCATCTGCCAAAAATTTCATTATCTTCTCCTTAAGTTGACATTGAATGTCTTCTGCCCTAACAGTTACAGTGTCTTCACTCAGGCAGACTGCAGCATTATCTGAGTCACTGACAGAAGCCTTCTTTAAACCATTGGATTTCTCAACTGCTTTTTTGTTTTTATCCTTAAAATCACTACATTTTTGGTTTTCTAGTAGTTTTTTATCTTTTTGTTTTACTGCTGATTTAGTAGCCTGTTCTCTGGATTGAGTGTTAGACTGTGAGGTCTCACGAGAGTAACTCTGTGGTACAATATCTTCTAGATACTCAAATGCTGTCCGTACATCCCCATGTTCAGCTATATAATCCATAAAGGACTTTAGGAATGGGTGGTTGCTAACAGTCCGAGAGTCACAAACCACTGCTAAGTGACGACGGGCACGTGTAACAGCAACATTTATTCTTCGATCTTCAGAAAGGAATCCAACCTCACCTAGAAAACACACACTGCTTAGCAAAAGCATAAGTTATCATCTACAATAAAAATGTCTTTAAACCATTCTGCTAATATTAGATTCAGCAGTATGGTCCCATCAAGTGGTATTAAGTCACTTCTACCATCGGCCTCCTCCATTACTAAAAATAAAACAAAAAAAGGAAAACTAAATCAGTCATACCAACATTTGTTTTCATTGAGTTACAATGTAGCTCAGTAGATCAGTAGAACAGACTATAGTAACAGAGATTCATATAGTGGAATACAAGGGGGGCATGTTTTTTGAACTGCATCTTTCATCACTGGTCAGCCTTGGCACCAGCCCCAGATTAAGTTGTTTCAAAGTAGTAAAAAATGCTCTAACATCTGTGTACACACCAGTAAATCAGAATAATAAATCACTACAATACTCTTTTAATATTAATGACATAATAATTACGCATTAAACGAAAGATCGTACAAGATCTGACTCAAATTATTAAATGCAAATTTTTCCTTCCAACCAAACTGAAAAAAGAATGAGCAATTAAACCTTTTCTACTAGCATACAGACCTTTATTTTTGACTGGCTGACCACTTCTAGAGTGGCAATGTAAAGGGATGCGCTGGACTACACAAAAAAGTAAATACCCATAAATGGAAATTACGTACTTACCGTAATTCTTGATCTTCTTGGATGCAGTCTCCACCACTCATTCACACTACTGGGAGAGCGCCGGAGGTGCTAGGACCAAGCAGGAGCCAAAAATATTCAGAAGGGTTGGCGCCGAGACAGGACCATGCATGCGAGGCACCACGAGACTAGCTCGCGCCTGTGTAGGCTATCTCAGTATCGACCTTCCAACCGCCTCAGTACCTTTTCGACTGAGGAGGTGCAGCATAACTGATGAAAATAACTTATCCTAACTTTACGGGCCTTCCTGTGAAGGCCCGGATGATCCTTGCAAGAAGGGTCAAAAGAACAATGTCTTTACAGCCGGAACCACAAAGCCGTGAAGATCAAAGAAACAAAACGAGCTAGCCCAGGGGATGGTGGGTGGGTCATGTGAATGAGTGGTGGAGACTGCATCCAAGAAGATCAAGAATTATGGTAAGTACATAATTTCCATATCTTCCTGGACCCATGTCTCCACCACTCATCCACGCTAATGGGAGAGTACCAAGCTAAAACCAACACACCCTGGGTAAGGTGGCAGGAGATAGGGCTCATTCAGAAAGGATATCCAAGGACTGTCCTGCTAATAAAAAGAGCTGTCTGGAAAGAACATCTAAAACATAGTGCTTACAAAGGTATGCACTTGAGCTCCAACTCACCACTTTGCAGAGACTGCAATGGACACAATGAAACTCCGCCAGGAAGCCGCAACCACTCTAGACAAGCGGCGGGAACCCGGCCCCTCAATTTGGTCTAAGACAAGATTTAACTGTGTCGAAGACATACTACTAAGCTAACGTAAAACATGTCAGAAACTGTAAGAGCTAGAGGCAAAGCCTACTGGTTCAGGATAGACCAAGAAGCGCAGATGGATACCTCCACTACCAAGTATGTCTGACCCACGAACAACCAGTCCAGAAGCACTTGAACCCCTTACTTGGTGAGCAAACGGAGGTCCAGGTGGGGTTAGCCCATCAAGGAGAATGGTTTCCACTTGGTCACTTAAACTTCCCAGATAGAAGGTGAAAGCATGACTTAGAAACCTCCTGTGGTGGTCTGGGAGAGCCAGAGCCTACCCACTTCATATTCCAAAAAGGAATCATTCTGCCCCTGAGTGCCTACAACTCTAGTAGCAGTCTCTGAACTAAGGGAAGAGAGGAAAAGTGTACATGAGGAACGTGTCCACTGTGGAAAAACATTCCAACAGGAAAAACCAGGGTCTGGATTTCTAAGGCAAATAGAGGCAGATCTGCATCAAGAGGAGACGCAGAAAGGACAAAGTCTGGGCTGATCCATTCATTGGAAGTGACTGAATAATGGCAGAAGTGACTCAACGTGGTGAGGTACCACTCGCTCCAACCTTCCTGAAAGGGAGTAGGAAAAAAGCTCTAGTTTGCTTGCTGATAAAAAAACAAATATCACAGTTTCGTTAGCTACTCAAAGTGGTAACTTCGTGAGCGACTGGCACAAAACCAGTGTGCAGGAAATGAAGGTATGAATACTGAGAACTCATCTCCGAACAAGGACCTATGGTCGAGAAGGGATCATGTTGTCTGTTAACTTGGAGCAAGCACGGAAGTAGGAATCTGTGTTCCAACTCACTGTGGAGCCACTTCTGTTGCTCTGAGGCTCTGATCAAGAGGACAGAGCCTAACAGAAAAAAAAACAACAGACTGGGCTGCTGCCTAGGTCTAGGGATTGTGTCTGAATTAAGGGAGAGATCCCCCTTGGGAAAAACCTGATGACCCATACCTCCGCTGGATTGGACTTCCCTAGAAGCAGAAGAAGACAGGTGCCCTCCAACATAGTGGAGAGGTGACTGTCTCAGACAGCTGAGGTGGAACCTGGGCAGGATCCAGAAGAACGGTATCGGGT
The DNA here is from genome assembly GCA_016271365.2 of Neoceratodus forsteri. Taxonomy (NCBI): domain Eukaryota; kingdom Metazoa; phylum Chordata; order Ceratodontiformes; family Ceratodontidae; genus Neoceratodus; species Neoceratodus forsteri. The sequence goes on from CM028133.1 coordinate 641,503,113, forward strand.
GCTTTCGGGTCTAGACCATCTGCTGTTAGAACCTGACAAAGGTGTCCACCCTCTACCTGCGTTTCACAGGGTGGGTTAGTACTGACAACTGAAAAAGTCCAGACACGCCAACAGTGGCGTGCAGCCCCAATGGCTGCTAACGCAACAGACGGTGCGTCAGGCACCAATGGTTCCACTAACAGTAGCTGCGCTGCACACCATCAGCACCGGGCAGCACCCACAGCACCACAAACGGCATCGAGTGAAAGAGAAAAGTGGTACCTGTGCCAGCCCCTACATGAAAAAAGGGAGGGGAGCACGAAGAGTTGACGTGATGGCGTTGGCACCAAGAGGGCACCGTGCACATTCTGACCCAATCCTCCAAGCCCGGTCCAGCGGCTCCGAGGCACTGGAACCAGGTCCACTGGCCAGGAAAAACTGGACAGAAGTCGACCCCCCCGCTCCTAAGGAGCGACCCAGAGGTGAAACTACTCACCGAAATTCCACTAGGACAGAGATATGATCCGGTGTAGAAGAACACGGTCGTTAGGAACAGGGCCAAAGGGGAACCTACCGAAGTCAGCTCAGGCCTACTGCCCCACTACTGATGATCCTCATGCAAACGTACCAGAGGGTGACCTCAAGTGGTACCGATCCCCCCCCCACCCCCACAGGAGGAAGAAGAGCCCGAGGTCAAGCAGAGCCGGATTCCCAGAACTGCCAGATTTGTGCTTCGGGGGACTGTCTTCCCCCCGAGCACAGGACTGTCTGTGGTCAGACCACCTCCTTCACAAAGGGCGGTGGACCGGACACAGCCCCTCTGCCATCACAACTTTCAGACAAAGTCTTCCTACTATCACTGCTACCGTCCAAGGTTGACTCTGTTGATGGCAGGTAAGAATTTCTTTTCCTTCTTCATAATCTTCTTTGTCTTTTTCTTTAAATAAGAAAATAATACTAAAATATTAATTTAAACGAATACTGAATGGCTTAAAGCTACTGTCGTATAGACAAAAATTTTGACCCCAACAGACGAGCAACATCAACATCCAAGCACACTCAACAGCAGGAGAAAAGGAACTGAGGCGATTGGAGAGTTGACACCAAAACAGTCTACACAGGCGCAAGCTAGTCTCGCGGTGCCATGCATGCGTCGTCCTGTCTCGGCACCATCCCTTCTGAAATTTTTTGGCTCCTGCTTGATCCTAGTGCCTTCGGCGCTATCCCATTAGTGTGAATGAGCGGTGGAGACTTGGGTCCAGGAAGATCTGATGTTTTTCTTTTTTTTTTTTTGTTTCATGCAATGTATTCCCTGTTAGCCTGACTTCGGAGGTGGGAAAGTTAATGGAATCACAACTGGAGGAAAGGACTAGGGAATATCTTAAATCTAATGGTTACAAGACAGGATTCGTGGTGGGGAAGTCATGTTAGATGAATCAGATTTTTTTGACTGGGTGATCAAGGAACTAGATCAGGACAGAGAGGAGTTTGTGGCCTACCTTGATTTCAGTAAGGTTTTCAACACAGTTCCACATAGGAAACTAGTAAGCAAGCTGGAAACCTTAGGAGTGGGTCCAAAGGTGGTAAACTGGGTAAGAAATTGGTTGGGGGATAGGCCGCAGAGGGTGGTGGTAAATGGAGTTCACTCTGAGGAAGGGAGGGTGACCACCAGAGTGCCTCAGGGGTCAGTGTTGGGACTGATCCTCTTTAGTGTCTTTATTACTGACACTGCAGAGGAGCTGGAAGAGAAGGTCTGCCTCTTTGCAGATGGCACCAAAATCTGGTCACTCCATGGGGATGGTGCTGGAAAGGATAAGCAGTGACATGAGAAAATTAGAAAAGTGGTCAAGGGTATGGCAGCTGGGTTTCAGTGCAAAATAATGCACCTGGGGCACAGTACAAAATGGGTGGGGTGGTATTAATGACCACCAAACAGGAGAGAGACCCGGGGGTAATCATATCTGATAACCTAAAGTTGGCCAAGCAGTGTGACAAGGCAGTGGGGAGGGCTAGTGGGATGTTGGGGTGCACAGAAAGGAGCATCACCAGCAGAAAGAGGAGGTGGTGTTGCCTCTGTATAGGTCACTGGTATGATCCGACCTAGAGTACTGTGTCCAGTTCTGGAGTCTACATCTCTGGACAGACACAGACAGAGTGGAGACTGTCCAGAAGAGGGCAAGTAAAATGGTGCAGGAACTACATCAGAAACCCTATAAGGAGAGACTAAAGGACCTACACATGTACACCTTGGAAGGGGGGGCATATGACAAGCCAGTACAGTTATGTAAGAACTTACCATAACTGTAGATCTTTGAGAAGATCTTCTGCATCTTACCACACCTATGGAACTATAGCAGTCAGGCACTAGGACCACATGGAAATTTTTTAGCTAGCAGTCTAGTTCAGGCCACCCACACCGACCATCCTCCCTATATAAATGTGGTCGGCCCCACCGCCCTCCTTAGTTCTCCCGCCAGAGACCATATGCAGAGGACCTCTTCCTGGGGAAGCGGAGGGCGAGAGGTTCCTGCCAGTAAGCAAGGTGAAACAGAATGTGAACTGTCCTGGGGAGGGAGGGAGAGAGAGAGAGAGACAGAGACAGAGACAGGAAGAGAGAAGTCTTGAGGCTAAGGGGGATTGGTCGGTGGGACAGCATAGCTTGATGCAAGAGATCCTTTCAAAGATCTACGGTTACGGTAAGTTCTTATGTAATTGTACTATCTTCATCAAGGGTATCTCTTGCATCAGGCCACACCTATGGAACGAGTCCCAAGCAGTACTGACAGAGAGACAGTTTGGGTGGCTGGAGGCCATAGGCCTAAGACAACAGGCCTTGAAGCAAAACCAGGTCAAAGCCTGCTCTTCTCCTAGAGGCAATGTCCAGACTGTAGTGTTCAGTGAAAGTGTGGACAGTACTCCAAGTAGCAGTGGCACAGATTTCAGCAGCTGACACATTCCGGAAACAGGCACCAGAAGTGGCCATCCTTCTGGGAGAGTGGCCACGGACAACACCAGGAAGTTCCTAACGGTACTACCTACTGGTATTCTAACCTACCTGTACTATATACTATGTATTGTATAATCTCATCTCATTTTATGTATGTATTCTCCCGGGTTGTGCCTGAAAATAGTCAACTTTGGCTAGCGCACCTAACCCAGTAAACAAAAACTAAATAAAATAAATAACAGAAAATAATACAGTTGGCCAACCATTTAGACAGACACTGTTTATTTATTTGAGTCCAGGATTACAAGTACCTTTGAGCCAAGTCTCTTTTACAAAGGTTCCATGTCAATGGAAGTACAATACAAAGTATACAAGACGTTCAGTTACAAAGGCAGGATGACAGTATAACAATCAGTTACAGTACATGTATGAGATTCAGAACATTTGGGCTAAACTAGTGCTAGGGTACTGACAGAAGGAGATAGAGTACAGAACAAGGGATGGGACTATAAGTAGGTGCAGCCAGAGGTGTTGTCACAAATACTGAGGAAGTGCTGAAAACAAATAAAAGAAAGGAAGAAAGAAAAGGAAGAAAAAATGAAAAATAGAAGAGGGAGTAAAAACTGGTTTAGAAACTGAAACACCTTCTTTCACAGGGGTGAAAGAAACAAAGAGCTGTGAGGACTTCCTGCAGTTCCTCATGTGATGCACATAGTATCGGAATATTCTATATACATCTGACATATGAAGCAATGCTTTCCCTGGATTGGCATGCTCTGGGAAATAAATAGACATGTTGATGGTTTGATTCAAGGTAAACAAACACCACCTTTGGTGGTGTTTGAGTTTAGTGTTGATATGCCAACCAAATAAGTAGACTCACACATCAGAGCCTGAAGCTCAAAAATCCTTCGAGCAGAAGTAATAGCAACTAAAAAATACTGCTAACTGGATAACTTCTGATTGGGAGTTACAGAGAGTTTGAGGGATGAGTGACTTGTCAGGTGCAAATTTCACACCTAATGCATTTGGGAGCCCAAGGGCTAGTACGGTTAGTATGTGGTTTTTATAACATTTTATAAGTATAGTTCCTAAAGAGTATTAGCTGTAGTTTGGTCACAGCATGGTAAATTCTTTGTAGTATGTTTACTGAGATCTCCCCCTAATGTTGTTTAATTAGAAATGTGCATCATTCTAACCTATATTAATGTTTAGAGAATTGTATCACATATTGTGAAATGTCATTTCCTGTATGCATATATGGTATGTATTTGCTATAAAATGCAATAAAAATAAAATACAAAAAAAAGAAGCTTGTGTTATTTCTATCCAAGATGTAGCAAATGCGCTGGTTGAGTGACCCTTAAAGGATTTGGGAGGTGCTGGGTCTGTAGCTTTGTATGCCTCACTGATGTATATTTTGGTTTGTCTGGTTTTAGTATGCTTCCAGGTCACCTGACCCATATTGTGTTGCTCTGCTGAAAACAACATCTTGTTTGCTTTCTAATTTTCTTAGTCCTTTAGAGACAGAACTGTAGCAGTACCGTCTACCGATATTCCATCTGTGCAGGTTTTCACTCTTGTTATTCGAACTATTAGGACACTGAGATGTTAAGAATTATTACTTGTTTCAAATGAAAATCAAAGGGCACTTTGGAAATAAATGAAGGTATAGTTAGCAATACTATCTTAACTGTATGGAAGATAATGAAAGCTTCTTCACATGACAGAGCTTGGATCTTATGGACTCTGCAAATTAGGCAGAAGGCCACTAGAAAAAACAAGCATTTGTCAATGCTAAATGTTGTCTTGCTGGCACTGGCATTGGTAGTGCAGGAGTTAGAAAGATGCATAATAGGAATGGCAGTGAAGTACGAAACAGATGACAACCCCACCCTGCAGAGACTGACAGGCATTGAGGTGTGCCTTTGGGTCGTCGGCCATAGCGCATGCCATTTCACCTCACCCTACCCTGCAGATTTCGACAAGTGGCACAGTGTGCCTTGGGGTCATCAGGCCTTACGATCACCCCATTCCATAAGGAAATACATTGAGATGGGTGCAGCATAGGGGAATGGGGTGAACTTTGGGGCCGAAGAGTCCAAGGCACACCTTGATGCTGGTCACTGGCTGCAGGGCGGGGGTGGGGTGGAATGGCGTGAGCATTACAGAGGACAATCCAAAGTCACACCCCTGACACCTGTCAGTCTCTACAGGGTGAGACATTATGATTAGAAACCCTAATGCCCCGGGCGTTTGTTGGTATTTGCACTCCAAACTTTCAACATGGGCTTTTTGTGACCCTACCTCATGAAAGCATTTGGGACCTCCACTCATGAACAGTGGCACTGTGATTTTGTTAATCTGTCCCGAACATTGATTTCCCACAGCGACTGCGCCATTCTGCGCCCGATGTGCGAAAACACATTTTGGGTAGAATGTGGAAAATGACAGCTGTACTGTTCATAAGGAGGTGTGAAAAAATGGCAATGTTGAAAATCTGGAGTGAAAATATTAAAAATTCTCAAAGTTATGAGCATGGGTGGAAACTGTGCAACGCATGCTCATAACACAGTAATTCTGTGGAATTTTACTACCAAATTTTTAGCATAGGCATTTTGGGACCTCCGCTCATGAACAGTGTCACTGTGATTTTCTTAATCTGTCCCGAACGTTGATTTTCCACAGCGACCGCGCCATTGTGCGCCAGATGAGTGAAAACACATTTTAGGCAGGATGTGAAAAATTACAGCGGTACTGTTTATAAGTAGGTGTGAAAAATGGCAATGTTGAAAATCTGAAGTGAAAATATAAAAAATTCTTGAAGTTACGAGTGTGCATGGAAACTGAGCAACGCACGTTTGTAACAGTCATTTTTTTTGGAATTTTTTCACCAAATTTGCAACATAGGCTTTTTGGGAGCCCACCTTATGAACAATGACACTATCGTTTTGTTAATCGGTCCTGAAAGGTGATTCCGCGCAGTGACTGCGAAATTACCTTTCAGGATCGAATAACGAAATGACAGTGACTGAGTTCATGAGTCAGGGGGAACTGCCACACGCTGCTGTACTGTGGAAGAGTACAGGCTGCAGGAGCTGCTCAACGCTGTTTTTTTAAAAAAAAATCTTATTTCTATTTGTACCTCCCTCCTTTGACGGCGTGGATATCTACGATCTCCGGCTGCCAGCACCCGCACCCTCTGGGCCCCGTCTGGCACCCCCACAGAGCCGGCCAATTAGGGCTCCTGCACTCTGTGGCAGGATCCTCTTGGGAACCGGGTGGTGCCAGGTACAGCCATCAGCTGCCGAGACGGTCTGTCCGCCATTGATTTACGCCCCTTGCAGAGTGCAGACGTGCAATGATGTCTGAGGCACGACGTGCCGACGTCTGCCGCACTTTGCCCCTCTTGCTGCCATCGCTCTGACAGTGCCCCCGGTCGTCACCAGGGGCCAGTACAGAGCGGTGTTCCCTGGATCCCTCCCTGGGATAGGCGAGCAGTCCTGCGGATGCTTGATCCAATCCCTCCCCTGCCAACCCGGCAGCCCGGGCTCGCAACCCAACCTGGATCACCAGTGTGACGCGAGGTGTGGCGTCCAGTGCCTCAACCCTCAGTGCCACCGGGCCGGCCAATGCTGTTTTTTTTTAACTAGAAAAGGTATGCTAATGTTGCCTGGAACAGAGTTCCCAGATCCATACCTGTCTAAGTGAGCAACCTTTCTAAAATTTCTTGTGCAGATTGTTTCTGGTTCCCTTCCTTTCATTTCTCTTTCTTTTCATTGCAGCTGTAAGGAGTGTGGACGCTAGTGCAGCCTTCAGTGCGGAGCTCAAAGAGAGGACCCCTGCGAGGGGTTTGCCGACTGGAAGGTGAGCCTGAATTGGCGAGGTTACTTGCCGACTGGAAGGAGAGCCTGAAGTGGCGAGGTTACTTAGCCCCCCCCCCAAAAAAAAAGTATAAGCAAAGACATTTCCTCTCTCAGTATTTTGAACATGAGCATCAAAGGAAACCAGCAAGATATAACTCAGGAGTTTTCTGAGTGTTTGAGTCTGTTTTAAAAAAATGATAAAATCTCTATTTTTTAGCTGTTTCATTTACATTTTTTTAACAGTTTTGCCCTGCTAGCCTCCTTTTATTTATCCTTCCTTATATTTTTATATATTTTTCTCCCTTTTGTGTTTTTTTTTTGTGTGAATTGTGTGTTTTTTGGCATTTGCCGGTCTTGTTATCTTTTCTGGTATTATTCTCGGTTTTCTCCGATGTTATGTGATGTTTGTTTTTCATGTTATTGAATAGCTGAAAATAGGACAAACTGGGCAAAGATAAAGGAAAGACAGGATTATAGGAGATAGGTATAAGCACAAAAAAAGTATAAAATATAAAAGTATAAAATCTGGCTTTTTCTTTTTTCGTGGGCAATCTGGGTCACAAGACTCTTTTTAGGTATCCTTAAAAACACATGCGCTGGTGTTCTAGGTCAGATTTGCCAGCGATATCACAGGAAGGTGAATGCTACAGTGGTGTAGAGAGGGCTGCTAAAGGTTTGCTGCGCTACTGAACTGCTGAAATTACTGAGTTGGCTTACACATTCTGTGTTTTGCTTGCATGGTGCTCGCACGGTGTTGTTTGTCCATTACGATCAATTTGGTGATTGGGACTCGACTAAGTACCTGCGCATATTGCACTTGCACAGAGATACACCTGTAACATAACGCCTACTAACTGCAGTGACACGCAAGTGTTTTTTTCTAATTCAGAAGTGGTTTTAACATTTTTTACGCATTGGCTTTTCTGGTTCTTTCTTTTCTAAATTTTATCCCTGGTTATGTTTCCTTTTTTTTCTTTTTTTTTTTTGGTTTTGGCTACTAAATTGAGAAATATTTGATCAATGCTGACCTTGGGCTTAACTAGTTGTCTGAGTAAGTTTTAAGTGCCCCAGGAGGAGAATGGTCCATTAAGGTACTGTTTTTTTACTTCTTTTTAGGAAAATTATGGGCATGCCCCCTGGAACTGAACTATAAATCAAAAATGAGACTTTCTCATCGATCAGTAATCTGGTTGGGAATCTGGACTCTGGGATGGATTCAGGAATGGTCTTTTCCTCTGGACCTTGATTTGAATATTGAGTGTGACTGAGGGACTTTGATTTTTCTTATACAAAAGCAGAGCCAGATGCAGCATAAGAACTGCATAAGAGTACTATTTCAAGATTGTGCTAAGAGTTGTGAGATGAGACCTGAGAACAGCGTATGGACTCAGATTGTTTGAACTGCATAAAACTGAAGAACTTTGCAGGAAGTTTTAAAAACTCAGGATCTCTGGGCTCCTAAAGAAGGGCGATTGGGAGTGGTGGTGAAGAACCCTCAGAAGAACTCTTAGAGACCCGGATGCGGTCTTGGATTTGGATTGTATATTTTTTTTCTCCCTTTAAGGGCTTAAGAGGACTTATGTGAGTTAACTCTCTTATAGCTTACAGCTTTAGAAAAAGGAAAAGCCATTTGAACATTTGGTGTTCTGGACTTTTAAACTCATTATTTGGGACTTATTTTGGGACCGAGTTTTGCATTCGCTTATTCTCATAGCCTATTATATAGCCTGTTATACACCTTAGTGCTTTCATGTTTATTTTGTGTGTGTTTATAGCACACTTGATTTAAAACATCTACAGCTACACCAATTAGTAGAGGTTTGTGCAATACAATATGAATATCAGAAGTGGTAAAACCATAATGGCTCCATATAAACCATTACAGAAGGGTGGAAAACCTAAAAAGGGCTGTGTGTTTAAGGGTGAACTTGATATTATGACATCAACACCAATAGAGAGGAAACAAACTCCTAGAAGGGTAGACAAAGTAAAGGAAAATCAGAGTATTAATCAGAACACATGCTCAAAAAGAAAGGTGACAAATTCTAGTATAAATAAAAGTATGAAAAAAAAAGGTGGTTTACAACCTAAAAAGTCAAGGGAAAGTGAGAGAAGTAAAGAAGTGAGACAGAGTGAAAGAGATAGGGAAGTTATAAATGAAGGTAATAGTGAGTGAGGGGAAATTGATAGAAGACTTAAGGATCAAAGAATGTGAAATATTGGAAACAGGAGTAGAGGAGGATACAGAGAAGGATATAAGAAAATAAGTGAGAATAAGAGGGAAGCAAAGTGTGATGGGTGAAGGTATAACAAGGCCCACCCAAAAATATCTGACTACTTCCTGATAAGTGGAAAAACTAAAGTAACTAGAATGGGTGTCAAAACAGCATTTTTAGAGATAGAAAAAGATCAAGAAGTTAACAGCAAAGATATAAATGATCAAGACATCTTAAAAGGTACTTCATTGGGGGAAGAGCCAAATGTAGGAGACATAACAAAACAGGAAGCTACAAAATTGGATCCATTTATTTCTCTGGACTTAACTGGAAATATTGTTGAATTGGAAATATCAGGAAACTCAAATATCTCTACCCTAGTGGGATCTCCCAACACTGTGTTTCAGAGTTTAGATAAGGAGACAGAGAAAATAAATTTAGAACCAGAATTATTAGCACAATGTCCTGATACACTATCAAAATATACAATAAAAGCACTAGCCAATCCAGTAATGGTGAACTCAGTTTTACTGGAGGCATTACATATATTACAGAAAAAATTCTAGGGCATACTAATTTGATTATTGAGAGATTGGATAAATTGGAGAATAAGATAAAATAAATGGAAGTAAAAATAGATAAAAAAAAGTGAATGAGGTGGAGGTAAAGTCTGACAAACGGAGACCCTCTTTCTCCTCACTCCAGCTACCTGACTGCTGAAAAATAAATTTGAATTTATTAAGAGGGGGAAAAAAATAAAGGTAAGGGAAATCAAAACATAGTAAAGGGCAAAACAACAAAACCAAAAAAGAAGAGAGAAGGGGAAAAAAAGAAAGAAATGAGTACCAGAATCGAAGAAAAGAGAATTCCTTTAGAACCTATAATTATGCAAGAGAAAAGGATAGTGAGTGATGAGTCTGAAAAGAAGTTGGAAGAGATGAAGGACGTTGACAAAGTTAATGAACAAAAAAAAAATTATAAATGAAAATGTGGGGAAAGGGGTTGAATTTAAAGTACTTCCTCATGGACAGATAATGAGGAAGTTAGAGGGAAGTGAAACGGTAGTTAGAATTAAAGGAATTTATAAAAAAAAGCTATGAAACAAATCAAAACATTGAAGGAGTTAACTGAATATCTGTTCAATGTAGAACTGGGGTTGGGTATTAGAATGGAGGATATGATATATATAATAAGGGATGTACAAGATCATGAGACCCCAGTTTATATGCTGCTTCCTGATATGGAGATAGCAAAAAAAATATGGCTTAAGCAACAACATTTATTGACATTGGGTCTAGAAATAGAACCACCTCTTAGATGCCAAACAACACTTGCCGAATACACTATAGAGGAAATCTCAGTGAGACAGATCTCTGTGGACATTTTTGCAATGATAATGATGGAACTAAAATAGGATTTTACAAAAAATAAAAAGGAGGAGGAGGGAGGACAGGAAAAGGGTTATATATTAACATTATTTGGGTTAGACACAATATACAATGAAAATAATGAGATGCTTAAACCATTTGTGATTGCATTGTTAACCAGTATGATGAATACTGAAACCAAGAATGATGAAATAAAGGAAGTAGAGAGGGTATTCCCTAAAGAAGGACGTACACAAATTAACATAAACTGTGGTTCAAAACAGATAGCTAAGAGATTCCTACAGAAAGTTGAAAGACTGGATAAAGCATGTTTCCTATTAATTGATTGGGGGGGCTAGAAACGGAGAGACATACATTATTTCAAGGGCATGAAAATATTTGACTAGAACAAAGTAGTTTACATCAGTCAAATCTGAATGAAAGTAATCCAGCACAAAGTATTCAAGCCAATCTCTTATCATGGAATATAGCTGGGATTGCGGGGAAATTGGCTGATGAAGAATGGCTTCAGTTTATAAATAGATCTGAGATAATACTACTTCAGGAAATGTGGGCTAATGAAAAAAATGACTTGAATGGCTTCAGGGGCACTTCAGTCTCCAGCAATAAAGTGTAAAAAATTTTGAAGACTTTCAGGTGGATTACTATCTTATATTAAAATCTGTAAAAATATAACAACTACTGAAGTTTTGAAAAATGATATAATAATATCATTAAAATGGGGGTAATGATCAGTATATTATACTAAATATCTATATACCCCCAGTAGTGGGAAAAATGTGATAATAAAAAATTGTGGAATAACCTGCATAAAAACATGGAGGCTATCATAAAGAAACATTCAGCAGGAATTGTAATAGCAGCAGGAGACTTTAATGCCTGGATAGCAAAATAGGATAATTTAACATTCTTGGAGTCTGAACTGAATTTAACAGACTGCAATTTAAGAAATAGTATGGAAATAGAGATTTATAGAAGACACTCCTTTATTAATAGAAAACAGAAGACTAAATGGTGATTTGGAAGGAAAAATGACTTTCTTCTCCCATAATGGACAGAGTTTGATAAGATTATATATTATGTACCCCTGAACATCATGGGAATTTCCAGAATTTGAAAAATCTCAATTAGATATGAAAGTAACCATGTGTCACTAGAACTAGTAGTTAAATTAAATATGGGAGAAGAAAATCTCAGTGAGATAGTGACCCCGAAGGCGAATCTGGCTATTATGGGGAAAAAAGTACTTCTCCGCTCAAAAATAAATGGCGATACACTGGATGGAGTTTTTTTCAAATTGGGATATGAAACTGGAGGGATTAATCAGTGTTTTACTAATGCACACTTAACTGAACATTTCATCAATCAGTTAAATGAGAGTGTAATTAAGGTAATATAAAGAGAATAACATACTGAAAATAATACAAAAAAAAAAAACATGGTTTGATAAATCATGCATTGTGGCAAAAAAAAAACTTAGTAAATTAATAAGATGGACTAAAGAACATCCAGCTAGAGCCAACTTTTGTAGACTCAATAAAGCAAGAAAATCATATAAGTTTCTACAATTAAAAAGCTTTAAATAATCAATGGGAAGAAATGTTCAGAATTATACAAACAAATGATAAAAGTAGATTCTGTAAATTAGTGACAAAGGGGACTAGTACATATTCTTTGCCATCAATATATGTTCCCAAGGATGCATGGGTGGCACATTTTCATTCAGTATTTAATAGGAAGGCGGAAATGATGATATGTGATATAGACAAAGGTCTAATAGAGGCTTGTTATAAGCCAGTAATCCTATCTGAATATGATTTAGAAGTTATAATAACAGGATTAAAAAATAATAAGGCACCTGGACATGATCTAATTCCTCCGGAAATATATAAAAATCAGCATTTGTTTGGATACCATTATTAACATTTTTTAATTTATGCTTTCAATATAAATATATACTAATGGAATGGAAAACTAACATCATTGTTCCTATCTATAAAAAGGGATCCATGTATGACCCGAATAATTTTAGACCCACTAGTTTATTAAATATAGCCTCAAAGATTTTTGTAAGGGTTATATTACATAAACTGACCAACTGGATAAAAAAAGAGGAAATACTATTTCCATCCCAGGCCGGATTCAGAGAGAATTTCTCTACAATAGACAATGTTTTCTGTTTGGCCCATTTAATGGAAAAATATATAGATATACATCAAATGAAACGTTATGCTCTATTTATCGACTTTTCCCATGTGTTCAATTCGATTAATAGGAAAACATTATGGGAAATTCTTTAAAAAAAAATTTACCTCACTCACTTTTGCTCCCTATTTATCTATTATATACAGATACCCAAACTGCAGTTGGATATAGTAATAAAGGGGGGGTTAACTGAATTTTTCCCTACAAATAGGAGAGAAACTAGAATGATTCCAAGATTAACAAACTTGGATTATCGGAACAGATTAAAAGCTACTGGTCTCTTCTTTCTTCAAACTAGAAGATTAATCGGTGATATGCTTATGGTTTTTAATTTAATAAATTCACCAGATCTAATGGAAAAATGTGGTCTAACACTCTCCAAAAGAAGAGATGTTCCGAGACTGCATAATAAACAGCTTGAAGTAAAAACTTATAAAACCAGCAAAAGGGGAAACTTTTTTCCAATAAGAGCATCCATTGTATGGAACACCTTGCCACAAGAATTGGTAGAGGCAACTAGTGCCACTGTCTTTAAAAACAAAGTAAATGTTTGGTTGAGGGATAATAGATAAATAATGTCCCACATAGTGTGGGGAACAGTCTCGATGGGTTCTGGCCTTCTTCTGTTCTTTCATACCAAGTAATACAGGGGTTAAACAGGGATGTTTACTTGCACCATCTCTGTTCAACATCTATATTAATGCATTATTAGAATACGAGTCTGAAGATAACATGGATTTCCCCCGTAATAAATAAACACAAGGTCCATTCTCTGGCCTGTGTGGATGATATTCTGCTACTATCCCTCACTAAAATTGGATTACAAAAGACAATTTACATTTTTACACAAAAATGTAACCACTTAGAATTGAATGTAAACCTAAACAAAACGAAAGTTATGGTACTTGGAGCAAGCCACAGGGACCATTGTAAAATTAAGGTTTATATAAATAAACAACTGGTGGAAGAAGTAAATGAATACCCATATCTGGGAATTAAAATTACATCCAATGGTAAATGGACAAGATACATAAAGGAGCAAAATATTAAAGCCAAAATAAATGCTAAGGCTTTATTAAAATGTAATAATTTGGGGGGAATACACTGATACCAGCCTTAACAGCAGGTGATGCAAAAATAAACCCAATATTACTAAACAGAGCAGAAGTTTTGGGGCATGAAGACAATATAGATGGTTTCTTGGACACCCCTTTACTGTATTATAAGTGTCTCTTAAATGTTCCCCTCTCAACAGCTAATGCTATGATAAGGACAGAACTAGGGCAGACTGGATGGGCCTTGCGGTCCTTATCTGTCATCAACTTCTATGTTTCTATGTTTCTACATTTCTATGTAGGAAAAATAAAAATAAGTAAGATAAAAGAGATACGCCTGGTAAATTACTGGATTAAAATAATGAATAGCCATGAGAATATCCTCCCAAAAATGTGTTTGTTAGAAAAAAAAGCTTGGAAACAAAAAGGGATTAATTCTAAATAGTTAACTTATTTATGCAAAATGCTATATAAACTTAAGTTACAACACTTACGGTCTGATGTAGAGAAAAATATCTCAATTGTTCCTCAATATAAAGAATTAGTGAATAAGAAGGCTATATTAGTTGCTCAACAAGAGGACATGAGGGATATAAAAAATCAGAAATGAGCTATGTGGTATCAGAAAAATAAAATGGGGCATTTTTTAGAGGAATATCTGACTCTGCCAATCACAAAAATATAATGGAGAAATATAACATGGGCTAGATTTGAACTAATTACAGCCAAATACATCTATTTTAATAGAGAAACCACAACAGACATAAAAATATAGGAGAATAACGAGTGTCCGTGTAAGAAAGGCTTTCAAGAAAACTTAAGACACTTAACTGTGGATTGCCCATTATATATCAAAATAAGAAACATATTTCTTGCCCAGACTTTAATGATTTATGCAAATAAGCTACATAATGTGGTATTTATAATGCTACGCCCAAGAACCTATGAAGAGGCAGTAACAATAACTAACTTCTTAATATCTGTAGGTAAACAGAAAAAAAGAATGTATAGAATGTGCAATAGGAAATCAGGGATGATAATTGATAATAAAAAATTGTGAATTTAGCTTGAGGGAAGGTAAGGAGCCTTGATTTTAACTAAATGATGGAACGATGTACGTAATATATATATATATATATATATATAATAAAGGATAGGGTAGTGTGTGGTATGAGAATTTAATTTATACCCGAGGTGTGGGATGCTACATAAACCCTGAGAGCGAAGCTGGGGGTTTAAAAGCATCCCACACCAAGGGTGTACATTAAATTCTCCTACCACACTACTCCATCCTTTATTTTGTATAACTGCTGCTCAGCAATTTTTCTCCTTCCTATTTTTTTTTTTGGCAACCTGACTTTAGTAAAAGAATGAAAGACAGACAGACAGAGACACACACACACACTCTCTTTCAGGAGAATTAACATTCTCTTTTTCATTTTTGTTGCTTTTTTTTGTTTGTGTTTAGTTTTAAACTTACATTCTACCAGTTGGGATCACGATTAACAAGCACTACAGCAGCAGCTATCACAGCTCTGGTCAAGATTGCGCTGGATACATCCCAAGGCGGATGAATGGCAGGATCAACCAGGTACAGCTTTTTTTAAGCTGTAATAGGCAGGATCAACCAGATAAATTTAATAACAATAATAAAATACCATAAAACGGGTCATGTTCTGGCGGCTCCTCGGTAAACGAGTGAAGGAGACGCCATGTTTGTGGAAGTGTTAATCCCACCCACACACAAAGCAAAAGCCAATAAGGGAGTGGTATTTGTGAATGCCAGTGCATGTGAATTCCATAACAACCCGCGGGTTATTATGGAAAATATCAACTAAGTCAGCACATACAAAGAATTGCTGACCAGTAATTATTACGTGATAAATGTCTTATAGATGTTTTAGCTTTTGTATTGTATTAATGATGCATTTACTTTATGTAATAGTCATGATACTCAAACATTATGACTGATCAATAAAAACTGATGATAATGATGATGATGAGTTCATGAGGTGGGGTCCCAAGAACCCCATGTTGAAAATCTGGAGCCAGAAGTCGCAAAAATTTCCTAGATAGCCATCTAAGTTGCCCCCCCCCCCCCATTGATGCCATTGTACAGCTTACTATGATTTTCTTCAGTTCACGGTCAGCTTTGAAGAGCGCAGAAGTGTTCCCATCCACTGAAGATCGTCCTCATGAGGCTCCGGAGGTGGGTGCAGGTTGAGGGCGGGCACCACAGCAGTGACTGTTTTCTTGTTTACAGGTAAAAATAAAAATAAAAAAAACTTGGAAGGTTTTTTATTTTAAGGTACTACATTGGAGCACACTGGGGTGGCTCCCAAGTGTGCCACCTGTGTTTTTGGGGACAGAGTACTACAGCCGACAGGGATTGGGACCCATTAGCAAAGCAAGCATGTCTGTGTTTTTGGGGGCATGATGCCGAGGGGCTTGAGCACCCCCCTCGGCAGAAAGGGGGAATATTATGCCAACGGGGATTGAGCTCCCCCTAAACGAACTGGGGAGGGAACATGCTGACAGAGGGATTGGGCACCCCAGTTGGCTTTGTAGGGACTGTGAGAGGCAGATGGTGGGAGCCGCTGCCATGTTTATTGAAATGTTTTGCCAGGAGCACGTAATGGAGGCGTGTAAGATCTGCTGCTGCAATAACGAGCATGTATCTCATTGCAGTGGCGGATTTCTTTCAAGTTGGTGGCAAGCTTCTAAACTGCTGTCATTGACAGTGTGCTCATTCATTGGTGCCACAGAGACCAGCCCAAAAAAGCAGTGGTGCCACTGGCCACAACATGGCTGCACCTCCGCAACCTGCTACTCCAGCAAGCTGCCACAAAATGTTGCTTGCGCTGCGCACTCAAGACAACATAAAAATCACTGTCAGCATTTCTTCAGAGATTTGAGCCATATGTTGAAAGGGAGAACATTCATAGCCAGAGTTGTTGTCCTGGGGGAAAAGAAAACAACCTGTCAGTCTAATGTACAGTCTTAAGTTGCTCACCACAGTGAGGAAATCTAGATACAACTAATTGAACCCCTAATGTACAACTAGTTGAAGACATAAATAACAGCACTGTGCATCAAATCAAACAAGGGGTGAAGCCACTAACTCTCAACCCATTTCTTAAAAATGGACTAACACTTATAATATGCTGCAGTTTTATGAACTGCTGCAGAGATGACTACCTTTGAAGAAGGGATTCATTTTACAAACTTTCTCCTACCCCCTGCCCCAGTTATGTTATGACAACTCACAGATCTGAGTAACAACTCAGTCCCTAAATACAGTAAGCAGGCCTGGTTTGCAGTGTAGCCTGAATGGTAGATTTATTTCAGTTTTTACCAGACAGATGCATTGGCATTTAATATTCCATCTTCAAGTATGGCCTAGGTGGGGACCAAAGAGGCAAGCAGTACATTAATGATAGCTATAAAATGGGTAGAGAATTTTCTGTGTCCAGACCAGCTGAAAGAAACGATTGGCCATATCCTTATCAGTACATATTGTACCAGCCGGTACTTCTTCATCCAATCAGGACGCAGTGCAGTCAGAGATCCATGCCTTCCATTTTGTTCAGCAGGCCTGCAATTCACCGAGTTTCAGACCAGCTCCAGGTTCCAACTTCCATCTGCCCAGTCACCCATCCGACTGCTGTTCCCCCCACCTGCCTGCATGTTCTCTGGTCAAAGTACAATCAGGCAAGCATATATTTTATATTTAAAACTAAAATGCTCCCCTGTCAGATGTGAGCAGACCGACCTATGACAGGGCTGTGATCAGAAAACCACTCGGTTATACAACAGCGCCGCGATCAGGAAACTGCTCACTCGTTCATGTACGGCAGTTTGCTTGGAGCATACTCGCATCAGACTTCACTGCTGTTTCAAATACCGCTACAGCCTTTGTTGACCACAACCGCTATGCACAGTTGAAAGCAGCTGTGGAAGTCACTTGAGTGCTCCACCTTTGTTTGGCTGTAAACACCATCTTGGCAGGCACCATAATTCGAACTAAGAACATTAAAATTTAATAAAAGAGAAATTCTTGAGTTGGGGGGGTGAGGAATGCAGAGCTGCTACATGACTCAAAAAGGCAACATATACCACTGTCTTCTAGTCGCACTGCAACGTCCATTAAATCTCCATTCCATGTAAAAGCACAAAAGGACTACCTTCCTTTTTTATTTTTTTACTTTTTTTTTCCCTTCCAGTTTATAATTTATGCTTATTCTATTTTTTTTATTAAATTTACTGGGGACCCATTTTATATGTGGAATACGACACATCGAGGTGTGGTTTATGGGCTAATAAGAAGGCACTCGGCACAAGTACCTTGTGCCTCATTATGTACCAGGGGTGTGCTCTTATCAGCCCATAAACCACACCTCATTATGTCTTATTTCTCACTTACATCGAACCATACAAACCTAAGTATTATAAAGTAAATATTTACTAAAGTTAACACTAATAGCATGCATGAAGGTTATTTCTTACCAGATTTAATAGTAGGAAATAGTAAGTGAAAATTGTGTAAGCTTTCCAATCTATCCCTCACCCATGACTAGTTCCCCGACAGATGGAAATCAGCCACCGTTACTCTGGTCCACAAGAGTGGGGACAGGGCTCTGCTTGGAAACTATCGTCCCATCTCTATATTACCCCCTCTGTCTAAGGCCATTGAGTGTATTGTAACTGACCAAATTACGGATTATCTCTACAAACACGATATCCTCTGCCCCCAAAAGCACGGTTTTAGAAAACGACACAGTACCACATCTGCCCTTCTCGAATTCACTGGAGCAATCCACAACTCTCTAGACAATAGCCTCCTTAAGGGATCGGTCTTCATAGACCTTATTAAAGCTTTCGATACCGTCCATCACCGCCTACTTATCTCACAGTTGCTCAATGCCGGCTTATCCCCTGAATCAATGACATGGTTTAAGAGCTACCTCGAAAACCGCTCTCAAAGAGTGAAAATTGCTGATCTTTCTCTGAGGCTAAACCTGTATGCTCTGGGGTTCCAAAAGGATCCATTCTCAGACCTCTTCTTTTCAGCCTCTTTCTGAACAGTCTTCCTCAATCCTGTCCAGAGCAAATCGTTCTCTATGCCGACGACGCGGTCATCCATTGCACTCACAAGGACCCTCACCTCCTCCGGAGCAAACTCCAACATGGCTTCTCCTCAGTTGAAAGCTGGTTCAGTGCACATAAACTGGTGCTTAACTTTAAAAAAGCCACAAAAAACATGATGTTCTGCAGCTCGCATAATAAATACCGGTCTCACCCCCTCTCCATCTGCCTAGGTGAAATCCTGAACAAGTGGCATCCTTCAAACACCTTGGCGTCACCATCGATTATAACCTCTTGTACAGGTCCCACACTGATAATGTCGCCAAAGTGGTCAATACTCGCATTGGCCTACTCTACAGGCATAGGACATGCCTCACCTCTGATGCCTTATGGATCGCAGTCCAGAGCTCGGTAGTTGCAGCAATTAACTATGGCCTCATCATTTACGGATCTGCCTCCTCCTCTCTCAGATGCATTTCCGTGGCCCTCAACAAAGCTTGCTGACTTATCACCGGGTCACACCTCTCACCCACACTTGTGACCTATACACAGAGACATAAGACTTTGACAGCAGATAAGGACTGCTTGGCCCACCTACTCTGCCCATTTCCCTACCTAGAGGATAAGCTGCAGATCCTATTTAACCAACAGCCTATTTCTTCCTACCCTCCACAAAAATTGCCTTATGTCTGTCCCATGCATTCTTGAATTCTCCCACAGTTTTAGACCCCACAACCTCCTCAGGAAGGTTGTTCCATGCGTCCACCATCCTCTCTGTGAAAAAATACTTCCCCGCATTGCTCCTGAGCCATCCCCCCTCCATCTTCAAATTGCGTCCCCTTGTTCTTGCACATCTCTTTTTCTGAAAGATGCTACCCTCTTGGACTTTGTTGATTCCACTGAGGTACTTAAACATTTCTATCATGTCCCCCCTCTCCCTCCTTTCCTCAAGGGTATACATATTAAGCTCCTTTAGTCTCTCCTCATTTGGCTTCTCTTGCAGACCCTGCACCATTTTAGTTGCCCTCCTCTGAACTGCCTCCATCCTGTCTATGTCCTTGTGGAGATGGGGTCTCCAGAACTGGACGCAGTACTCCAGATGGGGTCTCACCAACTGTCTGTACAGGGGATAACAACTTCCTGCTTTCTGCTGGTGATGCCTCTCCTATACATCCCAGTATCCCCAGCCCTCCCACCACCTTCTCACATTGCTTGCCAACCTTAAGGTAATCTGATATGATTACCCCAAGGTCCCTTTCCATTTTGTTGTTATTACCACCCCAATTGTGTAATCTTCCCTGGGTTTTGTTTTCCCAGGTGCATTACTTTGCACTTCTTTGCACTGAATCCAAGCTGCCATACTTCTGACCATTCCTCCAACCTTGCCAAGTCCCTTCTCATCCTTTCCATGCTTCCTTGTGTATCAACCCTGTTGCAGATCTTTGTGTCATCTGCAAAGAGGCACTGTGTCAAATGCCTTGCTAAAGGCTAGGTAGACCATGTCCACAGCCCCTTCCTGGTCTACTACTTTGGTCACCCAGTCAAAGAAATCTATTAGATTTGTCTGACATGACCTTCCCGCTATGAACCCATGCTGTCTTGGGTCCTGTGCCCCACTGGCCTCTAGGTACTCAACAATTCTTTCCTTCAGAAGTGATTCCATCACTTTCCCTACCACAGAGGTCAAACTGACAGGTCTGTAGTTTCCTGCCTCTGTCTTGGTCCCACTTTTGTGAAGGGGAATCACAACAGCCTTCTTCAGTCCTCAGGGTACCACACATCCTCCTATGATTTGTTAAAAGGGTAGTCAGTGGTGTCACTAGTTCTCTGCTTAATTTTTTAGAATTCTGGGGTGAATTCCATCTGGCCCCATTGCTTTGTCCACCTTCAGTTGTAGGAGTTCTTTCAGAACCCTTTCTTCTGTGAAAGGACTGGATCGACCCCTCTCCAGAGTGCTTCTGTTAATTGGATTAGGCACCTCCCCCACTTCCTCTTTTGTGAATACTGAACAGAAGTATTCATTCAGTATCCCTGCTTTTTCACTGTCACTCTCTGCCCACCCAGTATCCATTCTATTCAGCCTCACTATCCCTCCCTTTGTCTTTCTACACTCCCTGATATACCTATAAAAGGTTTTATCCCCCTTCTTAACCGAGTTGGCTATCTTTTCCTCAGTTTGTGAGTTTGCTATTCTGACTACCCTCCCTGCTTCCTTCTGCCTTAACTGGTACAGTTCTCTGTCCTGCTCCTTCTGTGTTTCCTTATACTTCCTAAATGCTATCTTTTTCTCCCTAACCTTCACCGTAACTTCTTTTGAGACCCATAGTGGCTTTTTCTTTCATTTTGATTTATTTATTTGCGTCACACAAAGGCCTGTTGCCTCTGTGATGGCAGTTTTGATATTTCCCCATTGTTGATCCACCCCTCCTTCTAGCCTGTTTACTAGTGCTTTTCTAAGGCACTCTCCCATCTTGCCAAAGTCAGCCCCCCTGAAGTCCAGAACCCTCACTTTTATATGGCTTGACTCTGTAGCTAAGTTTATCATGAACCACACTGTTTGGTGGTCACTTGTTCCCAAATGGTTACCCACTTCTAGATCTGAGATCCTCTCACTGTCCCCATTTGAGAGCACGAGGTCTAAGATTGCTCCCTCACGAGTAGGTTCCAAAACTTGCTGTCTGAAGCATGCCACCTGAAAGGCATCAAGAATGGCCCTTCTTTTGGATGTGGCTGCAGCATAGGTACTCCAGGTAACATCTGGTATATTCAGGTCCCCCATCAACAGTATCTCCCCTTTCTCTGCCATCCTAAGTATGCCTTCTATCATATCCTTCTCCATTCCCTCCCCCCGACATGGGGGTCTGTATACAACCCCTGTGCGGATTGTGGTGCCATTTCCAGCCTCTGAGGTGACCCACAGTGCCTCCTCTCCTCCCTGTTTACTCTTTTGTTCAGTTGCTTTTATCCCTTCCCTTACATAGAGAGCTACTCCCCCCCTCTTCTGCCCTCCCTGTCTGTCCTGTAGGTTATGTAACCTGGTATGTTAACATCCCAGTCATGGTTCTCTGTGTACCATGTTTCTGTGACTGCTACGATATCCAGGCATCCCTCTTCCATCAAGGCCACCAGTTCAGGGAGTTTGTTGCCCAGACTACAGGCGTTGGTACTCATTACCCTCCATTTCTTGATGGCCTTACCCCTTTTTGCCCCACCTCTGTCCTTATTGCATTTGTCACTTTCTCCATTTACCCCAGCGCTTCTCCCTATTGACATCTCTATGTTGGTGTCTACCTCACTTAGTACCCTGATTTTTTTGCGGGGGCTAGGATTTCCCTGCTTCTTTCCAGTGCCTCCCCCCCTGGATAGTTTAAATGCTTGCCAATGAAGTATTTACATCTATCACCTAGCATCCTGGTTCCCCTCCTGGACAGATGCAGACCATCACGCCAGTATAGGCCTGCATCCCTCCAGGTGGACCTCCAGTCCCCAATGAAGCCAAATCCCTGAGCTCTGCACCAGTTTTTCAACTACTAATTGAATCCCATGATGTGGAGCACCCTAGCCTCACTCGTGCCATAGACAGGCAGCACCTCGAGACGGTTACTGTGTAGTGCTATTTGTCTACAAGGCCCCTACCCATCTCCACAAATGCTTCTTGCACTGCTCTGATCCCTTTCTTAGCCAGGTCATTTGTCCCTAGGTGGACAATGACATCCAGCTCCCTTCCCTGTGCAGTTACTCCTGCGATCCTGAGGATTTGCTCCCTGTCCCTCCAAGCCATGGCACCAGGCAGGCACCTTACCTCCCTCTCCCCTTCCTCCCCCAGTTCTACCTTCCTAACAATGGAGTCCCCCACCAGGAGTTGTTTCCTTCCCCTGTTGGGTCCCATGTCACCCTCCTGTGGGTCTCCTTTGTGGAGGTTCTCAGCATCCTCCTTGGTCTCCACTGTGGGTTCCTCCATAGAGGAACCACACTTTTCCAGAATGGCATAGAAATTGTGGAGAGGCACAACTGGAGGGATGTGCCTCTGTTCCACCACTCTCACCCGAGCCCACTGTGGTCAACACATCTCCTCTTTCTTGGCCACCTCTGAGGCACGGCAGTGACTCTGATGGTCCCTGGGTGGGACAGGAGGTCCCACAAATCCTGGCCAACTAAGCCTGGAGATGAGCAACCTCCTCCCTCAGCCCAGAGAGGTGCCTGCAGATGGGACAACACTGCATCCTCCAGAACGTCTCCCGGAAGACTGCTGCTCCACAGCCACTGCACTGCACCACTCCCATCATGTCTTTTTTCTGGCCCTCTAACTGTTGTTTGGAATACTTACTCTTTCCTCCGTTTGTTTATTTTATTTTTTTCTCTCCCTACTTACTTACTGCCTCTGTGCCCTTTTAGCTCCAGATCTTCCGGTTCTGAGATAAGAAGTTCCTATATTTCTCAGTAGTCTCCTTACTTGCTCAGAGTCAGACCTCCAGCAGCTGGGGGGGAAGGAGAGCTATTCTTGCCCTTCTAGGATGGTGGGTCTTTGGTGGCTCTGTGATCACTCACTTCCTGTGCCCAAACAGGAAGTTCCTGTTGTCAGTTAAATCCTGTGCCTATAAAAGTAGAACTGGTTTGGGGGGAAGGAAGAAGGGCAATATAGCCCCAGTAGAGAAGTTTTAGTTATACCAGTAGCTCCTTCCTCCTGGTGTTCTGTCTGTTCTCTGGCAGAAGCTATCTAGTGTAGTGTTAAAATCTGGTTTTAACCTGGCTCCTTCTAGCTAAGCCACTCCCCCTACTTTGCAAATCTTTCTACACTTAGTTAATTTCACAAATAACAATTCCCTTCTGACACCTGTGACAAGCACCTAGATTAGTACACAGAGAACACAGATAACAGATAACAATTTACTTCAACTAACTCTGACAAACACACTAACTCTTTTTTTTTTTACCCTAAATTGAAGGTCCTAGTACAAGAGTTCTAGTTCTTAGTCCCAGTAGAGAAGTTTTAGTTATACCAGTAGCTCCTTCCTCCTGGTGTTCTGTCTGTACTCTGGCAGAAGCTATCCACTTGAACTGGGTGGCTCCAACTCTCTAACCATATCAAATACCAAACATGCCTTATGGCTAAAAAATCAATTATGGGCCTTGCCCCTCCTGGTGTTCAAGCTCTCATCTGACTTGCTCTGAATTGCCGCCCCACTAGGGGCTCGGAATCTCAATCACTTCACATCCCAAGATGCTGGACTACGCTGGGCCAAAGATCCTTTGCTTATAGAGCTCCTAGCTGGTTAAATGGCTTAAACAGTGACATCTCCTCCATCAATAAGCTTGGACCCTTCAAATCTAAACTCTGCCTGCACCTAACTACCTACAGCTCATGTGACTGTCATCCCTAATCTTTCTCTAGCTAGCACTTACCCAACCCCCTCCTCCCCCCATACTGCACTTCCTACTTGCACTTTCTGTGTTATACGAGACCCTGACACTAGCCACTGGCTGAATTCTTGTGTGTATTCACCAAATTCGTTCTAATATTGGGTACCCAGTCCTTTGTTAATCAATCTGTCCTCCGAACCATATGTACTTGTGTTTATTTACCACTGTAGCCTGTTATACTGTCATAATGTAAACCTCTGTAACCTGCTAACATGTCACATTGTCCTACCATGTATTTATACCTCACGTGACGTGGAACCTTTGTAAAAGAGCCTTGGCTCAAAGGTATTAGTAATCCTAGACTGAAATAAATAAAATAAAAAATGTGAGTTATAATCCAGACTCTTTCGAATTTTGAAGAGGAAAGTACAGTTACGTAAAGAACTTACCGTAACAGTAGATCTTCAAGAGGATCTCTTGCAGCAGGCCATCACCGGTAGGACTCAGCCGTCAGGCACTAGAACCTTATGGAAACCTTTCTAGCTAGCAGTATACCAGAGGGGGCCGCCTACCTCCAACATCAGCGTCTGACATCAGCCTAACCTATATAAGGCACATGGCCCCAAGCCCTCCTGCGTTCTCCTGCTGGAGACCAGAAGCACAATTCTGGAAAAAGGGGGAACCAAGGAGAATGCCAAGGTAACCCTGTAGTAGAGATGAAACTAGGGAAAAAAGGCAGAAGGCATGCCCCAATGGAAGGGGCGTGACCTCCAGGAAAAGAAAAGGGGGAAGGAGGGAGAGAAGAAAAGCAGGGCCTGCTGCAAGAGATCCTCTCAAAGATCTACTGTTATGGTAAGTTCTTATGTAACTGTACTATCTTACTTTGAGGGAATCTCTTGCAGCACGCCATCACTGGTAGGACTAAGTCCCAAGCAGTTCTCATGGCAGAGGCAGCCAAGACAGGCGGTGGCAGGTAATATGATAGGCTACAAAAGAAGGCCCTGAAGAACCACCAGACCAAAACTGGCACACCTCCTAGAGATAATGTCCAGACTGTAGTGCCTGGTAAAGGTGTGGACAGTACTCTATGTGGCTGCAGCACAAATCTCAGCAGCAGACATGTTGTGAAAGCAAGCTACTGAGGAGGTCATGCCCCTTGTGGGATGGCCTTTGACAGCCCTAGAAGTTTCTTATCATACTTCTGGTAACAATAAATGATACAATTTGCCAACCACTTAGACAAACACTGTTTGGAAACTAGGGAGCCCTCTCTCCCAAGGGCAAATGAAACAAAAAACTGACTGGACTTACGAGTGTCCTTAGTCCGGTGTGTATAGTATCTCTGGATTCTATATGCATCCAAGGTATGGAGCAATGCCTCCCCTTGATTGGAATGCTCCTGGAAATAAGGAGGTAGGTGGATGGACTGATTTAAAGTAAACTCCGACACCACCTTAGAAAGAAACTTAGGATTGGTACACAAAGACATCCTGTCTTTGTGGAAAACTAAATAAGGCTCCTTACACATGAGGGCCTGAAGTTTTGAAATCCTTCGAGTAGAAGTAATGGCAAACATAAACACTTTCCACGACAAAAAGCATAGCTTGCAAGATGTAGCCCCTTCAAAAGGAGGCAACGTAAGCTTTTTCAACACAAACTTAAGTCCAATGGTGGGACAGGATCCCAAATAGGGATTTTCAAGTACAGAATTCCCCATAGAAAAGTGTGGGACACATCAAGCTGGGCCACTGCGCACCCATACGCAGGTACATGGTATGCAGAGATGGCACACAAATGTACCTTAATAGAAGAGTATTTTAAACCCAAGTCTGAGAGAGATAGGAGGTACTATAGGACTTGATCCACTGGGCAGGTGAAGCGATCCAACTGGTGTGAAGCAGCCCATACGGCAAAGTGCTTCCATTTTCATGGAACAGGTGGCCTGGGTGGAGGGCTTCTTGGCCGCCACCAACGCATCGGCTACCCTGGGGGAAACCCCAAAACTGGCTATGGCTATGACTTCAGCAGCCATGCATGGAGATGAAGTAACTTGAGGTCCACATGGACCAAGGTGCCCTGGTCCTGGGAGAGCAAACCGATGTACATGGGAAGGGGGAGCGGAGGTTCCACCACCAGTTGCTGCAGGAGGGGAAACCAGATCTGGTGAGGCCAGAAGAGGGCAATGAGAATCATCATTAACCCTTCCATCTGGAGTTTGATTAGAACCCAATCCACTGCCGGGAGTGGGATGGGAGTAAAGGCATACAGAAACCTCCCTGTTTAAGACAGGGACAATGCATCTTGCCAGAAAACTCCAGGCCTGGGATCTAGCAAGCAGAAATGTGGCAGTTTTGCGTTGAGTAGGGATGCAAAAAGGTCCAACTCAGGCTGAACCCATCTGTTGAAGAGGTCTTCTGCCACCAAGGTCAGAAGTTCCCACTCATGAGCCCTGCACTGTGAGTGGCTTAGGGTTAACACCAGGATGTTTTGGATGCTGAGAACATAGATGACCAAGAGTTGTAGGCTGTACTCGATGGCCCAGTATCAGACCCTCATTGGGTAGGAATGGCCCCCCCACCCGCTTGTTTTTATAATAAACAATGCATATATCGTCTGTCTGAACTAAGGAAGTGGCCCCAGGGAGAGCTGAGTCTAGAAGGCTTGAAGAGCATAGAAGATTGCCCGAATCTCCAGAATACTGATGTGGAGATCCTGCTCGAACTCGGACAAAGTCCCCTTGGTCTGGTAAGACCCTATGTGGGCACGCCAACTGAGGCTTAAAGTGATGGTCATGAGAATCTGCTGAGGATGAGGGGAAGTAAAGGCCAACCCCTGAAACAGATTGTCGGGCTCCAGCCACCACAGAAGTACCTTCTTGATGGAGTCCTGCACCAGCACTAGCTGATCCAGGGAGTCTACATGCTGGTCCCACTGTACTCGTAAGGTTCACTGAGGGATCCTCATATGTAGCCTGGCTAGGGGAACCATCACAATGGCTGTGGCCATAAATCCCAGAAGCCTGAGGAAGTTCCTCGCTTGAACATGGTGGTTGTGGAGCAGGAGGCGAACTTGAGCCATGAGCTGCTCTACCCTGTCCTGAGGCAAAAAGGCCTTGCCCTGAGCCATATCCAGGACAGCACCTATATAAAGGAGGTGCCGGCAGGGGATAAGGAAGGGCTTGGGCAGGTTGACAGTAATGCCCAGGAACTGGAACAGGCTGCAGGTACCTTCTAGAGTCTGCTAGAGATGATCCCTGGATACAGCTGCCAGAAGCCAGTCATCCGGGTAGGGAAAAATGCAAAAACCCTGCCTCCTTAAGGCTGCCGCCACTACCGCCAGACACTTGATAATCACCCTTGGGGCCGAGGAAAGGCCAAAGGGCAGGACCTGGAACTGGAAGTGTTCCCCCATGAAATGGAAATGGAGGACATGCCTGTGGGCCGGAAAAACGTTGATGTGCAAAACATCCTGCATGTCCAAAGAACACAGCGAGTTCCCCTGGTGAAGCAGAGGCAGTAAGTCCTGTAGGGTGACCATCCTGAATCGTTGTACTCTATGTACAAGTTGAGACTGCTCAGGTCCAGGATGGGGCGAAGATCCCCCATTTTCTTGGGAACCAGGAAGAAATGGGAGTAGTACCCCTGACTTTGTTGGGAGGGAGGCACAGGCTCTATGGCCTGCTTTTGCAGCAGGGGTTGTATTTTGGCCTTATGAGAGGCATTGGCTTGGTGGACATGTGAGATGCCCTTGGTGGATTAGCGGGGGGGCACTCCAGAAACTCTAGAGTATGCCCATGCCCTATGAGCTGAAGCACCCAGTTGTCTGATGTGATGGCCCTTTACTGGTCTATGTGGAGGGAGAAGTGCTCCCCTACCACTACCTTTTGAAACCCTACTGGAGGGGGAAGGGGCAGCAAGGAGTCAGGAGGTGGGGGCAGCCCCTGCATGGGCTTCAGAAGCACCTCTGGCTGAATGGGAAGGACATGGGCAGGGCAGTACCTTGTTTGCGCTTGTCCCAGAGATTTGGAAGGGTCTCTGGGCTGCCTCTTGGAGGAGCAATGAAAAGGGGCCCTATGACCCACTTCCGGCTGGACTGAGTGGATCAGCTTCAATGCCCATCCTAAGTTTTGGAGCTCTGAGATAATACCCTGGACGTCGTCCCCGAACAATTTAGACCCATGAAAAGGGGGGCATCCAGAATACTGGACTAAACATCAGGGGCAAAGCCTGAGACCCTAAGCAAGGCATGGCATCGCAGGTCAATGATTGCTGCTACTGCTCATCCAGAGGTGCCCCCTGCACTTGGAGGACGTGGGTACAGATGTCGGACCTGGTCTTCAGGGCCTGCAGGATCTGCTGTTTGTAGAGGTCATCAGGCATAGCCACTACTGCTTTCCTAGCCTGGTCCCACAACAAATTCTAGCACGGAACCGTGTGAGCCAGGTAGTCAAGGGCCCTGATGGCAAAGGTGGCCGAGGAAAAAGCACAACTGCCCACCTGGTCCGGCTGCCTCAATTCCCTGCCAGGAGAAAGGGCACTGAGGTGCTTTGGACCCTTGGTGCGGTCATGTGCTACATTAATGACCTAAAAGTAGGCCTTTGGATGCTCCCTGAAAAAGGACTTGCTAGCCGGGGGGTGGTATTGCCTATGTGCTTTCTTGGGTACCACAGTGATTGTGTGAGGGTGAAGCCATGCAGCCCTTAACGTCCTTGTATGACTCCACCACTGGGGGATGATCACAAGGGGACCATCGCACTGGTTGAGATAAATGGTCAGGCGATGGCGCTCCGGGTCCTGCTCCTCTGTCTCGCATCCCATCACAGTCTGTATATGCTGCATTATATCCATGAAGGTGGGTCATCTGGTAGAGAGTTGGGGACATAAGTGGGCTCACCCATTCCCTGGAGAGATCCCCTCTAGTGAGGAGGACTAGGAACTGTCTCCTTCATCTGAGGCAAAGTCCTCTGCCCTACTACCGCCAGTAGTAGGATCAGTTGGGTGAACGAGGGGTACTAGTGTCCATGTGTGCAGTAGGAGCGCTGGGTGTCAGATGAGTCAGGGTCAGAGAACAGTGGCCTTTGGAGGCCACTGTGGGCATGTGGGCAGGAAGGCTGAGGCAGGCCAAGCTGAGGGGCCTGTGACTGTATAAACGTTCATTTCACTAAGAAGTCGGGCTCAACAGTTCGGGCAATAAAAAATCCGAAACTCTGGAATAGGATTAAAACATTTCATCACTTTTGGTAGCAGGAGAGATCCTCTGCTGTGATTTTATACCAATAAATGTTTTAATCCTATTCCAGAGTTTTGGATCTTTTACTGCCTGAACTGTTGAGCCTGGCTTTTTAGTGAAATGGATGTGTACTGATTTAAGCTGGCAGCTCCACGAATTGAACCAGTGCTCCCTATAAGAAAAAAGGACTATATAAATGTCCAAAGCACCATGATCAGGCCGTGGTAGTCCACAGGTGCTGGAGCTCGACCCCAAGGCACCTTGGGCTGGCAGTATAGCCTAGAGGTTAGAGGAACGAGGTGTGAACGAGCTTGATACATCCAGCAGACCAGACCTGAGTTTGATTCTCACGACCTCCACTTGCATACTGTGTGACTCTCGGCAAGTCAATTAACCGCCCAGTGCTCCCAGGTCGCCCCTGAAAATAGGTACTTGTGCCTAGTAGGCCTTACCTGGTTACCAAAGACTAAAATAAAAAAAAAAAGTAGCTATATAGTAGCTGGGATCCGACTGGCGCAGGATACGGGTAGGTGGGATGCCTGGACGGCGGGAGCTGGGTTCGGGTAGGCAGGCACCGCACTCATGGGTGTTTGCGATGGGTACCAAGGCTGCAATCCAGCAGGCGGGGGTAGAGGCGCAGGCATTGGTCCCACAGCCTGCAGTAGTGAGAGGCCGGTGTAGGTTCCCCGGGAGTAGGCAGAGGAAGAGCAGGTGAAGGCCCTGCTGGCATCGAAGATAGGGCTGGTGCCAGACCCGTAGGTTGCAGGAGTATGGGGGCTCCATTGGCGATGGCTGTGGGGAACCGGGTTACAAGAAATGCTGGTACCCAGTAACATCTGCCCCTACGACTGAGGGGTAGGCCTGCTGGAGGTAGGTCCTGCAGACCAAGACTAGCGTCGTAGGCAAGGGGCATGAGGCGGCAGGGCGAGAACTGGCACCAGCAGTATTTACGTAGACTGGAGGAAAAAATTACTCACCTTAGTAATCTTGTTTCTTCCCAGTGATACTCAGGTATTCATAACTTTCTGCAGTAAGCCTGGTGGGTTGGACTGCCTGGACAGAATGGAACATTTGCAAATAATGGAATCATCTGCACGTGACAGCTTTTCAAATGCTGCCCTACACTAACTGCCAATGTTCTAAACCTCCTCAGATTTCCTAGGAGCCTGAAGAAAAAAGTACTCACCATAGTAATGTTGTTTCTTCTAATGGAGTCTTGCTGTATTCTGACTATATGTAGTTAGCCCCAGCACTTGAACTGCTCTGGAGAGTAAAGGGTTAACTCTACGCAAAGGCATAGAATGTTGAGCTCGAGCTCGGTTTTCAAACCTCTGTCTGTGGTACCTTAAATCCAATATGGGTCGCCACTCCCCTGTCTTCTTGGGGGTAAGGAAGTATCTTGAATACAGTTATTTTCCCCTGTGAGAAAGAGGTACCTTTTCTACTGCTTGCAGAAGCAGAAGAGAGGAGACTTCTGCCTCTAAGGCCTTTGTCTCCAAGGGAGAGGGAGGACTGAAAGACTTTGCTCTCATTCTTGGGAACCTTTTGAAACTGAGAGTAAGTCCCTGGCTCACTACTTCCAGGACCCATTTGAAGTAATAGACTCCCAGGCCTGGGAACAGTGAGCCAGCCTGCCCCCTACTGGGATTAGGGAGGCGATCCTGACTGACACCTCAGGGTGTCTGCTTGGCAGGGGGCATGGACTGAGTAGCTGATGGGGTCCTAGTTACCCCTATCTACCTCTTCCCCTAAAGAACCCCCTCTGCTAAAAAGAAGAGGAGGAGGAGGAGCTTGGTAAAAAGGCCTGCCCCTACCCCTAAACTGCTGGCTCTGAGGAGTGGTCTACTTCTCTTTGGCTGCAGCACTCCTATAGGTGGTCCTGTACTCGTCCATTTTTTTCATGTAGTTCTCTGTTTGGTCCCCAAAAAGAGAATTACCAGTTACAGGAAAATCCATGGCCTTAGCCTGGGTATCCTGTGAGAGGTTGGTACACCTAAGCCAAGTAAATCTCCTCATGGACAAAGATGTAGCCATGACCCTGGAATGAACATCACTGGAATCAACAGCAGCATGGAACTGCACCGTAGATGTCTCTATACCATGTACAGCCACCTGCTCCAGCTCCTTGGCTAGCTGGGGGTGGGGGCATCCTTAGCCAGTTCCAGAACCATATCCCACATAGATTTCTGGTACCTGGCTGTGTATGCCGTGTAATTCGATTGTCTGAGTCCCAAAGAGGATGCCAAGTACTGTTTTTTACCATGGCATCTACTTTCCTGGAATCCTTATCTGGGGGTGAGATGCCAGGGGAATATTAGCCTTGTCACAGGCTGCAGCTTGTACTACCCAAACATGGCTGCTATGATTTGAAGGAATTCCATCCCAGGACCTGACAAAGCATACCTCCTGTCCATTCTTTTTTCCACAGAAGGAATGGATGTAGGAAATTGTGATTTTTTTGTGTCTGCTTTCCCAAGGATTTGTGTAAGGGGATAGACGCCATCTTTGACTCTGGGACATCCATCATTTTCAGATAGTCAGGTTCTTCCTGATCCTGTTCAGTCTCTTCCATGGGAAGCTGAAGTCTCAGCCACTTTCTTGTAAAACAAGAAATGGGAAGGGGATGCAGAAAGCCTGGGAGGAGAAACCTGAGAAGGCCTGTCTGGGGAGATGCCAGGCTCTACTGGCTCATCTAGGCCCTCACATTGTTCTTCTTCATAATCTTCATCCTCCTCCCAATTGCCCTCATAGTATGCCTTAGGATCTATATCCGAAGCAAGTACTTCTGACCGAACCGATCGGCTCTGAACCAAAACCGGTTCGGTCGGAACCGGGCAAAGTGACTGAACTACTTGAAATTGCTTTCGCTATCTCATCAGTGGTCGGACCATGGGGAGCTGGATCCGAACCGACTGATTTTCTCTTTCTTTTACTCAGAACCGATTCCGCCGAATTGGCTCTCCGTTTGCCCGAAGAGGTATCACCCAGGTCAGTGGGCACCTCTTCAGGTTCAGCTGCAACCGAACTGGGCTGGCAATCCGGGTCAGCGGACTTCTTGGCCTCCCTCCCTCTCCCTTAGCCGACTCAAACGTTTATCCAGAGTGGCTTTGGGAAAGTTCTTACATATTTGGCAGTCTTCCTTGAGGTGGTCATACCCCAGACAATACACATAGACAAGGTGAGGGTTGGCCTTAGTAAAGGCCTCCTTACACTCGGTACAGTGCTGAAACCCAGTGGGTCCGGTTTTCTTCTTGGGTTTATCAGACATGCCTTCAACCAGAAAATCACCTTACACAGCGGTTAAGCCAGGTGATTACACACTCAACAGTCCAACCGTGTTACGGGTCGGTTAAAAAAATCCTAAAATACTGGATTTTTTTAGGAACCGATGAGTACCGGAAAAACCATGACACAAGTAACAATAAACAATAAAAGAAGATGAGCTTCGGTTCTGAATCGGACCGACTGGCAAAGAACCGAAATAAAACAATTTCTTAGCGAAAACACAGTAAATAACCACTACCTACAATTTACCATTTACTGGTACCGAGAGAGAGAGGCAAGAATACCGAATTACTGACACCACAGTTTGAAAAAAACAACCGATTCAAACTAGACTGAACCGAAGCGCAGAAGGGATCTCTGCAGCGACTTCACAGTAAGGTGGAGTAAAGAATCTGATGGTTACACTTCAGAGTACCACAGACAAAGGTTTGAAAACGAGCTTGAGCTCAACGTTCTATGCCTTTGCATACAGTTCACCCTTTACTCTCCGGAGCAGTTCACGTGCTGGGGCTAACTGCATATAGTCAGAATACAGCAAGACTTCATGTTGTTTGAATAGACAAAGCCATGCAGTAAAATACTGCAAGTATTTATGATCAGAGAGAGAGAATTCAAGAAAAACCCCAATTTTAATCAGAAGAAAAACTCCAACTGGAGAAAACACATACATTTCAAAGAATCAGCATGTCAGAAAACACTTGAAGAAAGTAAGGACCATAAGCCTGGTTTATCAACTTGTACCACTATGTGGCAACATATATACAGTCATAGTGATGTACTCTTTTGTGGTAGTGCAGCATGCAGGAATGCAGAGGTTTGAGTTCTGTACGGGAGGTAGGGTGGGAAGTTATGAATACCTGAGTATCACTGGGAAGAAACAAGATTACTAAGGTGAGTCATTTTTTCTTCTAACCCCAGTAATACTCAGGTATTCATAACTTTCTGCAGACTACAAAGCAGTACCACTGGAGGTGGGCACAGAACATTTACATAGGAAAAAGACTTTGTAGGACTGCTGTGCCAAACCTAGCATCACTTCTAGCCTGGATAACCAGATTGTAATGCTTTGTAAAGGTGTGTACCATCTTCCAGGTAGCTGCTATACAGATACCAGCAAGTGTAACATCTCTTGCAGCTGCCCGAGTAGCAGCTGTTCCCCTGGTGGAATGTGCCCTCAACTCTGGTGGGGGCTCCCTACCAGCTTTTGTATAGCAGACTTGAATACACTGGACTATCCAGCGAGAAATAGATCTCTTAGAAGCTGGATTACCTTTTCCCACATCCCCATAGGTCAGAAACAACGGTTTCCTATCCTGTCTATGGTCCTTAGTGACTGCAATATAATAACTGAGAGCTCTCTTTACATCCAAACCATGAAGTCTTCTTTCACCAGAAGTAGAACACTCAGTGAAGAAGACAGGTAGGGTAATGGATTGGTTAAGGTGAAAATCAGAGACTACCTTTGGTAGGAGAATTGTCTATTTGTTCTCAAAACTACCTTATCTCTGTGAAAAAAGATATAATCCTGCTCCACAGAGAGAGCCTGGAGCTTACATATTCTTCTTGCACAAGTCATTGCCACTACAAAAACTGTTTTCCAAGTGACATATTTAAGTTGAGCTGTAGCCATAGGCTCAAAGGGGTGCCCCATGAACTTGGCTATACAAACATTAAGGCCCCATGCTGGCACAGATGCCCTATGAGGAGGGTGCAAATGGGCCAAACCCTTGAAGAACCTTCTAAAAATGGGGTCTGAAGCTAGTGATACCCTAGCACCAGCAGAAATGTAGGCAGACACTGCTGCAAGGTGTACCTTGAGTGAACTGCGCTGTAGACCCAGAGAATGTAAATGAGAGATGTGATCCAAAACAGCTGGGACCCCAGCATGTAATGGAATCAAATCCTTAGTCAAACACCAGATTGAAAACCTTTTCCATTTTGAAGAATAAGTTTTCTTCATAGAGGGTTTCCTATAGCCCCTCAGAATGAGAAGTATTGATTCAGAGAGTTGCAAATCAGCATATTCTAGTTCCTCAAGAACCAAGCTTTGAGGTTGAGGGACTTGAGGTTCAGGTATAACAGGGTCCCCTGGTTGGAGGTCAATAGATTGTGCCTCAGAGGGAGTCGTATCAGTTTGGCCACAGACATGGAGAGCATTAGAGACTACCAAGGCTGCCTGGGCCAGTCCGGGGCTATTAGAATTAGAGAAGCTGAGTGGGACCTGAGCTTGAGTAACACTCTGAAAACCAGGGGAAAAGGAGGGAAATCGTACAGGAACCTCCCTGACCAATCCAGAGTCAGGGCATTCAGGGGCAAGGTACCCTGATCTGGTGGCCTGCAGCAATACTGAGGCAAATGGTGGCTCTGGTGGGATGCGAACAAGTCCACCTCTGGGATGCCCCACCTTCGTAAAATTATTTCTACCACCTGTTTGCTCACAGTCCATTCGTGATGGGCCTGGTTGATTCGACTTAAGGCATCTGCCAAGGTACTGTCCTTCCCTGGTAGATGGATTGCCTGCAGGGAGACTCCCAAAGAATACGCCAGAGTCCACATTTTCATGGCCTCTGTGCAAAGGGGCCCTGACCTAGTGCCTCCTTGTTTGTTGATGCAGTACACTGTGGTGGTATTGTCTGTTCTGACCTGTACCACCTTTGACTGTACCAGCCCTGAAAAGGTTTTTAGAGCCAGAAAAACAGCCCTGAATTCCAGCAAGTTTACGTGCTGGAGGGACTCTGTGGTTGACTAAGTACCCTGGGTTGTATGGTCTCCCAAGTGGGTGCCCCAACCCAGTAGGGATGCATTTGTTGTGAGAACAACTGAGGGGTATTCTTTCTGAAAGGGAACACCTTCCCTTAAATTGGGTACTTCCTTCCACCACTGCAAAGCTTGCAGCAAAGTTCTTGTGACTGGAATGGGTTTTGAAAGAGAATCTTTTCTTTGACTCCAGTGAGCCTTGAGGTGGAACTGGATGTCCCTCATTTGAAACCTTGAACCCAGCACTGTGGCTGTGGACGCAGCCATATGACCCAGAAGTTGCAAGAACTGTCTTGCAGGCTTGCTCCTGTTCAAGGTGAAGGAATTCACCACTAGCTGAAGATTTCTGATCCTGTCCAGAGGGAGGTAGGCCCTGCCCTGCAGGGTGTCTATCTCTGCCCCTATGAACTGCAACTTTTGTGCAGGAATGAGGACTGACTTTTTGAGATTGATAATGAACCCCAAGGATTCCAGCAAGCCTTGGGTAAGGCTTAGATACTAAGTGACCTGCTGTGGTGACTTGCCCATCACCAGCCAATCGTCCAAATACGGAAAAACTGTCACACCCTGTCTTTGAAGATGTGCTACCACTGGTGCTAGGCACTTTGTAAACACCCTTGGAGCCGAAGAAAGGACAAAAGGCAGGGTTGAAAATTGGTAGTGACCTGAAGGGAGTTTGAATCTGAGATATTTTCTGTGAGACTCCCTTATAGGAATGTGGAAATAGGCATCTTTTAAGTCCAGTGATGCCAACCAAGCCCCTTTCTGGATTGTTGGCAGAATCAATGCCAAAAGTTACCATTTTGAACTTTGGCTTATTCAGATGCCTGTTTAGGGCTCTGAGATCCAATATAAGCCACCACTCCCCACTTTTCTTTGTGGTGAGGAAGTATCTGGAGTAAAAGACCCTTCCTCTCAGTGGGCTTGGAACAGGTTCCACTGCTTTTAAAAGTAACAGTTTCTGGACCTCTGCCTCCAGCAGATTCTTTTCTGCCAGGGAAGGTACACTGAAACCCCTGGCTGTTAGAGGAGGAAGGGATTTGAAAACTAGAGACAGACCCTGACCAACTACCCCCAGGACCCACATGTCTGTGGTGATGTTTAGCCAAGCCTGGAGGAAGTGAGAAAGTCTGCCTCCAATGGGGAGTGAGGAAGCGGCCTGTACCTCGGGGGTCTGCTTGGCTTGGGTTGGAGGCTGTGCTTGAGCTCCACGCCTAGAACCTCTTTGACCCCTGCCCCTAAAGTAACCCTGCTGTGGGTACTGTTGGTACTGGGCTTTGGCCACTGGCTGGAAAAAGGGCCTGGTGTGGAAGGACCTGCCCCAGCCTCTCCTTCCATAAGGCCTGGTGGATGGAGAAGCTCTCTCTCTCTACTAGAGTTGCTTCTATAAGTGGCTTATACTCACCCACCTTCTTCATGTATGCCACTGTAGATTCTCCAAAATGAGCATTTCCCTCTAAAGGAAAATCCAGGGCCTTAGATTGTGTATCAGCAGTGAGATTTGTGGAACTCAACCAAGCAAATTTCCTCTGGGCTACCATATTTGCCATCCATCTGGTTGCAGTATCGTTGGTATCAGCAGCCATCTGGAATTGGTACTTAGCTGCCTCTAGCCCAAACCTAGCTGTTTCCACTAGGTCATCAGATAGGGGTGAGGGAGCTTTCTGAGAACTGGCCAAAACTGACTGCCACAGGGACTTTTAGTACTGGGCAGCGTAGGCCTGAAAGTTAGCCTGTCGTATGGCTAGGGAGACCGACAGATACCCTTTCCTAGCCATACTATTTTCCTAGAATCCTCATCTGGTGGATGGGATGCCACAGGGACTCTAGCCTTATCACAGGCTGCTTGTTGAATGACCCCTTGGTGATCTGGATGGGAAAAAGGAACTCTGCCCCTTCCCTCTCCAACAGATATTTCTTGTCCATCCTCTTATCCAGAGGGGGGGCAGAATTTTGGGTTTGCAACAATTTTAGAGCATCTTTTTTAAAGAATTTATTCACTGGGAGGAGGAGGGCTTTGGTGGGAGTCAAACCCATCATCTCCAGATACTCTATTTCCTCCTCATCCTTCACTTCTTCTCTTGTGGAGATTTCAAGGGCATCTGCCATTTTCTCACAAAAGTGAAGTGAGAAGAAAAATCTTCAGATGTCCTTCGGGGTGAACCAAAATCTTGTTCCGGGGATACCTTGGGTAAGATGGGTTCCCCCTTATTCTCCTCATACTCGCTGTATTCCTCCTCTTCAATAAGGGAAATTCTGCCAGACTGTTCTGCTGGAACAGGTGGTTACTGAGCAGTGGGCACTAAACCCTGCAAAGCCTGAATGACTTTAAAAGCCTGTGCGATTTCCTGAGGAGTAGGCATGATAGTAGCAGGTACAGAAGTCCCTTGATCAATATTTGGGGGTTCTGTATGTTTTAGCTTGCATGCTTTTTTAGAGGGAACTGGGGAGCTAGCCCGTTCAGAAATCCTCTTGGTAACTTTATCACCCGTCTCAGGGGTGGAAGTAGCAACAGATGTGGGTTCAGCCACAATAACAGAGGGTATTGGCTGGTCAAAGTCAGATGGACCCTTGGGGAGCTTCTTTTTCAGCCATTCCAGGTGTTTTTCAATAGTTTTTTCATGGAAAGTCAGGCAGATCTGACAATCCTCTTGAAGATGCTCATATCCCAGACAAGCTACACACATAGTGTGCTTATCTGCCTTTGCAAAAACGTCCCCACATTGTGTACAATTTTTAAAACCGGGCTCTTTTTCTTCAGTTTTTCTGCCATTGAACCTATAAAAAAGAGAACCCCTAAGTAAGAAATATTTAAATAATAACACTTGTGGTTGCGGTTGGTTCCGGAGGAACCGAACCAATAGAAAATTTGGAACTGGTACTAGCGGTTCAGTAACCGAAAACTACGGTTACCAAAAAAAAAGACCTTTAAACTAAATTTAACCAGAAATAAAATGAGTTTTGTGAAAAACCCTAAAATATAAAAAACTAAACCGGTTCCCTCCCGGTTATTCTGAACCGAGAGGAACTGGCAAAAACAACTAAATAACTACAAAACTAAGTTTAGCTAAAGTAAAACAGTAAATATAAGGCAGCAAATGAAATAGAAATGATACATATATATTTTTATAAGGTTCTTCACATCAGTTGATTGAAGAGCGACACTCCGAGTGACCAGACTGTTCAGGCGGAGAGTAAAATCTGAGGAGGTTTAGAACATTGGCAGTTAATGATTCCATCATTTGCATATGTTCCATTCTCTCCGGGCAGTCCAACCCTCCAGGCTTACTGTAGAAAGTTATGAATACCTGAGTATTACTGGGGTTAGAAAAGTTCCAGTCAGGACTCCTGCCGAAGAGCCAGCTGAAAACAGAGGCTGTGGAGCAGAGACATCCGGGCGTGTGGCCGGGCCACCCGCAGCTCTGAGGAAGAAAGCGCATGCTGAGCCCCGGAGGTCAACTCCCTGAGGGAGGAAGACCCTGAAACAGTCAATGGAGGAGCCTTATGTGACGACCACAAACGAGAGGGAGGAAGATCGGGGATGGTCCCGATCTTTGTTTTGGTGTTTGTGCTTTCCTGAAGATTTGTCCTTTGATTTGGAGGAAGAAGAGCCCAATGACTGGGCCGAGGAAGCAGAAGAGCTCTGAGCCTGCAGCTCTCATTCCATCAGGGCAACTGGGTGACCTTCTGCTTGAGGAAGTGGCTCTCAAGGGTCCTCTGGCATTGTCTTCTGGTGGCCATATTAAAATTCTGCCAGGCTTCGCAGACCTGGATGCCGTGGTCAGGGCCTAGACAAAAGAGGCAAGCAGAATGGTCATCCTTATCCCGGATCTATTTGCCATAGAAGCACTTGGTGGAGCATTTGGAAGTTGAAGAAGGTCGAGAAGACATAAAAAGAAAGAGTTTACACCAAAAAAATTAGTTGTTTACTCGGTGTAAAGAAAATAAGAAAGCATGCTGAAAATGCGGGAAATCTGACAAGCTACTGGAGCCGAGGCAGAATCTGTGGTTCGACGTACACTGATCAATGGCAAGGAAAAAACTGAGGAGGGCTTGGGAGCCACCCACCTTATACAGGATAGGCTAATGTTGGAGGTGGGTGGCCCCCCTTTGGTATACTGCTAGCTAGAAAGGTTTCCGTGTGGCCCTAGCGCCTGATGGCAGAGTCCTACTGGCGATGGCCTGCTGCAAGAGATACCCTCTAAGTAAGATCTAAAATTAAAATTTACAAAAAAATATGCTGTGGTCCAGCCTGGTGGTGCTGAGGGCTGAGGCACTGGACGCCTTACCTCATGCGTGTCGGCGACCTGTGTTCGGGAACAAGCATGGGTCATCGGAGGTTGGCAGGGGAGGATAAGGATTGAGCATCCGTTGGACGGCTCTCCTTCTCCGGGGAAGGGGGTCCACAACAGTTGGCGCCCGTTCACCCCCTGGCAGAGGCTGGGAGACAGGGATGCCAAGCTGTAGCAAGGTGAGGAGTTGGGGCAGACACCTGGAGGGATCGCATGCAGATGCGTGCATGCTCCCCTCCACTGGTGGCATCACACGCCCCCAGCTCTAGGAAGAAAATCAAGAAAAATGTGGAGTGGCTGCCTGGCTGGGTGGCTTGATAGCTGTCTGACGTTTCATCAGCTCTGGGGTGCCTGAAATCTGGATTCGGACAGGTGGGAGAGGAGGGACTCATCACCCCACTGCAAGGGAGTTAAGGTGACCCTGATTTGAGTGCGGCTCATGGACGGCGGCTGGAGACCCAAAAGGGGGCTGCCTAGTGAACATGGGTGCAGACCAGGTATGCCAGAGAGGGGAAAAAAAAGTAATAGCAAAAAAAAACAAATATATATATGTTGTGAAGAGTGTTTTAATTTGTAGGCGTCGTTCTAGTGTGCCCTTTCCATTGTATGCTGTAAGGAGGTTTTTTTTTTACCTACTAGTTTTATGGCCCCTGGGGATCTCCATGTTATCATTTTTATGGCTCTTCTCTTTCCTACAATGCCTCCTGTCCCATGTGACAGTGATGCATCCTAGACCACCGATTCAGAGAGTAATCTGCTGCAGCAGCAGTCTCTTGTTAGGAGCCTGATATTCCGGTTTCAACTAAATATCTCTTTCGAATCCAAACTTTGTGTCATACAAACATACCAGCAGACAGATGACTCATGGTCTATCAAGTCTGCTCAAGTGTGCAGCTCTCAGTTTTGAATACTTATGCTGCCCTCCCAACCCCGTAATTTTTCCATTTGAATACATCGTCTGTGTTACCTCCTCCCTCCCCCTCCTTCCCCATTCTGATTTTGCCCTTGACCCTGTCCCACCTTCTCTTAAATTCTCATACTGATATCTGCATCATCAGTTCCACAGGCAAAGCATTCCATGGTACCACCACCCTGCCTGTGAGAAAGGTACTCCTAATCTCCCTCCTGAACTCCCCCTCCAATTTCTGAGTATGCCCTCTTGTGATTCCTTCCTTTGTATACTTGAACAGACCCTCGTGGTGAACCCTATTTATGCCCTTCAAGTATTTAAATGTCTCAGTCATATTTCCTCTGTCCCATCTGTCCTCCAAGGACAGAGTGGAGTCTGTCCAGAGGAGGGCAGCCAAAATGGTGCAGGGTCTGAACTAGAAGACATACGAAGAAAGACTAAAGGAGCTTAATATATATATACCCTTGAGGAAAGAAGGGAGAGAGGGGACATGATAGAAACTTTCAAGTACCTCAAGGGAATCAACAAAGTCCAAGAGGGTAGCATCTTTCAGAAAAAGAGATGTGCAAGAACAAGGGGGCACAATTTGAAGATAGAGGGGGGACGGCTCAGAGGTAATGTGAGGAAGTATTTTTTCACAGAGAGGCTTGTGGATGCATGGAACAGCCTCCCTGAGGAGGTCGTGGAGTCAAGAAAAGTGGGGGAATTCAAGAATGCATGGGACTGACATAAGGAAGTCCTAGTGGGGGGTAGGAGGAAGTAAGCTGTTTGGTTAGCTAGGATCTGCAGCTTATCTGTTAGGTAGGAAAATGGGCAGACTAGGTGAGCCAAGCGGTCCTCATCTGCCATCACATTCTATGTTTCTATGTTTCTAGGGAGTACATATTTAGCCTCATTATAGTCTCTCCTCATAGGGCCTTTGCCTCATCCCACTTAGGATCATGGTTGCCCTTCTCTGCACCCCATCCAGCAGCCTGATGTCCCTTTTTAAGAAGGGGCGCCAGAACTGCATACAGTATTCCAAGTGCAGCCTCACCAGTGCCCTGTACAGTGACACAGTGGCAGAATCACCTCCTCACTCCTTGAGGTGATTCCCCTCGCTATGCACCCCCACACCTTATTGACCTTCATATGTTTCCTATGTATGTGTATAGGTCTAGCCAGCAGAAATCAATGTTCCGTTTTTTAAAACTTTTCATTTTATTTAACTACACACAGTCATAAAAAAGCACACAACTCACCCCAGGTCACCAACGGTATAATCAGTGAAGACTCTAGCTGTTTCCTCACAGGGAAGCCCACTCAATTATCCTTCAGGTGTTTGTAATCTGTAAATTTAGGGTTCATTACAGCTCCCTGGACAAGAGGTATTACTTAAAATAACAGCTCTACTGCTCTAAATTTGACAAAAAGCAGCTCTTGTTGAATGAATGGTCCTGGATGCATCACTGTCACATGGGACAGCGGGCATTGTAGAAAACTGTCACATGGGACAGCAAGCATTGTAGGAAACAGAACAGCCATAAAAAATGCAACCATAGAGATCCTCAGGGGCCATAAACCTAGCAGACAAATAAGAAAACTCCTTCCAGCAAACAATGGGAACCACACACAAGGACTACACCTACAAATTAAAACACTGCATAACATATTTTTTGTAAATTTAGACTTTAGTTCACCTTTAACTAAAGCTCCCAATTGCACCCTTGTCTGAGCACTGTACTATTATCACTGCTAGACTGGAGCTATTCAGTTGCATCTGTCTTTGAGGTGTCTTTCAGGCACTTCACTTTCTGAAAGACCAAGAGGGCATACATGCTGGGAAGATCCAGGTTTGAGAGAACAAATTCACTGATGAACACCTCTAGGTCCCTGGATCTGTTTAATGCTTAAACTGGTATTATATGCCCAGGATGGAGCTTTTCCTTATAGCCAAGAGGGATAACTGGGGTTTCCAATCACCTAGCAAAGCAGGGAAAGACTGGGTTGTCATCACCCGCACTGCCAAGCTAGTGGTTCCACTGAGCAGACTGATAGCAACAAAAGCAGAATCAAATCTTTCTTGTTTCTTTTGACAAAGACTGCAGTGGTTCTCTCTCTGAAGTTTAAGTTTGCTATTGAGTCTGCATTGTCCAACTTGGCCTTATTGCTTTGTCTTTTTGAGGAGTCAGGAATGACAGGAGAGTTAGAAAAATCACTCATATCTCCAGTTATCTGAACTCTAACCTCTCGTTTAGAGCTCGATTAGGATGGAAAAAATGGCCATGCCGGGCCAGCTGTCAAGAAGCCAATGAGTGCTGCCATTTTTACTTTTATTTTTGTTTGTTTTATTTTACTTTGCGTGTTTACCTCTAAATCTCGCAGCAAGTTATGCTTTCGGAGCACTGTTGGAGTGTTTTATGCTATTTTTTAACGCCCTTTTGTTTTGCCTGCTGCTTACACCTAAGTTTCGGTGGAGTCATGTTATAATTTGATCCAGACCTGGGGAAGTATTCTGTCCCTATGGCCCTGGCTTGAAGAGTATGAAGGAAGAAGGTAGCTCACTGCCTAGGTGTCTGGATTCCTGAACGCTAGTCGGAGGAGTCTATGAGTTGTTTTGAACTGTTTTGCAACCTGCTTTGCTGGGTTTTGGAGTCAGTGCTGCCTTTTTGAAACTTTGGAGGTAGCAAGGGTCAATGAGCTGTGCTGGGTGAGGGAATTCTCCCCCCCTCCGCACCTAAGGTCATTGTCCCATTGTGCTGCCTGGGACCAAGCGGGAACTGCCTCATTTGGCCTTCAGGAAGCCAGAAGGGATTTTAGGGTTCTCCTAAGTTGTCCTGGGGGTGGACCTGGTGGCCTACTCTCCAGGGCACCTGCAGCTGTGGGTCGTGGGTGGTGGGGAGTAAGACCTGCCTAGGGCGGTGTAGTTGGGGGAGGGATATCCCTTCGTTCCTTTTTAGTTTTTGCACACTCTTGGTCCTCTGCTAGTGGTCCCCCCCTCCTTTGGGTTGAGATACTGACTAATGGAGCCGTGTACCTGACTTGGAGACTAGAACATGGAGTAAAAGTGGAACGGGTGTGGAGCTGTTAATAGTGGAATCTCTTAGATAGACTGCCGATTTGAGTCGAGACTGTGCCTTTACTTTTGAACTGTGATTACTTGCGGACCCAACAGAAAATCCTTGCAGGCAGGGTATTTGGATGGTTGCTTCTGTTTTGGTTCGTGACTGAGTGTTCTGTCAAACTCCAAAGAAGATTGGATTTTATTGAGAGTTTCCCTTGGAGAGACCATTTCTTGGACTTGAGATGCCAAAACTTGGGATTTATGGTCAGAACACTTTTTTCTCTTCTGTTTTTGGGCAGTGAGAGTGCCCTGATTATTTTTTGCCTCCCAGGTAGTGTGAGTGCCTGGGGGCCTCAATTTATATTCTTTGAAAAATTTCATTTGGGCAGTGAGAGTGTCTGGTTTATTATCAACTCACAGGCAGTGAGAGTACCTGGGGTTGAAACTGCATTTGACACTGTATAGTTTAACTTAATGTACTCCCCTCAGAGAGTGGAGAGTATTTAATATTTAATTTTTTTGTAAGTTTTATTTAATTTTATTTAAGTTTTAGTATAGTGTTATTTATTTTTCTAGGATTTGGACCCTCTTTGAAGTGGACTCTGCGTGGTACCTCCCTCTACTGGATCCGTAACATCTATCTATAGATATTGGAGTTTGGACTGACATTCTATAATTTTAATTTATTGTTTGTTATTATAGTTTAGTTTTGATTAGGTGGGAGGGAAGTTTGTTTTAATTCAACTGTTCTGTTAGTTTAGTTTTGTTTTGGGGTGGGTAGGTAGTTTTAGAGTGTTGTGATTTTATTTTATTAATATGTGTAATCTGTTGGGGAAATTAGGCAGCATGTGCTGGAATTGTGTTTCAGTGGGCAGGCGCTATTCCCCTTCCAGGCTGAGGGGCCTGCGC
The DNA here is from genome assembly GCA_016271365.2 of Neoceratodus forsteri. Lineage (NCBI taxonomy): Eukaryota > Metazoa > Chordata > Ceratodontiformes > Ceratodontidae > Neoceratodus > Neoceratodus forsteri. Next base: position 641,547,640 of record CM028133.1, read on the forward strand.
CGCTTCGACAGTCCCCCATTGCAACCTGAGGTATATAGGCGTTGTTGTGCCTTGGGTATTGCATGGAGGGGCCGGGGGGGGGAGGATTGGATAGGGGTAGTGAAGTTGAGGAGGCGCCCTGGGGTGAAATGTGTCCAGGAAAGGGGTCCTTCATGCCTGGTACGCATACCCAAGAGTTCCACTGAAAGTGGGCAAGTTGCCTGCTCCTCCATGGCCTCTCATCCAACTTGGGCGGTGTTATGAAATGCCTGGTCAATAAAGAACAACACAACAATTATTGCTGATCTTGCAGAGTCATCTGACCTGGTTTGCATCACCGAGACCTCTCTGGACAAAAATGCGGGTCCGATATTGGACTCAGCGGTTCCAGCTGGGTACTCGGTAATACAATGCCCAAGACTGGATTGAAGGGGTGGGGGTGTAGCCATCTGTTTTAAGATTGAACTGGGCCTTGTAGAGGTTCCAGTGGGGACCGTTAGATCCTTCGAGTGTATCATGGGAGCAGGTGTGGGCAGCAGGATTCTGCTAGTCTATCGTCTACCTGGTGAAGAGAAAGTTTTCCTGCAGGAAGTTGCAGACGTCATGGTTGACATGGTGCTGGAATCTTCCAGGTGGTTGGTCCTGGGAGATTTCAATGCCTGGGTAGACGATGAACTCTCGCATTTTGGTCAAAACTTCACACAGGTGGTTACCGCTGCAACCCACATTCAGGGTCACTCCCTGGACCTGGTGTTCACCCTGGGGATGGAGGTCGCTGACTTGGTGGTGGAACCAGTTGGATGGTCGGACCATCACCCTATAAGGTTCAGTTTCATGGCTCCCCCTGTGAGACCAGCCCCTTTGGAGACGGTCCAGTACCGCCCTTTGAGGAGTGTAACCCCAGAGGGTCTGCTGGCAGTACTGGACCTATCAAGTCGGCCACTGGAGTGCTTGGATCCTGGTGACTTAGTGGTGCACTATAATAATATGGTGCTGAGGGGCCTGGATTCCATAGCTCCTGTCCGAGTTCACCCCCTCCCTCTCTGCCCACAGCCCCCTTAGTTTGATGGGACTTTGAGGGAGTTGAGGAGAGTGGGGCGAAGGCTGGAACACTGTTGGCGGAAATCTGGTCTGGAGGAGGACAGACTTAGGTTGATTGCCCATTATTTGGATTATCAATCAGAAATCTACCATAAGAAGGCAGAGTTCCTGTCCAGGGAGATAGCTGCAGCAAGGTATTGACCGACTCAGCTCTTCCGGACCGTGGACAGGCTGTGCAATCCAGCCTGCCTTTAGGGCTGGAGAGCCTTTTCACAATCTAAGTGTGATGAGTTCGCTCAGTTCTTTGTTGATAAGATGTCCTCAATCAGATCGGAGATCAACTTAACGTGTTTAAATGAGTACGGCTGTGGTCGATGCGAGGGCACAGGCACCCGGTCTGTCTGGATAGATTTCGACCAGCCAGCAATCGTGGATATCATGAAGATTGTTCGGGGCTTGCGTCTGACTTACTGTAGTTTGGATAATGGTCCAACGGGCCTCCTGGTGGGTTGTTTGGATGCGATCGGACCAGTCCTTGCCATGATAGTCTGGTGCTCGAAGGATCAAGGGGCGTTTCCGGATCCCTTGAAGGAGGCTGTTGTGACACTCCTCTTAAAGAAACCTTCCTGTGACCCAGACTGTCTTGAGAACTACAGACCGGTCTCTAACCTGCCCTTTTTGGGCAAGGTTATTGAGAAGGTAGTCACGCTGCAGCTTGAGAACTTTCTTGCCACCCATGAGATCTACGCTCCTCTCCAGTCCGGTTTCAGGAAGAGGCATAGTACCGAGACGGCATTGGTTCAGGTAATTAATGATCTCCTAATAGTGAGGGATTGGAGTCGTTCAATCTTGGTCCTCCTTGATCTCTCTGCAGCATTTGACACTGTGGACCATGGGTTGTTGCTGAACTCCTGCAGCTACTCTGTGGGTTGTCGGGGACAGTCCTTAGGTGGTTCCATTCTTTCCTCACAGGCAGAACTCAGAGGGTGGTGTCAGGAATTTTTTCCTCGGCTCCCTTTGCCCTGCCTTGTGGGGTGCCGTAGGGCTCTGTGCTGTCCCCCATGTTGTTCACGGTGTACATGTTGCCATTGGGAAACATTATAAGGCAGATGGGATGAGTTTTCACTGCTGTCATTGCAGATGATACTCAGCTCTACATGTCCTTTGTACCCGAACAAAATAGTGCGATCTCGGTCTTTAACAACTGCCTCGCTGAGATCCAGGACTGGAAGAGTGCTAACTGGTTGAGACTAAATCCGGACAAGACTGAGGTGTTGGTTGTGGACACCGTGTAGAGAACCTGACTCCTGGGCAACCGTCTGGCCTCGTGTTAGGGGGTAACCAGTTGAGACCTTCTGAACGGGTGCGGAATCTGGGCGTAGTGCTTGACAACGAACTGACGCTAAAAGTATAGGTGTCAGCAGTTGTCAAGTCCTCATTTTACCATCTGAGGAACATCATCCGGATTAAGCACCTTGTTCCACGTGATGACCTTTCGATACTGGTTCACGCCTTTGTGTCCTCTCATCTTGATTACTGCAATGCTCTATACCTAGGGTTACCAGGGGGGTCGATCTCCGTCGCCTGCAGCTGGTGCAGAATGCAGCGACCAGGTTGTTCACTGGGGCTGTCAAGAACTTGCCATGTCATGCCTGTGCTAGGCAAACTGCACTGGCTGGCGGTGCGTTGAAGGATCGCCTTCAAGGTCGCGTTGCTGACCTATAAGACCCTACACGGACAGGGACCAGGCTACTTGCAAGACCTCCTTCGGCCCTACTGCCCCCTCCATCCATTCTGCTCCACCGATAAGGGATTGCTGGAGGATTCCAGGGTCCATCTTCAGTCATCAGGTGCAAGGGCCATTTCTTTTGTGGCCCCGACCCTGTGGAACTCTCTACCTCATCAGATTAGAGAGTGCTTGTCCACCAAGACCTTTAAAGCCTCACTGAAAACTTATTTATTTAACATGGCTTTTGGAGAGAATGTTTAGTTTATTTCTGCTGCCTTTTTATTTATATTTTTTCTTTATAGATTTTATTAATTGAATGTTTGTGTTTTTATAATGTACACGCACTTTGGTTTCTGAAAAGCACATTATAAATAAAAGCTGATTTGATTTGATTTCTTTAAGAGGAAGTTTGCTTCTCATGCTGGACAATATTCCCTGAACACTTTCTTCTTTTTATATACTTCACTTTGATTCTTATTTGGGTATTTCACAACTATGAAATAAAAATGATTAAATATTTTACCTGCACTTAGGGTAATAAAAAATATAGTATTAGAAAATAAATAAAGCTACACAGCAATGAATATTACAGTCCTACAAGCAGATCCCATTTGTAAGGCTTAAACTTAATTAAGCATACTGACAATCCTGGTACAACAGGCGCAACTTGCAGTTTAGTTAAGGTAAGGTAGTTTGTGTACAGCAGTGCCAACTAGTAGTGAAAGCTGTTAATAGAAAGCAGCAATAGTCATCTAGTGGTGAACTTTGTGACAGCAGGCATAAAGTAAAGGAGCACTCAAGCCTCCAAGCTAAGAGCTTTGCTTTAGCGGCCTGGAAAGAACTGCTGCCTTTGAAGCTCAGCATCCCTGGTTTGAGTCTCCACAAGGGCTAGTGGCACAACTGCCCAAATAGAAGGTGGATAGACATACACATCATGAGCTTTCAATCAACTAATTCAAATAAAAATACTTCCTGTAGTATTTAACTACTTGAATTCAAATATATTCAATTATTTGAGATGCCCTAGTAGTTACTTGACGTCTTATAGATATATTTTAAGCTGAATGGATTTAGTTTCGGATCACAAGTATATCAAAAGCAATATACTGTTGTACAGCTTACTCTGTTAGTGTAATGGTAGAGCTACTGCTCTCGTCACTGGCTACTTGGGTTCACGCTGGAGGGCTCGCACCAGGAGAACTGGAGTCCTAGAGGGTGTATTTCTTCTCTTGGAAAGGCCATTGCCATACTGCCACTTGGGTGACCACAGCTGGCAGTGCATCATGATACACAGGTGTGCAAGAGTCACACCAAGTGACAAGCAAGACATCTGCAGAGACGTAAGAAAGTAAGCAGAGACAAGAACCAGATCTGATATTTGCTGTATTGATATCCTTATACGAGTTTATTGTATATTCTGCATATTGTACTCTGTGTTGTTTCTACCCATTATGTATCTCTATGTTCTGTGTTCCTTTTTATTGCTGTACCTACAAGTGTCTCAATCTATTTATTGCTGATTCTGTATGTTCACCCATGCCCACCTTGAAAATGAGCTTGCTTAATGGTGTTCCACCTGGTAAAATAAAGATTGATTGATTGATTGATAGATAAGAAGAGTTGACTAATTAGACATTGATGCCTCAGGCATGCCGGCATTTTGTGCATCATGTGCTTTTGGAGGAAAACAGACGTGACTGCCAACAGGAGGATGAAGCTCTGCCTGCATCCACAGTCTGTATGAGCCTTCAGTCCAGCCCTTTCAACTGGTTTGCCATAGACTGTCAAGTTACTGGTGCTTGGAAGAGGACTTTGTTCATGCCCCTCACAAAGGTGGTGATCCCTCTGCCCCATGGAACTATCTCCCTTCTCACTGATCTGGCTAAATTATAATAGCATCTGGGCCTCTCTCAACTCTCCCTTTTCCTCAATTTCTTGGACTTTCTTAGCCAATTCCTATCTGACTATAAGCAAACCTCTCTACTCTTAATTCCCCATCAGATTTTTCTTACAAGTTCCCTCATATTGTAATTGGGTAGTGGTCATCAAACGATGCTGCAATTCCAAGTTACCATAGATTTCTATACTGCTGCCTCACCATAAAGTTGCTCCGTGCAGGAGTCAAGCTTTGACATCCATCACCTAACAACCTCCAATGCTCAAGAAATCTGCTTGAGTAAGGCATTTCCTTTGCTTGCAGAAATGGTTGGGTCAGCAATGGTATTAAGAACAAGTGTGGTAGGTGGGACAGCAGTTTATGATTTTAAAAGTCTCAAGATTAAACTGCGGTGTTGAAATTGAAGTGGTTACACCAAAACACTGATGTTAAGAGTCTGGTGTACAAAAAGCCATGGATGGGGGAGGTAGCCTCGGCTGACACCGCTGTAGTAGGCTCCTGCCGTGCCTCTCTCCCCAAGCGAGGAGTACCCCACTATAAGTATCTGTCCGGGGAAGCATGCTGGACAAATGACATCTCCACTGAAGAAACAGATTTCTTTGTTTTCCTTTTCTGCACTTTGTCTTGAAGGTTTGCCATGTGGGGAAAAAAGCAACAGAAAGATATCACTCAATATGGTGGATGGAGCTCAGATCAAATACAGCCTGCAGACAGCAGTTATACTGAATCTCTCCCTTGAACAGATCTTGACATCAGAACTGCTCCCCACCAGAAGGCAGAGCCAGCCACCAAGCTGAAAGCAGCAGAAACAATAAATTCTGCTCAGATTTTCCTCCTTTATTTTCAAATCACTGGATTTATTGCTCTACTCGAGATAAAAAAAACAGTATATCTCAAAAGAACTTCACTTGCTGAACAAAACTATATCAAACGTGGCACCAGAATTTACAAAACAGCTGAAAAGCTATGACAGAATAGATCAGCACGTGGAGGATGGAAGCAGCCAGTGAACATGTTTAAAGAGACTGACCCACCAACACCTGAGAAGGAGCTCAGTCAACCCACAAGCTCTACTTTGAGCCATACAATCAGTGGACAGGAAACTGGAAGATTTTACCTCAGAATTTATGGTCTTGGATACTCAGGTGGGTGTGGTGGAGCAAGAGGTCAGAACTGCAACTACGACAGCAGACAGAGCAATTATTACAAGGGAGCTGGTTAAGAAGAATCTGCTTCTTCATCGCAATCTAGACAATTTAGAAGACAGAGCTAGATCTGCTAATATTCATGTGTTATGCCTTCCTGAAAGTGTGGAAGGTGACATGCCATCAGAATTCTTCGGCACTTGGTTCCCTGTTTTGCAGCTCAATCAACAACTCTCCATCCAGCACACCTACTGAACAACACCCCGGGGCCCAAAGAGCAATTTAGTTGCAGGATGGGAGACCACCAGCACTGTGCTAATAATCCTGGGCTCAGTGTCAGAATCGGATTGCAGTCTGTTACAAGCCAAACAAAAAAGCCCCCTTACTTGGCAAGAGGCAGAAATACTGCATTTCACTGAATTGTACCTCCATGGCTTCTATAAAAATTCTCTTATTTTTGGCCACGACAACAATTCAGAGGGAGCTTCGATTCGAGGATGACTTATATTACAAGTACTGTGCTACAGAACTACCGACACAGCGCTATTACCGATAATGAGTTTGCATCAGCTGTTCGTGGTCGGCTCATTGATTGTTGTTAAGCTGTCATTCATTGTGACAGCCGTTAAGAAGCTGCTAAATTACACTGGCCACTACCTTTACATGCTCATACATGCTGTCAGTATGTCGGTCTTTCAACTCAAAGTCAGCTTGCAGTTATGGCCAAGAGAAAGTTCTACAATTCAGATTTTTTTTTTTACTTTCTGTTTATGCTCCTGCACTCTCCAGTCCCTCTGCTTGTCCTTGGGACCTCCACGTACCCTGATCCCCTTCCACCCCACCATTATGGCTACTTACTTCCACTGAGCTTTGGCTTTGCTCCCAGGTGGGGTTGGGGTGGGGGGATTCCCATGGACGTTCTGGTCTTGTCAGGTATTGCAAGCACTGATGAGGTGGAGGACCCTGGAGAACTGGGGCAGTCACTGTTGTGGAGGTGCTGGGGTTGCGGTCTTTTTCCCTGGGACGTCATGTGCAAGGTCATCCAGGCATATGTGGACATGCTGTGCATGCATCCCCATGCAGACGTCCACGATGTCCCCCCCCCTTCCAAGTCTATCTCCAGCTGCACTGCCACTTGTGGTCACCCAGCTGGCAGTCTCACAGTGGAGCGCGGAGTCCTCCCTCCCTCCCTAGTTGGGGAGAGAGTCCTCTGAGACACTCCACCCCCGTCAGCCTCCAATGACTCGAAAGATTCTTTCCAAACCTGGGTTGCCCAATATCAGAAGCAGTAGAACTACAGCTGCATCGACAGGCCGGCTACAATTTAAACTGTCCATTGTGAATCAGGCAGAAAAGGAGGGCAATCATCCTGTCACTCAGTCCCTTAAGCTGGAAGAAAAAGAAGTAAGGGACTGGTGAAAAAAATAAAGCCAAACTTGAAACTCTAGTATAGCAAGCAGGCTGCTCTCAATCCAACTGCAAGTGCTGACACCTTGATGATGCAGGCAGGAAAGCACTGTACTCTACTGAAAAGACAAATTTAGCGCCTTGGATTTCCTCTAGAGATAGAGAGACAGCAGCATTTATGAGTTACTAAAAAACGTATTTTCCCTTTAGGCTGCCTCTCTAATATCCAGCCCCAAATTTCTGTCCAGTAGAGGGTGGGCTGACAGATTCCTTGCTATGTGGGGTTTCACTATCAGACAGCATACCACTGTCAGTCAGCAATTATCAGAAGACTTTATGCCCAAAGTTAGAGTTTGTGTATCACTGTGCAAAGCAGCTTCAAAACACAAACATAAAGCTGAGTGGAATCGGAAATATGGACGAGACTGCCGTGTGGGTAGACATGCCAGGGGAGAAGACAGTGGATGCTGTAGAAGTCAAGTCTCTACCCTTGCTGACTACTGGCCATGAGAAACAGAATCACAGTCTGTTTGGCTGCCATGGCCAATGGACAACAGCTGCCACCTTTTGTGGCCCTGAAAGGCAAAAGAATGCCAACAAGTGGCTGGTATAACTGGTGCAGTGATCGCAGTATCAGAAAATGTCTGGATGAAGGACAACTTGACCTTGATTTGGGTGAACATGGTGGGGTGGGGGGGACTGTCATTTGGTAAAAGGCTATTGGTATGGGGCACTTTTCAATACCGTATTTCACCAGCTGTGAAAAGCTGGCTGAAGAAAGAAAAACACTATCATGGCAGCAATCCCTGGTGGTTGCACCAAGCTGTTTTAGCAGGCTGACATGTCACTGAATGCTCCTTTTAAGGCTCACTACTTAGAAACATAGAAGCTGACAGCAAATAAGGAGTGCAAGGCCCATTCAGTCTGCCCACCTTTTTCTACCTTATGAATGTGCCATAGGCATTTACTCTGTCAATGGCCTATTTATTCATACTCATCTGTATTGCTCCCTTATGCCTATCCCATGCCTGTCTGATGCCCTGCACTGTATTCATATTCACCACTTCTGCAGGTAGGTCGTTCCAAGCATCCACCACCCATTCTGTGAAAAATGCACTTCCTCACATTACCCCTTAATCGGCCTCCCTCTAATCGCATGCTGTGTCCTCTTGTCCTGCTATTTTTCTCATATTGAAGCATGTTAGACTCTTTCACCTTGTTAATGCCCTTAAGATGTTTGAATGTTTCGATCATATCACCTCTCTCCCTCCTTTGCTCTAGGGTATACATATTCAGCTCCATTAATCTGTCCTCATGTTTTCTGATGCAGTCCCTGCACCATTTTGGTTGCCCTTCTCTAGGCTGCCTCCACTTTGTTAATGTCCTTGTGCAAGTGCGGCCTCCAGTATTGCATGCAATACTCCAGATGGGGCCTAACCAGTGTCTTGTAAAGAGGGATTATTACCTCCCTCGTATGACTTGTGATACCCCTACTAATACACCAAAACATCCCTCTAGCCTTACCTACTGCTTTAGTAGTCTGCTTGGATGATTTCAGGTCATTTCAGGTCATCTGTGATGATGATGCCCAAGTCTCTTTCTTCCCTTGTGATTGCCAGCAATTCCCCTCCCAACCTGCAGGTAGCCTCAGGGCTTCTGTTCCCTATGTGCATGAACCTGCACTTCTTTGTGTTAAACCCCAGTTGCCACTCTTCCGACCATTTTTCCATTTTTTTCCAGATCTCTTCTCATTCTGCCCACCCCATCTGGATCATCTACTCTGTTGCAGATTTTGGTGTCATCTGCAGACAGGCAAACCTTACACTCCAGTCCACCTGCAATGTCACTGATGAAGATACTGAAGAGCACTGGCCCCAGGACTGATCCATGAGGTACCCCACTTGTGACTTGCATCTCTTCTGACTGTATACCATTTACCATCACTCTTTGTTGTCTGCTCGTCAACCAGTTTGCCACTTAGTTGACCAACCTCTAACCCACCCTTAGCCTACCCAGCTTATTAATCAATCTTCTATGTGGAACAGTATCGAAAGCTTTGCTGAAGTCAAAGTAGGCAACATCACTCCCTTGGTCCATGACTCTGGTTACCCAGTCAAAGAAATCTATGAGATTAGTTTGACAGGACCTTCCAGTAGTAAACCCATGTTGTCATGGATCCTGTGCTCCTATGGATTCCAGGTGTTGCACTATCCTTTCCTTAAGGAGTGCCTCCATAATCTTGCCCACTACTGAGGTTACACTGACTGGTCTGTAGTTCCCTGCCTCCTCCCTGCTGCCACTCTTGTGGAGTGGGATCACATGAGCCCTTCTCCAGTCTTCTGGGACCTCTCCTGTGCTCAGAGACTCACTAAACAGTTCTGATAATGGCTTTGCTAGTTCCACCCTTAACTCCTTTAGTACCCTGGGATGTATGCCATCAGGTCCTATTGCCTTGTCCACCTTGAGCTTAGCGAGCTCTTGTAGGACCCTTTCTTCTGTGAAAGGACTTGTGCACACCTCCCTCCCTCCCCCGTGTCCATGGTGCTGAGCTGTGGGCCCTGCCCTACCTTCTCCTCAGTAAATACTGAGCAGAATTATTTATTTAGGATAGATGCTTTTCCTTGGTCCTTCTCCACACACTCCCCCTTATCCCCTCTGATCTTAGCAATACCCCCTCTGGACTTTCTCCTTTCACTAATGTATCTATAGAAAGTCTTGTCCCCTTCTTTTACTGTTCGTGCTAGTGTTTCCTCAGTTTGGGCCTTTGCCTGCCTTACTGCCTTCCCTGCTTCCCTTAGGGAAGTTTGGTATGCCTTCCTATCTTCGTCCAGCTGCGTTCCCCTATATTTCCTGAAGGCCAACGTTTTGGCTCTGATCTTTTCTGCTACTGTTTTTGAGAACCAAAGTGGTTTCCTCCTTCTTTTGCTCTTGCTTTTCTCCCTAACACAATGGGATGTTGCTTCAAGTATTGCATCCTTAATGCTTGCCCACTCTGCCTGTACCCCCTTCACCTGTATTTCTTCTTGCCAGGGCTAGCTTAACTCTGTTAGCCATCTTATTAAAGTTGGCTCCTCTGAAGTCCCATATGTTTGCCTTGGAATGATGTGATTTAGTTCTAGTGGCCAAACTGAACCATACCATGTGATGGTCACTAGCCCCCAGGTGACCTTCTACCTGGAGATCTGTGATCCTTTCCCTGTTAGTGAGTACTAGATCCAGGAATGCCCAGTCTCTTGTGGGTTGTTGTACCAACTGTTTGAGGCCCTCACCCTGCAGGGAATCCACTTTACATCTAGTTCTGGCAGATGTTCCTGCTGGTATTGACTAATCTGTATCTGGCATATTGCAGTCTCCCATTATCAAAACCTCCCCTTTAGCTATCATGTTTTGTAGATCTTCTAACAGTAATGTGGCTATGTCCTCCTCCTGGTCTGGAGGCCTGTAGACAACCCCAGTTCATATGGCTGTCCCATTTCCTGTTTCCAGGGTGACCCATAAATCTTCTGGCTTCTTATGTGCATTCTGAATTTCTGTAGCTTTGATATTTTCATTGACATAAAGGGCCACTACCATGAGTGCTGTGATCACGGGCTAGCTACTGAAGAATGTGAGAAAACAACCCTGGCAACCCTTGTTTCCCACTCAAACTAAAAATGATTGAGTGGGCTAAGGACACTTGGTCTGCTGTCAGCAAAGAAAACACTGTGTACTCCTTTGAAGTGTGTGGGATCACTAGCACAGACGTAGATGTTATTCAATGAACCTGATCTGAAAGGGTCACATTCTTGAGGAACGAGAAGCTATTGCCGAAAAGCTGGCTACCTTACAAGGTACCCTATCACATTTACACTGTTCACAGGAAACACAAAAGAAACAAAACAAACTTGCTTTTTACTGTATTTCTCAGGTCCAGATTCAAGTACAAGCCAAGAAAACCTTGCAGCTCTCCTCTATGAAAGTATGACTCAGACTGCAGACCACTGTGTGCTAAAAAAGGCATACAGTATATTTATTACACTTTAAATATCCAGCACGCTACAGAGACACTAGTTGAAAGGATGCCACCCCCGAAAAGAAAGCCCGACAGCGTTTCGCTCCTTACAAGGAGCTTTGTCAAGAGCTACTGTGTGTAATGTACCCTTCACTTAAATGCTTTAAGGAGCTTAAAATTGCTCAGATCTCTGTTGGTATAATTCTAACTCAATTCGGTATAAGCCAGTGCTAACTAATACAATCATACAAACACACGAATTTGCCAGCAGATAAAGGCCTTATGCCTATCGAGTCTGCTCAAGTGTGCAGCTAATAACCCTTATATACTGCAGCTGTAATGTATGGAATCCTACATCTCACTAGTTTCCCACACAGCTATAACAACTGCTAACAATTAAACAATCTGACAAGCTTAAGTCACCATATACCACTATAACAGAGTGTAGAATTTTCCCACACACAGAATATCACGAAATAGGAGAGGGAATGTTTAAAATCCGTGAGTTGTAATGGAAGTATAACCATCAAACCTGCAGATAAAGGCAGAGCAGTAGTGGTACAAGACACAGTCCAGTATGAGGGGGAAGTAAGACGTCAACTTAACAACAGTAAGGTATATAGGAAATTATGGAGTGATCCTACAAGGCAGTATAAAGTACAGATCAATCAGTTTCTGCATGAGATGTCTGAAAAGGGAATAATAGATGGGGACTTCAAGGAGAGGCTCACGGTGAGACATCCGGTGGCAGCAACTTTTTACACTGTGTCAAAAATTCGCAAAACATTAAATGTATCACCGGGTCGCCCGACCGTAGCTAGTATCGGATCACTCACTGAACCACTCTCCAAACTCATTGATCATTTTGCCAAACCACTGGTGTCCACATTACCAGGAGGCAATATAGCACAGTGGGTTAAGGCTCTGAGCTGTAGATCTGGAGACCTGGGTTTGAATCCCACAGCTGCCTAGGTGCATATTGTGTGATCCTGAGCAAGTCACTTAAATTCCTTGTGCTCCCAGGTCGCATCTGGAAACAAGCTTCGGCTTAGTGTGCTACTCCTGGTTAAACAAAGCTCCCTACCATTGTATACACGAGACTCTGCAGATATTTTGAGCCAGCTGGAAAATACCCACGTTAATGATTCATGGTTTTTAGTTATGATGGATGTGGAGGTTTTATATACGAATGTGCCTGAAGTGGGGGGATTAGACGCGTTACGCTACTTTCTACTACAAAAAGAAAACCCTATAGATGACTTCATTGAATTTCTGATATGTTGTATGCGATTTATATTAAACTTCAATTATTTTATATTTTGTGGTGATATTTACCTGCAGGTACATGGAACTGCTATGGGGGCATCAGTATCCTCAAGTTATGCTCAGTTGTATTTAGGACTATGGGAAAAACTGGTGAGCCATGATGCTGGTAGGAATCCTTTTTTACAGTACATACAGATGTCTAGGGATTTTATGGATGACTTATTCTTTATTTGGAGTGGAACAGAGAGTCAACTTAGGGATTTTGTTGTTTATCTACAATAATGCAATAGCAATTTAAACTTCACTGTACACCATGATAAAAAATCAATTGCTTTTTTTGACCTGTTTACCAGCAAAAGTGAAGGGCAGATTCAGCCAGATTTGTACAGGAAACCTACTGCTACAAATTCTTTACTACTGGGAAGCAGTTGTCATCCACCCCAACTTATTAAAGGTATCCCCTGGGGACAGTTCTTACGACTTAAACGAAACTGCACTGAACAGTCGTCCTATGATAAACAATCAGATGTAATGGATGCCCGCTTTGAGCAAAGGGGTTATAATAAACACAATGTGAAATCAGCTACAGAATGGGCCAGCGTGCAAGACAGGACATCACTTTCATCTCCTAGAGACCAGACAGAAAACAGGGCAGAGACGAGGGTCAAATTTATTCTACCTATACTCCAGAGGCACAAGACATAAGAGACAGCTTTCTGAAGAACTGGCATATCATAGAAGCAGACCCAGTTTTAGGGAAAGTAGTTAGGGGTTCACCACAATTTGTTTATAAAAGGCCCCAAAAGCAAAAGATATTCTGGTACATTCATTTCAGCCATATAAAAGGGTTAGGCAACAGCACATGGGGGGATGGAGCACCGAGGGGTTGTGTACCGTGCAGTCATTGCAAGTTTGAAAAAAATATATAATAAAATCTAAGGAATTTGCACATCCCACCACAAATCAATGTTTTGAGATAAGTGATCCTACTTCATGCGATACCCCCAATATTGTATATATGGCACAATGTACATATGAAGCACTTTACATTGGAAAGACAAATTGAATATTTACAACCAGCACTGGGGAACACTTGAGAGACATAGAAAATGGGAATAGAAAAAATGTTTTAGCAGTACATAGGATGTGCCTCAGGGAGCAGGGTACATATGAGTGGTCTGGTCTTTCCAGGGGATTGAGGTGGTCCGTTTAGGGCCCAGAGGAAGTGATATTAAAGACCCGACTCTCAAAAAAGTGACATGCTGGACATTTAAACTAGGTGCTCTCTGCCCGCCTGGCCTCAACACTCGTTTGGAGTTAACACCGTATTTACAGTGGGGGATATAGAAAAAGTGCAATATTTATATTATTCTTCATAGTTTTTAGAGAGTTCTTAAATGTGTCTTCACTTTTGTATTGTTTTAATATTGATTAAATACATGTACTCATACTCTTTTTATTGTTTGTACCTAGGTTCAATTTGATCAATTGCTGGGCTGATAATGTGGGATGGAAGGCTCACACCCCTGACAGCATAGGAATGCAGATGTCCGTTTTTCCCGGTTTACGAATTTCATCGTAAATGTAAAGAAGCTGAAGTGGCTCACAGGACATCTTACCTACAAAATAAATAGTTGTGCTGTTGGAAGCATAACGCTAAGGAAAACAAATGAAAATCATGAGAGACATATGTATTCATTTGAATTGTACTACCTAAGTACTGTGATGGCTTTTTTCAACCAGGACTCCCTTGTAAATGAGCACATGTGCTTCACTTGGGAGATGGACAATAATCAATGTATCAAATTGATTACTAGGCATCTGTGTCATTTGAGATTGCTAAGAAAAAACTAAGGGGGGAATGAGTGAAGTTTTATCTGTGTGAGGGAAAATTCTATACTGTGTTATAGTGGTATATGGGAACTTAAGCTTGTCAGATTGCTTAATTGTTATCAATTGCTATATCTGCGTGGGGAAACTAGTGAGATGTATGACTGTATTAGTTAGCACTGGTTTATACCGAACTGAGTTGGAACTGTACCAATAGATATCTGAGCAATTTTAAGATCTTTAAGGTATTTAAGTGAAGGGTTCGTTGCACACAGTAGCTCTTGACAAAGCTCCTGGAAAGAGACGGCTGCTTTTGGACCTCAAACGGCCCACCCAAGATCAGGTACAGAAGCTAGAACTTGGGAAAGTCTGGCCACAAAGCAGCCTTGCTGACTGGTGGTTGCTTCCAGAACCTGCAGCTTCATTCTCCCTGCTTTCATCTGACTGGACCTCTCTCTATACTTGATTTCCGGCGCTTTACTGAAATGGCTTTTTTACAGAAATTGCTTCCGTCTGGGACTGGGTATTTTGTCCCTCCCGCAAACCCCGGCCCTGACCTCTATTAAATACGCATTCTTCCCCACAGGTTGATGCCTACTAGCCTCTCTCTATTCGCAACTGGTTCACACCTCAGTCATTTCCTCTATTAAGAGACCCAAACCTAACTGCAATATTCTACTGAGTATAACTGTCTGCACTGCTCCTCCTTGCTGTAATTAACAGAGTAGGCTAGTCTTGCAACTCAATATACAGCTTACTCTCCCTCATTCTTACTATCTATTCTCTACTTTGAATGTCGCTAACTCCCCCCTCACTATTTTCTCACTCTCACTGTCCACTCTGTATTTACTTAACATGAATTACTTCCATCTAACCCCCCCCCCCCCAATTAGCTCTCGTCCTTACTCCCCCTGGCTGCACTAGTGCCAGTACCACCGTGCCATCTAACTACACAACACCATTTTGGGATATACTCTTTACCATGTGCCCCAGTACATCACACTCAGATATTCCACACACTTGGTTAGTCACCCACATGCCTCATAATGCCAAGTTCACTGTCTGCCCCCTCTTAATCTACCTACACCCCACACTGTTTCTCGTCCCAGTGAGCAACACCTCCCAAATCATGCCTTACCTTGTGTGCCCGAAATCTACCTCCTCCGCTAAGACTGCAAGTTTAAATGATGTGCCCTTATCTAGCAATGTTCAGGATGGAAAGAGACACAATATGTCCCCCCTCTCCCCACCAATAACCAATTTAGTCTTTACTTGTATTAAAGCAAAACCACATAAATCCACCACTAGAAGCCATGGGAAGGGTATGACTCACATAAAATGGCAGATAATAAGACTAGCCTACCTCCTATTACTCCTGTCAGGCAACGTCCACCCAAACCCCAGACCCATGTCGTACTTTCAGGGCACTCCAAAACATCACACTGGACTAACAACAGCCTCTATCCATATCTGCAGTTTGCAGGCAAAATTTGACACAATTCAAGTGTGGGTCACCCAACACCAACCTGATATCCTCTTAGTAGTGGAGACATGGCTGAACCCCAGACACAGCCATACAACTACCGGGGTACAACACTTTCAGGCACAAGAGGCTTGGAAAACATGGGGGTGGCTGTGTAATATATTTGAGGGAACACCTCCAAGGGCAAATACTGCTGCACATTACTGCCAAGTGTTACACCCAACTGCTGCCTGTAAGGATACTACTCGGTAAAAATGGGAAATCACTTACAGTTGTATCCTCCTACATTCCACCCGAGGCTCAAGTCAGTGGCTTCCAAGTTGCTACCGACCACCTCATTGGGAGCAGTCCCAACACTGAAATTACTATGCTGGGGGATTTCAACTTCAACTGGATCTCCCCAGAAATAGGTCCTTATAAAGATACACCATCCTCAATACATGCTTCTCAATTAGTGAGCACCCCTACTCAGATAAACTGCCAGACTGGCACAAATACCCTTATCGACTGATTGATCACCAATCGCCCTGAAAGAATAAGCCACAGCTCAGTGCTCCCCGATTCCCTTAGTGATCATTCCTCTATCCTCTTTACCTGGTCTAATAAGTCCCCTAAGGTGCCAACCAAAACTGTCATAACTAGACTACTGAAAAGAGGGAAGATGGATGCGATAAAAGCGCATCTAAGCAGCGAGGACTGGCATTTCCTGAACACCACTGCTGATGTTGATGATGCCCTAGAACACTTTATCCACAAATTCAATGAATCTTGTGATATTTATACTCCGCTCACCAAGTGAAAGTTTGGGTGCCACCAAAACTCATGGATCTCCCCGCAATTGCTTGACCTCATGAAACATCGCAACAACCTATAGTACAAATCTAGATGTACCAGCTCAACCGATGACATCCAGAAATATAAGGCAGCCCAAAATAGTTCTATGTGGGCAATCCGAAAGGCCAAAAGCCACCATTTTAAAAGTGAGCTTGAAAACTCCTGGGGGCACAGCAGACGTTTCTGGGATAATATCAAACCCCTGTCTGGAAAACCCCAACAAGACAGCTCCTTCCTTAATAAATGTTTACAGAATTCCCACCCAGGACCATCGCCAAAACTTTTAACAAGGCATTTACCAACCTGAGTGGTGTACTATCCCCAGACTTCCTTCTGCCACCAAAAAATAGCAATCTCACAAACACCTTTTCCCAACTAGGCTCCACACCCCCATCTACCTTTTTTTTTTTTTAAAAACTCAAATTTTATTTCAGAGATCAAGTGTACAGCTCATATATAGCATTTTGATCATAAAATGAATCAGAACTTTTACTTGTTTCATCTAGTTTTCCATATCAGTTCAATAAACATGACTACTACACAACCTGAAGGGGAAGGTACAATACTCAGCATCTCTAGAATTACCCCACCCCTTCTACTTCTTCAGCTGATTTTGAAGGTTTTCTGATAAATTTCTCCTATGTTGCAATGAGGTGTACAACTCTCTTAAAGATCTATGTATCTTCCAAGAAAAGATAAAATGATATAAACTCCTCTCCAGGTGGTTAAACAATATTGCTCTGGTAGAATAAGCTAAGCGGGTTTCATTGTATACAGTTCAGATTCTAATATAATAGAGAACATAAGGGGAATACCCTTTCAATTAGTGACTCAACAGGAGTCTTGTAACTTTTTAGGGAGACTCTTTCGGACTAACCTTGGTAAGAGACCTTGTCATAACCCAGAGGACTGGGACAACCCATTTCACACTATATTTCTCTGCCCAGGAGCCCGAGCTCCAGAATGTTTTCCACACCCTTCTACCTTAAAATAGTCACCCCATCTGAGGCCAAGAGATATATCACAACGGTGCTCAGTAAATCAAGGACCAGTAATGACGGGCTTGATCTCAAGCTCCTAGAACTCACACTTGATGTTATTCTCACTCCCCTCACCAAAATGCTAAATGTATTCCTCGTAACTGGGACATTCCCACAAATCTGGAAGGCTGCGGTAGTCACACCTGTATATAAAAGCGGTAATAGAATTAATCACACAAACTACTGCCCTATCTCTATACTTACCCCTCTGTTGAGAGTGCTGGAACGCACTGTTTCCGACCAATTAGTCAAATATCTTGACAAATATCAGCTGCAATGCCGTCAGCAGCATGGCTTTCGGAAACAACACAGTACTACTACTGCTCTTGTGGAATTCACTGATTATATACACAGTGCTCTTGATCAAAGACTGTTGGTGGGGGCTGTGTATATTGACCTCACTAAGGCTTTCGACGCAGTTAATCACGAGCTGCTGCTCTGCCAATTATCCACTACTGGTCTCTCCCCTAAATCGGTGTCCTGGTTTAGAAGCTACCTTCTTGAGAGACTACAAAAAAACAAATAAATGACATCTGCTCTGATAATTGGTGTCTCTCTACGGGGGTATCCCAAGGATCCATCCTCAGACCCCTGCTTTTTAGTCTTTTCCTTAACCAACTCCCCCTAGTAGTCAGCAACCAAGTACTGCTCTATGCAGACTACAGTGTGCTTTATTCATGCCACTCAAACTCCGCCAAGCTAGAACTCCAGATGCAGTCTAACTTCTCCATGGCAGAATAATGGTTCTTGGACTCAAAGCTTCTCCTAGACTATAAAAAACCAAAGACTATGGTTTTTGCTTCCAATCACAACAAACATAGAAACTTCCAGCTACATGTTGTCAACAATCAAAGTTCCCCCTAGAGATGGTAAACCACTTCAAATATCTGGGAATAACGTTAGATAGTGCTCTGTCCTACTTTCAGCAAATCGACCAAGTTGCTAAAACTGCAAAGGCTAAACTGGGTTTAATTTACAGAAACAAGCCTTGCTTTACCAATGATGCCCTAAAGATAGCAGTGTCAAGTTCAGTGCTATCAGTCATTAACTACGGCCTAGTGGTGTATAGTGCTGCTACTCCTAGGGCTCTCAGAAGACTCAAAACAACCCTCAATAAGGCCTGTAGGCTTGTGTTGGGTGTGCACTGTCTAACCCACACACGCGAACTATACACCCAAAATAGCTGGCTTAACTTAGAATGCCGAATTCAGTACCAGACGTGCTTGCTCACCAAAAAATCAATACTTAAGCAATTAGGCATGACCAGGAGTTAGATTAATAGTCTGTTAATCACCCCCTAGGGGTGTAATGTGGCACGAGGTGCAGCCGAGTGCCATATTGACCCTAGGGGGTCATTAACAAGACTGTTAATCTAACTCCTGGGAGTGCCTTATTGCTATTATAAAAAAAATTATTCCAAAAGAAAAGTTTTAATAGTATACTATTTGAATGTTTTTCTCATTTACAGTGAGATTTTTAATTAAATAGTTCTTCCACCAACAATTTAAGAATGCTGGTTCAAAATCAGAATGCAGCATTCCAGTCATTCAGCAGTACTAGAAGAAGGAATGCTGACAGGTAGAATCCATGTGCCATGGTGATCAGGCTGTACACGACAGTGTAACAGGGCAATGTAAGGCTGTTGGAATCCTAACAGCCAATCAGACTGCAGCATTTCTGAGACCCTTTTTATAATTGGACTTAATCCCCCTGGAGTACGGAACCTTCTCAAACAACCTAACACGTCCAGGTGCACTAGGGGTCTAAATAACCAAACCCTGAAAGCCCCTTTCCGTAGGACTTTGCAAGATGAAAGGGCCTTTGAATATCGTGCACCAATCTGGCTCAACTCTCTCAGTGAAGAATTACTTGAGGAAGACAAATTTGGCCCTTTTAAAACAAAGCTTCGATCTCTACTAACTTTGGCCAGTGTCTGCGACTGTGACTCCTAACTCCCCTCCTCTCTCAGCAATCCTGATTCACCTCTTTCTTTCCTTCCTTGTTTACTTTCCCCTGTCCTCTCCATTCTTATATATTCTGGTCTTTCCCTGCCTCCTTGACACTTTCCACCAGCCCCCCTCTCTGGCCCAATTAAGAACCATTTAGTGACTTGCATCTGCTGGTCTTAGGTTGTAGTTATCTCGCTACTCCCTTACCCTCCTTCCCCCCTACCCTCCTTGTCCTCTTTCTGCACTCAATCTGCCCCTATCCACCCCTCACCTCCCCCTACCCTCCTCATCCTCTTTTTGTGCTCCGTCTGCCCCATCTGCCCTTCACTTTCCTTTCCTTGTTTCCTCCTCCTCTTCCATTCCACCACACTTCCCTCTCTTCTTCCTCCTATCTCTGCCTCCCTCCTCTAGCTTTTCTTTGCCCCCTCCTACCTTAACCTGTTGGACTCCTTGTTCCCCCTGCAACCTATATCTTGTTTTAGCCTGTCTCCATTATAGCACTTTACGTACCTGAGGCTAAATTTATTTGGCCTAACCTCGGTTTGCACTTTGACAATAGAACTGTTCCTAATATACATGTTCTGGCTGTTTGATATGTTTTGTACCAAGTTTGTACAAGCTAGCTTGACTGTTACTGATTTCACTGTAATGTGCATCTTACTCACTTTTATCTAAACTGTTTATATTATTGTCCTACTGTTTATTATTTCAGTTATCCGACATGGAACCTCTGTAAATGAGTTTCTGACTCAAATGTTTAATCCAAGATTGAAATAGATAAATAAAAGGAGCGAAACGCCATCAGGCTTTCTTTTTTGGGGTGGCATCCTTTCAACTAGTGTCTCTGTAGTGTGCTGGATATTTAAAGTGTAATAAATATATGGCTTTTTAGCACATAGTGGTCTGCAGTCCGAGTCATACTTTCAGAGAGTACAGCTGCAAAGTTTTCTTGGCTTGCAATTGATTTAACTGCACGCAAATGCAGCCGGTGAGTGACCTCTTCTTGCTGGGCCAAATCCAAGTACTAGTCAAAGCACATCAGAAGATTACGTCTCAAACACCGAGTCAGACAGCTGCTCCTAACACGCACAGAACCCGAGTGGGACGCTGAGTTACGCTAAACAAATGAATGAAACCTGATTTATTTATTTGTTATTATTTTGGATTGATTCTTTCATTTTTACGTTGCTAAGCAAAGTAATAAAAGCACACAGCATCCACACTACAGTGCTACTTGCTCATTGTGTTTACCCAAAGCTCAAAACGCATGCAAGAACACCCAAAGACCATGTAGTATTTACATAACGGACAGCGAGGATGAGTTACACCAAACAAATGAATGAAACTTGATTTTTTAAAATGTTTGATGGATTTCTTTTATTCACTTTGCCAATTTGCCAAGGTTATTGATAAAGGTGTACAGCATCCACACTACAGTGCTGCTCGTTATGTTTATCTGGTGCTCAAAGCATATGCAAGGATACCACAGACCAAACAGCATGTACTTAGAGCATTTTCCTGCTTTGATGCCCCGGCCTCTAAATGGGGGGTGGCTTGTATTAATAACGCCAGACTGCAGTGTGGCTTCAGTTCGGGGGAAGCTACTATTTGAGGGCGGCTTCACAACAGTGAAATACAGCACACAGTTTTCTGGATTTAAGCTTTGCCACCCATCAGTGCAGGAAGCATCAGACTGGGTGCGAGTGAGGCTTAGATAGCTGATCATTCATCGTTTAAAGCTCATGCCGGCATACCTGTCAGCGCAGTGGTAGCACTACCACTCATGACACCAGCAACCTGGTTTAAGGAATGAGTCCAGGTCACTGGGGGCTGGCTGGGGGAGGAGGACTGAGCATCCCACAGGAGGCAGCAGTGCAGCTGGAGACTGACATGGGAGGGGAATCTCGCAGATGCTGGCGTGGACATACACGCAGAGTGTACATATGCTTGTACTGTCGTTACTGCATGCAGTATCCCCAGGAATAGCAACAAGGGAAAAATACTGCAACCCCAGCACATCTGTGATGAAGATGGTCCCCGGTACACTCGGGTCCCTGCCTCACTAACAGTAGCTTCGCCTGACGCAAGAAGATGTCCAGAGGAACTCCCACACCCGACTCCAACTGGGGGCGAAGCCAAAGCTACATGGAGGTAGGTGGCTGAGGCTGGGAGGCAGAAGAGATCAGGAGGTGACTGGTGGTCTCCAGAAGTGGAGGACTGGTGAGGCAGGAGGCATAAACAATTATTTAAAACAAAAAAATACAAAATACTCTTGCCAGCCAGCCTAAGTCATTTATGGTAGCAAAGTTTTCCAATTCTCTGACCCTGCAGACACCACTAAGCCATTACAGAAAACAGAACAGGAGTTTTTAGCATGTCACAAGGAAAATGAGTGTCAAGATGAAGCAGAGGAGTAAAGTATGCTACCTGTAACACCTACATTAACATGCATAGACTGAAGTGAGAGGTAATTGCAAATAAAATATGGGCTCAAAGGTTTCTGAATTTGCTTCCCGGAGCGTGTTAACGGTTTTTTCTGCATGGACTGAGTTGATTTTTAACTTTTCAAGCATTGGCTGCTGTCCTGTAAGCAATATGGTGCCTGATGGCGGAGTTAAGAACTAGCCACCATCTCTCATTCTGCTCGCAGAGGGTTTTCCGCCCCCCTTGAACTGTTCAGCTTTCCCACTTGTTAGCTACATACACACATGCCATAAGGTACCAAAGAACTCTTTTCAGTGAAAAGTATGGACTTTTAATAATACAACTGCACAATGTTTAAAATGCTCCTGGAAAGCTAGGAAGTCTGTGGGTTACCTGGGACAATGTAGCACTGTTATTAAAGTTAACGTTTTAAATGTTCTTGTAAACGTTTAGTGGGTTGGAGCATTATCGTAACAAAGTTGTGCCGGTTTGGCAGCCTTCATACCTTTAATATAGCTCGATGTTTTGAACACAGATGAGATGGCATAAGTAATTGTTTTCAACTTTTCTCATTTAATAACTTTCACTCCTTATAGGAAACAGAGATGCTATACCCCTGATGGCAGGGTGCATGATGATTGACTTATACATTTTATAGTAGGACTCTGCTCATAGAGACTAAACAACTCATATTATTAACTTCTGTTGGTTTTTATATAAACTCACTGTTTACCCCCAGTGTTGTACCAATTTGCAAGAGTGTAATGATATGCTGCCTGTTAAAATGATGCAAATGTATTTATTGAAATGTTTCACCAGGAAGGCACACTGAACAACAAGTTGCTTGTCTCCCAGTGCGATCTGGGGGAGTACAACTGGATGAAGAATTAGACATTTAACATTTATCATAACTGAGAAATTAAACATTCAATTACATTTGTAACAAGACATACAGTTAAAAAAATATAAATAATCATGCAGTCACATTTGTAACATAACATACAATTAGATATATCATACCTCTGGAATATGCATTGAATTACAAGTGGCATATCTGAGGAACATAGTACAGAAATTTAATGTAGCCTTGGAGCCAACTCCTGCAGGAATGGATCATGGTTAACAGGAAGATTATTTAGCAATTACTGAATAAGTGAGGTCCAGTGGGGGGACATCAAGGAGGGTAGAGGGGTAGACAGGGGAAATAAGCTGGGAGAAGGAGATGATAAAGATGGGGGGGAACATTACCGGATAAGAGTGAGCAAAAAAAACAAACAAAAAAACAATTGTGAAAGGCAAGTTAACACAGTGCTAGTGCAATCTGGAAGCACCTCAGACAGAACAAAAGGTGCAAATTATTAGCTCAAGTGAACTAATTCCTCTGATTAAGTGCAGGGAGGTAAAGAGTGGGGCAGGAGAGAGGTGGGGGTAAGGGATAGGGAAGGGAAGGATGAGTCATATCTGGAACTGGTCCCTTCAGAGTGCTGAGATAGCTGCCAGTGGTGGAATGAGGTGAGGACTTAGAATAAGGGGCAGGAGTAGGCAAGGACAAGTTGGGTAGAGATAGTAGAGTGGATGGTAACGAGAAGGAGGAGGAAGAGGATGAGGAGGAGGGGTGGGAGAAACTTGCCTAAGACTACGCCCCTTCAGGATGCTGAGAACGCTGCCAGAGAGCAGAGTCAAGTGAGGACAAGTTAGGAAGAGAGGATGGAGGGGAGGAAGAGTCATTTCCTAGTGCTGGATTCCTCCAGGATGCTGAAAACCCTGCCAGGGGGCAGGACTAGGTGAGGACAAGTTGGGAAGAAAGAGAAAAGAAAGGAAAGAAGGGAAGAGGAGGGAAAGAAGAAGCTTACCTAAGACTAGGCCACTCCAGGATGCTGAGAACCCTGCCAGACTGCAGAATCAGGTGAAGACTAGTTGGGCCGACGCTGATGACCTGGGTTCGGGAACGAGTCAGAGGGCCGGCTGGGGGGAGAAGGCTTGCGTCCAGGACCGCTCGCCTTCTCCAGGTGGGGGATGTGGCTGGGTGTTTGACTGCCCAGTGGCGGAGGCCCAAGCTGCAGCAAGCACAAACATTCAGCTTCCACCCATGCCCTCTAGTTGTCCCCCCTTCCTTCAGAGCACCCTGATTGCTCCTCCCCTATTTACCCCTTCATGTACCTGAAGACCTTTATCATGTCCCCCCAGTCCTTCTCTCTTCCAATGTGTACATATTTAGCTCTTTGAGCCTCTCCCTATAGGTCCTGTACCCCAAGCCCCAGATCATTTTGGTTGCCCTCCTCTGGACCCTCTCCAGGAGTTCAATGTCCCTCTTTAATTGTGGCCTCCAAAACTGCACGCAGTACTCGAGGTGTAGCCTCACCAAACAGTTATACAGAGGGAGTATCACTTCCCTCCTTCTTGAGGTGATCCCCCTAGCGATGCAGCCCAGCATCCTGTTGGCCTTGGCCACTGCCCTCCTGCAAGTCTCAGAGTTGTTCTTCTTGACATCCACCACCACCCCCAGGTCCCTCTCAGCCACTGAGACTTGTAGCAGTCCCCCCCCCCCGGGTGTACACTTGGCCTGGGTTTCTGGCTTCCAAGTGCAGTACCTTGCATTTCCCTGCATTGAACCTCAGCTTCCACTTTCCAGACTACCTTTCCAGAGCCTCCAGGTCCCCCTGTAGGGCCACCCTCCCCTCCTCCCCATCCACCACCGCCCCCAGTTTTGAGTCATCCACAAAGAGACTCATCTCACTCCTGATACCCTTCCTTATGTCAGAGACGTAGGCATTGAACAGGAGGGGCCCAAGGACTGATCCCTGAGGAACCCCACTAATGACCCTCCTTGAGGATGAGACTATCCCAACTACAACCTGAAGCCAATTTCCTATCCATCTGATCATCTGTTTCCCCATCCCCATTTCTCCCAGCTTATCCAACAGGCCGCCGTGAGGAACAGAGTCAAACGCCTTGCTGAAGTCAAGAAAGAGGACGTCCACCGGTCTACCGAGGTCCAAGGCACTTGTCACCCAGTCATAGAACTCCAAAAGATTTGTCTGACACGATTTCCCTGGGATGAATCCATGCTGCCTATTGTCCAGGCACCCCGACTTTTCCAGGTCCCTCCAGCCTCTCCTTGACAATGCCCTCCATCACGTTGCTCACCACGATGCCAGGCTGATGGGCCTGTAGTTCACTGCCACCTCCCTTGATGCCCCTTGTGGATGGGCACTATATGCGCCACCTTCCAGTCCTGGGGAACCCTCTGTCCTCAGAGAGATGCTGAAAGCTCCATCAGGGGTTTGCCAGGACATCCTCAGTTCCTTCAGCACTCTGGGATGTAATTTATCCGGCCCGATGCTTTCTCTGTCTTAAGGGACTCAGGGCTTCCCTCACTCTCTGTGCCGTGATTTCCACCTCCGCTTCCTCATCCCCTGCTTTGCCTTCCCCTCTCCTGCGGTGATGGCCCCCTCTCTCCAGACCCCTGATGGAGTGAGGGTCCCCCTCCTCAATTTCACCATCTCCTCCCCTTGTGAGTGCAGCCCCCCATTTTCCTTCATAGAAAACTGAGAGACTCATTTAGTACCTCAGCCTCTCCCCTAGGTCTTGTGCCCATCCCTCCCCTGTTTTAATCCTGCTAATCTGCCCCTTCACCCTCCACTTTTCCCCAATGTATCTAAAGAACCCCTTCTTCCCTCTACTAATTTCCCTGGCCAGGTTCTGCTCCTTCCTTGCCTTAGCCGCCCTCACCACCCTAGTGGCCCTCCTGGCCATCAGCTTGTCCTCCCCTCGATCCCTTTTACTCCTTGAGATCTCTGCTGTGGAAGAGTTTCCAAGACTAGGTCCTGTGTGGCAGACCCATAGTCTGACAATAATGTTAAACTGTGATTCCAGAATTGGGAGGCAGTTTTGTCCAGTGATCAGGCAGCAGAACTCTGAAGCAGGAGATTCTAGTTTCAAATCCCACCAGTTTCACATACTCGGTGTGTGAGTTGCACAGGTCACTTGAACTCCCATTGCTTCAGAAGCAGGACTCCACTGAAAATGATATGTTAATTGTACATGGACTATTCTAGGTAAATAAATAGTAAATAAAATTGTAGCTGACATGCTGAGGCATGGCTATTTGTCCTCTGAGGGATCAAACCTGCTCCCCAGGAACCACTTCCAATAAATTTAGGGACTGACAGGGAATGGCAGAACTCTTCTTTTGTTTATACTGAAACCCTGATCCCAGATAATGAAGTGTTTCCCGTAACCCCAAGTAAGTTGTCTTATGGGAAGGCTCTCTGATCAGTAGGTTGTCTGGGTAATGGTGAACATACTTGCCTTCTAGCCAACTGCTGCCAGAATCACCAATTCCCTAGGATGTCTGAGACAGACCGATGCCTTGAAAATCTCTTTTTGCTTCGATAACTAGTCTTCATCCTGAGATCTGGACACTAATTCTCTGGGCTTGTCAATGACCTCCGAACCCCAATAAGCCCCCAGCTCCTCCAGAGTACCACACAGCTTGATTCTGTGGTGGGAAAAGCAGGGAGGCATTACTCCCCACTCC
Source organism: Neoceratodus forsteri (assembly GCA_016271365.2). Lineage (NCBI taxonomy): Eukaryota > Metazoa > Chordata > Ceratodontiformes > Ceratodontidae > Neoceratodus > Neoceratodus forsteri. Next base: position 641,574,195 of record CM028133.1, read on the forward strand.
CCGGACATAAACAGAGATTACTTTTAACCAAAGTTTTACTACTAGTATTCAGTTCGCATCCATACTTAGTCTTCCACAGAGCATGCTCCTTCCCACTTGGTTCCCTTGGAGGGGGCTCCAGTGGACTGATTGCTGGAAGCACCAACAGCACCCATTTTTTCTTGCACTGACTGCTCAATCTCGGCTTCGGACAGTAGAGCTGGGTCTGCCTCTGCTGCTGCTGCTGAGTTTGCTGCTGCTGTTAGAGCTGGTAGTCAGAGCCACGAAAGGAGTTTCTTTTCTTTGTCTTTGGAGACTGGGTAGCCTTCTGGGATGAAATCACCTAGTCCAGCGTGACAATTGACTTCTCAGTATGTGTCAAATGGTCCTCCACTCCACAATGAAGAGTTCAGTCCCATAAAAATTAGGAAAATTATCCCACTTTAGGATATCTCTGAATGTGTAAGATTCCCTCTTCTGGACCGGTTCCATTGGAACAGTGAATGTTTTGGACGTATGTTGCAGAAGGGTGGCAAATGAGATTGACTCACTCTGTAAGAAGCGACTGTCAGAGGACTTGAGGTCCAGTAGACCTTGACTGGAGGAAGCCATTGAGGCCTCCTACTCTAAGTTGCAGTCCTCCTTGAAGACCAGCTGGGACTGCTTCCTGGGGGTGAGGATGATCCTGTGATCAGGAGTGACCACCAAAGACAAGTGCCTGGGTAACCGGTGTGTTGGTTGAGATTCCTTCACAAAGGCTCCCTCCTGCAACTGTGAAGGTAGGGGTTCCACCATGTTCGGACAAGCGGGAGGAACTGCTGGCTGTGAGACCTTCAGCTGAGGCTCAGAGGGAGTCGGCACCAAAGAGGGAACCAAAGGGGCAGGAAGAATAGGCTGATATTGTCCTGGCTCAGGAGGATCTGTAAACTAACTCAAAATAACTAAACTAAAACAATAAATAAATAAATGAATGCATATGCCTGGCCCACCATGCTTTGAAACTATTCAGTTACAGTTGTCAACCACTTTTCCAGAGGAAAAAAAGTGTTTATGTGCATCTTTTTTGAGTCTCTCCTACCTGCCAGATTCAATGAGTTGCCCCATGTCCCTTTATTTGTGCTCAACGAAAATAAAGCATTGCAATCTACTGTTTATCCCGTGCAGGTACTGTGCTTGTACATTTCTGTCATTTCACCTATTTCCTTATTTTCTCGAGGGTGTACTTGTTCAAGTCAAGCAGCCTCTCCTTTTAGGTCATCCCCCACCCCCACCCCTGTACCATGATTCTACCTTATTGCAGTCTTTCCTCAGGTATGGACTCCAGTACCTTGTGCAGTACTCCAGATGTGGTCTCACCAATGACCTGTATAGTGGGACGATTACCTCCTGGCTCCTGTTGCTGATCCCCTCCCTATGTATCCCAACATCTTATTTGCCTTACCCACAGCAATGTTACAGTGTTAAAACCGCTTCTTGCAGATTAATGTGTAATTTTTTTCATGCATAGTCTTCATGTATAAATGATGGAAAAGTATGGCTTCAGGCACTTTCTCAAGAGCTGAGAATTTTTTTGATATGAACTGGGAACTCAGACTTAAATACAGAGGAATCTTGCGAAACAAGGAGACAGTTAGGTCTAGTGGTTAAAGTCCTGGCATGGGAACAAGCAGATAATAGGCTTGTACCATGCCAGAGCCAAATACTCACTGTCTGAGCAAGTCACTTAACCTCTCAGTGTTCCAGTTCACCCAGCTGTGGAGATGCAGGATACCACTGAAAACGAGACGCTGTATCTCTGCTGGACTATCATAGGTAAATCAAACTCAAAGACAGAAAACAATTTGAATTTTATTTTATTTGTTACACACAAGACCCTTTAGGCTGAGCCTATTTTCAAAGGGTCTTGGGTCATATAAGACAAGAGAAAGCAGTAAAAAGGAGATTTAACATATTTGTAAATACAAGGCACAAAGTTCACAGTACAAAAGGGAATTAGACAGGTATATTGAGTAAGTTATTTTAAGTTAAATAAGCTGTAATCACCAAATCAGGGACAAATAAATGGTGATATAGATTATAAATGCACATAACAACGGGTAGAAACAGAGCCTAGCAGTGAAAGGTTCAGAGGCCAAGGGGCCTGTGAAGAAGTGTGTGTGTGGGTGGCTGTGTGTGTGGGTGGCTGGGTGGGTGGGTGGGGTCAGAGTGATCAACGATAGCAGGAACATGGATTGGGGGGAGTGAGTGAAGATCGGAGATGGGATTTAAAGTTGGTTAGGGAGTCTGTGACTTTAAGGGATGGGGTAAGGGAGTTAAATACCTTTGGGAATCTGAAGGAGAAACAAGCCTGTACCAGTGAGATTTTCCTACGAGTGAGCACCAAGGAGTTATGTTTTACACCTCTCGCAGGGTAACTTGTGTCCACTGGGCTCAGCATGGCCAGGACCTCAGGGGATTAACAGTCCCAGCAAGGCTTTTTTGCCTGTGACTAGGGTACCATATTGTAAATTGGGAGTTAAGATTCTGCCAGCCTAGATTATTATATTATTATATGAGAATCCTGCTTCAAGTTGAGCATGTAGCGGCAGGCCCTGTTCAGCAATCCTCTAACCACAGGTGGCACCACAGACCACAAGGCCATAATCAATGAGACTGTGGAAGTAGCATCTAACTAGTAGATGTTTTACTTTGGGGAGGAAGGCAAACCAGTGCCTGTAAAGCAGGCAGAGTCTGGAGTTGTCTGCCTTAGTTAGTGCGTCAACATGTGCTGTGAAGGTTAAACCAGAATCTAGGGATAGCCCCCGATATTTAAAGGAGCACACCCGCTCAACAGGGGCTCCCAATGTGGAGATAATGTCTAGGGAAGGGGGAGTAGGGGATCTACTTTGAGTGGAGAAGAGCACAGATTTGTTTTTTGGTTTTTTGTATTTAGGACAAGAAGATTGGCGGTGAACCAGTCTTGGATTGTTGAGACATCAATTTGGAGGTTAAACTGGAGTTTAGCTAGACAGCTATTTGTCGAAGTGACAACAGCATCATCCACATATAGGAGGAGTTTAGTTCAACTGCAAGCTTCAGGAAGGTGACTGATGGAGAGACTGAACAGTAGGGGACCAAGGACTGATCCTTGGGGTACACCCACTGTTACCAACTGATAGTCTGAAAGGGGCGCATGGCATTTTACTGCTTATGTTCTACCTGTCAGGTAGCCCATTATTCATTGGATGGCCTCGTCAGAGAAGCCTAGCTCGGTTAATTTTAGGAAAAGCAAGGCATGACTGACAAGGCTGAATGCCTTGGTGAGGTCAATAAAGATGGAGCCTGCAAGCTCCCCTCTGTCTAAGGCACAGTGAAGATACTCAGTGTATTCCAACAGGGCAATTAAGGAGCTGTGTTTTTTTCAGAAACCATGCCGTTCATGGAATTTCAGGTCATACTGGCTCAGGTACTGAGTAAGCTTATCACTTACGATTTTTTTTCAGTGTTTCTGGGAGGGGGCAAGTCTGACATTGAATTGAAGACTTGGGTTCATACTCTGTGAAATTTCGATGAATTGTTTCCACACAACCCAAATGTCTGAGTATAAACGTATACAGTAATGTCACAGGTAGGCTCTGAAAGATTTTGTACGTGCCCATTTTGCAGAACAAAGAGATGCAAAATGGAATCATGGTAACAAAGAACATTATTTAATTGCGAGTTAAAAGACTTCGGGGGGGGGGGGAGGTTGTTTAACCAGGAAAGGCACACTAAGCCAGAGTTTGTTTCTAGGTGTGACCTGGGAGCTGAAGGAAGTTAAGTGACTTGCTCAGGGTCACACAGTAAGCAAGTGGGGCTGATGGGACCTGAGACTCAAATATATAAAAATACAGACTTACCTGGCCAGCCACACATACTGTACTGTACATCATATTAAAAAGACAAAAAAGTGCCACAGATTTACTTAATGTTTAATTTATGTTGGAAGGGCCACAGCTCCAGATGGTAGTATGCAGCAGTTAGGATCACTGTCAGATAGTGCCAGTCATCAATTTTATGAGCTCTATTTTTGTCCAATACTTTCATTTTTGTAAAAAATTACCAAACAATAGATACAACATACTGACTTTAGAAAACAAGAGCATAGCTCAGGGAGTCGGAAGCAAGGAACCGCTGTAGACTTGCAATCACAAGTATGGAATGGTACCTTGCGGCTGAGAATAGGGCCTCCAGTGATTAGCAGAAAGTACTGCAGATCTCATTTCAGTTCCAACAGTGTTAGAGCATATTCACTGTTAACTGGAATGAATATTCTTACAAGAGTTAATGAGTGTCATGATGAACTGGAGCTGCATGTAGCTGAAATTCTATTCTAGTCAATTAACTATTATGACTAGCTGAAAAACCTAATGGACACTTTTGATCTATAAACTATGCAAAGGAACAAAGTGCAGTAGCTGTGTGAGACTTGCACTGTGCTGTATGATTAAATCGGTGTGAAGAAAGATAAAGATTTTTCTCTTTTAATATAATACACCACAGTGCTCAAACAGTGAATATCAAATGTTTGCATAAATACTGTGACATTTAATGCTTTACCACACCATTAACTCTAAATAAGCGAAAAAATAGCGAAGATCAAAGCAAGCACATACCCTTCCTGTTAGATCGTACTAATGACAACACCACTGCTTCTTTTTCTCTTCCTTGAAAGCCATCCACTGATTTAATTTCCAGCTCAGGGTGTGTGTGACAGAGCTGCTGTCTCAGCATGTCAACCTAAGGTATTATAAAATAATAAGTTAGGCTTTTGCTGGCACAATTAAGAATACATTAATAGAGGTATTCTGTGTGTTTAATGAGTAAGGTGGCAGGATAGTCTGGTGGCTTCAGCACAAGACTACAATCCAAAATATCTTGATTCTGATTCAACCTTAGTGACCAACTGCTTCACTGTTGACCTTATTTTGCTTTAGTTCTCCTGGCTGTAAAATGGAATCGATGCAGGACACCACTGTAAACAAAAAGAACAGTTACTAAGAACTTACCATAACAGTAGATCTTTGAGGGAATCTCTGTCATCAGGGCACACCCATGGAACTTAGCCATCAGGTGCTAGGATCACACAGAAGCTTTTCTACAGCAGTCTAGCAGGGGACACCCATGCTGATGTCAGGCTCCAATGTCACAGCCCTATAAAAGCGTGGGCAGTCCCACTCCCTCCGCTGTTCTTTCCCCAGCCAAAGTGAAAGTCCCACCAGGGAACTGAGGAGACAGAGGAGGTGCCTAGCTAGCAAAAAGGCTGGCGCAACAGGACATCCAAGCTGGAAAGACAGAGAGAGTAAGGGGGATGGAGGGAGGGATGGCATGACCTGATGACCGAGATTCCCTCAAAGATCTACTGTTACTGTAAGTTCTTATGTAACTGTTACTATCTTCTTTGGGAATATCTCTGTCATCAGGTCACAACTACGGAACAAGTCCAAAGCAGTGCTAACGCAAGATAGTCTAGATGGCAGTATGCCAGACTTAAGAAAGAAGGCCCTGAAGCACAGCTAGGCCAAAGCCGGCCCTTCTTCTGGAGGCAATGTGCAGACTGTAGTGCTTGATGAATGTGTAGACAGTATTCCAAGTGGTTGCAGCACAAATTTCCATAGCTGACATGCTCCTGAAACAGGCAACAGAAGTAGCCATGCCCCTGGTTCAATGGCCATGAACCACACCGGAAAATTCCTTATCATACTTCCTATAAAAAAAAGTAATACAGTTGGCCAACCATTTGGACAAGCACTGTTTAGATACTGGAGAGCCCTCTTGCCAGAGGGGAGAAAGAAGCCAAAAACTGAAAGGACTTTCTGCAGTCCATAGTACGGTGTGCATAGTACCTGAGACTGTTATCCATATTCAAACTGCTGTATGGAGCAATGCTTCTCCTGGATTGGCATGCTCTGGAAAATAAACAGGCAGGCAGGTAGATTGATTTAGAGTAAACTCAAGCCCCATCTTAGGAAGAAATGTAGAATTAGTATGCAAAGAGACCCTGTCTTTATGAAAAATCAAATAAGGCTGCTCATAAATGAGTGCCTGTAGCTCTGAAATTCTTTGAGCAGAAGTAATACCAACTAAAAATAATGCTTTCCATGACAGAAAGCGTAGCTCACAAGATGCGGCTGGCTCAAAAGGAAGCAGGGTCAGCTTAAGCTTGAGGCCAGCCAGGGACTGGATTCCAGATAGGAGGCTTCAAGTGTAGAATGCCTCTCAGAAAAGTACAGGCCACATCCAATTGGGCCACAGTACAGCCATCAACAGGCATATAAAAGGCTGAAATAGCAGACAGGTACACCTTACCAGAGGAATATTGGAGTCCTGCATTTAATAAGGACAGGAGATACTCTAGAATCGGGTTGACTGGACAAGTCAAAAGGTCCAGGTGATGGGAAGTGGTCCATATAGCAAAGCACTTCCACTTCATGGAGTAAGTGGCCCTGGTGGAGGGTTTCCTGGCAGCTACCAGGACATCAGCCACCTTCTGGGAGACCCCAAAGTGAGCAATGGCTATGTCTTCAGGAACCATGCATGCAGGCGCAGGGACTTGAGATCTGGACGGACCAGGGCCCCCTGAACCTGTGTTAACAGGTCCCTGCAAAGGGGCAACGGTACCAGTGGTTCCGCAGCCAACTGTTGCAGTAATGAAAACCATATTTGAAGAGGCCAGAATGGAGCCATCAGAATCAGGGTGGCCCCTCCATCTGTAGCTTGAAAAGCACCCTCTGAATCAGAGGAAAGGGAGGGCAGGCATAACGAAACCTCCCTTTCTAGGAGAGAGACAACGTGTCTCACCAGAAAACTCCAGACCCTGGATCTAGCTAGCAGAAATGCAACAGTTTTGCGTTTAGGGAACGCAAAAAAGGTCCAACTCTGGATGACCGACCTGTTGAACAGGTCTTCTACGACAGAAGTCAGCAGTTTTCACTCATACATCCTGGACTGTGACCGACTGAGGCTGTCCGCCAAGGAATTTTGGGCACCAGGCACATGGACGGCTGACAGTTCTAGACCGTGATCTAGAGCCAAGTACCAGACCCTCATCACCTACTGACACAGGGGTTAGAAATGGGTCCCCCCCCCTTGCTTGCTGATGTAATAAACCACACTGAAGTTGTCCAACTGCATCAACAGTGGGCCTGGAGAGAGGCGGTTCTGGAAGGCCTGAAAGGCATACAGAATTGCACATTTCTATAACATTTATGTGGAGTCATGTCTCCCACTGGGACCAAATTCCCTGGGTTTGATAAGGGCCTAGGTGTGCTCCCCAACCCAGACCCATAGCATCTGTGGTGAAGATTTGGAGAAGGGGGGGGGATAAGAAAGGAGAACCCTTTAAGAGATTTTCTGGGTCCATCCACCACTGAAGCACCTTGTATACTGGGGAGGAGACAAGGACCAGCTGATCCACATTGTCGAAGCATTTATCCCACTGGACCTTAAGGGTCTACTGCAGGATCCTTATATGCAACCTGGCCAAAGGGACCGTAACAATGGCCAAGGCCACTTAACCTCACAGCCTCAAGAACTTCCTGGCAGGGACATACCGGCACTGAGTCACAGCCTGGACCAGAGCTATGAGGCAGTCTGCCCTGTCTTGTGGTAGGAAGTTCTTGCCCCGAGTAGAGTCCAGAACTGCCCCTATGTACTGCAATTGCTGGGACGGGGTCAACATAGACTTGGGCAAACTGACAGTGATGCCCAAGGACTGGAACAACTTCAGGGTACTCTATAGAGTCAGCAACAGTAGTTCTCTGGACTGACCTTTCAGTAGCCAGTAATGCAAATATGGGAACACATAAAGGTCTTCGCATTGGAGAGCAGCTGCTACAGCTGCTAAGCATTTGGTAAATACCCGTGGCACAGAGGATAAGTCAATGGGCAACACCCCGAACTGGTAATGCTCCCTCTGGAAGAGGAACCGCAGATACCGCCTGTGAGGGAGGCAAACCATGATATGCAGATAGGCACCCTGCATGTCCAGGGAGCACAGCCAGTCACCCTGCTTGAGCAGAGGAAGAAGGCCGTGGAGAATTACCATCCAAAACTTCCTGTATTGGATATAAAGTTTCAGCTCCTTGACATCTAGAATGGGCCTCAAGTCCCCAGTTTTTTTAGGAACTAGGAAGAACCAGGAATAGAACCCTTTGTTCCTTTGCAGCCTGGGCACTGGCTCTCTGGCTCTGTTGCGCAGCAAGGTGAACATGTCCTCCCACAGCACAGCTATGTGGTCCAGAGGATAACAGGTGGGAACCAATGGAACATCTGAAGGCTGTTCTAGAAGTTCTACAGCATGGCCATGTTTGATTATCTGCAGGATCCAAGTGTCTATGGTAACGGTTCTCCATTGGGATAGATGGAGGGAGAACTGACCTCTGACCATCACCTCCTGGCTTAGAACAAGAGGAGGAGGGTGGAGGGGGGTCTGGCAAGGAGTCAGGCTAAGGAAGAACCAGCGGCCGGGCCGCTCCTTCTCCCCTGGAGTGCTTAGCAGAGGTACCAGTGGTGAAGGAGGGGGCTGGCAAGGCACAGCTGACCCCTCACTTCCCCTGGAGCTTAATTTCGGCACCAGACTTGTTAGGAACCTTACGAAAGGAGGGCCTTGGTCTGCTCCTAGGCTGGTTATGATTAAGGGAGTAGGCAGACCTAACAGCCCTGCAGGTCATTAATAATATCCTACACATCAGGACCAAAACATTTGTGACCCACAAAAGGGGAATTCAACATATTTTGCTGGACATCAGCAGCGAAGCCAGAGACTCTAAGCCAGGAGTGCCTTCTAAGGCAAATGCTAGTGGCAGCTGTCCTGGCTGTAGTATCATCCATAGCATAGGTGGCTCTGAAGAGATATTTACTAACATCTTTTGAGGCCTGGAGAATTTTGAGAAGCTCCTGTCCCTGGGAACCACTCAGGAAAGGCCCGAACAGCAACCTTGCCCTTCCCTCCAGGGGGTATTCTGGTACTTGATCATATGAGACAAGTAGTTGGCAATCTAAGGCCCAGAGTGGCAAAGGCAAAAGTCCTCTTGCCCCCAAGGTCAATCCTCTGAGATTCCCGGTCAGGGAGGAGGGAGCGAAGGTGTTTGGGCGCTTTAGACCTGTCATTAACTGCCTTAATTACCACTGAGTCAGTTTCTGACTGGGCTGCATAGAAAGGCAGCTCCAAGGGTGCCTGGTAAAGTTTATCAGCCTTTCTAGACATGGCAGGTACCAAGTTAGGCCTATGCCAGGCAGCACTAGCAGCATCTTGCAGTGCTGGAAGCAGAGGAGGAATAACCTTAAGTGGGAATTCTGGGATCTCCAAGAAGTCCACCAGGTTCCTCCTCCTCAGTCTGACACCCCACAGTGGAGGAGAGTTGTTTCTTAATATTAAAGAAGAAGCAGTCCTCTTGGGGGTTGGGGGACAAATCCTCATTCCTGGAGGAGACAGTTGACCTGTCAGAGGAGTCAACCTCAACATCTTCCTCTTCTTCAGGGAGGATGAGATCAGGGTGATGTTCCTCCTCTACATCGGCCTGCTGTGCAGCCAGGACCGATGGCCAGAGTACTTACGGCTCTCTTGAGGGCACAGGGCAGGTAGGTCAAACCGGTGTCGACACCAAAGCAGTGCCCGACAGCAAGGGGTGATGAAGGCCCAGGCCAGGGAACAAACTGTTGGATGAAAGCCAAGGTTATAGAAGTGAGAACCGTACTTGTGGTCGACGGTGGGGTAAGGAAGTGCCATCAACACAGTTATCAACAGACAGGGCGAAGAGCCCAACTCCGATGAACCAACACTAGCCGCAATAGTGGTGGTGGGGCCCAGTGCCTATGGACCTTGTGGTTCAAGAGGTCACGACAGCGGGGCTGGGGCCAATGACCTGAAGGCTGATAGTCCCTCCTCAGCCCTATGAAGGCTATGAGAACTCTCCACTGTTGGGGGACCTGATAGGAGCAAAGGCCTGCGTGGAGAGAAGTATCAAAGCCAAAGCATTCAACGGTGCGATTCCAGGGGAAAAGGAGGAAGAATCCAGCAGGGATCGGGATCACCATCAGGAGGAACAGTCTTTAGGCCAATCTTTATCCCGGTGAGAATGTTTCCCCTAGGACTTGTCCCAGGCCTTGGCAGCCTGAGAGCCTGAAGACGGCACCGGTGACTGGGGGGGGCCTAAAGACCCCTGCTCTCTGCTGGCTGCCTACTGCTCCATGAGGAACTTCTGCAGGGCTTTCTTGTGGTGCCGCCGGGTGATGAGGTTGAACTTCAGGCAAACTTCGCAGGCAAGAACACTGTGACCAGGCCCGAGACAGCAGACACAAAGTTTGTGGTCACTGGTTGAAGCAATCTTCTTTCCACAGTGACGGACAAGAGTCGATGAAGGAGTAGTTCTCGACATACAAAAATAAAAGGAATCACTTTGAAATAAAGTGATTCGAAGGTAACATTTTGGCAGTTGACAGAGCCATAAAGCTGCCCCCGAGCTCGTGCACGGATGGTCGATGGTGGGAAAGAAATGAGGAGGGAGCGGGGCCACCCACACTTGTTTAGGGCTGTGACATCGGAGCCTGATGTTGGCATGGGCAGTCCCTGCTAGACTGCTGTAGAAAAGCTTCTGTGTGATCCTAGGGCCTGATGGCTCAGCTCCATAGTTGTGACCTGATGACAGAGATATCCCTAAAGAATATTCTTAAATTTCAGTTAGGCTATCTTGGGTAAGATGGACAAAACTTAGGTAATATAGAGTGGGTATTGGAGTCTCTCTCTGATTACCTGGCTCTGTGAGTTCTTTAACCTAGATGGTTTTTAATGTTGTAGGAACTGTCACTAGCAGACACAAACAAACTGGCACAAGCCACTGCATTAATTTTCTAAAAGAAAAAATGCTGAAAAAGCATTTCTGCTGTTCCTGTGTCAGAATTGCAAATGGCTAGTATTTAAATATTTTCTGGGTGTTTGGATGAAGACCCATGGTATAAATCATCTTGTTTCATCACACTCAGCATAAAGATATAGAAGGATGAGAGGGAAAGAGGGTATGTGTTTAAAAGGAGGAGGATTCAAGGGAAATATCAGGAAGAACTACTTACACCTGGAACAGACTTCCAAAATAAGTGGCGTTGGCAGACACCGTCTAGCTTCAAGCCTGACCTAGACAAGTACCACAAAGTAAAAAGAGGTGACAGAGGATCCTCACTGAACAGTTTGGTGGGTGGGGGGATTCAACGGGTGGTCTTTCTTTCCTAAACACCTAGAGTATGTTCATATGTTCGTATACATGAAGGTCACGTATATTATTTCCCCCCACCAACTATTTTTCACTCTGGTCTCCAGCCCCTGGGAACTCCCTCTGTCGTAACCCCACAGGCAGCTTTCTCCCACCCAGCCTGAGACTCTCCCAGCCCCAGGTCCCCCCCCCCGGAACTCCATCCTGCACTCCTAACCTACGTGAGACCCCCAACCCCTGCTTGTACCCCCTGAGGTGGGGCTGCTGTCCACTTACTTGGTACTCCTTCAATCCAATCTGCAGTTGGAATGAGGCTGGAGGATATCGGGGACCTGGCTGGGCAGAATCTGGCAGTGGGTATGGGACTGCTGCAGACTCATGTTCGTTCTCCCAGGTGCCAGGGTGTTTCCTTGTTTGTGACTTGAACAGGACCCCCTGGAGGCTCGGATGTGCAATAATGTCCAGCGCGAGGTGGGCATGCCCCCACATCCATCCCGCAGAGGTCCACTGTCGCCTCCACCCCTTCCTGATGTGTTCCCTGGCTGTAGCAGCTCCAGCCTCCACTGGGAGTCGCTGATGCAGGGGATCCACAGCCCAACCCACCCCAGGAGAGGAGAGCAGTTCTCCGGATGCTCAGTCCTCTCCTCGCTGGCTGACCCCCGACACTCCAAGCTCGCTTCCGAGCCTGGGTCACCAGTGTGGTGCGAGGTGTGGCATCTAGCGCCTTAACCCTCAGCGCCACTGGGCTGGCACGTGTATTTCTGTTATTGGCCACCATTGATAGTAGGAGTTGCAGATGGCACACTGTCACGAGACATAAGAATGGGAAATGACAGAGAACCAAATATGGTGTTGTGGCATTATGGTTTCCCTTGGTCTGTGGCAGAGCTGTCTCATTGGGAACCGCAAGCTCAGTGACCACTGGCAGGTATGAAGGACTGGGTGACCCTGAGCTATATTCTGTATCACTTCCTTCATTTACAAAACATTACATGCATGTATTTCACCTACAATTAACTTAATCTGCAGTGCTGATTGGTAAAAAAATATTACAATAAAGAAAACACATAAACAGGAATAATGCTGGTAATGCCATACTGCATCAAATGTGTTTAATGGGAGCATCTCTAATGTGTTGGTAAAGAGGCAAAACAGCGGGCAAACTCAAGGGAGAACAGGCAAGTCCCACATAAAGCTCCTCAAGTGCACATCTTTTTCAAGTATTCTCGCTTTGCACGATTTTCCTGAGGGGCTGATCATGCCAAAACAACCAGATCACCTTCGTCAAGAGGGGTAACCAGGGTGGGAGACAGAGGCAGGACCTGAGAGTGTCAGCTTCATTCTGCTCAGTCTGGGTGTTTCACCTTTGTTCCGTACATCCCTACAGATGCTGCTGATAGTGGCTCCAAGACGGGCATGTGTACGCAAGACATGCCTGTGCTAATGGAGAAAGATGGTGCCACCTCCTACTTATGCACTGCTCAAGGTGGCGGTATAGCAGCAGAGCTCACTGCTGATACTTCCCAGAGGAGCAAAGGATTCTCTGGGATGCACAATCCTCCTTCTCTGGCTTTCCTAAGTGTACCAGGTTCATTATCTAGCCTGGTTTACCATAGTCATTAATGTCAATGCTGCTGCTGTGCCAACGTTCTGGCTAAAGGAGCTAATTTTTGTTTTTGAACTTTATTTTATTAAGTTAGGTATAAACAACAATACAAACAAGTAACCAAAATAGGAATCGAGCATGACAAAGTCTACATAATGTAAAGGGATTGAGAGCCATAATAAGTCATTACAATCAAAGCTGTATCACCATAAAATATAATAAGGAAAGTACAGTATATCATTGCACACAATTTAGACCTATGCACTAAAACCAACAGTATCAACATTCCAAGTGGCAACATGTTAGACTAAAGAGGATAGGATTTACATTGAGAACCCCAGAAAAAGGTATAGTGTGGTACAATGTGACAGATTTAGTAAAAAAAAAATTGCAAAAATTCCTGGAGCTAGCAACCCTGAATCAAGAAAGTAGCAGAAGGGTGTGTAACCGCTCCCATTTCTTTTGGTAATACTCAAGAATGTGTAAGGCTGGCTATGGATTTTTCCATTCCTAATACAGAAATAATTTCCTCATGCCACTCCCTATAGGAGGGTGAAGTTTGATCCGTCCAATGCCGTAAAATAACTAATTCAGCCACAGCCATGATAAGGGTCATATGATGCCTCTGAGGACCTAGTAAACTATCTATACCTACAGTACAAGTCACATTAAACTGTTCCTCCAATGAGTTGCTTTAGCATTTCTGACTGAGTTGCCTAAGTGTTGCTGGATCAGCACAAAGCCCTGCAAAAACTGTTACTTAAGAGTTAAAACTCAGTTTTGCATTGCGTTGTGATGAGACTGCAGATGTATTCCAACTGAGTTACAAAAACATTTTACATACATTGCTCTTCAGCTGGTTAAGCACTGAAAAACAATACGAGTTGCCAGTGCATTGCCAACTGTAAAAAGCAATGCTAAACCAACTCATTGGTGGAACAGTTTAATGCAACTTGTACTGTACACCCAACAATTACAGTTCAGGAGTAAACACACTGTCCAGTTTGTTCAGTCCCAGTAGAGGATCCAATTGGGTTTCAATCTGCAACCATAATGACAGACTTAGGGCAATCCCATAAAATACGTTTTAGTGATTCAACATGGATGTTATGTTACATTTCATACATGTGGAGCTGGAAAGCATGTTCGGCTCGTACAGCTTCTCCCAGGTAAAATACACATTATTAACTATCTTGTATTGCATGACGTGTAATTTATCGAGCTTAACAAATCAGTGAGCATAATCCCACAGAGAAGAGCACTCAAAGAAGCTCATGTGGTTGGGGAACTCATTTACCCATTAAGAAGAGCTAGGTTTAAGTTTGTCCCCCATAAGGTCCCTCAGGGCTTTGTATAAAGTAGAGACTGCATTCTACCCAGTGGCTAGGCCAGCCAAGTTGTGGTAATTGGTACCATCGGCAAACAACCATGGACAATGTAACTTGTAGCATATGGGTGAGTTGTAGAAAAGGAAAATATACTGGTCTGAGTAAGATTATCATCATGTTGGAACCTAGCGAATGGTATAAGAGAGTCATTCTGGATAAGACAGGCTAATTGGTCAAGGTTCACTTGAGACAAATAAGAAGTAGGGATAGTTTAATGTCCAAGTTTAAAACTGGGATTAAGTTGCAGAAGTTGGGAAAGATCCTTCTGAGATGTGTAACCTAACAATTTTCAAAGCTGTAAATTTGTCTTCACAGACCAACCAATTGGGGTATTTTGAAGTTTAGAGGGGAGTTTGCACCATATCAGGTAAGGAAGAGCTTGATGACTCGTACCACTGGCCATAAAGAGACACAACTCGATATCCTTCCAGTATGGGTAATACGAGTTGTGGGATATTCCCAATGTCTTGGATATTCCAAGCAAGAAATTTACTGACCTAGGCTACAATGTAATACCAGTGGAGGTTCAGAAGTTGTAAACCACCACGATGCTTCACCAACATTAACTTTGAGTATGCAATACATGTTTTATTCCCCTTTCCATAAAACATCTGAAAAGATCTTGTGGAGTTTAGCAAACCATACATTTGGTAAGGAAATGCCAATCATGCTAAGTGGATATAGTATTCTCGGGAAAACGATCATGCGTATGACAGAGATTCTGCCCCAAATCGAGATCAGTAATGTCTGCCAGTGCTGGAGGCCCACTTGCAGAGTTTGAAATAATGAGGAGAAGTTCTGGGTTATTAAAAAGGGGATATCTGTAGCCAACTTAATGCCCAAATATGTGAGGTAATTTGAGGACCAGAGCCCCACATTGGCAGGAAGAAGATCCTGTTTAGGGGCTTTGGGATTAAGGGTCATGACTGCTGTTTTAGAAACATATTTGTAACCCGAAAGTGTACCGAACTCAGTAAGCGTTTGAAGTGCTATTCGTAAGGATTGGGCAAGACAAGTCCAATGGAGCAAAATATCATCTGCATACGTAGAAATTTTAAAGGAGTGGGGACCTACTGAGACACCTTTAATTTGCGCCTGTTATAGAATATGTTTAGTAAGGAGTTCAATGTACAAATTAAAAAGATAAGGGGACAAGGGGCAACCTTGTCGGATGCCCTTTAATATGGAAAAAGATTCAGATAACACTCCATCACAGATCATATGGGTTGTAGGGTTAGAGTATAACAGGAAAATCCATTTAATTGTCATTGGGAAGAAAAATAAATGTCCAAGATACTCTATCAAAAGCTTTCTTGGTGTCTAGGGACACAAAATGCTGCTGTCTCTTTTGAGTCCCTGGACACCGAGGTCAAGTATAAAATTTTCCACATACGGTCTGAGGCAACTGGCCTTGCACACAGCTAACCTGTTCTTGACCAATTAGGAGTTGCCAAATTCTATGGGCTAGGATTTTTGCTAGTATTTTAATATCAACATTTAAAAGGGAAAGGGGTCTGTAGGTACTAACATCAGAGTGATCTTTTCCAAGTTTATGAATAAAGGTAACGTACACCTCAAGTAGTGATGGAGACAGGCGGTCAGAATGGTAACAATTTATTGTATAGATCAGCCAGTTCAGGTGTCAGTTCTGATTTGAGAGAGATACAGAAATTAGGTGATAAGCCATCCGGCCCAGGGGCTTTATCTGGAGTAAGGAAGGATATGGCATTCTCTCCTTCAGTGATGCAAATAGGAGCTCTGAGTGACTCCACAACTGGGGATCCAACTGGGGAAGCTGAACCAGAGTGAGGCTGTCTTTTATTGGAGAGTGAATGTTTTTTTGGGGGGGCTGAATCCATGGCATAGAGGCATTCATAAAAGTCCTTATAACTCTGCTGTGATGTCCCTTGAAGTAGTTAATATATTTTTGTCATTAGAGAATCTGATCGCTTTTATAAGATGGGCATTCTCCTGTTGTTTAAGACACATTTGGTGAGATTCTTGCCTGCTTTTTCTCCATACATTTCAGTGATAAGTTTAGCATTGAAAAGGACATGCTCTGCATGTTCTCTGTTGAGTTCAGAGTATTTGGCCCTTTATTGACTCAGTTTTATCCAATTTTGTTCGGGGGAAGTAGATTTGATATTTCTTTCGAGAGTCCGGATGGAAGTAAGTAGCTCCTGGGTTTGTATTTCCCTCAGCCATTTTCTAGTAGTGGCCAAGCGTAATAGCTCCCCTCGAACAGTACTCATATGCATTCCAAAGGTTTTCAGCATTCATAGCATCCTTTTTGTTAATAATAAAAAATTTAATTTTCATTTGTTGCAGTTTAGAAAGGCACCATTCGTCTTTGAGGAGGTGGTTGTTTAGTTTCCAACATCTGCCTACCTCTGTGGTAGAAAGCAGATGGAGGAAAAAGAAATCTGAGCATGATCAGATTAGACCAGGCTCTGGATTTTGGAGGACAAGATAGCTGGTATAAGAGATGAGTTTATCAGGGCATAGTCCAGTCTAGACCATGTTCTGTGGGTGGGAGAGTGGAAAGTACAGTTACGTAAGAACTTACCGTAACAGTAGATCTTTGAGAGAAGCTCTTGCAGCAGGCCACACTGGTAGGATTATGCCGCCAGACACTAGGACCACATGGAAAACTTCTAGCTACTAGTCTACCATGGGGGACCATCCCCTGCAGATGTCAATCATCTGATGTCAGTACAGGCTATATAGGAGGGCAGTCCCCCACACCTACCTCAGTTCTCCAGTCGGAGACTCTGCACAGTCAGCTGATAGACAACTGAGGAGGCTATCCCAAGAGCCAAAGAAGTTGATGCAATGGAAAAAGAGGAGCAGGGGGAAGAAGGGAGGGAAAGCAGGGCCTGCTGCAAGAGCTCTCGAAGATCTACTGTTACGGTAAGTTCTTACGTAACTGTACTATTTTACTTCAAGTCCCAAGCAGTACCGGTATCACCAGGATGAAATCCCCAGGAGGAAGAACAGACAGTAGTCAAAGGTTCAGGACTGAAGGCCCTGAAGGACTGCCAGGCCGAAGCTGGCTCTATGCCTAGAGGCACTGTCCAGACTGTAATGCTTGGTGAAAGTGTGGACAGAACTCCAAGTGGCAGCTGCAAAAATGTCAGCAGCGGACACATTTCTGAAGCAAGCTGCAGAGGCAGCCACACCCCTTGTGGAATGGCCCTTGACCACCACCGGAAAGGGCTGGTTGTACTTGCAGTAGCAATAAACGATGCACTTAGCTAATCACTTAGACAAACACTGTTTGGAAACAGGAGCACCCTTTCTCTTAGGGGCAAACAAAACAAACAACTGGTCAGTTTTCCTCAAAGACCTGGTGTGGTTCGTATAAAATTGCAAAATTCTGTGAACATCCAAAGTATGGAGCAAGGTGCATTCCAGGGTCTGAAGCAAGCGCTCCCTGGAAGGGGCTGCTAGCAGTCTGTTGTCCAGATAGGGAAAGACATGAAAGCCCCGACTCCTCAATGCCGCTGCCACTACAGCCAGGAATTTGGTAAATACCTGAGGGGCAGAGGAAAGGCAAAAGGGGAATGCCCTGAATTGAATGAAAGTGGGCACTCTGAAAATGGAAGCGGAAAAAATGGTGGAGACATAAACTCACCTGAAAACACCAAAAAATGTGATGTTCAACTGAGAAATAAAGGAAAATAAAAAAGCGCGGTAAACGAGGGAAATGGTGGTCAACTGTGGCTGCAATGTTCACTAGGTCACGAGTCAACGGTGGAAAAAGAACTGAGGTAGGTGGGGGGGACTGCCCTCCTACACAGCCTGTACTGATGTCAGATGACTGACATTTGTGGGGGGGGTCCCCTCTGGTAGAATGCTAGCTAGAAGTTTTCTGTGCTGTCCTTGTGCCTGGTGGCATAGTCCTACCGGTGTGGGCTGCTGCAAAAGCCTTCCTCAAAGTAAGATTGTATATTCCCTTTTTGTAGGATGTAAAACCCTCCACATACTGACCATACCACAATTATCCAATATGTCCTAGACGGCCCTCTGCACAGGAGAGAGGCCTTTCGAGTCCTACCACACCAATCCAGCGTATCATCCAAGGTAGGCTTGCAAGCCCCATTCATTACTTTAGGTAATGGGTTATGAGAAGAAAGTATGGTAAGAAGGCAGGTAAAAAAAGGTTGGGAAATTGGAATTAGGGCCATATATACATCCAAGTGACATTTACTGAAGTCCCACCATAGCCTGAAGTACAATAAAGCAGCCTTCAGTATCTGCATATTCTTGAGTACTTGAGAAGAAAGAGTTCTCCGCACTAAGATAATAACCCCAGCCCTACGAGTACTATTGCCTGCTCCATAAACAGTCCCAACCCACATTCTATGAAACAGATGTACATCTGCATACAGAGTATGTGACTCCTGGAGCATGGCCAAATCCCCATTAAGAGTGTTAAGATGCCTAATAATTTGTATCCATTTTTCTTTAGAATGTCCCCCCCCCTTTAATGTTCCAAGTAACATATTTAAGGTGTGCTAAAGCCTTATTCATAGAATAAGTAACTGTCCAGTTGCCGCCATAGTAACTGAATAAATGACATACAGGGAAATTATCACCTTTCTATGCAAATATGCCAAAAATCAACACAAGATCCCTATCCTTGGCAATAAGTCTAGGTACAAATACAATCGATAAACAGCATTTAACAGTTGGAATAGATAAACTAGAGCAAACAACAATAATATGTAGCCAAACACCTTAAAAACAAACAACAACAAGACTACAACAAGAAAGTAATGAGTAAAGAATCCTTGTTTTCCCCAGCCAGAGGGGAAGGGGGGCCCAGGGGTATAACCCCAGAAGGTGGTTAGTTGTCAGGTTCACTAGAAGGACTGTGGTGACGCAACGGACTGCAAGCAGAGACTACCAGCCAGAGACAGAAGAAAAAGACAGTAGAAGAGCAGGAGTCCTGGGAATAAGCTGAGGGGGCAGTGGATAGGTGGAGGCCCAGTCATTTCAAGTCCAGAAGACTGGGAGAAGGGTGTAGCATAGGAGCAAAAGAAGGGACATTATGGCTCACTAAAATTATATCAGAACAATCAAACTGCCATAAACTGCAATATTCAAAAACAGAAACGCAAGGAAAACAACAGCTTGTGCAATACGCATTCATCCTTAATCAAGTCCATATTGCAAGTTGTGGGAATAGGAAGGGGGAAATGAGGGTGGGAAAAACTGGAAAGTGTCCCACAACTATAAGAGAACCATGACATCCAGTAATACCAGGGAAAAGTATCTTGGTAGATCGGTGGAAGCACAGGTCCAGCGGTACAACTCAATAAACAGTTATTAAGGAGAGATTCGTATCTCCTCTAAGGCAGAACAAAAAGAGAGAAAAAAAAAGGGGGAGGGGGTGGAGAGAGGAACACAAAATCGCCCTGCACCCAAACAGGTTGCTTCCGTGGTCTCATGTTATCTGTAAAATTCCAAGGTATAGAAGACAACAAGGAAATCAAAATCAGCATTAAAGCTCCGAAGAGACCATGTAGGGACTGCTGCAGCTATGATGCCAGTGGGTACCACTAAGAAAGACAAGTTACCAACCTGTAACAGTAGTTCTAGGAATGGCATATGGTGTACATCCACACTTCTGGAAGAATTCCTTTCCCTTTTAGGACTTGCTGGAAGGTCTTCAAGCTGGCTCCTTTCATCTACCCAGGTGGTATCTTCCTTGGCACTGCCCCATGACATCAGATCTTTACCCACTGGAAGTAAGACCAGTGTGCCACTTGCCAGGAGAGGTTGGGTGGGTTGTCTGGATGTACATCATATACCACTCCTAGTACTACAGTTGCAGGTAAGTAACTTGTCTTTCTACGGGTGTGGATATGGTGTACTATCCCACACTTCTGGCAGACTCCTGGCAGTTCTATGGGAGGAGGGGACAAGGCGCACACCCCTATTTAGGGAACAGAGATTGGAAAACTGAGGCCCCTAAAAAAGCATCCCAGTGTGACTCAAGGTCGATGTGGTAATGGGAGAAGAAGGTGTGTGCTGACTTCCAGGAAGCAGCCTTGCAAATCTCCTGGATACGGACGTCCCTGGGAAGCAGCCACTGAAGCAGCAGTAAGTCTGGTGGAATGAGCCCTAAGCCCTACAGGTGGTTCCCTACCAGCCAACCTATAGCAGAGGTATATGCAGGAGACTATCCACTTGCCAATCATCCGCTTTGCTGCTGGTCTTCAAGATGCGGCTTTAGCGTAGGTGAAAAAGAGCTGGTGAATCTCTCCCTAAACTCCAGCCATGCACTCCTTGTAGTAGGCGCGTGCACTCCACAGGTCTACAGTATGGAGCCTGTACTCAGCCTCCGAGGTATGATTGGTGAAGTCCACTGGGAGACTGATCAATTGGTTAAGGCGAAACTCCAAGACAACCTTCAGAAGAAACTTCGGGTTGTGGTGAAGGACAACCCTGTCCCTGTGGAAGTCCAGGTGAGGAGACTCCATCAAGAGCACCTGGAGCTCACTGATACTTCTGGTGGATGTGATGGCCACCAAGAAGGCGGTTTTCCATGACAGGTGTGACATCTCACACCTGTGTGTTGGTTTGAATGGCTTGCTAATGAGCACTAACAGCACCAGCAACACGTCCCAAGGTGGTGGTGATTCATGCACCAGAGAGGAAATGTGGTTGACCTTTAAAGAAGCACCCGACCACATTCTCCTGTGTCACCATCAGCATACCAGTCTGCGTCCTGTATGCAGAGATGGCTGCTAGGTGCACTGTGAGGGTCACTGACTGAAGGCCCATTTGAGAGAGGGACCACAAGTAATCGAGGATGCTAGCCAAGAGACAGGACAGAGGTCAAGCTCCTTGCACTGGCACCAAATGGAGAATCTCTTCCATTTGAAGGCACAGCATCTGTGACATAGACAGCCAGCTCTGAGTGCTGTATCATTTTTTATTTCTTAAAAATAACAGAAATGTGGTATTGAATTTGTCTGTGGGAAATGCCAGTGTACTTGGAGTGACCTCCTTCACTCACAGACACCCCCCCCCCAAGATCTCAGTATGTGAGATGACCACACACACAGGAACTTAGATAAAAAAATCTAACACCTGCAAGGCCAAGATAATTGCAGGGCTAAAAGGTATCTAAAATCAGGGACATCCTGTTTAGCTAGTTCTATTATCAGTAGCCGAGTTGTCAGGAAAGAACATATCCATTTTACAATGTTTACAGGAAAGGAAAGCAGGGTTTGACACTTCTATGTGAAATTAAAAAGATTTTGATATCTGTGAAGATCAGGAAGACCCTTTTTCATCAAAGAGGTGTCATTTGAGAATTGATGTTATGCTGAGAAAAACAGGATCTTACTGCCTTATAAGGATCCTGTTTCCTGTAGAGATATATTTTTAGTAAAAATATCCTGATAGGGAGGAAGTACAGTGACCTCATCCAGGGGGCTGGAGTAAGCAACTTTTAAAACTATGATTTTGGTTTCATAGAATAACTTCTTTACCTGACTTTGAAACAGCAACATCAAGTCTTTAGAAGATAAGTATTTTGTGGATAAGAAAATGTAGTTGCACTTTTATACCTGTTTGTTTAATGCCTTGTATGGTTTTGTGATAAGAGTTCTGTATATACAGGTTACTCACCTGTAACAGGAGTTCTAGGAGTGGTATATGTTGTTCATCCACACTTACTGGCAGGTTCGTGCTGCTTTAAATGTTGCCAGAAGGTCTTCAAGCTGGCTCCTCCCACCCACTCGGGTGGTAAAACCCTCGGCTCCACCCCATGACGCCAGATCTAGCCCGCTGGCAGCCAGGCGCATCGGCCGGGAGGTCGGGTGGGTTGTGGATGAACAACATATACCACTCTAGAACTCCTGTTACAAGTGAGTAACTTGTATTTTAGGGACGTGAGATATGTTGTTCAATCCACACATTGGCAGACTCTAGCAGTTCGGAGGAGGAAGGCATTACGCACATCCCTACTTAGGAATAAGGACTGGAGAACCGAGGTCCCAAAACCAGCACCCGCGTGACTCTATGTCAATGTGGTAATGGGAAATGAAGGTGTGTGCTGACTTCCAGGTAGCAGCCCTGTAGATTTCCTGGATAGGGATGTCCCTAGAAGCAGCCACCGAAGCAGTGGTATGGCAGGTAGAATGAGCTCTTATCCCTTTGGGAGGCTCCATGCCCGCCAACTTACAGCAGGAGGTGACCCATCTGCCTATCGTCCGCTTGGCTGCAGGTCTGCCAGGTGTGGCTTCAGCGTAGGTGACAAACAGCTGGCGAACCTCTCCCCGAACTTCAGCCATCCGCTCCTTATAATGAGAGCGCTCTTCTAGGGTCCAAGGTATGGAGCCTATATTCGGCCTCCAAGGTGTGACTGGGGTACTACACTGGCAGAGTCAACACCTGGTTAAGGTGAAATTCTAACACCACCTTCGGAAGTTATTTCGGGTGGGGGCGCAGGACAACCTTGTCCCTGTGGAAGACCAGATAAGGAGACTCAATGGAAAGCGCCTGGAGCTCTCCCATCCTTCTCGCTGATGTGATAGCTACGAAGAAGGCAGTCTTCCATGACAGGTGAGAGATGTCACACCTGTGCATCGGTTCAAATGGCTTGCCCATGCGCTTAGCCAATACCAGCAGTAGATCCCACAGAGGTGGAGGTTCTTGCACCGGAGGGGTTATGTGATCAAGGCCTTTGAAAAAGTGCCCGACCACCTTCTCCTGCGCCACCGACTGCTTGCTGGCCTGCGCCCGGTAAGCAGAGATGGCTGCCAGGTGCACCTTAAGGGTCATCAACCAAAGCCCTAGCTGCGAAAGGGACCACAGGTAGTCCACAATGCTAGCCAAGGAACAGGAAGAAGGGTCCAACCCTTTGTCCTGACACCAAATGGATAATCTCTTCCATTTGAAGGCATAGCATTTTCTGGTCGACTCCTTACGGGATGCCTCAACTACGTTGAGGACCTCATCGGAAAGACCCAAGGCCTGGAACTCTAGCCGCTCAGGAACCAGGCTGTCAGGTGCAGGGATTGAAGGTCCGGGTGGAGAACCTAACCTTTGTCGACTGAGAGCAGGTCCGGGTTGGCTGGAAGCCGCCTCAGGAGACTGGAGCTGAGGCTGAGGAGATCTGGGTACCAGTACTGGCGTGGCCAGCCTGGGGCTACCAGAATCACCTGTGCCTGGTCCCTCTTTACCTTAAGAAGCACCTTGTAGATCAAGGGAAATGGAGGGAAGGCGTAGAAGAAGCCTGGGGTCCATGGCCTCGAGAAGGCATCCCCCTGCAGCGAGCCCTGCTGAGGGAGGAGGGCATGAAACAGCCTCAGCTTTGCATTCTCCCTGGAGGTGAACAGGTCCACCTCAGAGGTGCCCCAATGGGAGAACAGATCTAGTACTACCTCTGGCAGCAGAGACCACTTGTGAGATGCAACGCCTATCCAGCTGAGGGCATTGGCCAGACTGTTGGAGGCTCCTGCCACATGGATGGCTAGGAGATCCGCCTCCAGGCTGATGATGAGAGAGCAAATGCGGAGAGCCTTCTTGCACGGGGACAAGGTGTGCGTCCCGCCCTGTCGGTTGAGGTAGTACATGGTCGTGGTGTTGTCCATCTGGACCTGGACCACTTGACCCCATACAAATGGAGTCGAAGGCGGTGAGGGCTAGTTGGACCACTCGAAGCTCCAGCAGGTTGATGTGGCATCGAGACTCCTGAGGGGACCAGAGACCATGGGCTCTAAGCTCCCCCAGATGGGCACCGCAACCCATCAGAGAGGCGTCAGAGTGACCGTCGGTTA
Source organism: Neoceratodus forsteri (assembly GCA_016271365.2). Taxonomy (NCBI): domain Eukaryota; kingdom Metazoa; phylum Chordata; order Ceratodontiformes; family Ceratodontidae; genus Neoceratodus; species Neoceratodus forsteri. The sequence continues at coordinate 641,598,190 of CM028133.1, forward strand.
GAGGCGGACAAACGGGATACCCTCCTGCAGATGAGCTCGAATGAGCCACCACTGTAGGCTGTTCCACATCTCCTGGGTCACCATCACTGGCTGGTCCAGAGGAGCAGAGCGCTGTGACCATTGACAGGGAAGCCCCCATTGCAGGGGACGCATATGCCAGCGAGCCCAACAGACCACGCTGGTGCAGGCCACCATGACGCCCAGAGGATGCGGGAAGTCCCGGGCAGGGCGCAATTGCCCAGCCAGAAATGATTGGGCAAAGGAGGAAAGGACCTTGGCCCTGTCCGTCGGGAGCCGGACTCTGGCTCGAAGAGAGTCGAGCTCTGCTCTGATGAACTGAATTACCTGCGATGGCACGAGTTCCAACTTGGCCTCATTGATGAGGAGGCCAATCTGAGAGCAGACCTGGAGGGCCAGATTACTGGACTGCTCCACCTCCAACCTGGAGGGGGCTGCAATCAGCCAGTCATCCAGACAAGGGTACACCCGGACCCCTCAGCATCGCAGAAATGCTGCCACCACTGCCATGCATTTGGTGAATACCCTGGGAGCTGGAGAGAGGCCGAAGGGCATGGCCCGGAACTCGTAAAGGGATCCCTCTGCTCTGAAGTAGGAATCGCTGATGAGACGGACGGATTAGGATGTGAAAAAAACGCGTCCTGAAGGTTCAGGAAACAGAACCACAGGCCTGGCTCCAAGGATGGAATGATCTGAGCCAGACTGACCATCCTTAAGGTGCGAGACCTTAGGAACTTGTTCAGGTCGTGTAGGTCGAGAATGGGGCGCCAGCCCCCCATCCGTTTTGGAACCAGGAAGTACCTGGACACAAACCCTGGGTCTGGAGGAGGGTCCGCCACCTCGCTGATCACCTCCTTCTGGAGGAGCAAGGCAATGTCGGCTCAATGAGCCGACAGAGAGGCTGTGGAATCCGTAGTCCCCCTGTGGGGTGATGGCTCAATGGGTGGGAACTGCTCAAATTCCAGAGGCTTAACCCCTGCCTACCACTTCCAACACCCAGCGTTCTGTGGTGATAGCGGACCAGGCGGAAAGGAAGTGGTGGAGCCGTCCCCCCACGGGGGGAACCCATGGGAAGAGTGACGAGGTTGGGGGCGACACCCCTCAACCCGTCACTGGGCAGGCTTGGAGGAAGGGCCAGCCAAGGAGCCACCTGGGCCTTTTCCTCCAGGCTTCATGCTGGAGGAAGCAGCAGGCTTGGCTTTGGGGCACCAAGCATAAGCCTGCTGGCCCTGATGCTGGTGTTGCTGGGCCGGACATGCCGCAGGAGCTGAAGGACGAAAGGGCTTACACTGCTGCTGGCGGCCTTTGTCCTTCTGGGCAGACGTGACCGAGTCCAAGGTGGCACTGGACTTCTCAAACTGTTGGAGATGACCCTCCACCCTGGGCCCGAACAAGTCGGTACCCAGGAAGGAAACATCTGCCAGTTTGTGCTGAGTATCAGCCATGAAGGTGGAGATCCGCAGCCAAGCTTTGCGGCACATGGTCACTGCAGCCACTACTGACCGGGCACACGAATCAGCAATGTCCAACGAAGTTTGGAGCTGCTGTTTAGCTACCGCCCTTCCCTGATCCCACACCCGCTTGACTGTCCTTTGAAGGTCAGCCGGGAGATGAGGCATCACCTCATCCAGGGAGCCCAAAAGGGCGTGTGAAAAGTGTGCCATCAGAACGGCCGAGCTAGTCTGATGAAGGCCTAGGGAGGAAGCAGCGTATACCTTCCACCCTGAGTAATCCAACTTTTTGGATTCCTTATCGGGCGGTTTGTCCACATCCCGAGTGTTCCCGGAATGCCGGAAAATGCTATCAGTCACTAACCCTTCCACAGAGGGGTGCTCCGAGAAACCGGAGAGTGAACCGGCAGGGACCACATACTTTCGAGCCATCCTGGCTGAAGGTGCGGGAAAAGATGCTGGCCGCTGCCACAACTCCAGGGCCAGGCCAACAATGACTTCAGCCACCGGAATGGCCTCCATAGGGGAATCCCCTCAGTCCAGTATCTCTGTAAGGGGATACTTGGCCCGTTTCTGAACTGGTTCAAGCTGCATCCCAGTAGACTCTGAGATGAGTTGTAGCATTCCCAAAAACGAGGATGGGCTCTCTTCCACCGACTGACCCCCTGCAGAATCCAGGTCAACCGGCCTGTAGAACAGGGAGGAGTCGTCATCAGACTCCGAGGAGTCAGCGAACAGCTGCCGAGCGCCTGAGCCACCCTCCACCTGCCGAGGTCGATCATGAGTGAGGGTGACCAACCACTTATGGGGCAAGCCCTGACCCGACCGAGAATCCTTGGTCAGGGCCCCAATCTTAGGTTGTGGAGGTGGAGGTTCCACCACAATGGGTGGAGCAGCCGGTCTCGGCTGTACAACCGGTGCCGGTGGCGGCTCCTTGACTACTACAAGGGGGTTGTTTCGGTCGCTCCAGTGACAGCCACTTAATGGCTGGAGAAGGCGATGGAGTAGGCTTGTTACCGGACAGTAAGAGCTGCTGCCACATCAAGTCCTCGTAGCGCCGACGCAGCTTGCGCCGGAGCCTATCCTCCAAAGAGGAAGAAGAGGATGAACGGCGGCGCTGCTTTCCATGGTGCCGAGACCGTCGACATCGGCAGGACCGGCTGGACCTGGAAGAGGACTGAGACCGAGCCCTTCGGGGATTCCGAGGGTGGGTCAGAGGGGGAAACCCACCCTTCCTTCGGTACAGGGACCTTAACCGGGCACTCTGGCATAGGAGGCACAGGCAAGTCCTTGGTAACCACTGGGGGAACCGGTGAAGTAGGGTTGTCGGCATCACCAGTCGACAAACTGTCCGACTGGTCGAGAAAAATGTCGACTGTGTCGACGGCTGTCTCGGTCTGCTGACCTGACGGGGACACCGTGAAGCTAGCAGCCTTAGCTGCAACCTCGACCGAAGTCAAAAGCTGACGGTCCGGTGAAGGGGATCTCTCCCGCTCCCACGAACGTCGATGGTGGGACTTACCTTCTGAGTCCTTCTTCTTGGACCGACTGGAATGTCCCGATGGTCCTTCTCCCTTGGTGGAGAGGAAATGACAAAGCTCCTTATAAGAAGCTGTATAGGAAGAGCCCAAGGACAGCGGGATAAATGCCGTGGCAGAGGAGGAAGAAGAAGCGGCCTGGGCCGCCTCCTCCTCGAGGGCGATCATCTGCTCCAACTGTTCCGTGGAGCCCGCCGCCGTGGACACCACCCCCTATGGGCCTCCTTTGACTTGACCGGCGGATACCGTTTTTCAGTGCACCCAAGAAGAAGTCGAGCAGCATGGTCCTACAAGACCGAAGCCGAGAAGGAGCTGCACACCGCAAGTCTGCAAATCGGGGCTCAAGCCCCAGGCAGTAGACGCATGTGGAGTGCGGATCGGTCCGGGACATCTTCTGCCCACAGGGGCACCGATGAAAGCCGGGAGTCGATTTGTCCATCGCAGCCGCAAGGGAAGACGAAGATTGGAGTCTTGTAAACTTTAGAATTAGTTTCGGGTCAACCGAAGAGTGTGGGTCCAAGGTCTAAAACGCAAAGCGCTAAGGAGGGAACCCGAGCTTCCAAGTGGTAAGGAAGATCTGGCATCATGGGGCGGAGCCGAGGGTTTTACCACCCGGGTGGGTGGGAGGAGCCAGCTTGAAGACCTTCCAGCAACATTTAAAGCGGCAAGGAATCTGCCAATAAGTGTGGACTGAACAACATATCCACGTCCCTAGAAATTATTGTTTACTATTTTACCTTTTGTTTAGTAAAGATATATTTTAAAAATTGAAACTGTCTGGTGTGCCTTGAAACATTTCTTTGGTTTTAAGTGAAGTTAGATGGTTTTAAAGCTGATACGGTGCATGAGTTTATGGGTGTACCAAACTGGAAAACAGTTTAAGAGTTTCTCTGGGTCTTGTATAGAGTTCAAAAAGGGTTCATTTTGTAATACCTGGTTAGGTGCCCGTAGGCATATCTGGCCCCCCGAAGACAGAATTATCTGAGCCTGACAATTGGGTATGCTAACAAGAGGTTAACAAGTTTGAATCCCTCCAAAACTTGGGACTAAGGTGACTCGAATCCACAAAACAGACAAGAAGGCTACCTTGTTCTGTTCACAAGACTACGCTCAGAGGTTGGCACTTTGGGAGTAGAAGGCTGACCTGCTGAGCGAATCTGTGACAGCATCTATGAGTCGTCTCCTTCTGAGAGGCCTCAACTACATGGAGGACCTCCTCGGACAGATCTAAATCCTGGAACTCAAGCTGCTCAGGAACCAGGCTGTCAGGTGCAGGGACTGAAAGTTTGGGTGGAGAACCTTCCCCTGACAGCACAAGAGCAGGTCCCGGTGAAGTGGCAGATGTCACAGAGGCCTGCTGCTGAGGCTGAGGAGACTGGTGTACCAGAACTGGTGTGGCCACTCTGGAGTCACCAGAATCATCCGTGCCTTGTCCCTACAAGCTTTGATCAGGACCTTGTGGATCAGAGGAAAAGGAGGGAAGGCATAAAGGCCGTAGTCCAGGGCCTCATGAAGGCATCCCCCACTGAGGGGGGCAGACACAAAACAGTCTCAGCTTGGTGTTCTCTCAGGAGGCAAACAGATCCACCTGAGGGGTGCCCCACTGGGAGGACAGACGGTCTACTAGCTCCAGATAAAGGGACCACTCGTGAGACACTTCGCCCACGTGGCTGAGGGCGTCTGCCAGCTGACTGGACACACTGGCCACATGAATGGCCAGCAGGTCGGCCTTGAGGCTGAGCATGAGGGTCCAGATGTGGAGAGCTTCCCTGCACAGAAGTAAGGAATGTTTTCTGCTCTGCTTGTTGAGGTAGTACATGGCTGTCATGTTGTCTGTCTGTCTGGACCTGTACAACCTGACCCCTGAGATGTGGAGCAAAGGCTGTTAGGGCCAGGTAAACAGTTCGAAGATCCAGCACATTGATGTGACATCAGAACTCCTTGGGGGACCAGAGGCCATGGACCCTGTGTTCCCCCTGGTGGGCACCCCAACCCATAAGGGAGGCATTGGTCACGAGAGTGACCTTCGACTCTGGGAGGAAAAATGGGACTCTTTCCTATAGATGTGTTGGGACCAGCCACTACTGGAAGGTATCCCACATCTGCTAGGTCACTGTGATCACTTGGTTGAGGTGGCCGTGGCACTGAGACTACTGATGGACCAGCCCCCACTGCAGGGGGGTGCATTCTCCAGTGGGCCCAATGGACCATGCTGGTGCAGGCCATGATATAACCCAGGAAGTGCAGGCAGTCCCAGGCTGGGTGCAACTGCTCAACCTGAAAGGACTGGGCAAAGCAGGAACGATCCTCTGCCCTGTCCGCCAGGAGCCTGGCTTGGGCTTGGCAAAAGTCAAGCTATGCCCTGATGAAGTGAATCACCTGAGAAGGGACAAGTTCCGACTTGGTCTCACTGACCAGGAGGCCAATGCTTAAGCAGGTCTGGAGGGCCAGGTCCCTGGACCGCTCCACCTCTGCTTTGAAGAGAGGCCTGCAATTAGCCAGTCGTCCAGGTACAGGTATACCTGGAGCTTCCGGCGCCTCAGGAAAGGCTGCCATCACTAAAGTGCATTTGGTGAAGACCCTGTGGACTGAGGAGAGGTCAAAGGGCATGGCTTGAAACTCATAGAAGGTTCCCTCTATGCGAAACCGAAGGAACCACCAGTGGGATGGATGGATGGATGGATGGGGAAGTGAAAGAAGGCATCCTGGAGGTCCAGGGAGCAGAACCACATATCATGCTTCAGGGACGGAATAATCTGGTTAAAAGTGATCATCCTGAATATGCACAACCTCAGAAACTTGGTCAGGTCATCAACTCTACAATGGGGCGCTAGCCTCCCCCTCCCCGGTATGTTTTGGTACCAGAAAGCATCTGGAGACAAACCCCAGATCAAGCCGGTGGGTCTGGGACATGAACCACCACCTCCTTCTGGAGGAGTTGGGGGATGTCCCCCCGAAGGGTGGACAACATGTCTGCAGATACAGTATCCTCCCGAGAGACACGGGCTCGGCTCGAACTCCAGAGGCAAGCCCTGTCCAACCACTTCTAGCACCTATCTGTTTGTGGTAACACTGGACCAGGCAGAAAGAAAGTGGTGGAGCTGGACCCCCATGGGAGGACACAGGGGAGACAGGATGGGCAGGGAGGGGGCACCCCCCAACCCATCACTGGGCAGGCCTGGAAGCAGAGGCAGGGCCAGCAGAGGATGCAACTGGGCCTCAACTGCCAGGCTTCCAGACCACAGAAGTGATAGACTTTGGTCTGGGACATCAGGCTCACTGGTGCCCAGCTGGTGACTGGGACGGCTTGGCTGCAGGGCAGAGTAGGGCTGAAAGGACTATTTCTGGGGTTTAGAGCCCTTTACGTCTTTTTGGGTGGAGGTGATAGGAGTCCAGGGTGGCACTGGATGTCTCAGTCCTGGTGAGATGATTATCCACCCCTGGCCCAAATAAGTCAGTACCCAAGAAGCGGACATCTGCCAACTTGTGCTGGGTATCTGGAGGTTGAGATCCTCAGCCAAGTCCAGCAGAACACAGCACAGCTGCGGCCAAGCACCTGGCGCAGAGTCGCCAAAGTCCTTGGGCTGTCTGGAGCTGCTGTTTAGCTATAGAACGGCCTTGGTCCTGGACTTGCTTGATCATCATCTGAAGGTCAGCTGGGGGCTGAGGAGTAACTGGTCAAGGGTGCCCAATGAGGCATGGGCAAAGTGGGCCATCATTAAGGCTGAACTAGCCTTCCTAAGGCCGAGAGATGAAGCCACATATACTTTCTTGGCCGGATGATCCAGTTTCTTGGATTATTTGTCGGGAAGCTTGTTGATGTCCCCAATATTGCCTATCCACCGGGACACAGAATTGGCAACCAATCCTTTGGTTGAAGGGTGTTGAGTAAACCCAGAGAAGAAACCCATAGAAACAACGTGCTTGCGTGCCATACGGGCTAACGGCATAGGGCAGGAGGATGGGCGTTGCCAGAGCTCCAATGCAGGCCCAAGAATGGCTTCAGCCCCCGGGAAGGTGACCCTAGGGGAGTCATCCTGATCGAGGATTTCGGTGAGGGGATGCTTAGCTGTTTCTAAACGGGCTCAAACGGGAACCCTGTAGCTTCTGAAATAAGGTGAAGCATGGCCTCAAAGGAGGTAGAACCATGGTCCATTGACAGATCCTCCTCTGACTCTAGATGAATGAGGCAGGAATGCATGGAGGAAGCCTCCAATTTCCGTGGATTCGTTGAAGACCGGACGACCCCCTCACAACTCAAGTCCCCGCTAACCTGCAGGGCTTGTCAGCCTGAGTGACCATAACTGACAGCCGTCAAGGAAGCCTGGGTGCATTACAGTCATCCTTAGGAGAAGGGCTCTCTGGCTGAAGTGGCAGGGGTTCCACCCAAATGGGCAGAAAGGTTGGGAGCAGCTCAGCCAGAACAGGTTTGGGCCGAGGTGGCAGCAGCCATGGGAACACCGAGATAAGAGCTGGCTTCGGCTTAGGCTCAGCACTCAAAAGGAGCTGCTGTCACATGAGCTCCTCACAGCACCATCACAACTTATGGTGGACCCGATCCTCTCCAGAGAAAAAGGAAGAGGAGGTATAGTGGCGGTGCCACTTTCCAGAGCGTCAAGAGAGAGATTGGCGAGCCTGGCGAAAGCTACTTGACCTCGAGCTGCAAGACCTGGACCACCGACACACCAGTTGGTGAGGGGAGACGGGAACTGGCAAGGGACACTTAGGGTCCCCTGTAAGCTCAGGGTCCCGAGGGTTATGTTCTGGCTCAGGAAGCTGATTCGACCCACCCTGGGACCGGAGAGGCAGGACCGGAGTCCTGAAGAGGGAAGTATCCCCCTCGTCCTTCAACAACGGGTCGACTGGGTCAAGGTAAATTTTGACAGCCTGGTCGGCCCACGTCTCAGCCAACAGGCCCAATGGGGACACCATGGGGCCAGCTGCCTGGACTGAAACATTGGCTGAAGCCAACTCACCAGTGAAAGTCAATGAAGCAGAAGCACACGAATCAGAGGCTTGAGAGCGCTTGAGGTCCCACGACACACAACGGGACTTCTCAGCTTTCACCTTGCAGTCATTTTTAGAAGATTTAGACCCTCAGGAAGGGCCCTCCCTGAGGCTAGGAAGGGACTGGCATAAGTCTTGGAATGCCTCAGTGAAAGAGGTGCCAAAGCCCAGTGGGACCAGTGTAGATACCAAAGACGCACCCGCTGTGGCCTGGGCTGCAGCTTCCTCGAAAGCCGCAAACAGTTTAGTGGACCCCGCAACCATAGAGACTGCCCTACGGGCATCCTTGGACCAAACAGAAGGATTCTGCTTATCCAGGTGTCCACTCAAAAGTCATATGTACTGGTCCTCCAAAGTGGAGGGGTTTAAAGCGCTGCACAGGCTGCAAGCCTGCAAGTCGTGTCCCTGGCCCAGGCAGTACACGTATGTGGCATAAGGGTCCATGTGCAACATTTTCTGACCGCAGGGACAACGTTTGAAACCAGGTGCCGACTTGTAATCAGTCGAATCCATCATGCTGCAACAATGAAAACCTCTGGCATTCTTAGAATGGCAGAGAAAGGGGAGATACTGTTGATGGGAGACCTGAATATGCCAAATGTTAACTGGAGCACATTTGCTGCAGCCACATCCAAGAGCAGGGCCATTCTTGATGCCCTATAGGTGGCAGGCCTCAGACAGCTAGTTTCAGAACCCACTTATGAGGGAGCAATCTTAGACCTCGTACTCTTAAACGGGGGCAGTGAGAGGATCTAGAAGTGGGTTGCCATCTGGGGACAAGTGACCATCAAACAGTGTGGTTCACGCTAACTCAGCTACAGAGTCAAGCCATACAAACGTGAGGGTACTGGACTTTAGGAGGGCTGATTTGGCAAGATGGGAGAGTGCCTCAGAAAGCACTAGCAAACAGGCTAGAAGGAGGTGCAGCAACAATGGGAATCATCAAAACTGCCATCACAGAGGCAACAAGCCTTTGTGTGAAGCAAATAAACAAATCAAGATGAAAGAAAAAGCCACTATGGTTCTCAAAAGAGGTGGCTGTGAAAGTCAGGAAGAAAAGACAGCATTCTGGAAGTATAAGAAACACAGAAGGAGCTGGACAGAGAGCTGTACCAGTTAAGGCAGAAGGAAGCAGGAGGGAAGTCAGAATAGCAAAGGCCCAAACTGAGGAAAAGATAACCAACTCAGTTAAGAAGGGGGATAAACCTTTATAGGTACATCAGCGAGCATAGGAAGACAAAGGGAGGGATAGTGAGGCTGAATAGAATGAACGGTGGGTGGGCAGAGGGGGACAGTGAAAAAGCAGGGATACTGAACAAATATTTCTGCTCAGTATTCACAAAAGAGGAGGGGGAAGTGCCTAAGCCAATTAACAGAAGCACTCTTGATAGGGGGGTCGATCCCAGTCCTTTCACAGAAGAAAGGGTTCTGCAAGAACTTCTAAAACTGAAGGTGGACAAAGCAATGGGTCCTGATGGAATTCACCCCAGAATTCTAAAAGAATTAAGGGAGGAACTAGTGAAACCACTGGCTACTCTTTTTAATAAATCATGGGAGGATGGTGTGGTACCCAAGGACTGGAGGAAGGCAGATGTGATTCCCCTTCACAAAAGTGGGACCAAGACAGAGGCAGGAAACTACAGACCTGTCAGTCTGACCTCTGTGGTACGGAAAGTGATGGAGTCACTTCTGCAGGAAAGAATAGTTGAGTAACTAGAGGTCAGTGGGGCACAGGACCCAAGGCAGCATGGGTTCACAGCGGGGAAGGTCATGTCAGACGAATCTAATAGATTTCTTTGACTGGGTGACCAAAGTAGTAGACCAGGGAAGGGCTGTGGACATGGCCTACCTAGACTTTAGCAAGGCATCTGACACAGTCCCACACAAAAGATTAATAGTCAAACGAACCAGCCTGGGAGTGGGTCCCAGGGTGGTAGCCTGGGTAAAACATTGGCTGCACAACAGGACACAGAAGATAATTGTAAATGGAGTCCACTCTGAAGAAAGAGGGGTTACTAGTGGGCACCGCAGGGTTCAGACAATGTCCAGTCCTTTAATGTCTTCATCAGTGACATTGCAGAGGGACTGGAAGGAAAAGTATGCCTTTGCAGATGACACAAAGATCTGCAACAGGTTGATACACAAGGAGGCGTGGAAAGGATGAAAAGGAACTTGGCAAGGTTGGAGGAATGGTCAGAAGTATGGCAGCTAGATTCAGTGCAAAGAAGTGCAAATAATGCACCTGGGAAACAAGAACCCAGGGAAGAATACACAATGGGCGGGAGTAGTAACAACAACAAAAGGAAAGGGACCTGGGGTAATCATATCAGATGACCTTAGGTTAGCAAGGCCATGAGAAGGCAGTAGGGAGGGCTGGGGGTATACTGGGATGTATAGGAGAGGCATCATCAGCAGAAAACAGGAAGTTGTTATCCCTCTGTACAGACAGTTGGTGAGACCCCATCTGGAGTACTGCGTCCAGTTCTGGAGACCACATTCTCCGCAAGGACATAGACAGGATAGAGGCAGTCCAGAGGAGGGCATCAAATGGTGCAGGGTCTGCAAGAGAAGCCGTATGAGGAGAGACTAAAGGAGCTTAATATGTATACCCTTGAGGAAAGAAGGGAGAGGGGGACATGATAGAAACTTTTAAGTACCTCAGTGGAATCAACAAAGTCCAAGAGGGTAGCATCTTTCAGAAAAACAGACGTGCAAGAACAAGGGACACAATTTAAAGATAGAAGGGGGGCGGTTCAGGGGCAATGTGAGGAAGTATTATTTCACAGAGAGGGTAGTGGATGCATCGAACAGCCTTCCTGAGGAGGTTGTGGGGTCTAAAACTGTGGGAGAATTCAAGAACGCATGGGACAGACATAGGGCAATTCTTGTGGGGGGGTAGGAAGAAATAGGCTTTTGGTTAACTAGGATCTGTGGCCTATCCTGTAGGTAGGGAAATGGGCAGACTAGATGGGCCAAGCAGTCCTTATCTGCCGTCAAAGTCTATGTTTCTATGTTGAAGCAACTCGAAGATCACAATTTTGAACTAAAGAATGAATGGGCCTACAAAAATCCAGAGCGTTATAGAGGGAACCTTCTCCTTCCAGCGGAAAGGAAGATCTGACATTACAGGGCCAAGCCTAGAATACCACCCAGGTGGGTGGGTGAAGCCAGCTTGCAGACTTTCCAGCAAGTCTTAAAGGAGAAAGGAATTCTGCCAGAAGTGTGGATAGTACACCACATCCACGCCCCTAGAAAAACTGTTCTCCGGAAACTGCCAAGCACTGTAGAACAGAGGAAAGGAGGAGTAGGAAGACTTTAGAAATCGCATCCGGGAAGATGGCACTCCGGAGGTTGATATGGCATGAAAACAAAGTCAGCAGACACAGAGGATGCATCTGATCTGTTGCAATGGGCGCCATAAATGCTTAAATTATTAGCTCCAGAGATAACTGTACCTTTAGCAATACTATATGACAAATCACTTTCAGAACAAACAGCACCTCTTGATTGGTTAAATGCAATTGTAGTACCAATTTCATAAGGGAAATAAAACTGATTGTACCAATTATAGACCTATTAGCTTAACGAATGTAGTTGGTGAGGTCATGGAATTAATTATTAAAGATAACTTATATAACCATATAAAAGACAGGGGTCTACTGGATCAAACTCAGCACGGCTTCACCCAGGGAAGATCATGTGTCAGTAGCCAACTCTGCTTCTATGAAAAAATTTCCAAGGCATTAGACCAGGGACACTTAGTCGATTACATTTTTTTTTGACTTATCCAAAGCTTTTGGTAATGTACCACATAAGGAGATAATCACAACTATGATAAATCTGGAAAGAGATCAAAGACTAACTGGGTGGGTACAGTCCTGGCTTACAGACAGGACGCATTGTGTAAGCATAAATGGAAAAACATGTAAGATAACAAAAGTAAAAAGTGGAGTCCCGCAAGGGTCAGTGTTGGGACCCCTGTCATTTCAATTATTCATATCTAAATTAGGTTCAGGAACTGGTGTATGGATCAGCAAATAAGCTGACGATACTAAACTTGCGTGGGTTGCCGATTCTGACTTTGACTGGAATAAATTACAAACAGCTTTAAATATGATAGCAGGGGATGCTACTAAATTGGGCATGTGCTTTAATATAGAGAAATGCTCAGTGATGCATTTCGGTAGACATAACATTGAAGCAAACTACCATCTGAATAACATCTCTCTTATAAAAAACAACAGAGGAACGAGACCTAGGAGTCATCATATCTAATAAGTTGACATATGACAAGCCCTGTCAAACTCAGGCTATTAAAGCTAACAATGTGCTTTGGATAATTAAAAGAAACTTTAAAAGTAGGGAAGCAAAAGTGATCATGCCTCTGTATAGAGTCTACATAAGACCTTTACTAGATTTTGGTCGCCATTTATGGGAACCACTTAAAGGATATAATAGAGATGTAATTGAAAAAGTACAGAGAACAACTACCAAATTAATTTATGATTGTAGAGAACAGAGTTATGAAAACTGGTTGTCAAAATTAAACTTAATGTCTCTTCACATGAGAAGAATTAGAAGAGATATGATGTTATGCTATAGTCTCTTGCAGGATCGTACTTTATATACAGAATTAAACTTAAGCTTTGAAACTCATGATAAAGGTACAAGGGGACACATCATGCAATTAAAACATAATAGGTTCCGTACTGAAAATAGGAGACCATTTTTTTTTTACAGAGGGTGATAAATCCATGGAATGCATTACCATCATATGTTGTTAACAGTAAGAATAAACAAGAGTTTAAAACGAAACTGGATTGTCACATACAACATGCACATTACTTAGCTTATTATAGTTAACTTACAGGAGCATATATGGGCCAAAAATACAGGTTACTCACCTGTAACAGGAGTTCTAGGAGTGGTATATGTTGTTCATCCACACTGTCTGGCAGGTACCTTGCCGCTTTAAGATGGGCTGGAAAGTCTTCAAGCTGGCTCCTCCCACCCACCCAGGTGATGAAACCCTCAGCTCCACCCCATGATGCCAGATCTAGCCCGCTGAAAGCCAGGTTGTGCGCCAAAGCCCGGGACGTAGGGTGGATCCGTGTGGATGAACAACATATACCACTACTAGAACTCCTGTTACAGGTGAATAACCTGTATTTCTAGGGGCATGGATATGTTATTCTATCCACACTGTCTAGCAGACTCCTAGCAGTTCTCTGGGAGGAGGGAGGCAAGGTGCATGCCCCCTACTTAGGGAACAGGGACTGGAGAACTGAGTTTCCAAAACCAACATCTCGGCGTGACTCAAGGTCAATGTGGTAATGGGAAGTTAAGGTATGTGCAGACTTCCAGGTAGCAGCCCATTAGATTTCCTGGATAGGGACATCCCTAGAAGCAGCCACTGACGCAGCATGGGTGGAATGAGCCCTAAGCCCTATGGGAGGCTCCCTACCCGCCAACCCACAGCAGAGATCAATGCAGGAAGTGATCCACCTGCCAATCGTCCACTTTGCTGCAGGTCTGCCAGGTGCGGCTGCAGCATAGATGACAAACAGTTGACAAACCTCTCCCCAAACTTCTGCCGTACGCTCTTTGTAGTAAGCGAGCGCTCTTCTCAGGTCCAAAGTATGGAGCCTGTACTCAGCCTCCGAGGTGTGACTGGGGTAGAACACCAGCACAGTCAACACCTGGTTCAGGTGAAACTCCAACACCACCTTCGGGAGAAATTTTGGGTGGGGGCGCAGGACAACCTTGTCCCTGTGGAAGACCAGGTAGGGAGCTTCGATGTCAAGTGCCTGGAGCTCCCCAATCCTTCTGGCTGACATGATAGCCACCAAGAAGGAGATCTTCCATGACAAGTGAGAGATGTCACACCTGTGCATCGGTTCGAATGGCTTGCCCATGAGCTTGGCCAATACCAGCAGTAATTCCCTCAGAGGTGGTTCATGCACTGGAGGGGATATGTGATCTAGGCTCTTGAAAAAGCGCCAGACCACCTTCTCCTGTGCCACCGACTGCTTGCCGTCCTGCACCCGGTAAGCAAAGAAGGCTGCCAGGTGCACCCTGAGGGTCGTTGACTGAAGCCCCTACTGGGAAAGGGACCACAAGTAGTCCAGTCCAGAATGCTAGCCAGTGGACAGAGCAAGGGGTCCAACCCCTTTCCCTGACAACAAATGGAGAATCTCTTTCATTGAAGGCATAGCATTTTCTGGTCGACTCCTTGTGGGATGCCTCAACGGCGCTAAGGACCTTGTTGCAAAGACCCAAGGCTTGGAACTCTAGCCGCTCAGGAACCAGGCCATCAGGTGCAGGATTGAAGGTCTGGATGGAGTACCTTCCCCTCGTTGACGGACAGCAGGTCCGGGCAGGCTGGAAGCTGCCTCGGGAGCCTGGAGCTGAGGCTGAGGAGATCTGGATACCAGAACTGGTGAGGCCAGTCTGGGGCTACCAAGATCACCTGCACCTTGTCTCTCCTGATCTTGAGGAGCACCTTGTGGATAAAAGGCAGAGGAGGGAAGGCGTAGAAGAGGCCCGGGGTCCATGGCCTGGAGAAGGCATCCCTGTGCAGCAAGCCCTGCTGAGGGGGGTGGGCATGGTACAGCCTCAGCTTGGCATTCTCCCTGGAAGAGAACAGGTTCACCTGAGGTGTGCCCCAGAGGGAGAACAGGTCTTGTACTATCTCCGGCAGGAGAGACCACTTGTGAGATGCATCGCCTATTTGGCTGAGGGCATCAGCCAGACTGTTCGAGGCTCCTGCCACATGAATGGCTAGGAGATCCGCCTCCAGGCTGAGCACGACAGACGAAATGCAAAGAGCTTCCTTGCACAGAGGCAAGGAGTGCGTCCCGCCCTGTCTGTTAAGACAGTACATGGTCGTGGTGTTGTCCATCTGGACCTGGACCACTTGACCCCGAACAAGCTGAGCAAAGGCAGTCAAGGCTTGCTGGACCGCTTGGAGCTCCAGCAGGTTGATGTGGCATCAGGATTCCTGAGTGGACCAGAGTCCGTGGGCTCTGTGTGCCCCCAGATGGGCATCCCAACCCATCAGAGAGGTGTCGGTCGTCAGGATAACTGTTGGCTCGGGGTGGACGAATGGGATTCCCTCCTGCAGATGAGCTAGGATGAGCCACCACTGCAGGCCATCCCACATCTCCTGGGTCACACAGACTGGCTGGTCTAGATGACCTGAGCGCTGAGACCACTGGTGGGTCAACCCCCACTGCAGGGGGCACATACGCCAATGGGCCCAACGGACCACATTGGTGCAAGCCGCCATGAGACCCAGAAGGCGCAGGAAGTCCCAGGAAGGGTGCAACTGCCCAACAAAAAATGACTGGGCAAAGGAGAAAAGGAGGGCCAGATCTCTGGACCGCTCCACCTCCAACCTGGAGGGACCTGCTATCAGCCAGTCGTCCAGGTAAGGGTAGACCCAGACCCCTCAGAGCTGCAGGAATGCTGCCACCACTGCAATGCATTTGGTGAAGACCCTGGGAGCTGATGAGAGGCTGAAGGGCATGGCCCAGAACTCATAGCGGGTTCCCTCTGTCTGGAAGTGGAGGAACAGCTGATGAGACGGATGGATTGGGACATGAAAGAACGGGTTCTGGAGGTCCAGGGAGCAGAACCACATGCCCTGCTTCAGGGATGGTATTATATGAGCCAGGGTTACCATCCGAAAGGTGCGCGGCCTTAGGAACTTGTTCAGGTCATGCAGATCGAGAATGGGGCGCCAGCCCCCATCCGTTTTGGAACCAGGAAGTACCTGGAAACAAACCCTGGTCAGGGAGGATGATCTGCAACCTTACTGACTACCCCCTTGTGGAGGAGCTGGTTGATGTCGTCTTGGAGAGCCGACTGGGCGACTGTGGACCTGGTAGCTGTCTGCGGGGCGTCGGCTCGAAAGGGAGGGACCTGCTTGAACTCCAGAGGCAGGCCCCTGCTGACCACTTGCAGCACCCAGCGGTCCGTGGTGATAGAGAACCAAGCGGAAAGGAAGTGTCTGAGCCGGCCCCCCACGGGGGGACCCCGGGGAGGTGAGACGAGATTGGGGGCGGCACCCTGCAACCTGTCACTGGGCAGGCTTGGAGGAGGAGGGACCGGCCGAGGAGCCGCTGGGGCCCTTCCCCTTGGGCTTCCTGACTGAGGAAATGACGGACTTGGCTCCAGGGTGCCAAGTTTGAGCCTGCTGGCCCTGCTTCTGGTGCTGCTGGGCAGGTCTTGCCGCAGGAGCGGAGGGACGAAAGGGCTTACGTTGCTGATGGTGGCACTGGATTTTTCAATGCGCTGGAGGTAGCCTTCCACACCGGGCCCAAACAGGTCTGTTCCCAGAAAGAAAACATCTGCAAGCTTGTTTTGGGTGTCTGCAGTGAAGGTCGAGATCCGCAACCAAGCCCTGTGGCGCATGGCCACTGCGGCCACTACCGAACGGGCACAAGAGTCTCCAATGTCCAGAGCCGTCTGGAGCTGCTGCTTTGCCACCGCCCTTCCCTGATCCTGGACCTGCTTGACCGTGGTCTGAAAGTCAGGCAGGAGATGAGGGAGCACCTCATC
This sequence comes from Neoceratodus forsteri, assembly GCA_016271365.2. Classification (NCBI taxonomy): domain Eukaryota; kingdom Metazoa; phylum Chordata; order Ceratodontiformes; family Ceratodontidae; genus Neoceratodus; species Neoceratodus forsteri. Next base: position 641,614,766 of record CM028133.1, read on the forward strand.
CAGGGAGCCAAACAGGACGTGAGAGAAGTGTGCCATCATAACAGCCGAGCTGGCCTGGCGAAGGCCCAAAGAGGCGGCAGCACACACCTTTCTCCCTGAGTAGTCTAATTTCTTGGACTCCTTATCTGGGGGCTTGTCCACATCCCTCATGTTGCCCGAGCGTCTGAAGACAGAATCTGCCACCAACCCTTCGGCCTAGGGGTGCTCCGAGAAGCCAGAGAGAGCCAGCAGGGACCGCGTACTTGCGGGCCATCCTGGCCGATGGCGCTGGGCAGGAGGCTGGGCGCCGCCAGAGTTCTAATTCCGGGCCCATAATGGCCTTGGCTACAGGGAAGGCTTCCATGGGGGAGTCCCTCTTGTCCAGAATCTCCGTAAGGGGATATCTGGCCCATTTCTGCACGGGTTCTAGCGGCTTCCCGGTGGACTCCACGATGAGCCGAAGGATACCGAGGAACGAGGTGGGGCTCTCATAAACAGAAAGACCCAAGGATTCCAGGTCAACTGGACGGAAATGTAACAAGGAGTCTTCGGACTCTGAAGGGTCCACATACAGCTGGTGACCACCTGAGCCACTTCCACTTGCCGAGGGCGATCGAGGGTGAGAGTGACCGACAACCGATGGGGCAGACCTTGAGCCGACTGAGAATCCTTGGTCGGCGCCCCATTCTTCGGCTGGGGAGGTGGTGGTTCCATCACAATGGGCAGGGCAGCTGGTTTTAGCTGAGCTGTTGGCACCAGGACCGGGTCCTCGACCAGGGAACTGGTGGCAGGAGTCTGCTTCGGCCGTTCGGGTGACAGCCACGTAACTGCCGGTGTGGAAGCTGGTGTCAGCTTGCTGCCGGCCAAATAGAGCTGTTGTCACATTAGATCCTCATAGAGCCGACGCAACTTGCACCAGAGCCTCTCCTCAGCCGAGGAGGAGGAGGATGAGAAAGTAGAGTGGCCGAAACGCTTTCCATGATGTTGGGACCGAGACCGCCGATGTCAGCGGGATTTCCCCGAAGCTGAGGAGGAACGAGACCGTCGGTGGTGCCGGCGGTGGGCTGAGGAAGGAGCGGGGGAAACCTGCTGCCCCTCCGGTTCAGGGTCCTGGGCCGAGGACTTTGGCTCAATGGTCTGAGGCAAGTCCTCAGAAGGCACCGGAAGCACTGGTGTGAGAGAGAGAGAGAGAGAGAGAGAGAGAGAGAGAGTGAGTTGTTGGCTGCGTTAACAGGCGTCTCGGCCGGCTGGTCTGACGGGGACACTGTGAAACCAGCAGCCCAGGCCGCAACATCAACCGAAGTTGAGAGCCGACGGTCTGGAGAACAAGTTCTCTTCCACTCCCAAGAGTGTCAACGGTGGGTCTTACCTTTTTTCCGATCCTTCTTCTGGGACCAAGGGGTGTGAGACCCAGAAGGACCCTCCCCTTTAGTCGAGAGGGACTGGCACAGCTCCCGAAAGGAAGCCGTGTAAGAAGAGCCCAGTTGGAGCGGAATAAAGGCTGAAGCGGAGCTTGCCACTGCCTGGGCCTCCACCTCCTCAAAGGCCACGAGCTGATCAAGCTGTTCCTGTTGTTCCAGTTGTTCCGCAAAGTCCGCCGCTGTGGACACCACCCAACAGGCCTCCTTCGATTTGACTGGCGGGTACTGTTTCTCTGGTCACCCCAGCTAGAGTCGGGTGGCGTGGTCTTCAAGCACCAACGGAGAAAAGGACAGACACATCTCGCAAGTCCACAGATCGTGGTCATGCCCGAGGCAATAAACCCATGAGGCATGGGGGTCGGTGCGCAACATTTTTTGCCCGCAGGGGCACTGGCAGAACCCGGGGACGGTCTTGTCCTCCATCACAACCACGGGGGAAGAGCGTGGAAGACTGAACTCAAATGAGTTTCAAAGTAAGTTTAAGAAAAAAATCCGAAGTTTTAAGAGCCAGGGCCTGCAAAATGCGACAACGCTAAGGGGGGAACCTGATGCTTCCAAGCGGTAAGAGATCTGGCATCATGGGGTGGAGCCAAGGATTTCATCACCCGAGTGGGTGGGAGGAGACAGCCTGAAGACTTTCCGGCCCTTCTTAAAGTGGCAAGGTACCTGCCAGACAGTGTGGATAGAACAACATATCTACGCTCCTAGAAGCCTTTTTAGCTCCTCAGACCTTAGCATGAACCTTAGTATATTGGTGAATGGGCACAACAACACCTGAGACCAGGGAGCAGGAGGCAGACAGATGGTGTCAGTCCTAAAGTCACAGTCAATTAAGGTGAACACGTTCAGAAACGTCAAGCAGTGAGTAATGAACTGTAAAGGAAGTCTCTAGTTTGTCCAACCGAGGCACGAGGAGAAAGAAATATTGCGCTCTCCAATGCTATAAATTGTTAGAGAAGTTCAACTAGCTGTCCAAATGCATAATTACTGGGAACAGGAAATATAAGATTACTTGGAGGTATTCATATTAATGTACGCTGGCCGGAAAGATATGTGGCAGATACTGAGGGAGCCGGCTTGTTTCGCAGATGCAAATTCATGGGAACCTGCTGCAGTAGTAACGCTAAGTCATGCTGGGTACAGCATTCAAAATTTTATTCTGGCTTTATGTAGCTCTGTTTTAATGGGTTTATAGGCCAACTGTTTTTCCCATACATGTGGGGCAACATCACTAAAGATAAAATACTGATGACCTTTCCACGTAAGGGTTTTGTTTTTCATGGGCCCGTTTCTGGATGCAGAGCTTGTCCTGATAATTCAGACACCCAAGAATTATCGCCCTGGGTTTACTGTGTGGAGGTGGCTGAGGCCAGAGGGAGCAGTGGGCTCATTCAATGAAGTAAAAAGAGTCGGGGCAAGGGGCATGTTCTGCAGAAGCTCTTGTACGAACGTAAGCATGTTGGATCCTTCAGCCTGTTCTGGTATGCCGACTAAAACAAAGTAATTTCTACAGTCGTGCACCTCCTGGTCTTCCACTCTGTCTTCCAGCTTAACCAGCTTCTTTCTAAGGTCCTGCAGCTCCCATGGATCCCGTACTTAAGCATTCTCAACAGAACTAATACTGGGCTTGGTGTCCCCGAGACGACAATGGAAAGCTTCAAGTACGGTTCAAATAATTTCAGATCCTCCACTACCTTCTCGAGGGTCAATTTAGTGCAAGCAAGTTCTGTGAGCAACTTATCAAGTTTATCTGGCTCAGCCTCTGTGTCTGATGGGGAATTGGGCATTGGATGCTTCCTCGGTGGTTGTGGCCTAGGCAGTAGCGATCCTGACTCGCTGCCCTCTGTCTTATCCATGTACACGTCAGGTTTGGAGTAAGCCTAAATGCAAGTAGATTACGAGTACAGTTTACGAGTGTAGAATTAGCTGGTTGAAATAACAGAAGCGTTTAACAGCCGGGGGTCGTAGAGCCGCTGGAGACCCGACCGTTCAGCCTGAGTACATCATTTGACTCCCTAAAAGGGGATAATTTTAAAGAGCTAAAGAAGTAGTTAACTTTACGGCAAAATCCACTCTTTAATGGAAGATTAAGGTTCACTTATTAACAGTGTTAAAACTTTTATGCTGTAGATCATACCTGGAGATTATAGGGTGCAATCACAGCTATATCTTTTGCTTTCACACCTGCTTCAGTTAAACTCTGTATGTGTTTAGCAACAATCTCGACTTCACCTAAAGAAAACAAATCAGCAGTGTGATGATTTAAATGCATTCATGAATATACTGTAAATACATCATGACACCCCAAAAAGTATCCCTGCATTTGGCGCATACACCAAAAGTTGTAACCGGTCCCTAACATGCAACAATCCAAACATAAATCATTTATTGTATTTCTGTAAAATTGTAACACTAAAAAAACTTAATTAACAAACATTAAAAACAGGATTAAGACCCACATATTGTATATTGCTAACATTCATTGTGCTTTATTTATTTATTGGAATCTTGGATAACACCTTTGAGCTATAAGCTCATTTACAAAGGTTCCACGTCGTAAGGCAATAGACAAGGTACGCAGACATTACAAAACAGATAGGAGTATATACAGCAGGCAAGTACATTATGGTACATACAGATACAGATTCAAGCAAGTGCAGTTAAAATACATCCGGTAGGAGAGGTCAACTTTATTGTAACAGTACTAAGAGCATACCTAAGGTGGACAAGCAATTTATAGTGGCAGCTGAGCTTTAGAGTGTGCAGGGAAAGTTATGGAGGGTCAGAAATGGTGGTGACCAAAGGAGGGGAGGACAGAATAGATGACAGCAGGGGGAGGGTGGAGGCAGAGACAAAGAATAAGGGGGTTGAGTAGTCAGAGGGGTAGGACTGGATAGGAATCTACCCAGGGTTACGTAAGTAGGTGACAGGGCAGGGCTGGATAATGTGGGGGGGAGGAGAAGGATAAGGGAAAGGGTTTTAAAGTGGGGGTGAAGTGAGGGAAACCGTGGGAGGGGTGTAAATTGGGAGGATTAATATTTGTGAAGAGAAAGCAGGAAGGCGAGGGGATAAAAGAGGGACGTAGGGTAAGTGCTCAGTGGGGTCACACCAGGCAGGGGAGGAAGTGGGGGGGGGGATGGCTGCTATGCAGGACAGATAAACTATTAATAACAGTAGGATTAGGCACAGGTGATGCAGTCGCAGTTACTAAGAGTGGCCAGGTACTGCAGCAACTTGGCCTTAAATGGGCGTAGTTTTGTTTCCACAATCAGCTCACAGTTAAGGGAGTTTAGCCAGCAGGGGGCCCAGTATTCGAAGGATCGTTGCCCTAGTGAGGTCCGGAGGAATGGGATAATGAAAGCAGCCTTACTCGACCCCCTAGTTAGTATGGAGGAAGTGGAGTTTCTTAGCAGTTGCCTCACTCCAGGAGAAGCAAGACCTAGGGTGGATTTTTTAGCTAATAGACAGACTTGGTACTGAATTCTGCTATTCAGTTTTAACCAACCAGTGCTTGAGTATAGTTCACAAGTGTGAGTTAAACGGTCCACACCCAGGACTAGTCTGCAGGCTTTGTTTAAGACAATCTTGATTCACCTAAGTGCTGTATCAGTACTGGCTCCGTTGACTACCAGTCCATAATCTATGATAGAGAGCACAGAGCTGTTAACTGCAAGCTTGATGGCACTTTGGGTGAGGCACTGCCTATGCTGGTAGAGCTGACCTAGTCTGGCACTAGCTGCCTTGGCAACATGGTCTATGTGCTGGCTGTAGGAGAGAGAGCTGTCAGGGTAGACACCAAGGTACTTAAAGGTGGTGACCATTTTGAGTGCATCAAACTTGTTATTGTAGATACTGAGGTAATGTGCCTTATGACGGTTTTGATGGGAGGCAAACAACATTGTTTTAGTCTTAGTGTAGTTGAGCAAGAGCTTAGACTGAAGGAACCATTTTCCCACAGCAGTAAAGTCATCTTGCATGCCTTTTTCCACCTCTTCCGGAGTAGAGTGACACGTGTAGAGAACAGCAACATCTGCATATAGAAGGATCTTATTCTGGCAGACTTTGGGGAGTTCATTTAGAAACAGGCTGAACAGCAGGGGGCCCAAAATGGAACCTTGGGCACCCTGTGTTGACATGCCAATGGTCGGATAGAACGTCAAGAATCTTGACCTGCTGGGTCCTGTTAGAGAGGGTAACTCTGGAACCAGCCTAGAGAGACAGAGGATATACCAATGTTAGAGAGTTGTGTGAGAAGCAAGTCATGATTGACCATGTCGAAGGCCTTGGTGAGGTCGATGAAAGTGGCCCCCACCAAGAGTCCTCGGTCAAGTGCTTCATGGATATGACCGGTAAACTCAGCCAATGTCGCTGAAGTACTATGTGCCTTCCGAAAGCCATGCTGTTCCTGGCATTGAAGGTTGTACTTATCAAGGTACGTACCTAACTGATCGTATACTATCCTCTCTAGTGCCATTGGGGGCAGAATTGAGATTGGCCTGTAGTTGGCCAGGCAGGTTCTGTCCCCACTTTCAAAGAACAGGGTGACCACCGCAGCTTTCCAGCATTGAGGGAAAATGCCAGTGGTTAGTGAGAGATTTAGGATCCAGGTTAGAGGGGAGAGTAACACATACAGGGTGAGAGCCACAATCTTTAGGTCAAGCAAGTCCCCACTGGATCTAGTGTTCCCGAGAACTTTTTCCAAGTATTTTTTGCCTCAGTTGAACAGATTACCTTCAGGTAGAAGGGAGGTGCTGTGTGTGCTGGAGGGATGTCGGTACAACTAATGGCGAAGCTAGGCACAGGTCGGAGATAGTCTGGAGGAAGGACCCCACTAAGGTCTGTGAAGGCCTTCTTGAAGCCATGTGCGATAGTTTTGGGATCCTGGGTAATCGCACCCTCAATGTTTATTTGCAATGGTGGTGATTTACTTGCTCTGCCTGTTAGGGTTTTTATATTGTCTTAGAATCTGCAGCTGTCGCGTCAAAAGTTGTTCAGTTCACTTTTAAGTGTGATCTTTTTGCAAGGCGGCTGGCTTGAGTGCACTTATTACATACTGCTTTGTATTTCTGTATGTCAGAAGGGGACCCAGGGCTCTTAGCTCTATGCCACAGGTTATCCCTGACCCCCATGAGCTCAAGGAGCTGTGGTGTGATCCACGATTTGCTGGTTCCTTTGATTTTCTTCATTTTTAGAGGGGCAAAGATGTTGCAGGCCATGTTAAACGTGTCGATAAATCACTCAAGAGCAGCATTCACGTCGGTGGGAGCACAGACCCCCTCCCAGTCTAGCTGGCGGAGGTAGGATTTTAGTGAGGCAAGATGTCCAGCCAATTCAATGTGCTTAATCAGGCAGCGGTGATATAATCAAATGCACAGTACATTAACACTTCTATGATAAACTATGTGGAGCTGAACAGAAATGATCCATAAAATGTGTAGAAATCTCCAGGACCCTTGCAGTACTACAGCACCTGACCTGGAGGTCTGAGTGACTGTTAGCTGAGGGCACAGCATGGCTTAAAATTCACTTTCCAGTCCAGGGGGAATATCCCACCCCCACCTAGGGTCTATCAAATGGGGGAGGGGACAGATATTGGAGGGATGCATAAACTTTGGTGGGATTTCCCTTAAACACCTCTGCAGACCTATGTCACATTCCTATCACTCATAAACGTTTAATGTATGTTAAAGTGCTATTGCTATTTTACTAAGGTGCTTCCAGTACTCACTTCTTTAGAATGCTAGTATTACAGGTGCCTACGATGCACAAAGCTCCCAACGCTGTAATACCAGCATTCTAAAGGAGTGAGTACTTTTTGCACAACACTAGAAGCATCTTACTAAAATAGCAATATCACTTTAACATAATGCATTACATAATGTCTGAGTAATCAAGATGTACAGTGAGTTACGTCATGTGTAGTAAAAGTTATACATCACCACCACTGTCTCTTAAGACACCCTCCCCCCCCAACACTGACAGTGGTCACAGCTTTGTTTTACAATGAAATATTTTTTCTGAGGCCAGAGTATTGATTTTGCTTATAATCATTACACGATTCTTTCAAAACCTCCATCCAACCACGAGCTTTATTTTTTAACCAGCTGCTATTCTGCTACAGGCAGCTAGAGTCACAAAGAAAAATCAGTGTCATGGATCAAGCACAGACGTAATTGCGTGTTGAACTTATCCCCAATCACAGCATACATACAGTATACTCCCTAGCAAGTTAGGAAGCTGCATGGCCAACAGTGCGACCATGTTCCCCTCCCCTTCACTGGCAGTATTTGCATACAGCTTACTTAGCAGAAAGTTGAGTTGGGCTGGCGGGCCACTCTCTTTCCCTCAAGCAGCCTACACAAACAAAATGCAACCCTTCCCTCCATCCTTGCAGCAACGAAAGGAGTCTGAGTGATGGGCGAAAGTCAGGCTGGCTGGTGGCTCACATCCTCTGTGCTGGGAGGCACACTCTGTCAATCTCTTCCTCAGGTTGCTTGCAAAAACAATATGCAACCTATCCCTGCCCTGGTGGCAATGAAATGAGGCTGCGCTAACTGAGGTGCCAGTCAGGCCAAGACTCGGGTTGGTAGGCAGGGCACAATCTCTGTGCCATGATTCATGGGAGGCACACTTGGTTACTCTTGCCACATAAACACAAATAGGGACCCAACCCATACCTGCATGTCCATAGGGATCTTCTGTGTGCTGGGTGAAGGTCTTAGTCTAAGTGAGGTAACAGTGGGGAGGGGCTCGGGGTAGTGGGTGGAGCACACTCTATGGGCCCAGAATTCCTGGAGACACAGTTGGTCACACTCTCTCTGTAAAACAAAATAGGGACCCATACCTGCATGTTCATAGATCCTCCATGAGTTGAGTGAGGGTCTTAGTCCACTTGTGCTGCCTCTGGCCTGCTCTGCTGCCAAGGCGAGTAGTGCAATGCTGGTTTCTTCTTCGCTCTGCATGCGAATCCCATGCGGCTCCAGAGCATTGCCTCTAAGTGCCACCTGATAACAGAATGAACTAGCCCAGTTTTGTTAATGTGGGGAGGGGAAATTAAGACCAATTGGCACCAGCAAAAGGTATCTGGTTAAAAATAAATAAATAAATAAATTGTGCTTTCTGAGGGTGCAGTGAATGAGAACACTGGTCAGCTCTTCCTCTCGCATGTCTTTGGGAGTATTCAGAGCTCTCTTTGGCAGTTTTTACTGGCCACATCCAAGTGGCAATACCCAGAAGTGCAGCAACGAGGGCACTTAGTATGTGCAGGATTGTTGTACATGGGGGATCCAGAATTGCCGGGGGAGGGATGGGGTAGGAGGGTGCGAAAATACCATTAATTGTACAATCCTTTCCCCTCAAATTTTAAGCCCTGGCAGAGACAATGCGTTTCCCCACTATGTACCTAGTTCAGTTCTTGCCACTGTAAATATAATTAACAGTTGCTTTGTACTGTACCTTGAATCTCTCTACAGAATTCCTCATATCTTACAGACTGAGTTATGCCCATCTGATAGGCTGATGATGAACATGTGACTTTAGATCTTTTTGTAACCTGATCCTAGTTCTGCTCCCCGAAGTCCCACCGTCCCTCAGTTTTTAAATGTGCACCCCCTAGACTGGCAGCACAAACCTCTAGCTCCCACTGATCCTACAGAAATATCTCCAAACTCAGCATCGACTCCTTTTTGTTCTGCCTGCACCATATCAACTGGTCCCACCTCGACACAACATCTGACGTCGATAAAGCCCTTGAATGCTTTATTCATGCTTTCTCATCAATGTTTGATAAGCACGCCCCCCTGCATACCAAGAGAGAGTTAAAACTAAAAATTCCCTTGGCTTACAAAGGACATATATTCACTCGTGCATAAAAGAGATGCCTCCCGGGCTAAATAGAAGGCCAAAAACTGCACCTCAGATTGGAACACTTACAGATATCTTTGCAACAAGTGTAAACATCTAATCCATAGCACAAAAAAACAGTATCTTAAATCCCAACAAACACAAACCTGCATAACCCAAAAGGGTTTTGGCAGACAATTAGTGCACTCCTAAATGGCCAGCAACCCCCCCCCTGTACTTTCTCCATTGAACAGAACAATACCACCTTCACTGACCCTTTAAAAAGTGCAACTCTTTTCAATAACTTTTTCTGCGACCTATCTCAATACAGATCTAGTGGACTCACTGATCCTGCCCCAGCCCAGACTCAACCCGACAACAACAGACCTCCCTTCTACATCAAAAGGGTCACGACCCATGAAGTGCATAAATTACTCTTCACTCTGAAAAGTGACAAATCAGCCAGACTCGATGGTCTTATCCCCAGATTTCTTAAACTTGCAGCCCCACAAATTGCATTATCCATATCGAAAATGTTTACTCTATCCATCTCCTCCTACTCCATGCCATCCCTCTGGAAAACATCCACAGTTGTCCCCCTACACAAGCAAGGGAAAAGTTCCTCCCTCGAAAACTACTGCCCAATTTCAGTTCTCTCAGCCCCAGCCAAACCACAAGAGAAAATCATCCACTACCAGCTCACCACCGAATACCTGCGGTTACATGACTTCACCTGCCCAGAATAGCATGGCTTCCGAAAAGGTTACAGTACAGATACTGCCCTTATTACTTTCACCAATGCCATTTATCAGGCTATGGATGCAGGTCATGTCACAGGTGCCATGTTCATTGACCTGATAAAAGCCTTTGATCTAGTCGACCATAATCTACTCATCTCAAAACTCCTGACACTCTGCCTGGGGACCCCCACCACAGCATCATTCAAATATTATCTCCACTGCCATCAGCAAGCTGTCAAAATCGGAAATAGTATTTCTGATGTGAATCTCATCTCCAGCGGAGTCCCTCAAGGCTCCATTCTAGGGCCCCTCTTGTTTTCAATTTTCATTAATGATCGCCCTTCCATTTGCGGACCAGTACACACAATTCTTTATGCCAACGTTGCAGTCCTCTACACTCATAGTGATAACATTACCTTCATCAACAACTCTCTCAGCAATCCTTTCACCAGGCTGCAAACCTGGCTCTCCCAAGGAAAAAATGCTCCTAAATTTACCTAAAACACAGTCCATGCTATTCGGGTCCAAGCAGAAACTCTCCAAACTATCCTCCTTGTTTAGTGTAAACACTGGAAATTCCGCCCCCCCCCCGCCACTATCTTGTAGTACACTGCGACCCCTCCCTGTCCTTTGAAACTCATCTACAGTACACTGTTTCCTCAGTCCATAAAAAACTGGGATCTCTTTATAGAGTCTGTCACTTCTGGACACCTAGGTCAGAATCGCTCAGGCTAACCCTCTCTCCATGCTTGAATATGGTTTGGCCATTATCAACGTTGCCAGTAAATCTGCTTTACAAAAAAAGCATACTCTCTATTATAACAGCCAAACTTGCCTCTGGTTGTAGCCGCAATACTCACCACTGTACAGTGCTCAACAACCTCAAATGGCTACCTCCCGAACTCAGAGATACTCTTGCTCTCGCCTTCTCTTCTCAAGAAAACTTTGCCCACTGGCAACCTGCCTTACCTAGCTAGGCATATCCCTCTTGTTAATCTTCCTACCTCCCGATCCTCCTTCCACAACAATATTGTCATCCTGCTGTTTTGCACTAGCATAGGCCAGTGCTCCTTTTCCTATCGCGCTGCCTCCATATGGAACATAATACACCCCCACCATAAGAAAATCTACCTCTACCCCCCCACCTTCACAAATCTCCTGAAATCCCATTACTCTTCCTCTGTCACATGTCAATGTTTCCACTAACCCCCTCCCATTTACCACCCCACTACACCCTTTTTTACCTAGTACCTCCTGCTTCACCTCTTTCAATTCCCTCCTAATTGTGTTACTGTTTTTAAACTTACTGTCCCACTCTCTCGCACCTCCTGCAATTGAACTCATGTTAATACTGCCCTGCATATTTTGTTATGTCTTCCCCTGCTGTACATGATGACTTGTAATTATATAAATATAGTCCGTACATATTGTTTTCACCTGCTGTTTATGTAACATGATGTCTGTATATTTTATTTGTGCTCCTGTATCCGAGTCATGCCTGAAAAAGGCTTCTACCGCCAGTGTACTTACCCGGTCAACAAAGGTAAATAAATAAATAAAATACACTTAAGAACCTCTAAAGGTAACAATTTCCAGTTGTTTGTTTTCTCCCTATGAAATCTACACATATAGCATAGCTCAGGGCTATAATTGAAATAATTCTGACCACTAAGAGGTGGACAATCCTGAGGGTGTCCTACTAGACTATATGTCTTTCCTCCTCCATCCCACTTGTTTTGCATCAGTAAACAGAATGCTGTATGTTTCTGTTATGCTGCCATTAATGAATCATTCAGAACACACAGAGAAAGGGCACTTCACCTTCTGCTTGTGCAATGTGAAAAAGTTGAGCGCTACAGTATTTCCCTGCCCAGAGGGCCCATCCTCCATAGCGGGGTCCAACTATGCTAGATTTAAGCTCCTCCAGCTACCAGAGGCAGGAGCTCCCTGGGTGTTGCAAAGTGGGCAGTAGCCAGGGTCAGGGACCGAGCATGCCTGGAATAAATCCCGAGCAGGTAGGCATGTTTCCTTTTTCAGCCCCAACCCCCTGGGACATTGGCAGGAGTCTAAACCTCAACACATGCAGTCGTGCCTTACCCAGCCCCTGCTGATATCCCTCCTCCCACTCATGCTGCCGCTGTACTACCACAGTCATCTAGGTGGCAGTTTGGTAGCTGCGCCACAGCCCTACCTGGAGGAAGACAGTGTATCTCTGGAATGCTTGATCTTCCTCCCCTGGCTGGCTCCTAACAGCCTGAGCATGTTCCTTGAACTCTGGTTGCAAGCATCGCAAGCAGTAGCTCTACCCAAAGGCTGGCTCATCTGCCTTGTTTTTAGACTCATACTGTGGGTTATCCTCCAGATCCAGAGTGATGCAGGTTTGCTTCATCAGGACAGTGACGTCCTCTGAGGGAAAAGCTCTGTTTGACCTACCTTCATCTTATAGCTCATCTGAGGAATGGTAATCTCTGTTTTTTTTACATCTAAGCCTGGTTTGCCTTCACTGGAGAGTATTTAAGAGCTTTCTCTGGCGTGCCTGCTGTCTCTAGGACTTACAGTAGCATGGGAAACTACAATGTTTACCGAGGTAGTTTTAAAGGAGTGTTCAAAGTTTTCTTCCTCTTGTTAATGTAGGATTCCTTCAGTGCTTCTATCAGGATGCCCATGACTCTTGCAAGCTTCATCATCATGGAAACAAAGTCTACAGCATTCTGACAAGGAGCTGAACATAATCCCCTTACAGATACTGAGAGAGAGAGACAGAGGAACTTCTGAGGCTTTGGATGTTTTAGATGATGCAGATGGTTCTGCTCTGGTCTTGAGGTTCCCTTCTGTTCCACTGCCCCCTTGGAAGAGCTGAAGGGGTTTTGGGCATCACTTTGCTTCGATGAAGAAGCCCTGTCACAGTCTGGCCAGTAACAAATGGCCACATTGGACTGCAGCCTTGATTTGCACTTTTTACACTTGTGGTCCCTGGATTTGGTCGTCTTGACAGTGGTCTCTAAAGAAGCCATGCTGAAAGCTGTTAAAAAACTTAACCAGTGGCTTGTTCTAGCTGACCCTTGAAATTAAGTAGAATTAGGGTCTGTTTTGCACAAAAGAAAGCAATGCTGTGCCTTTTATCCAGCTTCTCAGATTTCATGCCCCAAATGCCTGCTAATCTGGTTGCTGTGCTCATATGCACGTGCTCAGACTGTACCAGGATGACCAAGGTGCTACTGTGTGCAGGGGTAGTCATTACCAAGATGGTCGCCAGACCAAAAGCACATATGCGAATGTACCCAAGATGGCAGTCAATTGCCCAAGCTCAAATTTTGCCTCCCAACATGGTGCTGCCACAATTGCATGGTCACTAGGTGTGGGAACCCACCAGATTGCTGGCTCTATGGAAGTGGCAACCTAAGCCTCAAAGGACACTCCCTTTCCCTAATAAAACCCTAACTCTTACCTTAAAAGGAGTCTCCTGTGGGGCATAGAGAGGAGATGTCCCCAACAGAACTGAAGGGAGTATGGGAGATAGAAGCCCGGGGTTCTACCTAAAACAAAGAAATCCCTTGCTGCCAGCTGCTTTGTGGTTGCCTGAAGTCCCTGTCGATCTTGAGCTGGAGAAGCCTGAAGATTAAATCTAACAGTGATGAAAAAACAATGTAAAATCCACTCATTGAGGAAAAAGGTGTCCTTAAAGAACAGGGTCCTATTTACCAGCTTGGACAGATTGAAAAAGACTGAGGAAGGTGCATGCAGGGGCATGTCCCAAGACTTCTCTCATACTGTTTGAAACTGTCCCAGCTACAGTAGCAGGGAAGGTTAGCCTATACCAACTGCCTGCTTACAGGGGCCGATACACAGATTGGGGGAATCCAAACTGCTGGTGATGACATTGGCCATGGAGAAATGACAGAGCATTCTCACCTAGGACAGATTGGTGAGACTGAATTCAAATCTCCAAGGCACACTAAAGGTGCGTTTGCCTTTCGGAGTCGAAGACTGTTTCAAAATCTATTGTTGCAGTTGGAGTGGTGGTAGCTCTGGCTTTACGTATATAGTGGAGCAGGGTCAAAAGGTGGTCTGCACCAAGTCTGCCCTTTATGAAACCAGTCTGTGAGGGGTGGATGAGTTGGGGTAAGCATGCCTCATGTCTAGTCACTAAAATCTTAGCTCCCGGCAATGTGTGTTGATTAAAGATACGGGGTGGTAACTAGCACAAGAGGTGGGGTTCTTCCCCTTTTTGGGGAGGACTGTGATGAAAACATTTCGAATGTGGCTGGTAGTTTGCCCGTATCTACGACGGCCCTTCACTTGGGAAGCAATCATCTCTAAGGGCTTTTGCAGAGTGCACAGCTGCTATAGCAGCAGTCATTTTGGATACGGTCAATGGGGCGTCTAGTGCCGCAACATGCTCCGATGCCAAACAAGGAATACTTCCTTTGCTCAGGAAGTGAAGAGTTTTTTTGTGGGTCCATGATCCCCAGTGAAGCATATAGGCTGGCATAAAAGTCCTGCATATCTCAATTAGTGTCCTTCCCCTTCATGTAGAGCTCTCCGGACAGGTCATTTATTTCAGCCGTGTGTCTCCTGGTCTGTAGTTTCTTATAAGCTTATGTGCTAATAGATTTCCAGCCTTATCGCCCCAATACTTGTGTTTATATCTGGCAATGGCCAGTTTAGCTCTGCAGGTGAGCAAGTTAGTTATCTGTAATTTAAGGCCAATAATTTGAGCATCATTGGAGGCTGTGCGGTCCAGTAGACTGCTTCCCACTGCCTTAATTGCAACTCCCATTCCCTCAGGTCTTGCTTTCTCAGTCAGTGTCTGTGCACAGTGTAACCAATTATGCGGTCTATCATACAACTTTTGTAGGCCTCCCACACCAAGGCTGGTGCCACCTCTCCTTTGTTATTAATCTGAAAAACAGGCAGGTAGGTGAAGCTCCCTGGCTCAACATTCTGAAGACTTGGGCCGTGACCTCTGGATGAAATTCACTGCAGCAACTGGGGACTCAAAGCTACGGGGGACATTACAAAAGATGCGTAAAAGTGCCAGGGTACCTCACTCCATATTGGACTGCCAGGTCCATGAGCAGTTTTCACAAATCTTCAAATTCTTTGCACTGCACCATGAATTCCTGGCAGAAATCATTATAGATGGGGATGACAAAACCATAGCATATCAAGGGGCCTCTTTCCTGGGTTAATGCCCAAATCCTCTCTTTGGCTGATAACATCAATCATTTCGCTAGGAACAGGTGAGGTCTGTTCTCCCACTTGGGGGAGAAGATGCATGAAAGCAGTGGGTCCACTTTATGTCAATTAAGGAGTCCTTCTGAACCCACATTAGAATGGGCAGTAATTACCATAGGAAACAAATTGGGTATTTCCCTTCACGCCACTCAGGACAGTCCAAGAAACAGTAGGTTATTTAGTCTACTGCAGCTCTCTAGGTCCTTTTCTGCCCCATAGCTCCTGCATCAGGATACCCTACTGGTGCACTTTTTCTTCCAATTTGTCACTAGCACACTGTGCCCTCCTGATGTGTGTTTCAGTGTTGTGAATCCGATGTTGAAGGCTGTGCTCCATATAACACTGGCATTCAAGAGTAATGTACTCATGATTTTTATGTTGATTGCACGCATGCGCAAGAAACATGTTGCGGCAGCTTTCTCCACAAGCAGGTTGTGGAGGCGCGGCACTGTTGTGCCCAATGCCCCCACAGCCTGCAAAGGTTTGTCCCCCGTGCCCCAATGCCATAGCACGCTGCTGCTGACACTAGTTCAGCCAGTGTGCCACAACTTTCTAAAAAATCAGCCGCTGCAATCAGGGGCTGCCTCGTCATTGCAGCGTCAGCCATCCGCTGCAATGAGGGAGCGACCAGTCATTGCAGGGCGGGCTGTAAAAACCCTGATATTGTTCGTGAACATGGCAGCGGCTTGCCGCCGTGATCACAAACAATATAAACCCGCCCCACCATGCTTAGTTGCTGATGGGGCCCTAATCCCTGTCGGCTTCACTAGCCCTATGTTGATTGTGCCGACGGGGAGCCCACTCCCGTCGGCATTATGTCAAACACCCACCCGCTGATATTGTGGCCGACGGGTGCCCAATCCTGTCGGCATAATGTGACCCCCCTTTACTTGTGTGCCGACGGGGTGCCTAGTCCCCATCGGCTACTAGCCCCCAAAAGCAGTCGGGTGGCATGAACCCTCCTTTACTTATGTGCCGACAGGAAGTCCACTCCCCTGTTGGCATTATGTCAAACACCGCCCCCCCCGCTGATATTGTGTGCCGATGGGGTGTCCAATCCCCGTCGGCATAATGTGAAACCACCCCCTTCACTGTGTGCCGACGGGGTTGCCCTATCCACCCGTCGGCTACTGGCCCCTCCAAAAAAAAGCAGTCGGGTGGCACGCTGGGAGCCCACCCCAGCGTGCCTAATGCCCCGTGAAGAAAAAAACTGTCCCGGGATGGTTTTTCTGTTTTTAAACCTGTGAAATAAGAAAACTGTCCCTCGCAGTCTCCCTGGCCCCCCTCCCACCACCCGCACTCCACCCACTGCGGACCCTACCTCCCCACACCCCCACCCCATACTTACCTGAGTCCGGCACGACAATCTTCTGTGGACCGGGAACATGTCTGCACTCTTCAAAGCCGACCGTGAACTGAGGAAATGCTGGTAAGCTGTATAATGGTAGAAATAGGGTTTTTCAACTTTAATGCACATCTCAGTCATTTTTTAGAATTTTTCCACCAAATTTTCAACATGGGTTTTTGAGACCCCTCCTCATGAACTCTTGAATTGGCATGGGGTTAAATGGCCCCGAAAGGTGGTTTTGCGGTCACTGTGCGGAATCACCCTTCGGGGCCAATTAACGAAACGACAGTGGCAGTGTTCATGAGGTGGGCTCTGAAAAAGCCTATGTTGCAAATTTGGTCGGAAAAATCCAAAAATGACTGTTTTACTTATGCGGCGCTATGCAGTTGCTACGCTCGTAACTTTGCAAATTTACAATATTTTCATGCCAGATTTTCAACAGTGACATTTTGTCACACCTCCTTATGAGCAGTACAGCTGTCACTGTTCACCTCCTGGCTGAAATGTGTTTTCGCACTTCCGACGCAGAATAGCTTGGTCGCTGAGCAAAATCAGTGTTCAGGAGAGATTAAGAAAATGACAGTGACACTGTTCATGAGGAGAGGTCCTAAAATGCCTATGTTGAAAATTTGGTAACGATACTCCATAAAATGACTGTGTTACGAGTGTGTGTTACGCAGTTTGCACACGTTCATAAGTTCGTGAATTTATAACATTTTCACTCCAGATTTTCAACATTGCCATTTTCCCACACCTACTTATGAACAGTACAGCTGTCATTTTTCCCATCCTGGGGCATCTGGCGCAGAATAACGCAGTTGCTGTGGGAAATCACTGTTCGAGATAGATTAAGAAAATGACAGTGGCACTGTTCATGAGCAGAGGTCCTAAAATGCCTATGTTGAAAATTTGGTGACGAAACTCCACAACATGACTGTGTTACAAGCGTGCGTTGAACTGTTTCCATGCACCCTTGTAACTTCGCAATTTTGTAATATTTTCACGCCACATTTTCAACAGTGGCATTTTTCTACACCTCCTTATGAATGGTACAGCTGCCATTTTTCACATCCTGGCTAAAATATGTTTTTGCACTCCTGCCAGACAATAGCACGGTCGCTGTGGGAAATCACTGTTTGGGAAAGATTAAGATCGAACAACTAAGAGGGGGGAGTAACTAAGCTCAGCTAAGCTCTGTCGGGACTGCTGCAGATTTGTTTGTGGGCAGAAAAAGGCCCCAACGCAAGAGCCCAGTACAAAAGGGCAGCCTGCAGCACTGGAGAAACAGAGCAAGAGAGCAAGTGACAGAGGGGGAGTGAGCAAACTCACCGGAGTGCTGTCAGGACTGCTGCGGATTTCTTTGTGGGCAGAAAAAGGCGTCAATGCAGGCAGGGGCCAAGTACAAAAGGCCAGCCTGCAGCGGTGGGAGAAACAGTACGAGCGAGTGAGACGGGGCTGAGTGAGCTCAACAGAGCTCTATCAGGACTGCTGTGGATTTCATTGTGGGAGAAAAAGGCACCAATGCAGGCAGGAGCCCCATACAAAGGGCGCTTGCAGCGCCAGGACAAACAGAATGAGCGTGTGAGAGAGGGAGACTGAGCGACCTCAACGGAGCTCTGTCGGGACAGCTGCGGATTTCTTTGTGAACAGACAAAGGTGCCAACACAGCCAGGAGCCCTGTACACAAGCACAGCCTGCAGCGCCAAGAGAAACAGAATGATCGAGAGACAGAGTGGTAGTGAGCGAGCTGTGGATTTCTTTGTGGGCAGAAAATGCAGCAACGCATGTAGGAGCCCAGTGCAAAAGGCCAGCTTGCAGCGCCAGCCGAAATAGAATGAGTGAGAGAGCTCAATGGAGCTGGGTCGGGACTGCTTCAGATTTCTTTCTGGCCAGAACAAGCTGCCAATGCAAGCAGGAGCCCAGTACACAAGGGCAGCCTGCAGTGGCAGGAGACACAGAACAAGTGAGTGAGGGAGGGGGAGTGAGTGAGCTCAACGGAGCTCTGTTGGAACTGCTGCAGATTTGTTTGTGTGCAGAAAAAGCCAGCAATGCACGCAGGGGCCCAGTACAAATGGGCAGCCTACAGTAGCGGGGAAACCAGAATGAGTGAGTGAAAGAGGGGGAGTGAGTGAGCTCAACGGAGCTTTATTGTAACTGCTGCAAATTTGTTTGTGGGCAGAAGAAGGCGGCAGCGCTGGCAGAAGCCCAATAGAAAATGGCAGCCTGCAGCGCTGGCAGAAACGGAATGAGCGAGTGAGAGAAGGGGAGTGAGCGAGCTCAACAGAGCTTTGTTGAGACTGCTGCAGATTTCTTTGTGGCCAGACAAAGGCGCCAACAGAGGCCCACGACAAAAGGGCGGCCTGCAGCGCCAGGAGAAACAGAATGAGTGACTGACACAGGGGGAGTAAGTGACCTTAACGGAGCTCTGTCAGGACAGCTGTGGATTTCTTTGTGGGCAGAAAAAGGTGCCAACGCAGGCAGGAGCCCAGTACAAAACAGCAGCCTGCAGCACCGGGGAGAAACACAACGAGCGAGTGACAGAGGGGGAGTGAGCGAGCTTAATGGAGCTCTATCGTGACTGCTGCAGGTTTCTATGTTGGCAGAAAATGGCAGCAACACAGGCAGGAGCCCAGTACAAAAGGCCAGCTTGCAGCGCTGGCAGAAATGGAACGAGTGAGTGAGAGAGGGGGAGTCAGCAGGCTCAACAGACCTGTGTCGGGACTGCTGCAGATTTCCTTGTGGGCAGAAAAAGCAACCAACAGAGGCAGGAGCCCAGTACAAAAGGGCAGCCTGCAGTGCCAGGAGAAACAGAATTAGCGAATGACAGAGGGGGAGTGAGCCACCTCAACGGAGCTCTGTCGGGACAGCTGCAGATTTCTTACTGGGCAGAACAAGGTACCAAAGCAGGCAGGAGCCCAGTACAAAAGAGCAGCCTGCAGCACCGGGAAACAGACTGAGCGACTGACAGAGGGCCAGTGAGCATGCCCAACAGACCAACGCGATCAACATTCGGCATTGAAAAATGCTTATTTATATTAGGCGAGTTAAATATAATTTGGGGAAGGAAAAGTGTTTTAAACTTGGAAAAACACCACATTTTGAAGTATCTATGGAGCATTTCCAAAGGTTGGGGTGAGTATCGATAAGCATAAAAAAAAAATATCAAAAAGTATTTCTTAAAATTTGGTGAGTAAAATAGGCCAGTACTCACCTTATCTGGATCACTGGTAGAAGGTCAATGACTGCCCCTAACGAATGCGCTGTAGAAGCTCTGACAGTTGTGATTTCAGTAAGGAGTTCCAAAAATATCTCCTTTATGTCCACCAAGTCAGAGTTACTTTTCCTGCCCAAACCATTCTGACAGGCTAATCCTCGCAGCCTAGATCATGCATATCTGCCCTTACTTCATACATAATAACTGGCTATTTTTAGCACTGAGGAAGAAAATAAACAGCTGATGCAGTAGCTGTGAACAAGCTGTATTCACATGGGATATACCAGCCTGTATTTACAGTGACTGCTGAAGGATTATTCAGGCTTCAGGCTCTCAATGACTGAGCTCTGCGTGCAGGTGGCCATCTTCCTTGGCAGCACACCAGCTCTCCCAAGAATCGCATATTAAACCAACACTACATTATCAATGCAGGTACCACTATAACAACAAGCCTATATCTATTTACAACACAGCATCCTCTAGCGCATTAGCAGTAAGAGTCCAGCAGCAGGATTATATCTTTTTTTATTTTACAATTTTAAACTGTTTTCCCATATTATTTTTAACTTACTTATGTAACCTCCCCCCACGGGCCCCCCTTGTTCAACTAGCAGGGCTGCTCCTCTCACACATGGCACCAACGCGAGGGATGGGGGTTGTCACTACAACAGTTCTGTTTACCAATACTTCTACTTCATAGCCTGCCATCCTCAGACAGGCAAACCAAGTGTGGCAACTACCTGGCTCACACCTGGGGGGCCATTAACCTGGGTCCCTGGGAGAAAACATTTGCTCAGAATTATGCTAGGTCTGTACTTCTGGTCAGAGGCAACCAAGTAAATCCAGACACAGTGGAAGCAATAACAGTACTGTCCAAACCAAGTTGGGATTCTAGAGTGTGGCTTTTCTTCACATACACAGAGAATAATACAAAGCAATGATGGACCCCACAGGGCTACTCCCACTGGTAATGATTACTGAGGTACAGAGCACACACACAGTGAAACCACAGGTTCTGAATGGATCTTGGCACACATGGCCAGAACTGGTACACTTCCCTTGACTAGGCACCCTCGGCCAGTACTAGGAGACTTTCCCATAAAATCCTCTAGGAACGGTCTCTACCACTTCACTCTCTGGTCTTTTATATTCTTCTTCTAGGGTGAGGACAAACTACCCAAACTAGGAAGGTAGCTCTCTGCCAGAGCTAAAACTGAGGAGCTGCCCAGGCAGCAGCCTCATCCTCTCTCTCCACTCTACAGACTACTGAACTCTAACTCAACATTCTACAGCCAACTCCTTGCAGCCAGCATTCCATTGTGGCTTATGCTGCTGCGACAATTCTATGGTGACATCATCACTTCAGCTCAGCTGAGACTGAAAACAGAGTGGGACACTGTGAAATCCATTTAACTGGCATCTCACAAGCTGCCTCTCCCTGCCTGCCACTGATTCTAAGTGCGATTCTAGTAACCCCTGGGAACAAGGGGGTTACACCCACCCTCAGTCAGGAAAATGACTGTCCCCGTCATTACCTACCTGGCACCAGGCCATCCTACCCTATGTGTTGACTACGGGGAGGTAGCGCTACCTTCTCCCCTACCATGTGCTAGGCACAGGCAGACAACACTAAGAGCCCATAGGCCACTGGCTCACACATCAGCCCCAACGCTACGATCTTACTACAGCAACCAGTGACCCTGGAAGAACTGTCCAGAGCACAGCCCTAATAGACCAGCACTGCGGCCTCTATTGCAGGTCTGGACCACAGCATGTCTATCCCCCAGCCCTCTAGGGAAAATCTATCTAACCAAAACAAAACTACTCAAAACAGGGGAACCTCCCTCCAACCCTAGACACCTGCAAACCAAACCCGGAGCTAACACTATACACAAGCATTACACTCCCACACTACCCCAGAACTATACCTGTGGAAGGAAAAGGTTAACAACTACACAGTACTTTAAAAACAACACTTTAAAGCACTGAGGAACTCCGATGAGTCCATCTAATCCTTTTCTTGTCTTCTCTTCTGTCTTCATCAGGATCCATCTGAAAGAGAAAAGACAAAAAAACACTCCAAATCTGCAAACACATTACACAACCATAACCCTTACCATCAAACACTGGAGAATCCCCAAAAATATTTTTTTTTTTAGAAAAAGTAGAAAAGTAGAAAACATCATCATTATGTACAATACACCTTTTGGGGATGGAAGGTCCTAAATGTCCCAACTATTGACAAACAGTGCCCGAAGGCAAGGTCCACGAAAGAGTCTCTCCTGGGCCGGAGCCCAGTGAGGCACAGTTCTTGTCGTACTGTAAATCCCAAAAGGGGAGGGTCTTTGTGGACAGTTCAACAGGCTGTAGTCTGCCAGGTGTGGGTTGTGTATTGCAATGTCAATAAAGTAAGAAAAGTCTGGACTTACCAGTACCTCGAAGAATGAAAAATGGAACAGCACCTGGATCTCCAGCCGAAGACTCTTCCTGGCATCATTTTTTGGATAAAGCTGAGCGGAAATCTTCGGGAAATGACAGAATGGCAGGTCTGGAACTGCTGGGCTGATGTCATCTAGGAGATGGAACCTTGGAACAGGAAAGGAACAGCTGGACTGAAGTCATCCGAAATCCCAGGCGATGAATCAGGAAACAGCTGGATTGATGTCATCTCGGGTTGATGTCATCTGGAAGGCCAAGTGATGGAACTAGAAGGCACACTGCAAGGCTGATGAATCTGGACACACCTTTGGATCCTGAAATACCAGACTGGTGGAACAACATGGGTATGGCAACAACTGGATGGCAGCACTGGCTACCATTACTCTGCTTTCCACTTGATAGGCATGGGCACATTCACAGGAAGCTGGTTACATTGAGGGTAGTACCACAATGGGTCAGGTGCAAGAATTATTACCCCATCTGGGCGCTCATAATTCACATTATGGAAAGTCTTGTTTCCCTTTCTGTCCATAATACGTACAGTGTCTATGGACAGTGTCCTGCCCACCTTCCAAAACTTGAGTTTGTCTCTGACAACTCTGTCTCTGACATATCGAGTTGCACCTGGATGCAGGTCTTTGGTTGCCTCTTCCACTAGCCAGGCTCTTCTGTTTTTCTCAATCTCCTCCCAGACTCTCCGAGGAAAGGACATTCCATAGCTCTCATCTGCCTTCCTACGAATCAGTCTTTCCTCCTTACTACTCTTGGTCAGTTCGCGAACCCCGGCCTGGCTTGGAGGTGGCCAGTCCTGGTTCTGCCAGTGTCGCATACTCAAAGCTACGTAGAACTGGACCCTGCCCCCTCCTTTTGGGGGCAGGGCTGTGGAGTCACCAACTTCTTCTTCTGGTTCCTCCGAGGCAAGAGCCTGAGGCTGCTGACTAGAACCTTCATCGTAAAGATACATAGCTCCCTCCTCCTCACTTAGGACCTGGGCCCAGGAGTGAGCAGTCATCCTCACTCCCAAGACTGTCCACTCTTCACTGGGCGTGGAGGTAGACACCTCCCAATCTAGGGTTTCTCAAACCTCGTCCTCTCCCAGGAGGCTAGGACTAGGACCCTCTCTCCATGGATCCACTGATTCTCCCTCCGCACTATCCATCTGCGACACAGGTGTGGAGACATCATGAGGACTCTGCTCTAGCAGTAAATCTACACCCTCTTCCTTTGTGCCACACTCTACTGGGCCCCACAACAGGTTCAACCTGGTGCTGTGTGCCGCTACTTGCAGGATCTTGAAGCTTTGTCCATGTGGAAGCCAAATGAATCTTAGGTGCACTAGTTAGACCTCGCTTCTCTAAGCACCCTGAACAGTGAGGAATCATGAAAACGTCCCTTTCACCCTTGAGGCACATTATGCATACTCTCACAGGGTATCTGGGAATCACAACATGAGGAGGCAAACTTCCACCGTAGAAACATTTCTCTATTTCTTGCAGCTTGGTAACCTCTTTAACTATCATGATCTGATTAGCGGGATGGTCCCAAAGCCATGACTGTAGAGAAACACACAAAAGTACACTGTTATTACAGAGTTCACTCTACTTGGAAAAGTCTCACAAAATGGCTTCCTGCTGCTGTGTTTACATTACTACCCCACCCTGTAAAAGCCACTGTGCATCCGATTTACTGCATACTGATAAATTTTACTCAAACTGCACAGACTGCACTGTTTTTCTTCCTCAGCACATCTATATGATTTTCTAGGGCTTTACCATTAGCTTTCAATCAGTTTTACTTGCTTAAAGTCACTAAAGCCACAGTATTTCTTGAACAGGACTGCCTGTTTGTTGCAGCCTCTCATACAACTCACAGTCTCTCTGTTTACTCAGAAAATTACACTGTTGCTGAATCCATAATACATGCTCACAGTCTAATGCCCAGAATTCTTGCTTGTGTTTGATTCACTTTATACAGTCCTTCTTTGCAAAAACAATCACACTGTTTACACACAGATCCATCTGGCTTTAGAAAAATCACACAGTTTGAGCTCAGTTTTGCTGAACGGTATTCACTGAATCAGCAGCTGTTTTTTGAAGGAAATTCTCGGCCTACAGCCGATCCTGGAAGGCCTCTGGGTTGAAATGGGCTGGTGACTCTGCCGATTGTCCCTACGAACACCATGCTTTCTCTCCAGTCGACAGGGATATGGGTTGAGCCGATTTAGTACAGAAAATTCTGTTGTTTTAACTTTTAGAATGTTTGCAGTCACCGCGACGATCCTCCTGGCTAGCCAGCTCGCACACCACTCGCTCTCTCCCTCTCTAACACTGGGCAGCACTCTGAAGCTGGCTTGGGGGCAGAACTGATTGCAGTCTCACCAATCACTTGACGCCATGCAAATGAGCCTCTCTCTCTTCTTGTGCTCTTCTCCTCCACAGCGATCGTCAAGCAGGCAAAATTGAAACTGCAAAACAACTTTTTTCTTTTCAGATTTAGCTCCACGGCGGGAGCACTATTTTTAACCATTTCTCATGGCAATTTCTCTAGCGACTCCCCCAGTACACACAGCAAGCATTTTAAACTTTCAGGGCACAAATGTCTCTTTGTTTCCCACAGTTCACATTACGTTTTCTTGTCACAACTTGAAAATTAAAGCTGGCAAACGTTCTTTCTGATGCTGGACAAGGGGCACACATAATTTGGCTTTACAGCTCCTTGGTAAACTTAACTGCCAGACAGCCAAAATGCTAGCCACAACTCGAGCAAACATCTCTTGTTTTCTCCCAGATCCAAAACAAATCCTCAGTGGTGCCTCCATTTTGTAACCTCTCCCCACTGGCCCCCTTGTTTAACTAGCAGGGCTGCTCCTCTCATACATGGCACCAACGAGAGGGATAGGTATTATCACTACAACAGTTCTGTTTACCAATACTTCTACTTCGTAGCCTGCCATCCTCAGACAGGCAAACCAAGTGTGGCAACTACCTGGCTCACACCTGGAGGACCATTTAGCATGGCCATCAACCTGGGTTCCTGGGAGAAAACGTTTGCTCAGAATTATGCTAGCTTTGTACTTCTGGTCAGGGGCACCCAAGTAAATCCAGACACAGTGAAAGTAATAACAGTACTGTCCAAACCAGGTTGGGATTCTAGAGTGTGGCTTTTATTCACACACAGAGAATAATACAAAGCGAAGATGGACCCCCGCAGGGCTACTCCCACTGGTAATGCAGATTACTGAGGTACAGAGCACACACACAGCGAACCCTCAGGTTCTGAATGGATCTTGGCACACATGACCAGAACTGGTACACTTCCCTTGACTAGGTGCCCTCAGCCAGTGCTGGGAGACTTTCCCATATTTCATGAGGCATTATTGGTGACACCCTCAGGCTCACAGAAAATCCAAAACCCCACATCTGGGTATTTTCTTCAGGCACTGGCCAAATGCGCTGAGAGAAAACACAGATGCCCAAACTGAACCCAGAGACGTAAATATGGTTACTTCAGATGGGGGGGGGAAGGGTCTCCCACCTTTGCTTCCAAATTTATACTCTGCCATTCATCTGGTTAATAACACCCTTCTCAGAAACTCTTGTAGATGCTATCTTGAAATGTCTTTCACATTTAACATACTACTTTCTCACACCTCTGAGGTGTCATGAAGTTAAAAGTTTTGTAATTGACAATGTCTCTTCACTAGACCCCCACTCTAGCAGACACTTTTAAATCAGATACGAACTAAAAGTTCTGTACTTGGCAAGTCTCTCTTCGGACCCCATAGTTAGCAGACACTTTTACAAAGAAACAGACTAAAAGTTCTGTACTTGGCAAGTCTCTCTCTGTACAGCATAGTAGGCAGACATTTTTAAACAGAAACAGTCTTGGTGACAGAGTCCCTTTGTCAGAGAAAACACCACAGGAATGCAGGTGCCCCAGGGCTTTTTCCCAACAAAAAGTCTTGGGTACTCACAAAGCAGGTGAATCTCAGGCAGCTTCAACACAGTCCAGGCTGGACCAGGGGATTACCCCCGAATCCTGGAATCTCCCCCCATCCCTCCGGGGATGGGGCACTGGAAAATCCTCTAGGAACGGTCTCTACCACTTCACTCTCTGGTCTTTTATATTCTTCTTCTAGGGTGAGAACAAACTACCCAAACTAGGAAGGTAGCTCTCTGCCAGAGCTAAAACTGAGGAGCTGCCCAGGCAGCAGCCTCCTCCTCACTCTCCACTCTACAGACTACTGAACTCTAACTAATGGGTAGCATCTGGGAACAAGTGACCACCAAACAGTGTGGTTCACGATAAACACAGCCATACAATCAAGCCATACAAAAGCAAGAGTATTGGACTTTAGGAGGGCTGACTTTGGGAAAATGAGAGAGTGCCTCAGAAAAGCACTAGCAAACAGGCAAGAAAGAGGGGTGGAAGAACAATGGGGAGTAATCAAAACAGCCATCACAGAGGCAACAACCCTTTGTGTAAAGCAAATCAACAAAACACAATGAAGGAAAAAAATGCTATGATTCTCAAAAGAGGTGGCAGGGAAGGTAAAGGAGAAAAGGATAGCATTCAGGAAATATAAGGAAACACAGAAGGAGTAGGACAGAGAACTTTATCAGTTAAAGCAGAAAGAGGCTGGGAAGGCAGTCAGAATAGCAAAGGCCCAAACCGAGGAAAGGATAGCCAACTCTGTTAAGAAGGGGGATAAGACCTTTTATAGGTACATTAGGGAGCGATGAAAGACCAAAGGAGGGATACTGAGGCTTAATAAAGGGGAGGGAATGTGGGTAGAGGGTGACAGTGAAAAAGCAGGGATACTGAATGAATATTTCTGCTCAGTATTCACAAAGGAAGAGGAGGGGGAGGTACCTAAACCAAACAAGAGAAACACTCAGAAGACGAGGGTCTATACCAGTCCATTTACAGAAGAAAGAGTTCTGAAAGAACTAATAAAATTGAAGGTGGACAAAGCAATGGGGCCTGATGGGATTCACCCAAGAATTCTAGAGGAACTAAGGGTAGAACTAGTGACACCGCTGACTACTCTCTTTAACAAATCATGGGAGGATGGGGTGGTACCTGAGGACTGGAGGAGGGCGGATGTGATTCCTCTTCACAAAAGTGGGAGCAGGACAGAGGCAGGAAACTACAGACCAGTTAGTTTGACCTCAGTGGTAGGGAAAATAATGGAATCACTTCTGAAGGAAAGAATTGTTGAGTACCTAGAGGCCAGTGGGGCACAGGACCCAACACAGCATGGATTCATGATGGGAAGGTCGTGTCAGATGAATCTAATAGATTTCTTTGACTGGGTGACCAAAGTAGTAGACTAGGGAGGGGCTGTGGACATGGCCTACCTAGATTTTAGCAAGGCATTTGATACAGTCCCACACAAAAGATTAATACACAAGTTAGCCAGCCTTGGAGTGGGTCCCAAGGTGGTAGCCTGAATAAAAAATTGGCTAGATAACAGGATGCAAAGAGTAGTAGAAAATGGAGCCCACAGTGAAGAAAGGAGGGTTACTAGCGGGGTCCTGCAGGGTTCAGTACTAGGACCGGTCCTTTTTAATGTCTTTATAAGTGACACTGCAGAGGAATTGGAAGGGAAAGTATGTCTCTTGGCAGACGACACAAAGATCTGCAACAGGGTTGATACACAAGATAGAGTGGAAAGGATGAGAAGGGACTTGGCAAGGTTGGAGGAATGGTCAGATGTATGGCAGCTCAGATTCAATGCAAAGAAGTGCAAGGTAATGCACCTGGGAAACAAAAACCCAGGGGAAGAGTACACAATGGGGGAGATACTGACAACAGTAAAAATGGAAAAGGACCTGGGGGTAATTATATCAGATGACCTAAAGGTGGGCAAGCAATGTGAGAAGGCAGTAAGGAAGGCTGGGGGGATACTGTGATGCATAGAGAGAGGCACCAATAGTAGAAAACAGGAAGTTATCCCTTTGTACAGACAGTTTGTGAGACCCCATCTGGAGTACTGTGTGCAGTTTTGGAGACTCCATCTCCGAAAAGACATAGACAGAGTGGAGGCTGTCCAGAGGAGGGCAACCAAAATGGTGCAGGGTCTGCACCAGAAGACATACAAAGAAAGACTGAGGGAGCTTAATATGTATACCCTTGAGGAAACAAGGGAGAGAGGGGACATGATAGAAATTTTCAAGTACCTCCAGGGAATCAATAAAGTCCAAGAGGGTAGCATCTTTCAGAAAAAGAGATGTGCAAGAACAAGGGGGCACAATTTGAAGATAGAGGGGGGACGGCTCAGAGGTAATGTGAGGAAGTATTTTTTCACAGAGAGGGTTGTGGATGCATGGAACAGCCTCCCTGAGGAGGTTGTGGAGTCAAGAACAGTGGGGGAATTCAAGAATGCATGGGACAGACATAAGGCAGTCCTAGTGGGGGGTAGGAGGAAGTAAGCTGTTGGTTAACTAGGATCTGCTGCTTAGCTGTTAGGTAGGAAAATGGGCAGACTAGGTGGGTCAAGCAGTCCTTATCTGCCGTCACATTCTATGTTTCTATGTAACTCCACATTCTACAGCTAACTCCCTGTAGCAAGCATTCCATTGTGGCTTATGCTGCTGCGACAATTCTGAGGTGACATCATCACTCCAGCTAAGCTGAGACTGAAAACAGAGTGGGACACTGTGAAATCCAATTAACTGGCATCTCACAAGCTGCCTCTCCCTGCCTGCCACTCAGGGGTGCCAAGTTTTGAAAAATGATGTGGGTGCTCAGAGCATTCGAAGAAAGGCCAGGGGTCTGGGGCTGCCTAGGCCCCCAGAAGCTATAGGATTTTTCATGCTTTGTGATTCATTTTGAGGTGTTTTTGATGTGTTTTAGAATGTGTATGCCACCACCATCAGTACTCTACCACAGAGGATGCAATGGTGCCTTTGGGGGCTCTTTGCTGCTGCCAGGTACTGCAATCCTGCATTGAGTAGGGATTTTCCTTTTTTATCCCCTAATCTTAGAGTTTCTGTAAGTTGTATTTATTTTTTAGTTTGGTGGATAAGAGGACCTCCCAAGACAGCATGACACACACATTTCAAGTTCAGGCAGCTGCCCCTCCCCTTCCCACATGTCCTGCGCTTGCTTCTGCCTGCCTCGTCTCACAACAGAGACAGACCACCAACTAAAAATGTTTATTTGCAAGGAGGATAAGTAGTGACTTGCTCAGCCCTCAGGGTCACACAGTATGCAAGCAAGTGGAAGTTGCTGGAATTAAACTCAGGCATGCTCAATGTACCAAGCTCTGTGTCTGTGGAGTGCAACTCTGACCATGTGGTTCCTTAAACCTCACAGAGGTTCTCTAGGCAGCAGAAAACCCCTTCCCTCACACACTGCCTGTCCAAGTATCAACACACAGCCAAGGCTGCCAAAAGTGCAAATTGATTTTCCTTTTTTTAATACTTCCCCTAATCCTGAGTTTCTTTAGGATTTATTTTATTTTTTTAGATAGAGTGGACAGGAGGACAAGTGACCACACCAAGACAGCGGGGTATGACCTGTATCACACACTTCAAGTCCAGGCAGCAGCCCTTCCCATCCTTTCACAGCCCACACTGCTCTTTCAAGATTCTGAATACATTGGTTGTTACCTGCAACCACCCTTTGCTGTTAATGGAACCCCCCTTAACAGGAAATTATAGGTTTTAAAGTCAGTTCCACACTGCTTATTACTACCCCCAAACACATATGTTTGTTTTCTTCTAGGCTAGCACACCCCCAACCCCACCCCACAAATCAACAGTTTTTTTCTTTTATTTGCTTTCTGGAACAGATTAACAACAGCCACCTCATACTTAAATTTTGGCTGCCTGGCCCAGTTAACCCCACACACACACACACATACTACAAAATACCTGTAAGCTTGCTTAGCTGTGTTCCATTATATTTGCTATCACTGGTATTTTTGTAACTTCCATACCGGTAACAGGCTGTCAGGCTAACAGCAAATATATTAACTTGTCAGCTCCACACTGCTTGTTTTCTAGTTACGTGGCCTTCTAGCCACCAAAATTGTTTCTTTCTTCTAGCAGCAAGTTTGTTTTTCTGTCTAGCCCCTGGGCCCATCCATCACCAAAGTCATATTCCACAAATCAGCAAAAGTCCTGGGCATTTTGTAGATGCAGCAGCCTGCTGCTTTTATGAGTTTGGCCTTCTTGACCCAGTTAACCAGCTCTGGTAACCCCCACCCCCCCAGCTCAAACAAAAGCTGTAGAATACTGCACATCAAAATGTGGAACAAATGGCCAAATGTGGAACATCTCATCATATCACAAAATAAAACTCAGAGTATTGTTTAAATGTGTGTACTAATGTTTATGTTCACAAAGTTTTTTTTTGTGTGTATTGAGCAACACATGTTTTACATTCACTGTTTGGATTTCTGCTATAAAATGTTAGCTTAAAAAGCTGGACAGTACACACTCAAATCTCAATGTGGAACTTACAGAGGGCTTTCCTGAGGAAATGAGGAATTATTCCTCGCAATGTGGTACAGTTGAGAGGTATGCCCCCCAACCCCTCACAAAAGTACACCCCAAGTCCCCACCATGTCTGGACCAGCCAGAAGCATAAAAAAATGCTGACACAAAAATACCGATGCAGCTGGTATCCACTCCGTCTCCGCTGTTTCAGAATTCCGTGCGCGGAAAGGACTAACTGATGCATGATGACGGACAGGTTGAGTCGGAGCGCATCGACTTATCGCAGCACGACCAGTGAGAGCACAGCAAAAGCCGAGGAGCATCGAGCGAAACTTCAATAAGGGTGAGTTAGCGTCAGTCTGCAGGGTGGGGCCAGTGTGCAAGGGGGAGGAAACAAAGCAAGAAAAAGAGCCTATGGTATAGCTTTTTCACAATCAGGGTCAGCCACTGGGTGGGGCTAGCATGAGAAGGTAAATGGGCGGGTGCCTTTTTAAAAAGTGACTAAACGGAGGTTTTTTGTGGGTGCCCATAATGACTTTGTGGGTGCTGGGGCACCTAAGCACCTGCGCAGTCGGCGCCCCTGCTGCCACTGATTCTAAGTGGGATTCTAATAACCCCTGGGAACAAGGGGGTTACACTTATGTCCCACTTATGAGTACAAAAAGACACTCCAGGGTGTTGGCAAGGCTAGATAACTGTGCTTCTATTGTGCTGGTCCTCACTATGCCATACGCGGGCAGTTATTTTAGCCAAACCGACACCCTGTTGTGTCTTATTGCTCACTCATAGAATTAAATTGTTAATAAATACAAACAGTTTCCAGATCTCATACTCAACCCCATTATATATTTCTTTTTCATTCCACCCGTGTGGGTACGCAAAACTCAAAAACAGATATTGTCTCTATCACTGTGATAATATGCTGCACGGGTGGAAGTAGGGTTTTAACTAATTCTGCAAATGTTATCAAGCAAAAATACACACATTCTGGATTGGACTCCTGGTAATTAAAGACAAAACAGCTGACAAATTAGGCTGCCTTTTGTACTGTACATTTAAGAAAACATTATATGGTTCAAAAAGACAGGTGCTTGTTAAGGAATTAACTGCAACCACTATGAAAAGACAAATTCAGGTCAGTCATGATTATTTAGTACCTTGATTCCCTTTAGACTGCTCATCTTCTACATCGAGTTCCAAGAGGCCACATTCTGCTGTGTCTATCAGCAGCAAAGGAATTTCCGTGTCTTCAGTTGAAGCAACTCCTGGCAAATCCCTATCAATTATTTGAGCATCTGTTAGTAAACAGCAGTAAAAATATGCTCCAAGAGAAAAAGGAAAAACTAAAGTGAATACAATTCGCTCATCTTTTCATTCAGTTTTATAAACAGCTCTTAAACACCTTTTTCTTTTACTTTATGAAGTCATTCTTCTATTTTGGGTTTTATTTTTAATATGATTCTATACTGTTCGGCAGTAAACACTGCTTTCTTTACCAACAATAGTAATCCCATAGTTTTGTGTAAGAGAAGGGAGTAAACAGAATGGAAAAAGGGTGAAGCCCAGATGGTTATGAATGGGGAAAAAAAAAAGAGGGCTAACTTCTAGTACCTCCTGGCCATCACGTCGAGGACATCCTTTAGCGGATTCACAGTGCCATGTGCCAACGGCACCTCTGGAAGAGTTGATGCTAGTCCTCATGGATCTTGGGGACATGGAGCCCTGTGTCCAGCATATCTGGATGCAGAGTTCTAATATTTTTGTGCTCCGGACATGTCAATATGCCAGGATGCAAAAGCTGCATCCTGGCACCCACCTGGACTGTAGCAGGATGATTCAAAGGGCACCAGCATGGAAAGTCTTTCACAGTTCTCTTGGGTCCCAGATTTTTTATTTTGGTAGTCCTAAACCCTGAGAGGAAATATTACCAAGAGCACTGAGTCACCACTCCGTTCCCTGCATTGCCCTTGGGTGTGTCAATACTCAAGTAGGCCCTCAATCCCCAATCAGAGGGACATCCTTCATGGCTTGCCCTTTTCCTTCCTCAGCCAAGCCTGCTTAGTGAAAGAGTCAGGATAAGGAGGTAGTGGTGGTGGTGGGGTGAAGGAGGAGCCTGGCTTTACCCAGGGTCTCTCATAAAACTAGTACCCATCTCACCACTTCTCCAAATATTGAATCTCTTTTTGCTTTTCTAAAGTAATGTTGGAGATGGCTGACTATAATCAACTGCCAATCTCAACATCAACAACCTTGTGGACAGATTCCATTCTTGTTTCTACCTGGGCTGGAATGCTAAGACTGCTGATCTATGTAGTAAATGTTATCCTCAGGGCTAGGCAAGGCAAGGCAATGCAAATTTTATTTAAAAGATACCCAATCCCTGGGGCTCTGGGTGCCATACACAAGCCAGAAAAGAAAAATAAACAAACATACCAATAGATAGAATAGTGTTAAATATACAGCTGTGATAGAGTAAGATAAAAACTGCTTGAATAAATAAATAAAAATACAAACCTGGGACAAAAGCTGTTTCATCAAGGTATCAGTATCCAGGCAGAATTTAAAAGACAGGGTCAGGGAAAGCTTGATTAAATAAGAAGGCCTTGAGGCGGGTCTTGAACGTCTCTACTGAAGGGACTTCCCTTATAGCTGGAGGTAGCGAATTCCACAAGACGGCACCGGCAACACTAAAAGCTCTGTCGCTGTCTGTTTTTAAACTCGTCCTAGGAATTGCAAGGAGGCCCCCAGAGGGGAAGTGGAGGAAGCGGACTGAAGCAGCAGGTGTAAGATGGTCCGCCAGGTAACCAGGGCCCAGGTCATATATTTTATTTTATTTTTGTTTAGTTTTTGTTTACCGGGTAGATGCACTAGCCATAGCAATGACTATTTTCAGGCACAACCCAGGAGAATACAAAACAAACTTCTGGATAAACAACAGTAACAGTACATTCTAGAAATAGTCAAAGTGATGTGTACATACAAGCAGGTAGCATACATAGGTAATAAAGTATATATTAGCACTACCAGTGTCATGACTTCACCAATTTTTTTATAGTTTCACTCTAGATTTTCAACATTACCATTTTTTTACACCTCCTCATAAACAGTACAGCTGTCATTTTTTTACATCCTGTTCAAAATGTGTTTTTGCACCTGCGGTGCTAAATGGCACAGTCACTGTGCAAAATCACCTTTCGGCTAATGAACTGATAGTGTCACTGTTCGTGTGGTAGGGTCACAAAAAGCCCATGCTGAAAACTTGCGGAGTAAAAATACCAAGAAATGCCCAGGGCATTCGGGTTTCTAACCATAACACCCTGCTCTGTAGGGAGTGACAGGCATCAGGGGTGTGACTCGGGATTGTCAACAGTAATGCTCATGCCATTCCACCCCCATCCTGCAGCCAGTGACAGATATCGAGGTCTGCCTTTGACTCTTCATCCCCAAAGTTCACTCCATTCTCTTATACTGTGCCTATTTCAGCGTATTTCCTTATGGAATGGGGTGAGTGTAAAGTTTGAAAACCCCAAGGTATACCTCGACTCTTGTCTGTGTCTGCAGGGTAGGGTGAGGTGAAATGGTGTGAGCATTATGGGCAATGACCCAAAGGCACACCCCAATGCATGTCCATGTCTCGGGGGTGGGGGTTGGGTTGGCATCACTTCAGTACTTCACTGACATTCCTATTCTGTCTGTCTGTGTGTCTCTCTATCTATATGTCTATGTAATTATCCATCTTTTTATTAATTGCATGTATCGCTATTTTTACCTATTTCTAAAATAAACCTGCATACCACATTTGCCTGCACTCTGAGCACATACTTATGAAATTGTGCATATTTGTACTCCACTTCTACGTAGCCCTCATACTTTCCTAATATTCCCATTATCACAAGCATAACTACCTTGCCCTTATCAAAAGCGACCCCCTCTGAAAGTTAATATCACATTTTCTCTAAGAGTCCATCATCATTACACCTGACTTCCTGACATCAACACATTGCTTTAAGTGTGGCCTCCAATACTGCACGCAGTATTCGAGGTGCGGCCTCACCAAGCAGTTATACAGAGGGAGTATCACTTCCCTCCTTCTGGAGTTATCCCCCTAGCAATGCATCCCAGTATCATGTTGGCCTTGACCGCTGCCCTCCTACAAGTCTCCAAGTTGTTCATCTTGACATCCACCACCACCCCCAGGTCCCTCTCAGCCATACAGCCATAGCAGCAGTACATTGCATAGCAGATATAAAATGTCAATAGACAGGTCATGCAACAGATGTGCTGAGCAGTTACTGAAGCAAGAAATGTACAGCTGTCATGTTTTACATCCTATTCAAAATGTGTTTTTGCACCTATGGTGCCAAATGACACAGTCGCTGTGCAAAATCTCCTTTCAGCTAATGAACTGACAGTGTCACTGTTCATGCGGTGGGGTCAAAAAGCCCATGCTGAAAACTTGGAGTGAAAATACCAAGAAATGCCCAGGGCATTAGGGTTTCTGACCATAACACCCTGCACTGTAGGGACTGACAGGCATCAGGGGTGTGACTTGGGATTGTCAACAGTAATGCTCATGCCATTCCACCCCCATCCTGCAGCCAATGACAGGTATCGAGGTGTGCCTTTGACTCTTCAGCCCCAAAGTTCACTCCATTCTCTTATACTGTACCCATTTCCATATTTCCTTGTGGAATGGGGTGAGTGTAAAGTTTGAAAACCCCAAGGCATACCTTGACTCTTGTCTGTGTCTGCAGGGTAGTGTGAGGTGAAATGGCGTGAGCATTATGGGCAATGACCCAAAGGCACACCCCAATGCATGTCCATGTTTGCGGGGTGGGGGTGGGGTTGGCATCACTTCAGTACTTCACTGCCATTCCTATTCTGCCTGTCTGTCTGTCTGTGTGTGTGTCTCTCTCTCTCAAGCTGTATGTCTATGCAATTATCTATCTTTCTATCAATTGCATGTATTGCTATTTTTACCTATTTCTAAAACAAACCTGCATATCACATTTGCCTGCACTATGAGCACACACTTATGAAACCGTGCAGATTTGTACTCAACTTCTGCGCAGACCTCATACTTTCCAAATATTCCCATCATCACAAGTATAAACTACCTTGCCCTTATCAAAAGCGACCCCCTCTGAAAGTTACTATCACATTTTCCCTGCTAACAGTCCATCATTATACCTGACTTCCTGCCATCAACGCATTTCTTAACTATAACTTATGTCACCTCATGGACAAAAACCATGTTTCTCTAACAAAAAACAAAACAAAAAGAAACTGTAAATAATCCCAAGGCTGAACATATACTAGCTATTACTTTTTCATGTATTGCCACCTTCTGTACCATCATGTGGATTTGCATATGTTTCCCATGATGCTTTGCATTACTGGGGTATGTGCAATTATGTTTTCTTTAAAATGTGGCTTTCAGGCCAATATCATCCAGGATAACACATACATAAGTGGCATTTGCTCTGGGGTTCTTTTGTAAACCTATATTGCTTCCTACTCCTTCCATTAAAATGTACACCTCCATATATTATCCTAATAATGTGTATGCCTTCCTTAGAACAGAAACTAAAACAAATCTTACTACTTACAAATCAGTGTGTTGTTTCTCCATACCTCCTTAACAATTCCACACAGCTTCACTAACTTCATTATGTAGCCATGGTGGATCCGACCAGAATCTGTTTTTCTTACAACATCTTTCGTTAATGAGTGGCTTAGAGCAAAGAGTTTACCTAATTTAAAATGTTTCTATGCTGCACACTCCAGCGTTAAGCACTCATGACTGTATGCCATTCTAAGGAACCTTTTTCCTCTCTCTAAGTTCAGAACTGGAGAACTAAGACCTGGAGTTATAGAAGGCAAACTTTTTTTTTTTATGCATGGAACAGCAACTAGAAGAAGATTTGTACTTGTACAGTCTGGCTGCTATGATTTTTTTATTTTTCTTATAACAGACCACGTAATGTTTGTCCAACAAATATTCTGGACCTAAACAGTCCAGATATGTGTCAAGGGTATTAGACACTAGCATATGATTCTTGACTCCTGCAAAGTTTGTAGCCACCTGAGATATTTCCATTACAAGATGACATGAAGTCGACAGGAAACGTAAATTTACAAAAAATGGACAGCATGTTGAAAAACAAATGGGAGCAGTGCAAAAACCAAACTGAACTGAAGCAACAACTAAATGAACTGGTAAGCAGATCAAATAACAAACTGGAGCTGAAAAGGCACAAAGAAGGAACTGAGGTAAACAGTCTCTTTGGTTGACAAGAAACAATTAAGGGTTGGAAAGAATCCTTGAGAGGCACGGGGTGGGGGGGGGGTACAGAGTATATGAAATTGTTCAAATTTAACACAGAAACATAAAAACATAGACTCTGTTGGCAGAAAAGGATTGGTAGTCCCATTAAGCCTGCCCCTTTTCCCTGCCTATTCCGACTCCTCTGACACTATCTGGTCACTGGAGTACCTCCCTTTCCTTCCTCTACCCAAGTTGTCCCTGTGTATAATAGAAACACAGACTCTGCAGGCAGAAAGAAAAAAAATACTCACCTTAGTAATTATGTTTCTTCTAATGGAGTCTTGCTGTATTCTGACAATTGCAGTGATTTCCAACCTTTGAACTACCCCGGAGAACAAATAGTTAACTTTCTACGCAGGGCATAGAATGCTGAGCTCGAGCTCGGTTGAAGTCTCTGTCTGGAGTGCTTCAAACCTAAACCGTCAGATTCTTACGAGCCCAACTAAACTAAAGATTCTATGTGGAAATTGTAAACAAATTCTTACTAGCCAACTGGCTGAAAAAGTTTTGGATTCCCAAGGAAGACTCAAGTCAGGAAACCCAAAAACAAAACCCAATGTACTATAAATAACAATAATAAATCAGCACCCAAACAAAAGGAGGAGGGTGCAAGCAAAAAACACCCCTGGGGTGCAACACTGCACCTGCCCACCCACTTCCCCAAAACAGGTTCTGAGAGGGGAGGCAGGGAGGGAGGGAGTGAGGTCAGAATACAGCAAGACTCCATTAGAAGAAACATAATTACTAAGGTGAGTAATTTTTTCTTAAAACAACATGAACTCTTGCTGTATTCTGACAATTGCAGACTACCAAGCAGTACCTCCAAGGAGGAGGGACAGAACCTACTTTGGGAATAGGCTCTGAAGTACTGCTGTGCCAAACCGAGCATCACTCCTAGCCTGGATATCCAGAGAGTAATGCTTGGTAAAGGTATGGACTGTTTTCCAGGTGGCTGCTTGACAAATTCCTAAGAGAGGGATATCCCTGGCAGCAGACAGGGAAGCAGCTGTACCTCTTGTGGAATGAGCCCTCAGGCCTTAGGGTGGAGTCTTTCCCAGCTTTTCATAGCAGAATTGTATACAAGACACAATCCACCTAGCAATAGATCTTTTGGTGGCAGTCTTGCCCTTCCCCACTTCTCCATAAATGGGGAACAACTGGAGGGAGTCAAACCTATGACCCTTGGTACACTCTATGTAGTAACTAAGGGCTCTTTTGACATCTAAACTGTGTAGCCTCCTCTCTCTCCTGAGGAAGAATGATCAGTGAAGAAAACAGGGAGAGACACAGACTGGTTTAAATGGAAGTCTGAAACCACTTTGGGCAAGAACCTTCTATTGGTTCTAAGGATCACTTTATCCCTGTGAAATGAGATAAAATCAGGTTCCACTGACGGGGCTTGCAATTCACTGATATGCCTGGCAGAGGTAATGGCTACCAAGAACACAGTTTTCCAAGTCAAGTACTTAAGCTCTGCTGAAGACACAGGCTCAAAGGGGAGTTGCATAAGTTGAGCAATGCAAACATTCAAATCCCAGGCAGGGGCAGGATCTCTAAAAGGAGGATTGGTGTGAAGCAATCCTTTAAAAAATTTACAGAACATAGGATGGGAAGATAGTGAGGAAGACTTACCCACAGACAAAAACGCAGAGACAGCTGACAAGTGTACCTTGAGAGTAGCTGGTCTGAGGCCTAGGCCATTAAGATGGACCATATAATCCAGAACCGTAGCCAATTCAGCAGTGCCTGGAGAAACATGTTTTTTAGAACACCAAATGCTGAATCTTTTCTATTTGGAGTTGTAAGACTTTCTGGTGGAGGGCTTTCGAGAAGCCTTGAGGATATCCAGAACCCCTTGAGAAAGATGCAGAGCTGCAAACTCTAACTCTTCATGAGCCATGCTTTGAGATTGAGAGACTGAAGATTGGGGTACCAAATCCTTCCCTGAGAGGATGTTAACAGGTTGTAATTCCTGGGAAGAGACAGGGGAAGATGAACTGCTAGGGACAGCAACAGGGGGTACCAGTGCTGTCTGGCCCAATCTGGAGCAATCAGAATCACCTTGCAAGGTTGAGACCTTATTTCTACCAAAACTTTGAACAGGAGTGGGAAGGGGGGGAAAGGCATACAGAAACTTCCCTTCCCAATTCAGAATCAGGGCATCCAGAGGGACTGAGCCCAGGACTGGAGGTCTGCAACAAAAAAGATGGAGTTGGTAATTGTCTGGGGCTGCAAAGAGATCTATCTCTGGAATGTCCCACCTTGAAAAAATCACTTTCAATGCCTTAGGGTCCAGGGACCATTCATGATGGCCCTGAGAAATCCTGCTCAGTGCATCTGCTAGCACATTGTCCTTGCCTGGAAGGTGAACTGCTACATGAGAGGTTTTCAGGGAATAAGCCACGGACCACAACTTCATGGCTTCTGTGCACAAGGCCGTGGACTGAGTGCCTCCCTGCTTGTTGATGTACTACATGGTGGTGGTGTTGTCTGTTCTGACTTGAACCACCTTGTTCTGTACTGACTGTGAGAACGCTTTTAGAGCCAGAAAAACTGCCCTGAGCTCTAGAAAATTGATGTGGAGAAGGGACTCTTGGGGGGACCACAGCTCCTGGGCACTAAGGGACCCCAGGTGGGCTCCCCAGCCCAGGAGAAAAACATCCGTGGTAAGGACCACTGAACAGAGCTGAGCAACAAAAGGAACACCTTGTCTTAAATTGTCCTGATCCTGCCACCACTGGAGGGCTTGGATCAAGGTCAGAGTCACTGGGATCAGTTTGGTAAGGGAATCCTTCTTCTGAGACCAGAAAGCTCTCAGGTGGAACTGAATATCCCTCCTCTGGAATCTTGCCCCTTGGACCACTGCTGTTGAAGCTGCCATGTGGCCCAAGATCTGGAGGAAATGCCTTGTTAGTCGAGATACCCGAAGGCTGAAGGAAGAGGCTAGTTCCATAAGAATCTTTGCCCTTTCTAGAGGAAGAAAGGCTCTTGCTCTGAGTGCGTCCAGTTCTGCCCCAATAAAGGTAAGAAGCTGGACTGGTTCGAGAACTGACTTGGGAAGGTTGAGAAGAAATTCTAGAGAAGTGAGCACTTGCTGGGTCACTTGCAGATGAGACTTGACTTGGTCTGGAGACTGATCCACTATTAGCCAATTGTCCAGATAAGGAAAAATGGAAATCTTTTGCCTTCTTAGAAAGGCAACTACTACTGCCAGGCACTTTGTGAAAACCCTTGGTGCTGAGGTTAGGCCAAAGGGCATTGCTCTGAACTGATAGTGGCCTGAGGGCAACTCGAACCTGAGGTACTTTCTGTGGGAGCACCTGATGGGAATGTGAAAGTAGGCATCTTTGAGGTCCAGGGAGGCTAGCCAGTCCCCTGGCCTTAGAGAGGGAAGGATTATTTCACTAACAAATGGCCGGGTCAGCCGAACCAAGCCACACTTTTACAAGTTCCACACAGAAAAACAGAACAATTCCTATCTAGTACTCACGGAACCAAAGACAGAGACTGAACCGACTATGCGGATACTTTTTTCGGTTTAAAAAACGACAAAAACTGAAAACTTTAACCGACTTTCGAACCGAGCTGAAGGAGAAATCTCCGGAGCGACCGTGAGGCGGAGTAAAGAATCTGACAGTTTAGGTTTGAATCACTCCAGGAAGAGACTTCAACCGAGTTCGAGCTCAGCATTCTATGCCCTGCATAGAAAGTTAACTATTTGTTCTCCGGGGCAGTTCAAAGGTTGGGAATCACTGCAATTGTCAGAATACAGCAAGACTTCATGTTGTTTGAAAGTACTGTTAGGCACATCAACATTTATTGTGTGGCTACAGCTCAATCCACACTGAAGCACCATGCTCAAATTTCTTTGACCTCAGGCACTGGTGTCAGGGGCAGAAATACATGAAAAGTCATGATCCATAATAAAAAAAAAAACAAGTTAAATTCTATTACCCTGTTTGTTCTAGTACATACTGAAACATGGCCTGATTCAATATAAGCACAAATTACTGTTCATTAGTTACTTACTTTAGGAGGTGATCTGCAACAGATGGATCTGCTGATAACCGCCCTTCGTACATTTGTTTTGAGGCCCACTGCATTATAGAATTGTGCATTCTGTACTGTACAGTCAGCATCTTCACCACTCTCTCACCACAGTTTTGAATTAGACGCTCCATTAAAGTTAAAAGAAAGCCCTTTAGCTGCAGCCCTACATCAAAAGAGAAATTAGAAACAATTCTACAACTGTACGAAAGATTGAGTAAATAAAGAAATGTCACATCGTATGAAATTTTGTGACAGCAGTAATACCACTGATTTTGCAACACTTGTCTGAAAAATTGGCATTTTATTGTGTAATAAAGATTTTGACAAAAACTAACAGGAAGAAAATGGTTTGCAGTTAGAAAAATGAAAAATAATACTGAAAACCTTCTGCAAGTTGCACCATTTTTCCATGCAGTAATCAGACTATCTTCTATAAAAGCCATGCATGAAACAATATCACGAAAGAGTGCATTACTCACATAGCAATACTGGACATATCTGAACAGAAAACTCATTATTATGCTACACTATCATCACTACAGAGTTATGCAAACTAGATGTAAGGAAAAAACATGATCCTCTCAGCATGAAGTCAGAGCTAACGCTATAGCAATTTGTAAAATAATGTATCACAACCAATATTAGAATCATGATCATAATATATCATCATTTTTTGCTACATTTACCAGAAATAAATTTGTTCAAACACATGAAACCATCCAGTGCTGTTTTTTTCACATCAGTGCTATC
Organism: Neoceratodus forsteri; assembly: GCA_016271365.2. Classification (NCBI taxonomy): domain Eukaryota; kingdom Metazoa; phylum Chordata; order Ceratodontiformes; family Ceratodontidae; genus Neoceratodus; species Neoceratodus forsteri. The sequence continues at coordinate 641,656,562 of CM028133.1, forward strand.
TACTAATCGTTAATAATATACAATAGGCAAGAATACCCTGTTTATGATACTATAGAATTAGGCAATTTTGTTGAGGTCATGGTTCACAATGTCCTACCACAGTACAGTGTTTCTTTCTGTTTTTGATCCTCGGAAAATCAGAAACAAGCTAGCATGTGCAAGACCTTTTCTAGATAAACGGGATGAGCAATGGGCTGTAGTGGGACAATCATATTTATCACCAAATGTAAGGATAAGACCGCATAACTCATGAGTAATTAAACTATATTTAAATTATTTCTTTGAAAACTGGTAACCAAGAAGAGCACACTGAGCCAAGGCTCATTTTCAGGTACAACCCGGGAAGGGGAACAATGGAAGAACAGTCAGCACAATACATAATAACCAGCCAGTCGAAAACAACAAAAGTTTGTACAAATTACAAGAAATTAAAAAAAATGAATGTGCAGAGAATAATGTGAGGTTGGTACACAAAAAGCTGAAGCACACACAAGCCCCAATAATAGTAAGATCCAGAGCATACGAAATAAAATGATCTTTATTACAACCAGTAAAACCACTTGACGCGTTTCGGACACAAGTCCTTTATCAAAAGGACTTGTGTCCAAACGCAAGTGGATCTAAGATTGTAGAACAAAAAATCATTTTATTTCATATGCTCTGGATCTTACATTATTGGGGGCTTGTGTGTGCTTCAGCTTTTTGTGTACTGGCAATTGAATTAGCTGTTAAGCACCACGTTTGCCTTGTGCATGGTTCGCAAGTTACAAATAATGTGAGGTTACAGCTCAATAAGAAACACCTAACAAGTGCAAATGCAGAAGTGACAAAAACATACACTGAACAAGACAATACTGAGAACAGTCGAGTGATCTGCAGGGCAAGTTATAGCCTGACCTCGTAATGAAGGAAGAAACATGAGGTCATGAAGAAATGAAACCAAGAGCAGGTAGTGGGGAACCAGCCGACTGCCTTACTGGTACAGTTACGGCACAACAGGGTAAGTGTCAGGAGGAAGGGTAACAGAACAGGTGGGGTGGGGTTGGAGGTTTTTAACTGGTGCCTGAGGGTGTCAGGCGATGGAGAGAGGCAGAGGTGGTTCCAGAGTGAGGGGAAGTTGATAAGAGAAGGCTGACAGCCCAGCGGAGGAGCAGGGGTGAGGATTGTGGATGTGCGATGGTCCCTGGAATGGAGAGAACAGGAAGCGGGGCAGTAGGGAGAGGAAAGAGCAGAGGTAAGGGAACTAAACCAGTATTTGGATATGAAGGCAGTACAGTGAGCCTGGCACGGAGACAGCAGAAGATGATGGATAGGGATGAATATAGGAAAAAACGATGGGTTGTAGCAAAGCAACAGAAGGAGTTGCAGAGGGTGTCCAGTCTGGTAAAGGAAATGGAAAGGGTAGTGTCTTAGATCACATCTGTGTAGCCGAAGACCAGGAGCTCCATTTTGGTAACTAGCTCCCTGCGTACATGCAGAGAAAAGCAGTCTCAAAGATGTGTGTTTTATAAGTTTTTTCCTTACTAGTGGAGATAAATGTGATTATCTCCATGCAGCCTATAAGATTTACCACTTATTAAATAACATTATAGAAAGTACAGTGTAAGGCCAGGCCTAGTGGTGTGAAGGGCTGAGGTGCTGGCGCCTTACCTTCTGCCACATCAGTGACCCATGTTCAGTGGCGAATGCAGGTTGCTGGGAGTGGGCTGGGGAGGGAAAAGATTGAGCATCTGGAGGACAGCTCTCCTCTCTTGGGAAGGGCAGAGTGGCATTTCCACCGAATAACTGCCACCAGGTGGAGGCCTAAGGGTAGTGCAGGTTCATGGGCACCAAAGACAGGAGGGTGCTGCAGGACTCTGCAGCGTGTGCACACCTCCACGTGTGCATGCTGACATGCGTGTCCCAGGAATGGGGAAGAGTGAAAAAAAAATGGTTGGCATGGGACCTGTAAAGCCCTGTCTATCTACCTCCATCCCGCACCGCTGTCGCCCGGTCTCTGGCCCAATCTAGATGTGGTTCGCTGGGTTGGGGAAGAATGGTCCTCCCCTTCCTGGCCTCGCTACAGGGGGCAATCCTTGGGGGATCCTGGGCTGGAAATATGAGAGAAACGAGATGCAGGACAGGAGGGGGCAGGGAAGGATCGAGAGCCTGCCTGTGCTGACCAGAGGAGAAAAAACTAAATGGGAAAAAAAAAGAAGGTACAGTCTATAAATAAACTCTAATATTTAACTGTTTCTGCTGGAGTTCAAGTGCTGAAAGCTTTGAAGGCCGCAAGGCATCTGTGATGTTAACAAGTATTGTCAAAGCTGTGCTGCCACTGATTAAGTACCATTATGACATACATATGTAAGAAATAAAAATTTAATGTTTAATCATGTATGTGAGACACGGAAAAAATTCATACGGTTCATAAAAACAAATTCTCATACATGCATTAGGCCTACATAAAAGGACATTTGCTTGTCCAGAGATTACTACAAGTTAAAAACAATGACAAGTCACTTAACCCTTTGAATGCAGCTGCGTTTTCCATTTCGACAGTGCTGGAACCAGCTCGAGTTGTTCAGGGACTTTGGTCCAAGCTTCACAGATTGCATACGCAAGGGTTCATTTGTAATGTTCCTTTTAGCTCCAGGGATCAAAATGTTTATAGAGGCAGAATATCACAGCATGTAGTTGCTACTGTATACAGGTGTTACAATAAACAAACTTTCCGTGCCATATGCTGTATATCCCTTCCGCTTTGCGACTCCGAAAGTATGTGTGTTACATCATGTGTGTATAGCGTCTATGTTAACCAACAAAAAGTATCACACTAGTGGTCAAATGATAAAAACAGTTACATGCAGCTCCATGCAGGGAGTGCATTGTATCAGGTGCTAATACATCACAGAGACACATGTGCATGGCCTGTCCGCTTGCCCATCCTGCTCCCATGCAGGTGACCAGAGTTCAGGAATGAATGTGGAAAGCCGGCTGGGTGGCCTGGAGCAAGGATATGGCGATGTAGTGTGACAGTGCTCCCAGACTGGGGAGAGACTGCACAGCATTCCACCACACAGGTAGGCTCTTGCAGAGGGCCAGGGAACTTTCCCCTCACAAAGTGTGCTGTGCATATCAAGGTCAGGTCAGGACTACGCGCTGCGTCAGAGAAGGAGGGTGGGCAGAAAACCAGGGAAAATGGTGCTGGCAGGATGATGCCACTATCAAACCACAGACAGGGCTCCAAGGACCAATGACTTGTGAGTCACGGGGGGGGGGGGTCGAGGAGGACGGCCCTTCCCTTCCTGGCCCTGTCACAGGGGAGAATGTAGGTCCAGATGTAAGTTTCTGGGATGGTGGGTGACTTGTGCAGCAGAAGGGGGTCAGACATAGCAAGGAGAGAAAAATCTGCATGGCAAAAAAAAAAAAACTACACAGCGACAGAAGCCGAAGGTCAGCAATTTAGCAATAAGTGGAAAAAATGGCTTACCACTTCACACTGAACAGAAGCACTTTTATTCTTCATTCGGGAACCATAAAATTATGACATGCTGTTTCCAAATGGCTGCCATCGCATATGGACTTAGAGTAAGCATCCAAATGGTTGACACCAGTAATGGTGGCTGGTTCAAAACTCACAGCAAAGTATTTATTTTACACCATTGCAAGTACATTAGGTAGAATAAACAGTAGTGAAAATACTGCCAAACCAAACTGGACACCGACACCACAGACCGTCCTGCAAATGCTACGCTAACATTTCAATGTCATCACATATGAAGTCTTCTTTAGATCCTGAACTCTTCAAAGTCCATGCAGAAAGAGGCATACTAAATACTAATCCCAAACACTCGAGGTGGCTACTATGGGACACTTTTGGAGCGCAAAATGAAAGTCAAATATCCAGAAAAAGAATCCGGCTGCCCAAAAACTTCTTGTCGCAAAAAACAAACTTTTCCATGTTAAGTTCCGTTTATCAAAATATTTATTAATCACATTAATAAATATTTTAATAAATGGAATTTAACATGGAAGTTCGTTTTTTGTGACAGCCAGATTCTTTTTCTAGACACTAAATACTAAAATGTGTCCACTGCAAGGAAAAGGAGTGCTGAGCAGATGGCACCCAACCTGGTAAGAGAACGTCCGATATAGAAATGGAAACCCTGTATCGAGACACAGCAACTGCAGCAGAAGCCATTCAGTGTGAAAGTGCAGTGAGGGAAGGGCTAGATGCAACAAGCAGTCAACAGCTGTATGTATTTAGAAAAAAAAAAAAGTCCCACATGTGAGGAGGGGGAAAATGAGGTATGACTGCAAGGAGTCACAGCAAAGGCAACCAAAACAGACCAGATCAGAAGGGGCCACCAGAATCAAGTAGGTCCAGGCCACCTGAAGAGGCTGCAAGCAATCCAGGAAGAGTGGCAGGGATTAACCAGGAGAGGGACAACACATCCATGTGTCCAGGAAAAAATGCCAGAGCTATTAGCAAGCTGTGAAGAGCCTGGGATCCTAGGACATGGGAGTGTGGAACCACTGAGGGAGCTGTAATATGGAGGCGGGGCAGTGGCACAGATAAATTGGTTACCAGAAAACCTGCAGAGCAAATGGGGTAAAACCGAAGACACCTAGTTGATATGAAGCCACAATGAGGGAATAAGCTCAGGCCAACAGCTGCACCGGAGCCCTGGAAAACATGGGGGTAGTACCAGCAGAAGTGATGTAGTACATGATACCCCTGCAGGAAAAAGGTACAAAAGCAAACACACTTTGATAATAGGGGAAGGAGTGACCAAAGATATACCACTCAAATTGTGTGAAATTAAATATCAACAATCCGAAGTCTGGCTCAGCACATATATCACCCAGCCAGAGCATGACTGGGAAATACCGTGAGTAAATACAGCCAGGAAGCACCAAGGGCAGGACTGGAAGGTGAGTTCGGGAGCCCAACAGAGGTAGCATGTCAGTGCATCAAACTCTGAAAGTGCTGCACCATGGCATAAGAACGAAGGGCAGGGAGGGAGCCCAGGATGAGGACAAAGACTCCCAAAGTGAAGTCCAACCCATGGGGCAAGGCAGCAGAGATTGTAATACCACAGTAGTAGAAATCAAGGATGGCATCCAGTAGCAGGCTGTAGTGAGCAGAACCTAGAAACCACGGAGGAGTACAAAGCATGGCACATAGTAGGGCATGTGAAAGGCAAAGTAATGACCAAGCCATGGTGAACATACCACCTGAAGCAGGGCAATAGACCTGAAGGGGCCATTTGGCAAACTGACCACAAGGGACACTAGAGACCAACACCACAGGCAGGGCCCCATGTTTACTGCGGCAAACTGGACCTACATTCTGCAGCACGACCTTATACTTGCTGCAGACTATGAGCAATTTTGCGGCGATTCTGCAGCAATTCTGTGATGAGCTTTGCATTCTCTGGCAACTCAAATGAGCCCCAAAATAAAATCTAGTTACCCAGAAGGAATGCTCAGAAAAAGGCAGCCTTGGGCAGTTTGGCAGATGCACAGGCAAGGCAACGTAAATCAATTCTGGCATCATGATTTGGATCGAATGTAGAGCATGGGGGAATTGAAAGGTTCTTTATTTTTTTTTTTTTTACTGCAGTCTGTTTTATTGTCCCATGGCTCCTTCCCGCCTGCCCAGTGCTGGTTTACCACAGCTGTGTTCCTGAGAATGTCTCCCCCTGCCTGCCCAGTTGCTTGAAGACCAGTACTGCCTGGTTACAAACCAGTGCTGCTCCAATGGCTCGATCCCACCCACTCGCTTGCATGAAGTCTGGTGGTGATGGTTTGTACTGTAACACTGCTCTAGCTGCTGCTGCCTCCTGCTCACGCAGTTCAACACCGTTGATGTCGTTTGTGTCAATGCCACTTGGTTTCCATATCTTCTTTTCCCACTCTGCAAGGATTTACTGTGAGGCTAGAGAATAGCTGGACCATTTTACATTAGTTAAGAGGTCCAGAAAGTCTCCCATTTTTTGTCTGCAATAATTACTAATACGTTTTCATTCCACAATTCTGCAGATGGCAAATAGAACCACCATTCTTTCTCATGAAACAGACTTCCTGAAGTTCCCTCAGTGTTTAGAGAAGGCCATATTGGTCATAAGCTTCAAGGCTGAGTGCCAGTGGATTGGAAAGGGGTGGCGCCACTCACTACTACAACCCGGGGGGATGGATGTATAATGGAGCTGCCAAAAACTCACACTAATTCCATTTTAAGCTTGCTCACAATCATTTTAGTCATTTAGCTGGGGTTTCCAGTCGTGACAGCAATTTTTACTGCACCAAAAAATGCTGTTTCTGTAGCAGAGGCTTGTTTCTGCAGTAGGACCATCTTTTTGTGACAGTTGCTGCAACCGCAGAATCACAGAAAACACGGAGCCCTGACCACAGGCTACTGAGTATGTCTTAACCACATAAGTCAATAAAACTGCCACACCAAAGCCAATGGGAGCAGAGATGAAAAGGCAGGCACCACATGGAGCATTCAGGGCACCACAGACATCAATAGATGGCACAGTGCACACAAAATGAGATCCTAAAGACCATTCAGTAACAGGTACAAAAACCCTAAAACAGACCCTGGCAGGGTGATGGTAATTGTATGGCAGGACACCAGATATTGCAGAGTCACCAGTCCAGGAACAAGATATTAGCTGTGTCAAGTGGCCAGCGTCAACATGATCAGACATGGACAGCTCAGAGAAGACACCTAATAATCAACAGGGTTCCAACATTACCATAGGAGGAGCAAACAACTCTGCCCATAACTGGAAAATTGGAAATGTTTAGGTGAGGGAACTCTCACATCTAGATTTTCAGGTGGTGGAATTCTCCTTGGTAGTGAATGGAAAAAAATGACAGAGGTGCAGGAACTCTCAATCAATTTTTTAAGAGGTGGTAGAGCAACGGTTCTGTGGGCTCTGGCCCAATTTAACTCCTTTTGCCCTTAACAGAAGATGGGGCAGAGAGGTATCTGCAAACGCATAAGCAGAAGGAAAGTGGGCCATTAAAAGCACAACAGCCTCAGACACCCAAAACGCAGTGCAACGTTTTAAAATCAACCCACAAACAATATGATGTTTAACTTATTAAGGCCAGACCCCGCACTTCGAAGAGCAGGACCAACACCCCAACCCAAGCATCAATGGTGGGGATAGAACCTCAAGGAGAGCCAGTGGGTCCAGGATCAAATGTGAACAGGATAGCATGAGCCCAGGCCGCATCTGTTATAGCAATCACAGGGTCAAGTCCTCAACAAATGACACCATGAAAGGCTAGAGGCTCCTGAGCTATGAGTAAAAAAAAAAAAAATAGAACTTTTGGTTACAGAGACGGTACCAGAAGGTGCTAGGTGAGGAACACAACAATAACTATGTTACAGTCAACAACAAGCCCAACAATGGGCAATAGGCCTGTAATTATACCTGAGCAGGAACCAACGATCAACCAGCAAGTGATAACCGATTATCTGAAAGAATGGCCAGAGATGCAATTGACAGTAGTACCAGCAGTGTGAAATATAAAGCGGGCAAAGGTCCAGGAAGCCTTGACAGCACTGACAACAGCACCAAGGGGGGCAGTGATGACAAGAAGACTGATGACAGCAAGGGTTGCAGCTGATTCAGAAGAGATCCAGAGTATTTATTGGGAAATAAACCACAGCATTTTGGGAGGTTTAACCAAATGAAAAGCAGACTTGCAAACTGTTGTCCTAAAAATGGCCAGGCAGGCCACCACCCAGAGAACTATACACTGCCTCGCACCAAAATGGCAGGAGGAACAGTGGCAAGGGGAAAGCAGGTATTCATGAAGTCAACAAGAACACTAATGGCAAAGTTGACAGTCTCTGGAGTAACATGGAGTCATAACAGTAGCAGAAACAGCAGTAAAGCGAATTTGGATGACGTCCTGCAATCAAAGAGCTGTGGGACAGTAAAAGAACCCAAGTCATAGCCTGCAAACTACTGAGGCTTCATAGTGATGGTTGGAACAATACAAACAATGTTGACAACAAGAATGCTGATGTATAGATGGCAACAGTATCTGGAGTAAAATACAGAACAGAGCCAAAATAGCAGCAGGAATGATAACGCAAAAGCAGGCTACAACCAGGTAGAGAGATGTGGGTCATCAAAATGACCTGATCACACAGCCAGCAACTGGCCCTGGAGTCATAATGACAGTCATAGCAGCTGAAGATGACAAGAACATCAACAGAAAAGATAGCAAACAATCTCCTGAGTGAAACAGAGAACAGAACCAAAAACTACAGCAGAGGCATGGGTAGGACAGAGCCAGCTGATGACCAGGAAGCAAAGAGCAGTGGGCCAGCATAAAAACCCAAGCCCTGTGCCAGCAATCAATCCTGGAATCAAAAAGACAGTTGGAGTTGCAATGGACGCCGAGAACTCCGCCAGAACTTCCCCACATGTGGAACTCAACAGCATACCACCAGGACCCAGAGGGGGAATATCAGGAATGATACACAGTCAGTAGAATGACAGCACAGCCAGAGAAAATGGCACAATGCTGAGGCGGCCATGCAGTTCCCATCGAGGGAGCCTAACAAGAGGAGAAGTTGGATCCAACGAGCACCAGTGGAGCTTGGTACAGAAGCAGGCCCAGCAGCAGTAGGAAGTTCAGAAAGAAACTTCTGTTTACTGCATGCCTTATAGACAGAAAAAGAGCTAGTCAGAAAGCAGCAGTGAAGCAGAGATGAAAAAGTAACAGCTTCATCGACTACAGTGGCACTAGAAAATGTTATGTTATTCTAACAAGTGTCGATAAAACAAGAATACTTCCGTGATGGACACATGAACAAACAAAACAGCCAGCAGAAGAAGGTCTTATGGTCTATCTAGTCTGCTTGACTGTGGTGCCCCCATTCAGAGACTACAGTGGGCCTGCCCCCCCAACTCTGACTCTACTCTTTGTCCTATCCCACCCTCTCTTGAACTGCCCTTCACTGTCTTTTGAGTGACGACCTCAGATGGGAGTTCATTCCACTCTGACACCACTCATTCTGTAAAGTAGTGTTCCTGACCTCCTCCTGGAATATTCCACCCCCCACCAGTTTAAGACAGATCCCTCTGGTGGTTTTGTTATCACTGAGACACAAAAGTTCCCCAATAACCACCTGGAATTTGGCAAAGGCATTTCTTCAATCTGACATGAAGTTGATGATGGGAGAAATAAAACAGAGGAGGTATGGGGCTGCCCACACTGTACTGCATCAAAAAACAATACATGCAACAATTCTGCATATATTCTAAATGCACATTCCCCTCTTTATTTCTAAGGACAACTGCTTAAAAATACAGCTGCCTAAAAAAAGGATTCTTGTCACTTAGACTTCATCTGTTTCTGCTGCCTGTCTACTTGTGACATCATAATCCTCGATTTATGAACCATAACTGGTTGCGGTGGAAATTATTATGATGTCACCAAACAGGAGATTATTACATCATGTCTAGACAAGCAGCAGGAGTAGATTAAGTCCAAAGGACAAGGATCCTGTTTTCATATAGAAACACAGAATTTATTGGCAGATAAGGACCACTTGGCCCACCCAGTCTGCCTATTTTTCCCTGCCTATACTGTCACCACAGACCCTACCTGATCTCCAGCTACTGCCACCTTTTTCCTATCAAGATTCCTTTGTGCCTATCCCATGCATGCTTCAAGCCCACCACTGTTTTTGCCCCCACCTCCTCCACCGATAGCATGTTCCAGGTCTCCACCACTGTTTCAGTAAAGAAGTATTTCCTCATATCCCACCTAAATTCCCCGCTTCCAGCTTTATTGCATGCCATCTTATTCTCATGTACTTTCTCCTCTGAAAAATACTTCCTTCCTGTACCTTATTCACCCCTGTGTGGATTTACAAGTTTCTATCATGTCCCACTCCCTTCCAGGGTGTACATATTGAAATTCCTTAGTCTCTCCACATAGGGTTTTCAATGCAGCCTTGCACCATTTTAGCCCCCCTTTGGACAGCCTCCACCCTGTCTATGCCTTTCCTGAGATGTGGTCTCCAGAACTGGACACAGTACTCCAGGTGGGGTCTCACCAATGATCAATAGAGTGGTAACTCCAGCTCTCTCCATCTGCTGGTGACACCCCTCCTTAAGCACCCCTGCATCATGCTGGCCCTACCCACTGCTTTGCTACACTGTCTCACCACCTTGTCCTGTTCCTGTTTAGAGACTGTCAATATGTTCCCTCCCCCAGCCATTTTATACTCTGCCTCTGGGCTTCTGTGCCCTAGGTGCATGATTCTGCACTCTTTTGCACTGAAACCTAGCTGCTATATCCTTGACTACTACTCGAGTTTTCTCATGTCTCTACACATTCTCTCCACCCTCTCTGGAGTGCCTACCTTTTTGAAGATTTTGGTGTCATCTGCAAAGAGGCATATCTTCCTTTCCAACTCTTCTGCAATACCACTTATCATGACATTAAAGAGGACTGGTCCCAGTAGTAAGCCCTGTGGTACCCTGCTGGTCAATCTCTCCTCCTCAGAGTGAGTGCCTTAACCACCACCCTCTGTTGTCTACCATGAACCAATTTTGTACTTAGTTTACCACCTGGAAACTCACCACCAAACTGCCCAGCTTCCTTTTAAACCTCCTATGTGGTATGGTGCCAAAGGCCTTGCTAAAGTCCAAGCAGGCCATGTCCACCGCTCCACTCATATCCATTTTCCTGGTCACCTAGTCGAAGAAATCGATCAGATTCATTTGACATGACCCCTCCTCCCCGTGAATCTGTGCTGTCTTGAGTATTATAACCCACTAGATTCAAGATACACCACTAGCCTTTCCTTTAAAAGTGTCTCCATTAACTTCACCACCACTGACGTCACACTAGCCTGCCTACAGTTGCCAGCCTCCTCCCTGTTGCTGCTTTTATAAAGCGGAACATCTACCCTCCTTCAGACCTCTAGAACCACTCTGGTTTCCAATGAGGTGTTGAACTGGGCTGTCAGAGGTGCAGCCAGTACCTCCCTGAGCTACCTCAGCACCTTTGGGTGTACCCTATCTGGTCCAATAGCTTAATCTTCTTTCAGATCTGCAAGTCCTTTCAGGAGTCTTTCTTCTGCAAATGGACCAGTGTCTACTTGCCTCTCCCCAGTATTTCTGCAGTTTATATGTAGTTCATTCCCCTTGCCTTCCACTGTAAAGACTGATATGAACTATATAACACATATTTCCTTATTTCTCCACACATAGAAACAAAGAAGGTGACAGTAGACAAGGACTGTATGGCCCACCTACAGTAGTCTGCCCCTTTTCCCTACCTAATGCAATACCACAGACCCTAGTTGATCTGCGGCTTACCCTCTCTTCCCTACTGCAAGAGTACTCTTAGGATTGTTTTTAAATTTTTGTTAAGCGCTCCGAGCCTCTGAGAAGGAGTGCTCTCTCTATATATCTATTTATCTATCTCCAATACATTCTTGAATTCCCCTATCGTTTTTGGCCCCACCACCTCCACAGGGAGGCTGTTCCAAGCATGCACTACTCTGTGAAAAACATCTCCCTCATGCTGCCCCAGAGCCTACTCCCCTCTAGTCTCATATCATGCCCCCTTGCTCTTGTACACCTTCTTTTCTGGAAGATGCTACTCTCCTGTATCTTGTTTATACCCCTGAGGTACATGAATGTCTCTATCATATCTCCCCCCCCCCCTTCTCCTCCAGGGAATACATACTGAGGTCCTCTAGTCTTTCCTCATGTGACTTTTGGAGCAGTCCTGGCACCATTTTTGTTGCCCTTCTCTGGACTGCTGCTTATTATATGTAAGTATTGTTTGGTTTAGTCTGAGCTAAACTCATTCTCTGGGTTGGGCTCATTTCCAGTTTTGCTACCTATGAATGTTAAATAACTTTGTATAAAAGAACATATTAGCTAGTATATGTTTCTTAGTATTAACTTTAAATCGAAAATGATTAATAAGCTGAAATAGCTGTATTTCAATCATTACTATTGTCTGAAGTTTTTAAACTTAGAAGAAAACAGTAATGTTATTTGTAGATGTGCCACAGATTACTGTTTGCGTACATTTCTTTTTTTTTTTTTTATCATTTAACATTTTCTCCTCTGCAGCCACAGTCGTACTCTACATCCAGGCACCACTCCACTCCGCCGCCGACCCCGAAGCTCGCATGCCCAGCTAGCAGACGCAACTACACCTGCGAAAGGGGCCCCTCATAGCCCCCCGCAATCGGCGAGGAACCAGTACTGGCACATGCTTCCAGGCATCGTCAGCTGGTGCAGCTGTGGCTATCAAGCTGCCTCGGACCCGTGCTGCCACTTTTCCCTTGTTCTTTCCCCATTGGGACCACAGCGAACTCTGGTCACCGGCGTCGCACGAGATGTGGTGTCCAGCGCCTCAACCCTCAGCGCCACCGGGCCAGCCCTGCATACATTTTTTATGATTTAAAAGGTACCATGAAAAAGATTTATTACTGTACTTGAGCTGTGCCTGCTACTCACCTTCATAAGGTGTTGCTGGCCTTGCACTTTTTACATCTCAAAGCACAGAAACAGCAGTACATACTTTTAAACAGAGAAGAGAAAAAGGAAATGGTCTCATTAAGTTTTTTTTAAATACTTTAATATACTGTATGGATGGAGAAAGGGCTGAAACTCATCTTACATAATTCTAAAAATATGAACTGAAAAGTGCAAACTGCTTATACCACTTTATTTAGCTGGATTAAGCTCGATTCTTCTTTGACCAGATGCCAAACTGTTTTAAGAATGAAAATGCATATTAAGGAGAGAAGAAACTTCATAAACCATTAAACATAAGATCTACATTTTGATAGTTGCCATTGTTTAAGGGATTCCATTAAAAAATGTATTTTTAATTGTGTGTCTTGTTTCATATTTAAGTTTACTGAAGCATGTTGGAGTCAGCCAATGATGAATGAATTTCTGGGCAGACTGGGTGGAACAAGCAGCCCTTTTCTGCTGACAGTGTCTATGTTTCTATGTCACTGAATCAAAATGTTAACCTACTCTTTATAATTAATACATATAGGGCAGCATATTGGAACCTCCCCATAAACTAATGCGTAAAGGGCTGCATGTTTGTGTTAATTTGCATGAGGCACAAAAAGAGGAGTAAATTAAACCTCCCTTTAACACTGTGGGCTGTGCAAATAACAGGGGTCGATCTTTACATTTTTTTACTGGCCTGTGGCATGGTGCAAGCTGCCTTGGGCCAGTGCAATCGTCTCCCAACTTTCCCGGCTTGGCTTGTGCAATCTAGCCATATTCAGTAAATGACCCTTAAAATGACTTTCAAGAGAAACATGACTCCTGTCCCCCCGCATCAAACTCCTCCCAGGTCATCATGCAGCCCTCCAAAATCATTTTTAGCACTGAAACTCCTCCCTGGTTGTTGTAGAGCCCTCCGATAGGTGAGAAGTCCTGATTTCACGCCTCCGAGTCCAGCTGCTCACTTCACATGTGCCAAACTAAGTGTTGCCATGAACTGAAAACACAAAGGAGGAAACCGGCGGTCGGACTTTAAGGAGGGAAACAAGTTATTGCCCTCTCAGCAGCAGTTGTTTACTGGGACAGAAGGGTCCCATGGTAGTGCTAGTCTTTATTCTGGCTGGAATGTGGGCAGCAGGTGAGTTTCGTAGTTTGGAAGCCAGATCCTTCATGGGCGTTGGACTGTGAGGAATCACTGGTGCCAGGTTTCCTTTTTCTGATTTGGGCATTTGGTAGGTAGGATGGAGGGAAGCGACGGCACAGTATGTAAACTGATATTGCTACCTTAAGTGATGAGAGAGATAACATTTTGTACATTGCTGTTCTTGTAGGGGAATAAATAAAATAACACGACTGTAGAACTGTGGCTTGTGAATGAATGATCGAAACCGCTTGCTATATCTAACGGTATACTCGATACTGTATGTTATGGTCAGTATAGTTTTAAAATTGTATATTTATATTACATTTTTATACTGGTAGAAACCAAAGTCCGTGCCGTTGTGGGAAGCTGTTGCAAATGTCCCTTGACTCTGTTTGCTGGCAGATCTCCTGTTTATTTTACAAAAACAAACTTCTATAAATTTTGATCCCTTGTTGTTGCGATCTTTGCTTATAATTTCCTAATTCCTGCAATTTTCAAAATGCTTAATCACTTTCAGTTGTGGTAGTGTAGTGATGTGTGGGGCTGCTTATGATTTGTTTCACAACTTTAAAGTGGTCATGCTGTTCTCATATTATTTTGATGAAGTAGGAATTGGCTGTACTTGCAATGTTGGTTACCTGCTGAATTCCCTATTTAATCATGTTTCTCTTTTTCTGGTACTGTCCTTGGAGATCATTCTTGGCAGTATAGTTTTTGTTGCTGTTTGGTGTCTGAGCCTGTCTTGCTGCCCCTTAGTCGCTTTAGCCATATGCACTATTCTCTTTCATGGTGTTCTTTTTTTTCTGTAACTATAATTTTTATTAAACTTTTTTTTTCGCATTCAGATCACATTACAGTAGGATAAAAGCACTGGTTACAGGGTGTGCTTACAGTATATAGCGTTCTTCTTGTATACATCTACATACAGGATACTATCTCAATTACAGTCACTTCTCTGCTGTACTCAAAGGGGGATCAAGGTGCAACAGTATACTACATTATCAGGGGGTACAATTCTCCATATCCTCACCATCTGCCTCCCGTTACAGCTTTTAAACAAGTTTGGAATCTATATGCTTCATTTAATATGGTTTGGTCCTGTGTTGCTTGCTAGGGGGACAAACCCTGAGTCTTTAAGCATTACATGAATAATCCACAAGTTCCACCTGGATGAGCATAGTTCTGCAGCATCCTTGAGCCTGTGTGTAATTTTCTCCGTTCTATGAATTTGGTTTACCAATGCTCTCCATACTGTCAGTGTGGGAATCTGGGGAGTCAGCCATGCTTTAGTAATTTCTTTTTTTGTTGCTAGCAGCAAGATTGCCAGTAGGTATTGTGTGAGCGGACCACGAAGGCACTGTGGCAATATATAAAACAGGAACATTCCACTTGTTAGTGTGATAGGGCTGCTGTACAGTTCATTTAGTTCCCCCTATAGTGACTGAAAAAGGGCGCCAGTTTGGGGCATGATCAGAATATATGCGTGTGGTGTGCATTACTCTCACCACATTGCCTCCGGCAAACTGCAATTCCGGAGTCCTGGTAATGAGCAGCAATGGCTGGGGTCTGGAAAAATCTGATGTGATACTGCCATGAAAATTCCCGCCAGTAGTATGTACTTGTTATTTTAGCTGCCAATTGGCAGGATTTGTGCCACTGCTGTAGTGTTAGGTTTTGGTACAATTCTGTGTTCTACTTCTTAAGAATATATTCAGTGGAGTCCCCCAGGGTGCCTGTTAGGGATTTACAGAAAGTGGAAATAGCATGTGTTACTACTCTGGACTTAAGAACTGAGGTTAATAGTGTGATTAGGGGTGGGTGGGCTTCTGGGCACCGGGTGCCCAGTTGGAGATTGTCATAAAAATGATGCAACTATAGGTATCTAAAGAAGTCGTTCTGTCTCAAATTATATTCCTGCTTTATTTGAGTAAACATCTTAAAGACTGAACCAGTGAGTAACTGGGCTAGGTAGTGCAGTGATAAATGTTCCCAGGTTCAGAACGTGTGATCTGTTGGCACTGGGTGAAAATTCTCAGACTGGGAGATAAGGTAGAGTAAACTCAGAAAATGCATTAGGTGACAGGATTTCTGAATGGTCCTCCACACCTGTAGCTGTTGTCTGAGACATGGGTTGGCCAGCCACTGTCTTTTGGATGGCGGATCCTGGTACAGTGTAGCTGTCAGGAAATTCCTGGTAGGCATTACTGTATCTTCAACCTCCCTCCATTGGGCTGGGGTGGTGCCAAGAAATCAGTGTGTTATAAATATGAGATGTGAGGTCCGGTAATATTGTTTGAGGTCTGATAGGGAGAGTCCTCCCTTTGCCCTTGGGAGAAGTAGGGTGCACAGTTTAATTCTAGGTCACCTACCTGCCCACATGAACTTTGAAATTATTTTGTTCCATATTTTAAACAACTGCATGGGTAGAAAAAGAAGAATATTATGGAATAAATACAGGGCCCAAGGCAGAATCACCATTCTAATTACTTCTACTCTTTGGGTCAGGCTTAGTGGTAGAAGAGTCCACCTGGCCAAGTCATGTTGCATTTGGGTGCAGAAAGATGTGTAATTATTCACTTCAGCATTCTCTGCGGTGTGGGACAGGAAAATACCAGAGTACTTCAGCTTGTCTAGATCCGACCGAAAAGGGAATCGGGACTTAAATTCTGGGATTGGTTCAAAATGAAATGAGAGCACATCAGTTTTGGCAGCATTGAGTCTATATCCTGAGACTGTCCCATACCTTTACAAGATCTGGAACACCACAGGTATTGAGATTGTGGGATTATCTAAGGACAGGAGAACATCGTCGGTGTACAGTGCGATGCGGTGCTCCACTCCCTCTATGGGTACGCCTGTAATATGGGGTGATTCCCTGATTGCCTGTGCTAACGGTTCAACATACAGGGCAAATAGGCCCGGTGACAAAGGGCAGCCCTGTCTTGTTCCTCTTTGAAAGGGAAAGCTGCCCCAAGACATCCACACAAGCTTTAGGGGATGTGTAGAGGTTCTGTAGGGTGGTTATTATGGGGATGGGAAATCCCATCTTTCATAGGGTGGCATAAAGAAAGGGCCATGACACCCTGTCAAATAACTTCTCAGCATCTAAGCTGAGAAGAACTGAAGGAGTTCCCCGGTTGTGCATTATGTGGGTGAGGTGCAGAGCTTGGCGGGTATTGTCAGCAGTCGGTCTCGCACTTACAAACCCAGTTTGCTCTTGGCCTCTCAGATTGGGCAGGAGTCTATGAAGTCTATGGACCAGGATAAACATAAGATATCTGTAGTCCATGTTAAGGACTGAAATGGGATGGTATGATTCACAGGCCAAGGGGTTCTTATCTGGTTTTAACGATGACTGATATGGCCGCATAGGACCAGCTTGGGGGGGTCTCCTGAGATAACTCTGTTAAAAGCTTATATCAACAATGGGCCGACCCATGGTGCCGTCACTGTCCGATCCCAATCCCTCAGCATCCGTGGTCTCTTCTGGGGAGCGAGTCCTACCAGATCTTCCTTTCAGCATACTGATTGCATGTAGTTACTGATATCTCACCTCCGATTAGTTTTATAGGCTTTTTGTTAAAATTAGTCCTGGTGAAGATGAAGCTGATGAGCCAGGCTGCTTCCGTGGGCATGACATCACCAGAAGTCCCTCTTGCATAGTGTTCTGAGAGCTGGTTTACATTGCATGACTAGGAATAAGCAACAAAAAAAATACTTTTGCAAACACCTAACTTTGTCACTGTGTGTTTCTTTTAATAAAATATTAACGTTAATGTTGGGGCTAGTGCAGTCTCTGGGGGGCCAATGCAGCTGGACCATCATTTTCCCAGGTGGACCAGTGCAAAAAAAAGTTGTGTGACCCCTGAAAGAAGTTGCCAATACACCTCCTGTGAGCTCAGTGTAAAGCTAAGAAATTCTATTAGACTTACTACCATTTCTTTTTCTGTCAGCTACATCTTTGTCAGTGGAAATACTTAAATGGGGGTACACATGCACCCCAACTAGGGATCTCTGGTACAGTTATAGCTCTAACAAATCATGCTCAACAGCTTGGAATGTTGTTGTCCTCAGTGATCCAAGGCTCCATTTGCCTCAGTTAACATATACTGTGATGCAGCAGAAACTAGCTACCCAGAACACTACCAACTATTAACGACAACCAATGACTCTTGATATTCTCAGCGTAAATAAAGGAAAGTGTCTGTATTACCTTGCCAGAGGCTGAGATGCCATTTCCTCTCCTAGTCACTGTAGGGAGAGGAAGTCTAAGTGACATGTCTTATTATTCTGTCATGTATTTCATTCTGAATACAGAGGTAAAGATCACTTTGATGCTTCCTTTAATGATTTTTCCTGAGACAAGAACTGAATGGTTCTACAGGAAAACAGGAAATGGCTGATCGCGTGCCTGTTAGTAGCCAATAATAATCAACTAGTACTGTTATTCTGATACTGTCAATTTACTGAGAATCTCCAGTCTTCAACATACCTAGATAGCTATGTCAGTATTTTCCAGGAGAATAACAATGGCTCCTGAGTTAGGCTCCACTGACAACCCTGGAGCTAACTAATAAATACATTTTGTTAAGTCCAATAACATTTCTTCTTCCTCTGCTGCTCCACGTTATTAATTGGAATACTTACATATGGGTTCAAAGGAGCAGTATCCATTAGGAAATATATGAGAGGCAGAATACTGACCCATAAGTAACCCCACAGGAATAAATTTTTTTGTAATTACCTTTTGATAACTGCATGCAGCACCCTTGCGTCTAAAGGCCGCATCAGTTGAACTTTGTAGGTCAAGCCTGTAGTGTTTCCAGAAAATGTGCAGGGATAACCAAGTGGCTGCCCTGCAGAGTTCTGATGCTGAAGCATCAGCCTTTCCAGCACACAAGGCTGCCATACCACTGGTGGAATGTATTCAGATAAAAGCCAGTGCTTTCAGCTTCGCCACCAAATAGAAAAGTAGGCAATGTAACCAGAAAAAGGCCATTGGTCCACTCAGTCTTCCGCGTTACCCTATCCTACCCTGAGACCTATTGTCTAGATAGGGTTTTGCCCTCACTTTGTCCCTTACTCCCTTCAATACTGCTACCCTCCGAGTAAGTATTGGGCTCTTAACTCTGTCGCAAACGTGCTTATATCTATTAATGGTTTTTGCACCATCACTTCAGTCAACAGGTAGATCCATGGCTCAACAACTCCTTCCTGAATCACCCCGGCACCCCCACCAGTTTCTACTCATATCCCCTTGTTTTTGACAAGCCACTCCTACTGAATAATCCCTCACAATTTATCCTGTTAATTCCTTTCAGGAACTTAAAGGTCTTTATCAAGCCACCCCTCTCCCTTCTGGCCTCCAGTGAGTATGTGTTTAAAGCCCTAAGTCAATCCTCATAGGATCTGACCTTTTGGCCATGAAACATTTAGGTTACCCTATGCTGCACCATCTCCAG
The DNA here is from genome assembly GCA_016271365.2 of Neoceratodus forsteri. NCBI lineage: Eukaryota > Metazoa > Chordata > Ceratodontiformes > Ceratodontidae > Neoceratodus > Neoceratodus forsteri. The sequence continues at coordinate 641,675,683 of CM028133.1, forward strand.
CCTGTCATCATCTTTTCTTACATGAGGAATCCAGAACTGGGCACAGTATTCCACATGGGGTCTGACCACTCATCTCTAGAGAGGTAGTATTACTTTCTTCCTCTTGCTATCAAAGCCCCGGCCACCTTTTTCCTCTTGCTATCGAAGCCCCGCCCAGTACACCCCTACATTCTGGTTACCCTGCTGTACAGTACATCTTGGTGCATTGGCTAGGTTGTTTTAAGGGGTCACTCATGATGAATTCTAGGTCCCTTTCTTCAGTAGTGCCCAGCTTAACCCTTCCCATCCCAAATTCAATCCCAGGGTTCTTGTTCCCTACGTGCATCACCGTGCACGTTTTGGTATTGAATTTCAACTGCAAAACCTTGGACAATCTCTCTAACTTCTACAGGTGCCTGTGCAACTTGCTAACTCCCCCCCCCAACAGTCTACCCTGCCACAGAGAAAGTGTCATCTGTGAAGAAGAAAAAAATACTTACCATAGTAATATTGTTTCTTCGAAGGGATCCCTCACTATGCTTAATATCGCATTCAGCCTGCAGGTCTGTGCAGCCCCAGAGAGTAGAATTTTATGTAAACTGGAGAACAATGGAATGAAATTCAAATCTCTGCTGTGTGTTCATGCTCCACTCTGCCCTCTAACGTCAGATTTATTTTGACAACCAGGGGAGCAGTGACCACTAAACTAGCTAAGTTCAACCACTGAGACAGAGAAAAAAACCAAAAATTATTGGCCCCTACAGGGGCAAATTATGGCAGACTAAAGTTATGCATCAAAAAACACCCAAAAACCAATTGTGGGCAATGCAGAAGTAATGCTCAAACAAAGTGAAGACTGAAACAAATAACTGATTCTAGTAGAACCTTTTCCACGTTCTGAAAGGAGAGGTAGGGTGGGTGTGTTGCGCATAGTGAGGGATCCCTTGGAAGAAATAATATTACTATGGTAAATAATTTTTTTTTTCACAATCCAGGAATCCCTCACTATGGCTACTACTGCAAACTACAAAGCAGTACCTTGGGAGGCTAGGTACAGAATCTATTTAGGGAAAAGGTTCTGCAAGACAGCAGTGTCAAATCTAGCATCCATTCTGGACTGTACTTCCAGACAATAGTGTCTTGTGAAAGTGTGTACTGTTTTCCAGGTAGCTATTCTACAAATTTCTAGTGTGGACACATCCCTTGCAGCTGCCACAGAGGCAAAAGTGCCACGTGTGGAGTGTGCCTTAAGGCCTTGTGGTGGTACCTTGCCAGTTTTACTCTAACAGAACTGGATGCAGGAGACTATCCAGCGAGCAATAGTTCTCTTGGAGGCTGGCCTACCCTTGCCTACTGCACCACATGTGAAAAACAACTGTGACTGGGAAGATCTGAGATCCTTAGTACGGTCCAGATAGTAACTAAGTGCCCTCCTAATATCCAGACTGTGGAGCCTCTGTTCTCCAGAGCTGGATTTTACTGTAAAGAACACTGGAAGGGTGATGGACTGGTTCAGCTGAAATTCAAACACCACCTTAGGAAGAAAAGAACAGTTACGTAAGAACACTGTAACAGTAGATCTTCGAGGGGGATCTCAGTCATCAGGTTACACTGGAGGAACTTCACCTTTGGTGAAGGGGAATCCACATGGAAGATTTTCAGCGGTACAATTGGGGCTGTTCATGCCATCGATGTCTGTCGATGTCATCAACCTTACAAAGGCATGAGCGGTCCTGCTCCTTCCTCAGTTCTTTCCCCCGGAGACAAAGGGAGCACAGCCCTAGCCATGGGGGGGACCAAGGAGAGGGAGAGGTGCCCAGACCTATGTGTAAGGCTGGATACACCAGATAGCCAGTGCCTAGACAGGAGCCCCAGTAAGGGGGATGGTGGGAGCGGAAAGCAGACTTGATGACTGAGATCCCCTCGAAGACCTACTGTTATGGCAAGTTCTTACGTAACTGTTCTATCTTCATCAGGGTTATCTCAGTCAGGGCTCCACATAAGGTGAGTACTGGCCTGTTTTACTCACCTCATTTTAGGAAATACTCTTGAGAATTTTTTTTAATGAGTACCAATACTCACCCCAACATTTCTAAATGCGCCACACTCCATAGAATAGTGCTTCATAACATAACTGGTGATTCAAAAGGAGCAGTCTTGTCCAAATTTACAGCACTCATATGCCTCCCAATTTTGTTTTACTCACTGTATTTTAAAACTGGTGAGTAAATTATTCCTACCTGTCAACATTATCTGGAGCATAGTTGGCACCTGATCAATCCTTATCTAGGGAAAAAGTACATTGTTTTTAAAAGGTACTCCTTACTCCACTCTGTTCAAACATTTGTATGCATCTGAATTTGGTTTTACTCACCTCACTTTCAAAAGGAGGAGTACCATACTCATTCCAAAAAATCTTATCTGGAGCCCCGATCTCAGTCATCAGGTTACAACCGTACGAATGAGAGCCAAGCAGTTACAGGTGCAAACAGGCAGTCTGGGAGGAGGGCTCTCCATAAACTTAAAACAGGAGGCCCTGCAGCACAGCCCTGCCAAAACTTGCATTGACTCTAGAAGCAATGTCCAGACTGTGGTGCTTCGTGAAAGTATGGTACTCCAGGTGGCAACAACACAAATGTCAGCAGCTGAAACCCTCTGATACAAGCCACAGAGGTAGCTATGCCCCTTGTGGAATGAGCTTTGACAGCACCAGGCAATTCTTTGCCATACTTATTGTAGCAGAACACAATGCAATTAGCCAACTATTTGGATAAACTCTGCTTAGAAACAGAAATGCCCTCTCTACCTGAGGTGAAATAAACAAACAGCTGCTTCGACTTTCTAGGTTCCTTGGTCCGAAGCAGATGGTATTTCAAAGTTCTGCGCACATCTAACGTATGAAGCAGTGATTCACTTGAACTGGCACGCTCAGGAAAATAAACAGTAAGGTGGACAGACTAGTCGAGAGTAAATTCAGAAACCACCTTAGGAAGAAACTTAGGATTTGTGCACAAAAACACCCTCCCTTTGTGAAAAATCAAACAAGGCTTCTCACACCAGAGGGCCTGAAGCTCTGAAATTCAACGATCAGAAGTAATGGTAACTAAAAATAACACTTTTCAAGAGAGAAAGCGTAAATCGCAGGACGCGACTGACTCAAAGAAAACAGGGTCAGTTTCTCCAAAACAAAATTCAGATGCAGGATGTCCCTTAGAAAAGTATGGAAGACATCCAGCTGAGCAATCGTCCTGTTACTCATGGGCTCATGAAAGCCAGAAATAGCCAAAAGGTACACCTTGAGGGAGGAGTATTGGAGACTTGAGTAGGTCAGAGAGATTAGGTAGTCCAGAATGTGGTTCACCGGGCAGGTGAAAGGGTCCAAACTATGTTTGGCAGCCCACATGGCAAACCGCTTCCACTTCATGGCATACGTGGCTCAAGTGGAAGGCTTCTGGATGGCCACGAGGATGTCCACCACTCTGTTAAGATACCCCAAACCTGGCGATGGCTATGTCCTCAGGAGCCAAGCATGCAGATGGAGGGACCTGAGGCTGGGATGGACCACGGTCTCCTGATCCTGTGTCAGCAGGTTCCTGCAGAGGGGGAGAGGGACCGGAGGTTCCTCCACTAGCTGCTGAAGCATGGAAAACCATATCTGCTGAGGCCGAATGAAGCTACCAGAAGCATGCTGGCTCCCTCCATCTGCAGTTTGATTATCGCCCTCTGAATTAGAAGAAATAGAGGGAAGGTGAAAAGGAATCTCCTGCTCCAGGAAACGTAGCAATGCGTCTAGCCAAAAAACTCCAGGTCCTGGGTCTAGTGAGCAGAAATTGGGCAGTTTTGCGTTGAGTGGGGACACAAAAAGGTCGTACCCTGGATGACCCCATCTATCGAATGAGTCTTCTGAGAGGCATGAGAGGAGCTCTCATTCGTGCATGCTGGACTGGGTCCAGCTAAGACTGTCCACCAGAGTGTTTAACATGCCTGGCACATGAGCCGCTGAGAGACAAAGACAGTGGTCCAGCGCCCAATACCACACTCTCATGGCCTCCCTGCATAGGGGGTATGAATGGGTCTCCCCTGCTTGATGATGTAGCAGACTATACTTAAGTTGTCTGACTGCACCAGCAGCTGATCCACAGCAAGGTGTTCCTGAAACGCCTGCATGGCATAAAGTACCGCCCTCAACTCCAGGACATTGATATGCAGGGAGGTTTCCTACTGGGATCAAGAGCCCTGGGTCCGGAAGGGACCAAGGTGTGTTCCCCACCTCAGTGTTCATCTGTGGAGGCAATCCTCTTTCCATAGCAGCAGCAACATAAGAGACAAGTTGAAGGATTAACTCTCGACACAAATAAGTTGTGGGAATCTCTTAAGAAAAAAGATTCTCAAAAATAAAGTTAAAAAAGCCATAGGTGAGAAAAGGCACGAATACTGTGGCTGAGCTTCTGTGGAGACCCATGCGAGCAAGTCAACGGCAGGAAAGAACTGAGGAGGGAGTGGAGCCACTCACGCTTTTACAGGGTTGATGACATCAAAAGGTGCTGATGGCGTGGGCGGCCCCAGTTATACTGCTGCAAATCTTCTGTGTGGATTTCCCTTCACTGACAGTGAAGTTCCTATGGTGTAACCTGATGACTGAGATAACTCCGATGAAGATCTTTCTATTTGTCCTTAGGACTACCTTGTCCCTGTGGAAGATGATGTAATTTGGATCTGGGCTTAGGGCCTGCAGCTCACACACTCTTATGGCAAAAGTTATGGCTACAAGGAATACTGTCTTCCAAGTGACATTTTTCAAATCAGCAGTAGCCATGGGCTCAAAAGGGGAGTCCATAAGCTTCCCTATGCACAGGTTCAAATCCCGTTGGGGGACTGGGTCCCTAACCAGGGGATGCAGTATGCAGATGCAGAAGCCCTTTAAAGAATCTCCTGAAAATGGGGTGTGATACTACCGTTTTCTCCTTACCTGACAAAACATAAGCAGACACTGCAGCTAGGTGCACCTCAAGGGTTGAAGGCTTAAAGCCGAGGGACTGAGGGTGGACTAGGTAGTTTAGGATTGTGGGCATATCTGCTTGCAACGGGCTGAGCTGCTTAGGGGCACACCACTGAGAGAACTTTTTCCACCTGGAAGCATAGGAAAGGTTTTCTTGGTTGCTGGTTTTCTGGAGACCCTGAGGACTTTCAAGACTTCCTCAGACAAGTAAACGTTAGAGTACTCTAGCTCTTCAAGAACTATGCCTTGAGGTGCAGGGATCTGTGGTTCAGGAAGGTATCCTGCCCTGTGACATGGTCAGCAAGTTGTGCCTCAGTGGGAGACGTATGGGCTGCGTGTTGGAGAAGGCCAGGAGGAGGGAATACCAGACCTGCCTGGCCCAGTCTTGGGCTATTAGGATCATAGTTGCAGACTGGCTCCTCAGCTTCAAAAGCATTCTCAGCAAGAGAGGGAAGGGAGGGACGGTGTACAGAAACCTCCCTGAGCAATCTAGGGTCAGGGCATCCAATGGGACAGAACCCATTGCTGGAGGCCTGCAACAAAACAGGGAAGCTGGTGATTCTAGAGGGAAGCAAACAGATCTACCTCTGGTGTATACCACCTCCTGAACCCTGCAGCTAAGACCTGCTTGATCACTGTCCATTTGTGATGTCCCTGGCTGATCCTGCTGAGGGAATTTGCCAATACACTGTCTTTTCCTGGTAAGTAAAGTGCTGAAAGCTGTACTTCCAGGGAGTAAGCCAGATTCCAGATCTTCATTGCTTCTGTACACAGCTTTGAGGATCTTGTGCCCCCTTGTTTGTTGATGTAGTACATGGTAATGGTGTTGTCTGTCCTAATCTGGACTGACTGCCCTTTGACGTGAGGGGCAAAACATTATAGAGCCAGGAAACGTGCCCTGAGTTCCAGCAGGTTTATGTGCTCCCGGGATTCCTGGAGGGACCACACTCCACTCACTGTCAGGTCGGCTAGGTGAGCCACCCAGCCTAGAAGGGAGGCATCTGTTGTCAAAACTACCGTGGATGACTGCTTAAGGAAGTAAGGAATGAAACAGGAAGTAATTTGAGTCTTAAGAGACTGGGTAGTTGCTGTTCCGAAACACCATGAAAGGAATGTGTGTGTTTCAAGGGAAAACTCAGGAAGCTTAATGACTTGGGGCTCCTATGGCTCATGTGGTTAAGAGCATGCCACGGAATGGCAAGGTCCCTGGGTTTGAATCCTGGTAGGAGACACACTCTTTGTTTCATTTCTACAATTTGATTTTCAAAAATTGCCTTGCAGTGGCTTATTAACTGCATGGAGAGAAAGAAATAGGAAGTAATTTAGGTCTTGAGAGACTAGCTAATTTCTGTTTTGTAACACCATGAAAGGAATGTGTGTGTTTCAAGGGAAAACTCAAGAAGCTTAATGACTTGGGGCTTCTACGGCAGAAGTGGTTAAGAGCATGCAATGGAATGGCAAGGTCCCTGGGTTTGAATCCCAGTAGGAGTCACACTTTTTCTTTCATTTCTACAATTGCTTAAGGAAGGGCACACCCTCCCTCAGGTTACCCTCTTCTTTCCACAAGTCCAGTGCTCTTAAAAGTGACTTTGACATAGGCACCAACCTTGAAAGAGTCTCATTTTTGGGACCAGTTGACACTTTGATGGTACTGGATGTCTCTCATTTGGAACCTGGCCCTTGCCACTACCGCTGTGGAAGATACAATATGGCCTAATAACTGAAGGAAGTCTCTTGCTGACCTGGGCTGACCCAGGATGAAGAACTTCGCCAGACTGATGAGATTTCTCACTCTGTCTTGAGGGAGGAAGGCCCTCGCTCGAAGGGCATCCAATTCTGCTTCAATTAACTCCAACACTTGAACTGGCTCTATCTGGGACTTTTAGGTGTTTATGAGAAAGCACAGATCCTTCAGGATACACTGAGTGAGGAGAAGAGAGGCCTTGGCTTCCTGGTGTGATTTTCCTGCAATAAGCTAGTCATCTAGGTAAGGGAAAACTATTACTCCCTGCCTCCTGAGGTGCGCTGGCACCACGGCTAAGCACTTTGTGAACACCGTGGGGGCTGAGAAGAGTCCAAAGAGGAGGGTTGCAAACTGGTAGTGACCAGTCCCTACCCTGAATCTTAAAAACTTCCTGTTGCTGGGCCTGATTGGAATATGGAAGCAGGCATCTTTCAGGCCCAGAGACTCGAGCCAGTCCCCTTGCTGAAGGGATGGAATCACTACAGCCAGGGTTACCATCTTGAACTTTTCCTTTTTGAGGTGTTTGCTCAGATGTCTGAGGTCTAAAATGGGTCTGCACTCCCCATTTTTCTTGTGAGGGAGGAAGTATCTTGAGTAAATTCCCTTTCCCCACTAAGGTGGGGGTTCTTTTTCTGCTGCCTTTGCCTCCAACAATTTTGTGACCTCTAATTCCATCAGGATCTTTTCTGTTGGAGTGGGACATGTAAAGTTTCTGCAAATCTGCAGTCTGAGGAACTTTTTGAACTGCAGGGCCAGCCCCTGGCTCACTACTTCCAGGACCCACTTGTCTGTGGTTATGTTCTTCCATTCCTGGAAACAAAGCGAGCTAGCCTTCTCCCCACTGGCAATAGAGGGCTACCTGGATCGACTCGTCAGGGGTTCTCTTTGGGCTGACCCTTGGGTAAGCACGCTTGAAGCTCCTCCTACCTTTGCCTCTGAAGAAACCGCTCATCTGGGAGAAGTCACAGGGCAGGAAACCATGGGGAAAATAATCCCTACATCTACCGCCCCTTCCATAAGGCCTATTGGAAGTGGAGTCCTTTTCCTACTCAGTGTTGCTTTCATAGGTGGCTTTGTACTCCTCACCTTTTCCATGTATGCCTCTGTCTTGTCACTGAATAGGGAATTTCCTTCACAGGGAAAATCCATGGCTTTTGCTTGAGTATCTTGGGAGAGGTTTGTAGTCCTGAGCCAAGCAAACCTTCTTAGGGATATTGCATGGGCCATGACCCTGAAGGCAGTGTCACTGGTATCCACTGCCACAGGAAACTGGTACGTACTGGCACACAGAGCTGATTTAGCAGTATCTAAGTCCTGTGCCAAATCTCCTTAAGTCTTTTCACTCATGGCCGGAATGGAGATCCACAGAGCTTTCTGGTATTGGGCAGTATAAGCCATGTAGGCTGCCTGCCTTAGCGGCAGGGATGCAAAGGTACAGACTCTCTTGCCCATATTATCCAGCTTCCTGAAGTCCTTGTCTCGGGGCTGGGTAGAGGGAGTAACCTTTGTCTTATCACAGGCCACAGGCTGTACCACCCCTTTATCGTCAGGATGAGAACAAAGGTCGCTGTTTATCATGCTGGTACTTCTTTTCAATCTTTCTATTAATACCAGGGGTGGAAGTGGGAGTCTGTAACAGCCAACAGAATGCCCTCTTAAGGGGTTTATGCACTGGAAGGAGCAATCTCTTGGTTGGGGTTAACCCCATCATGTTCAAAAACTCTACCTCATCCTCATCCTCCATAGTCTCCTGGGTGTAGAGATGGAGGGTGTTCATCATCTGCCCTACAAAAGTGTATGTGAGAAAAAAATCATCCTGGCCCCGGAGAGGAGAACCAGACTCCTGCTCAGGAGAACCATTGGGCTACACAGGCTCCCACTTTTCCTTCTCCTCATCATAATAGAACTCGGACCCTTGATCCTCCGGAACCAGGGTGGGGACCGGTACCGGAACTGGAGAGGGAACTGGCCAGTGTTTCTAGTCATGCATAAATGTGTGTGAATCACGTAAAAAATATGAAATTCATGCACATCTATGAGTGAAGGGGGAACAGTGCATGTAACGAAGCCACTGTGATTTTTGTAAAAGCAGCTCCATGAGTTCTTTTAAGTGCGGCTTGTACTTGCGAGCCATCTTCGGATTGGACCACAGTAAGCTTGTACCTTGTCAATTTCAAGCAGTCAAAACAAATGGGCATGGCAGACTGCACTGTGTGGGGTGGAGCTGAGTATAATCGTGTGCTGGTGCCAGTGAAGCTGTGACTTGCAGCTAATATTCGTGAAGGCAGAGAAAGCCTGAGTCCCAAGACGCAATGTGGATCACGGCTCGAGAGGTGACACACCCGGTGCTTCGTTTCGAGAAAGATCTGTAATCAGGTATGTGTTATCAAGCGTTGGCGATTTAATTTATTCGGAGCTGCCCTGATTTGTATTCTATTCTTCCCGACTACATGTTCCTCCCCCTGTTGCTGGCCTAGTCCGTCATTGCTCACCTTCTCAGTCCTCTAGCCCCGAGACCCGACACTGGAACCCCGACTGCTATCCTGCCATCCTGATCACCTCCTGAGTCCCATTCCGACCAATACAATGTAGGCCCAGTATGAAGAAAGAATGAAAGAGCTTCATTATGGCCTTGCTGACTGTTACATGGCTAAGTGCCTGTATGGTTGGACACCTTGGAGTACAAGGAGGCTTGATTGGAGAACCATGCAGCTAGATGGAGTCACGTGCTGAGCTGCTTGTTGCAATACAGAAGTCAGCTTGGAGAGACAGAGCATCGGCACCACGCAGAAGGAGCAGCTCAGGATCCAGTGGAGACCCACCCGACCCGATGCACATCACTGATCCAGTGACGACAGGCAGGTCTGGTGCCCTAATTGGTTATGGCCTTTGCCGGCCCAAGAGTCAGAGTGCGTTAGTGTACCTTGCCTGTCTGCCCGACCCTGACTGTTATGGATCTTCCTTACTAAAACTGAGCTCCATGAATATTATGTGTCTGCTTTTGTATTTTCTTTAGTAAAAGAGAGCTTCTGTAACTTCTCCGGTTTTCAACCGTGACTGAGTTGCGGTCAGCACTTGGGACTGGGGTGAGGAATAAAATTGATTGAATTGGTGGCACTAAGGGGGGTTGGGGGTTGGATGGCAACAGACTGTTCTTTAGAACTGTAGCACCAAATAGAGGGATCGATGAGACTGATGCAGTGTGCAACTACTTAGGAAAAGAACTATCTAGCACATTAAAATTCTTATTGCTAGAGCTGTTTATTTGGTTTATCCATGAGTATGCCAACATTCTGCCGTGCTGTGTAAGCATTCTGTGGCTGTCTGCCTCAGCTGAAAAATATGAGGTCCCAGCTGCAGCAACACACTCTTCATTCTTTTCTCTTCCTGGAGCCCTGATGGCTATGTACATGGTTTTCCCTCTTTTACCTGCTGCTTGAATTCTGCTGCCTTTTTTTGTTTCTGCATTTTCTTTTTTCCTTTTTAATTCATTTATTGGTTATATTGTTTAACCTGTGGGCATATGAGTTTTTACAGACTAAGCAGCTGCTTCCAGTGGCGGCTCTACACCAGGGCCCACCAGGGCACGTGCCCCGGTAAAAAAATGCTGTGCCCCAGTGGGTGTCCCATATGGTGCAGAGCTTCCCCCATAGTAACAATATATCAGTGCCCTGGCTGCCATCTGTTGTGTCCCAGCTGTGCCCTGGTAACCATTTATGGCTAGAGTCGCTACTGGCTGCTTCTAGTGTAGTTAGTACAGTAGTCTGTCTCAGTGTGAATCCCTGTAGGATGCATCAAGGATATAAGTTGGAGCCCCCTGTCACTTCTGCTACTACAGTAGTAGCTACCTCAAGAATGAGAGCATGTGCCATTATGCCATGTGCTTCTTATCTAATCCCTAGTATTAAAATGGCCACTGACAGCTATACTGATTACTCCTTTTCTACACTGTCCTACTGTCGCTATGCTGCTGCCATTCATCTAGTTTCCCCTACTTGCAGTATGGATTTACTAAAACAAGTGCGCCTGGCTGGCACTGATCTCCCTGCACTTGCTAATGATTTAGTTAGAACTATTACTGTCTGTTTGTGTATCACTCTCTTGTATGGCTGCCTTACTTTAACCGTTTAACTGGATAAAGTAGATATACTGCCTTTTTGATTTTTTCTTGAACCTGTGTTGTATAACGTGACTATAATTTCTACTGCCTAGAATATTATTTTAAACTGCTGCTAATTAGCTTTATGTGTGTGGACTGCCTGTCTTTACAGTAGGCTTACTACACAGCATTAAATAGTAATAAAAACAGGTGTTCTGTTTATGTTGTCATTTAAAATTATAGTACCTCCTGAATGATTTTTAAAAAGGTATGATGTACCCTCAAAACTCATTTTGTACCCCTGAAAATTTTTGACAGGGGTACACTGCACCTCTGTTATATGGATGTGGTGGGAACACTGGAACTGGCATGCCCATAAGTGACTCCATGGCCTGAAAGGCCTGGAGAAACTGCCGTGCCTTAGCCATGTGCTTCATAGAGTGCATTTTATTTCTGTTCACTGACGGCTCCTTTCCTTCTTCAGGAGGAGGGGCAGCGACATGCTTTTCTTTTTGGTTTTTCTTAGCAGTCACCATCTCCGGAACTTGCTCTGAGGGTTTTTTATGTTTACTTGGCTCAGGATTCCCCTGTTCAGGCACCCTGGACTCTGAGGCATCTTTAGCATGTTTGTCCTTCTGCTTACTATGAAAGGATGGATTCTCATCAGTGTGCTTAGGTGACATAAAGGCAGACTGAGAAACCATTAAGTCTTCAAATTTTTTGGCCCTCTTCTTAAGGGTTTTCGGGCATAACTTATTACAGTGCTCACAATCAGAGATAAGGTGGTCTGGATCCAGGCACTTTAAACACAACTTATGACAGTCCACCTTAGCCAGAAGACTGAAGAACTTTATGCAATTTTTAAAGCCTGCAGGTCCCATTTTTTTGGGGGGCTTGTCAGACATGTCAATCATGATAAACCCACCCAAAAATCGGTTCCCAAATGTAAAAAAGTAGAGTTTGCTGTTCGGTTCCTCAATATACGGGATCCACTACCAAAAAAATTGGCTTATGTAACAATTCAAATACTAAATCAAACAAAAATCACCAGTTGAGTCTTGTTTCCCTCAGGATCAGGGAACCAGAGCGAAAGCCGCAATTTGGCTAAAAAGAGGGGGAAAAGAAGGGGAATTTTGCTTAAAAAACAAGATATCAGCACTTGGAAAGATTTAAAATGAGCAAACCGTAGGGAAAAAGGATTTTTCTCCAGTTCCTGGGAACTGCTCAGGAACTGGAGAAAAGTACTTCAAAACAAAACTAAACCTAAACTAAAAGAGACATTCAGGGGGCGCTAATGAGCCACTGATGACAATAGACGCAATCCTCCAGAGCTCCGCACTACCTGGGACTTTAAAGTAATTTTCTGACTTTAATTTTTTCAAAATATCCACCCTAAAATACTTATAAAGGTGTGCTGAGATGGACGACTACCTAACTTCATCCAAAATGCTGCGTCATAGCACTAAAACGTCTAAGAGAAGCCAGCAATTGGAAAGTGAGGAGCGAGCAGACTGGGCCTTATCTCTTTATCAGCAGCAGAGCTTACACTGTTGGGGAGAACGGTTATGGAGCAAGTCCTAAAAGGCCAGAGGCTTGACTTGTTCGAAGACAAAAATCGGCACCCTGACTACGGAGCTTTCCCAACAGGGGAAGGACATTAATGAGCTGCAGCAGAGGGTATCCAATTTAGAAGACATGACGGCACCACAGGCTGATTAACTGGCACACTTAGAGCGGGAACTGGAGGCCATGCGGGACTCACTGAACTATCAAGAAAACTATAACCGCTGCAACAACCTTAGACTCCAAGGGCTCCCAGAGGGTATGGAAGGGAGGAGTGCCTTGAATTTTTGCACAGAAAAACTCCCACAAATTTTGGGGATGGCACCTAAAGGAGGAAAATTGAAAACTGAGCGGGCTCACCGAGCCCTGGCCCCCAAGCCCCCGGCGGATCAACCACCCTGACAGATTATCCTTAGGCGGCATAACTTTGTGGACCGGCAGGCTGTAATGGCAGTATACAGGAAGAAAAAGGAGGTAACCTAGAAGGGGGTTAAGCTAATGCTCCAGCAGGACCTCTCTACAAAAGTGCAAAGGAAAAGACAGCAGTTTAATCCATACATGGATATGTTGAAGGAGAGAGGAATCGACTTCTTTATGACGTTCCCTGCTGTGGTGAAAGTGAAGTCAGAAGGCGCCACATATTCCTTCTGGGAGCCTGACAAGGTGAAAGGGTTTATCGAAGAATGGGACAAGAAGCACCCCCAAAAATGAAAGGCCAAGAAAGCGAGTAATTGTCTAGTGAGCAGCTGACCACCACGAACACCGAACATGTCTGGACTGATATGCACAGGAGGGGCACCCGCCTCCCCAAAGAACTAACCCACTTAGAAGTTTTGGACTCCCTGCACAGAACAGGATGGAATGGTGTGAGAAGACTTGTTTGGAGCCCATTTGGAGAGTTCACTAGGCCACATGCATTGCCCTGATTATGGTGGATGTTTAAATATCGCCAAGATTCGAGGATGAGCGAGCAGTGAACAGATGAATGTACAACAGGCCTCACACTTGGAAGTCCGAACTTGGAGAAGCTAGCGGCCTGCAGCGGCAGCATTACAACAGGTCAGTGGAGCTGGGGGGGGGGGGGCAACATGTGTGTTGGATGGTGTGGGCCTACCCCCTCCTGCAGCCCTGGGCCTAAGGGGAGATCTTCAATAACGGACTGCTGGGCAAGGGAAAAGATGGGAATGTGTCTTAAAAGGGAAAATAAAAAGAGGAAACTTAAGAAGGGGAGCAGGGAGTCTGTGCAGAGATTGGTACCCTGAGTATAAGGGCCCACTCGGATCGGTCCAGATGGTGCACTGTGGGGGTGTGGTGCAGTTGCTGCGGGGGAGGGCATATTCATTAAAAAGGAAAAAGGCTTAAAAGGAAATGTTGGAAAATTTATTTTTTTTTTTTTTTATAAGCAGGTAGTGTGGAGGAGAGGCGTCATGGAAAGTCTTAGTCTTACCTCATTTGACACTGCTATTAGAAATGTTAACAAGACTGAGTGTGTTTTATCTGGGGCTAATAGAGGAGAGGGAAAAGACAAGATTTGGAATGGGGGGGTAAACTTTCGACATGTTTATGGTTATGTTACTACCGGCACCGGTTGTGCTGGGTTTAAATGGTTACTGCTTAGTTTTTCTCATTCTGTCAAATATCTGTCATTGGTAAAATGTGCACGTCCTAGTTAGTAATAACGAAAATGGACTGCATGCAGGAATGGCACAGCCTAGGTCAAAGTTAAAGCAAAAATGGCGAGGGTGAAAGGAGATTGCATTATTTTATGGAATATTAAGGGATTTTCCTACCCAGCTAAGAGGGCGAAGGTGTTAACAGCCTTGAAAAAGAAAAATGTAATCATCGCCCTATTGCAGGAAACTCACCTCACCCCTGGGGAACACAGAAAACTGGTTGGTGGCTGGGTAGGGGCCTGCTATGCAGCTTCCTATTCCTCCCACAAGAGGGGAGTGGCTATCTCCTTCCATAAGAACTTCCCTATACAAGTTGATCGGATAGTCCGGGATGGGGAGAGGGGACGGTATGTGTTTGTGCAGGGCCAGGTGTGCCCACAGATAATCACGTTTGGGAGTATATATGTCCCCTCAGTCTTTGAATCAGGCTTTTATAATAAGCTCATGGATCTACTGCATAAGGAGCAATTCCCCAACCTAGTATTTGGAGGGGACTTTAATCACCTCATGGACCCAGCTCTAGATTATTTGGGAACAGGACGGAGGGTCAACAAGGCTACTAAGACATGGGTCAGGGGCATGTTGGATCTGGATCTTATAGACAGCTGGAGGCAGGCATACCCAAGCATCAGGGAGTATACATTTCATTCACTGCCGCAAGAAGCCTGGTCCAGGCTGGACTATGTGTATATATATATATATATCAAATGCATTGTACAGCAGGGTGGGGGATGTATCCCATGGCCCAATAGGGTTGTCGGACCATGCTATGGTAGAGTTGAAAATAGAGTGGGGTGCAGAACATGGCAAGGGCACCTGGTGTTTTCCCACATACTTGCTAGCCAAGGGGGACTTCAAGGAATATCTAAAAGAACAATAGGAGTTGTACCTAACAATGAATAAGGGGATGGTGGAGCGTACATCCACCCTATGGGAAGCCGGTAAGGCATATATGAGGGGAGCAATTATCAGCTATGTGGCTAAGATTAGGAAAGACCGCCGCCAGAAGATGGAAACTCTAGAGAGGACAATTAAGGATATAGAGAGAAAAGTGGTGGAGAAGGAGGATGTGGAGGATAAAATGCAGCTGAGACTAGCAAGGGAAGCATTAAATGCCCAGATAACAGGGGAAGCCAGAACCAAGCTCTTTTTTGCTAGACAATGGATATATAAATGGGGCAACAAACTAGGCCCCCTTCTGGTCAAGCTAATGAAGAAAGGCAGGGTGAGACAGCGAATAGTGACTATGAAAGATCATCAGGGAAGGGCCACCAGGGTGGATCGAGAGATTAGGGAATGCTTTCAGCGGTTCTATAGAAAACGATATCAAGTGGAATGTGGGGGCACTCAGGAGCAGGCCAACACCTTCCTAAGCAGTATTCAAATCCCCACACTAACGGATGTCCAAAGAGAACAACTGGGGGCAGGAGTCACCACGGTAGAATTACTTAAGGCCATTGAGAGCCTTCAGTCTGGAAAGGTGGCGGGCCCAGATGGCTTTGGGATTGAATATTATAAAGTGCTAAAGGGTAGCCTGGCAGAAACAATGCGTGATTTAGTGCAGGAAGCTAGGGAGGAGGGTGGACTTCCCAAGTCCTGCTTGGAGGCTAGCATCACTGTAATTCCAAAGCTAGGGAAGGATAGCATGGAATGTGCTTCCTATAGACACATTTCCCTTCTCAATTGCGACTGCAAAATCATTGCCAAAATCCTCGCATTGAGGCTGGAACAGGTACTCCCAAATCTAGTACATCCATACCAAACAGGGTTTGTAAAAGGTAGGCTATCATATCACAATATGAGAAAGCTTCTAAATGTAATCTGGTGGGGCTCCAGAACTCCAGATCAAGCTTGTGTTCTAACCATGGACGCAGAAAAAGCGTTCAATCGCATAGCATGGAGCTACCTTTTCGCAGCTATGTGTAGGTTTGGGCTGGGGGAGGAGTTTATACACATGGCACAGATGCTTTATAATACACTTAAAGCAAGGGGGATAGTGAATGGCCTGGCATTGGAGGAGTTTGAGTTGTTCAGAGGAACTAGGCAGGGGTGCCCCCTCTCTTGTTCGCCCTGGCTATTGAGCCACTAGCAATAAAGATTCGCTCGGTGCAGGAAATATGGGGAATTCCAGGGAGAGGAGGTGGGCAACATAAACTGGCACTAGATGCTGATGACCTCCTACTATTCATAAAACGCCCCAAAGAAACGATTCCTACCCCACTGCAGGTAATAACAGATTTTGCAAACTTCTCGGGATACAAACTTAATGTTTCAAAATCGGAGATTATGTTTCTTGGAAAGGGGAAAGAGAGAATACCATGCCATACATGGGGGTAAAAATGAGTGAGGGACTATTTCACCTATCTGGGAATAAAAGTGGGTAGGTCCTTGAATAATTTGTATAAATTAAATTATGGACCCCTGTTTAGTAATATTATGGCAGATTTGTCCAGGTGGAGGGCACTCCCGATCTCCTGGCTGGGTCAAATCAACTTAATAAAAATGAATGTCCTCCCCCGTATTCTCTATCCTATGCAGATGCTCCCGGTGGGACCCACGGTTAGGGACATCAAGAGACTGGAGAGAGGGTTCACTAACTTTATCTGGAGAGGTGAGAGGTCTAGAATGAAGCTGAGCAGACTGAAGGCTGCAAAAGAAGGGGGGAAGGGCTAGAGTTTCCCGACATTAAAGGATATTTCCTAGCAATTCAATATAGATATCTGCATAATTGGGTAAATAGGGGAGTGGATGCTTCCTGGCTGGATCTGAAGGAGGCCGAGTGCCCGGGTAGACTGTCGGCATATCTAACACATGGGGGCCTTCGGATATATAGACAACTTCCTAACCCAAACACTATGGTACTCTCTGTTCTTGAGGCTTAGGAAGCTATTAAACGTAGAAGAGGGGCTAAGGAAACTCAAACTATTCTGCTGCCCGTGGCAAAAA
Source organism: Neoceratodus forsteri (assembly GCA_016271365.2). Taxonomy (NCBI): domain Eukaryota; kingdom Metazoa; phylum Chordata; order Ceratodontiformes; family Ceratodontidae; genus Neoceratodus; species Neoceratodus forsteri. The sequence continues at coordinate 641,692,686 of CM028133.1, forward strand.
ACCCTGAGTTTTTGCCAGGACAGAAGACCCGATATTTGCAATGTGGGAGGAAAGGGGAATATGATGCATAGGGGATCTATATGACAGAAATGGCTTTATCCCATTTGCAGAGATCAAGTAGAGTCTGGTGGTACCCAACAGTCACCTATACAGATACATGCAAGCTCGGAATTACTCAAGCAGTTTGAATAGACACCCTGGGGCAATTCTAGTCTAGATGAGGTGGAGAGAATAATTCTTGGGGCCAAAGTCAAAGAAAGAGAACTAATAGGCAGGGCAGCAAAATTAAACAGGGAGTCCATCCCAGATCATACTGAGAAAACTAGGGTACCAATGGGAGGAGGACCTAGAGACACAAATTTCAGAGGATAATTGGAAAACTCTAGTTACCTCACATATGGGCCTACTGCTCTGTAATAAATTTAAAGAATCACAGTATAAATTCCTCCATTAGCTATGCTGCCCCCAAGCGTTGTTAACAAATTCCATTCGGGAATCTCTGACAGATGCGGGAGGTGCCAGGTTGATAAGGGTACCTATTTTCATGGTTTCTAGGTGTGCCCAGTATTACAGAAATACTGAGATGAAGTTAAAGGGAGATTTCAAGGTGTGGGAAGACAAGTAGCATTGTACTACCCACCCTGTAATGGCGGCAGCACTCCTACGCATCAACATTCTGAAATTGGGTCAAGCCACTGCGCATCCGGTTGACACTCTACAGATAACTTTGCTCAAACTGCACAAACTTGCACTGTTCTTTTTCTAGCACATTTATATGATTTACCACTGACTTTTCACTTTCTGAAGACATTGCTGTAGCTCACAGTCCCTTAAAGCCTCAGTATTTCAAGCACAGGATTGCCTGTAATTCTTGCTGCATATCGGATACAACTCACAGTCTGTCTCATGGCTTTGAAACTTATACTGACGTTGAACCTATAATTATGCTCACAGTCAATGGCTTAAAATGCTTGCTTTTGCTGGTAAACTTAATACAGTTCATTTTGCAAAGCGATTACACTCCCACACTCAGATTCAGCTGGCTTTTGGCAAAATCACTTAGTTTGAGCAATTATTTCTGTTGGTACTCACTGCTATCAGTAGCTGTTTGCTGCGATGGAAAACAGCCTGCATCCAGTCTTGGAGGCCTCTGGAAAGAAGTGGGTTGGCAGTCCTGCCATTGTCCTCTGAACACCACACTCACAATCCAGTCAATCGAGATGCGGGTTGAGCGAATTTAAACAGAAAAGTCCGTTTTTAACTTTTACAGTGCTTTCAGTCACCGCGACGCCCTCCCGATAAGCCAGTACGCACACTCCACTCACTCTCCCTCTCAAATGCTGGGCAGTCACCTAGAGCTGGCTCAGGGCCGGACTGATTGCAGTCTCACCAATCACCGACGCCATGCAAATTAGCCTCTTTCCTCTCGGTGCTCTTCTCCTCACGGCAATTGTTGAGCAGGCAAATTTAAACTGCAAAACCACATTTTTTTTTCAACTGACTCCACAGCGGAAGCCCATTTCAACCAGTTTTCATGGTCATTAAGCACAACAAGTCACTCAGTTCACAAGAAAGCATTTCCAATGTCCAGGGCACAATTTTCCTTTTGCTACCCCTAGTTTTCCACACTTTTCTTTGTCACAACAGTTTTAAAAGCTGGCAAAACACTGTAATGTTGATGCAGGACAAGGGCATACACTCTCAGGCTTTACTGCTCCTTGGTAAACAGTTGGCATTTTAATAGCAGCACATGGATAACAGCACACAGCGCACATTAGTTAACATTGCTTCAGCTTTTGGGGCTACCCACTGCCAGATAACCAAAACGCTAGCCCTTGCCCAAGCGGCCTTCCTTACATTCTTCCCTAAATTCCAAACCCAAATCCTCAGCGGTGCCTCCATTTTGTAACCCCAGTCCGGTATGCCATTTGTATCTGACAGCAATACCAGGTGGGCTGGGTTCAGGGAGAATAGGTCACTCGGCACAAAGGCTAGGGTTTGGCTACTCTGCACAGGGGCACCCATGTAACTCCGAACACAAGAAGCAATAACTGTAATGTCCTATACCAGAAGTAGGATTCTAAAGTGTTGCTTTTATTCACATCCAAACAGAATAAACAAAGCATAGATGGACCCCACAGGCTACACTCCTGGTAATGCAGATTAAAGGAGACCAGAACACATCCTCTTCACTTTAGCCTCAGGCTCTACCACACACTTGGCACACAGCCGGACTTGTATGCTGCTTTGGGTCTCATAGCCCACACTTGTACACTGTTCCAAGTTTCCCTGGCTTCGGCTCCTTGCCAGCCACTTATACACTTTCCATACTTCATGGGAACATTTTCTGGTGGCTCCTAAACCACCTAAGAGCACTTGCTCCATCAGGAATCTTCCTTTCAATCCCACATCTGGGTACTTTCCTCAGGCACTGGCCAAGTACCTGAGAGAAAGCAAAGGCGTCTCAGAGCAAATCCGTAGAGCTGAATTTGGTTACTACTGATGGGGGTCTCCCACCTCTCGCTCCCACAATTCATACCTGGCTATTTCTCTGGACAGAAACACATCATCCATTAAAGCTTTGCAATGTAGATTCTTGTGTAACTCCTGCAAATGGGGTTCCCAAAAGACTTCCAGGAGCTTGCTTGAATGCTCCGGCGTGAATGGTGTTTGGCGTTTAAGCCATTTATCTGTGAAGTGTTTTAGAGCCTCTGGTACTGTCTCTTTAAGAGCTGTCTGCTTGCAGACATAATTAGTTTGTTTGGGGAACTGTGTGTTTCTCTGCTTGAGTCCCACTCAAGCTGCTGCAATTCACTCTGTTTTTGCAGTCACTAGGAGTGCAAAGGGAACCTATCTGAAAGATGTAACTGTTTGCCAGAAATCATTTAGAGTAATAATGAAAATACAGTTTGTCTAACCTGCTTTTCTTTGCAATCAGAACTGTGTTTGCCTAGTTCCCCATTCTAGTTTTGAACTGCTGAACTGGACCAATCAGTATGGGTTAAGGTAGCTCTAAAATGGTGCCTGTGGATGAATCAGAACTTGGACTCGTAATCTGAGCCAGCCGCAAGAGGATTGTATGGGCAGTGACTCTGGGAAATGTAGTTTGGACTTCGCTTTTGCACCAACAGGGGAGGCTATTGTGAGTGACAGCCAATCAACCAAGAACTGGGAGGAACTCAAAGGAAGTGCCCAGTTTTGTCTACTGGAGTCTCAGTTTAGCTCTGGCAGTGAAGAGGGAAGAGCCCTGTGCTCCTTCAGTGCACAGTTTTAGTCGGAACGCAAGTGTAAGGCCCCAAGTTTGGTCTGCAGCTTGTGCAAGTGCTTGTTTGGACTGAATCTGACCTGTGAAGAGAATCAAGGAGATCTGAAAAGCAGAAACCAGGCTTACCCTGTAGAAGACTGGAGAAATTGCTGAATGCGCTCGGTCTGTCAGGAACTGAATCTGCTGTTTGTTCTCCCGGTACTGTGCAGTAATTGCGATCGGGATAGAGAAGCAGCCTACCTGGTATAGTACTTTCTTTCCATATAAATGTGTGTAGTGTTAGTAGGGACTCGTGTTTCAAATCCCTGTACAGTGAATTTAGTGCATGAAGCTGCAAGTAAACCCCAGCTTAATCCAGACTACATCCATTTGCTCTGAACTGCCTTAGGGTCCAGTCACAGGACCTTGTCCACATGGTCTGCTCCACCTGGCAATCCAGGACAATCTGCCTTCCATTCAGTTTCAGCATTGAATTTGTGAGTACAAATCAGGGTAGCTCCCTGCCATCATCTAATTGCAAGTGTTCCATCTGATTACTTTTCCTTTCTTTCTCCATGAACTGAGCCTACCGGCTCCAGATTACAATTTGTGTATTGTGCATGCATTTTCCATCTTCAGGGCCCCAACCAGCTGCACCAAATAGGCTAGCCTGTTATTGCCTGGGTACCCAGTAAGAGTGACATTAGGGACATTTGGGATTCTGAAATATGTGCACAGTATTGTGATTATTAATGCGTTTAAACTAATTAATCTGATTTCTCCCTGTCCTTGTTATATCCCCTAAATAAATCAGATTTGTTTGTTTCAGCAAAGTTACACTGCCTGAGGTATTCGGCTATGTTAAAGTATTGTACTGTGGTTTTGGCACTGTATCGTCTTATTTACAGGGAGTCCCAGGAGTCACACTGCCCGAACCAGTCCTGGGGTAAGTGTATACTGTGAAGGTAATTCTGCTATATTGTGTGGGCCACTAGTGGGAAGAAAGGGGGTCGCAGTGTCCCAGAGGGCTGTGACCAAGTTAGTTTAACTATTGCAACCCCTGACCTCTGGGTGGAGGCACCCGCCATCGGATCCAGGCCCCTCAACTTGTTAGTGGCAAATCAGGCAGGGTAGTAGCCCTTGGGATAGTGCCATCTAGGGGTTACACTTGCTAAATGCATTTCACATTCCATCTACTAGTCTTGCTTCCCATTTGTGCTGGACTTGAACATACTTATCGTGGCTTTGTCCATTACTCTAGACCCCCACAAAGTTAAGCAGTCCAATCCCACTTTCTTTCTTTCCCTTTGTGCTGGACTTGAACATACTTATAAGTGGCATTGTCCATTACTCTAGACCCCCACTGAGTTAAGCAGTCCAATCCCCACATCTTCCAACTGTACTTGGCTGTCTTTTCCTGACCCCACAGTAACAGTCCCTTTAGTTTCCTTCTGTTCAGGTGAAAACTCTTGGCCCTTTTTCAGAGCGAACTCACCCGTTGGTTGCAGATGCCCACAGGCATTTCCTCCACAAGGAATTTTCCTCTCAGAGCTTCTGGTGCCTCAGCACAAGTCAGACAGGCAGCTTCTTTCCTTTAGCTGAACCTGGGGGTTTGCCCCTGGAAAACAGGCAAACACCTTCCCCCATCCCTTAGGGATGGGGCTACTGAACTCATTAAAGTGGTCTCCACCACTTCAATTACCAGTTCCTGTGTTCCTCTTCAGGTGGAAACACACACCTTACAAAAGTAGCTCTGAAACAGAGCTTAAAGCTCTGAGAGCCTGCACACACTCTGCTGTACTACAGTCTCTCTCTAAGACTGCACACAGACTGGCTTCAAATTCCCCAGCGTTCTACTCTAACCTCCAACTGCAACATCCAGTGTGGCTTATGTAGCTGCAACAGTTCTAAAATGATGTCATCCCTCAGTCTCAGCTGAGACTGAGAACAGAGTGAGACAGTGTGAAATACATTTAACTGAGTTTCACAAGCTGCCTTCCCTGCCTACCACTAGGTCTTACTGGGATTCCAGTAACCCTGGATAACATGGAGGTTACACTTCTTAAGGACACTGCATGGTCCATGACTGTAGATGCAGTGTTATTTGTAGTCCACTGCCATGTGGCGCTTGTATATTGTGGCATCTGTGGCCCATCTTGCTGTGTCAGCCATTTCCTGAGCCAAGTTTCCAGTAGCTTTTTTGCTCAGTGCCAGTATGGAATTCCATAAGGTCCTCTGGTACTGGAATGTGTAGGCTAAATAAGCTGCCTGCCTCCAAAGCAGGGAAGTTGACATGTAAGCCTTTTCTTACTATCCAGTTTCCTGGAATATTTCTCAACAGGCTGGGATGAAGAGGCACTTTTCCTTATCACAGCCTTTTAGTCTGGACCACTACCTCATGATCAAGATGGGAACAGAGGTACTCAGCACCCTGTTTGTTCACCTGATATTTTTCTCAATTTTCTTATTGTGTCAGCAGCCGAGGTGGCTGCTGATATGACTTTGAAGGTGACTTTCATGAGGGATTTGTGAAAGGGCAGCATTAATCTCTTTGTGGGTGCTAAGCCCATCATATCTATAAAATCTACCTCCTCATCATCATCACTCTCTCATGGGAAGAGATGTTGAAGGTATTCACCAGATGCCTTATAAAGGTATAATGTGGTATAGTCCTCTGAAGGCCTAGGAGGAGGAGAGCCAAATTCTTGCTGAGGAGAATCATCTGGTTATAAACATAGAAACATAGACTTTAACGGCAGATGAGGACCTCTTGGCCCACCCAGTCTGCCCATTTTTCTACCTACTAGATAAGCTGCAGATCCTAGTTTTACCAACAGCCTACTTCCTCATGCTCACGACTAGAATTGCCTTATGTCTGTCCCATGCATTCTTAAATTCTCCACTGTTCTTGACCCCATTACCTCCTCAGGAAGGGCGTTCCATGCATCCACCACCTCTCCATGAAAAATACTTCCTCACGTTGCCCCTGAGTCGTCCCTCTCTATCTTCAAATTGTGCCCCTTGTTCATGCACTTCTGTTTTCTGAACGATGCTACCCTCTTGGACTTTGTAGATTCCCTTGGGTACTTGAAAGTTGCTATCATGTCCCCCTCTCCTCCTTTCCTTGAGGGTATACATATTAAACTCTTTTTAATCTCTCTTTGTATGGCTTCTGGTGCAGACCCTGCACCATTTTGTTGCCCTCCTCTGGACTGCCTTCATCCTGTCTATGTCCTTGCTGGAGATGGAGTCTCCAGAACTGCATGCAGTACTCCAGATGGGGTCTCACCAACTGTTTGTACAGAGGGATAACAACTTTCTGTTTTCTACTGGTGAAGCCTCTCCCTATGCATTCCATTATCCCCAGCCCTCCTTATTGCCTTCTCACATTGCTTGCCTACCTTTAGATCATCTGATATGACTACCCCAGGTCCCTTTCCATTTTGCTGTTGTTAGTACCTCCCCTCATTGTGTACTCTTCCCTTGGTTCAGTGGGTTCTCTCACCTTCATAGTAAATATCAGCCTCCTTCTCCACAGACTTTGGAAGTGGAACTGGAGCGGGGAGGGCAGGAAATATTCATGAAAATCCCCTAGCTTGAATGCCTGCAGGAATTAACATGCCTTTGTCATGTCCTGTACTGAGGGTATTTTATTTTTGTCCACTGGTGGCTCTTTTCCTTCTTCAGGAAGAGGGACAGTAACATGTTTTCTTTTTTTTTTTGACAAACACAGATTCCGGTGTCTGCTTAGAGCCTCTCTTATATTTACTGGATTCAGGGTTCCCCTTTCAGGCGCTTTGAGTTCTGAACCATCCTTAGCAGCTTTAACCATCTTTATCTCTCTCTTCTCTGTCCCTTTGTCAGGGACTGCTGCTTATTCTGAGGGACTGGACCCTCCTCTGAGCCTTTGGTGATGTGGAGGCAGACTGGTAAAGCCAACACATCTTCTAATTTTAACCCTTTTCTTTTGGGTTATAGGAAAAACTTTATACAGAGATTATAGTTGGGAAAATCATGGTCTGGACCTAGACGCTTTAAACATAGTTCATGATGGTCTGTCTTTGCCAGGAGCTGAAAACAAATGATACAATTTTCAAAGCCTACAGGCCCTGTCCTCTTTTTGTGCTTGTCAGTCATGCCATAACATTGATGACCCTGAGAAGAGGTTTCTGGTTCCTAATAGAAAAAGCAGCAATTGTAAAAAGCTCAAAAACTGTTAAAAGGGCTTTAAGGAAAGCAATGTGGTTCGGTTCCCTAAAAAAAAAAAAATTAAACTGCGAGATAAATAATACCCCAAAAGAGATTTCTTAAGCAGAAATAGTAAATTATCATCTAGGTTAAAAAAAATAAAAATGAAGAAATGAGAATACCTAAAGGTCAACCAGACTGTGGTTTAAGAAAAGTTGTATTTTATTCACTTTTAAATGTGAAAAATAGCAGTTCCCTAAAAGAAGGAACTGTGCCAAGAATGACCTACTCGATTCTTGGGAACTGATCAGGAACCAGAGAAAAGATGTAATTTACACAATAAAATACAAATATCACCTAACTAATGCAGAGTATTGGAAATTAAACTGAAACACTTTAACACTATAAAATAATAAACTGTAAACTGGCCAGAAGTGTAGAGAAGACTTTGGGGTGACTGCTCTTTCAGGCAAAAAATAAATCTGACATTAAAGTACAGGAGTGAGCATGACCACATAGAGCAGATTTTGAATTTGGTTCCAAATTCCATAATCTGCATTCATTCTAAAGCTCCTGGACTGCTCATTCCAGGGAATAATTGCAGTTGTTAAACTTAAAGGAAACTATCATGAATGGGGGTCTTTCCAGTTGTTTTACGTGTCCAAAATAGCCTTTAATGTTGTGAGTGGAAGACGTCTTTTCCTGGGGTTTGAAACAGGGTTGTGGTTGACGGGCACTGCTCTAAGCAAAGAGAGGTGCTCAGTGGTATCCTTTAGGACCAGTTCTGGAACCACTTCTGTTCAACATTTTTATTCTGTTAATGTATCTTTTCTGGCCTGCTCCTTCTATTGGTTTCCCAGCCTCATCACCTACCATCTTTGGGTTACTTATCATCATCCTTCTATACCCCTTTGTTTACAACCATGGTAGGACCATCGTTGTTTCCCATGCTCCTTCAGAAGTCTTGCTTAGTAGAGGGATGCCCAGAAAATGATGCAGAGCCTGTGGAGGATTTCCAGCTTTATTTTCAATCACAAGAGTGCGTGTGTGCATATTTTATGGAACACATACATAGAAACATAGAAACATAGAAGTTGGCGGCAGATAAGGACCTCAAGGCCCATCCAGTCTGCCCATTTCTTTTTCTACCTTATAAATGTGCCATCGGCCTTTGCTCTGTCAGTGGCCTATCTATTCATAGTCATTTGTATTGCTCCCTTATGCCTATCCCATGCCTGTTTGAAGCCCTGCACTGTATTCATAGCCACCACTTCTTGTGGTAAGCTATTCCATGCATCCACCACCCTTTCTGTGAAAAATAATTTCCTCACATTCCCCCTTAATCGGCCCCTCTAATCTCATGCTGTGTCCTCTTGTCCTGCTATTTTCTTATATTTAAACATGTTAGACTCTTTCACCTTGTTAATGCCCTTAAGGTGTTTGAATGCCTCGATCATATCACCTCTCTCCTCCTTTGCTCAAGGGTATACATATTGAGCTCTGTTAATCTGTCCTCATATGTCTTCTGATGCAGTCCCTGCACCATTTTGGTTGCCCTTCTCTGGATTGCCTCAATTTGGTTAATGTCCTTGTGAAGGTGTGGTCTCCACTACTGCATGCAGTACTCAGATGGGCCAACTAGTGTCTTGAAAGAGGGATTATTACCTCCTCTACGACTTGTGTGATACCCCTACTAATACACCCTAACACCCCCTAGCCTTACCTACTGCTTTAGAGGTCTGCTTGGATGATTTCAGGTCATCAGTGATGATGATGCCCAAGTCTCTTTCTTCCTTTGTGACTGCTAGCAACTCCTCCCAGCCTATAGGTGGCTTCAGGGTTTCTCTTCCCTATGTGCATGATTTTGCACTTCTTTGCATTAAATCCCAGTTGCCACTCTTCTGACCATTTTGCTAGTTTATCCGGATCTCTTCTTATTCTGCCCACCCCATCTGGATCATCTACTCTGTTGCAGATCTTGGTGTCATCTGCAAACAGACAAGCCTTACCTTCTAGTCCATCTGCAAGGTCACTAATGAAGATGTTGAAGAGGACTGGCCCCAGGACTGATCCCTGAGGTACCCCACTTGTGACTTGCATCTCTTCTGACTGTGTACCATTTACCACCACTCTCTTTTTCTGCCCGTCAACCAGTTTGCCACCCAGTTGACCAACTTCTGCCCCTCCCGAGCCTACCCAGCTTATTTATCAATCTTCTATGTGGAACAGTGTCAAAAGCTTTGCTGAAGTCAAGGTAGGCAACATCAACTGCTCCCCTTGGTCCACCACTCTGATTACCTAGTCAAAGAAATCTATGAGATTAGTTTGACAGGACCTCCTTTGTAAACCCATGCTGTCTTGGATCCTGTGCCCCTATGGATTCCAGGTGTTGCACTATCCTTTCCTTAAGGAGTGCCTCAATAATCTTGCCCACTACTGAGGTAAGACTGACTGGTCTGTAGTACACCGCCTCCTCCCTGCTACCACTCTTGTGGGAGCGGGATCACATGAGCCCTTCTCCAGTCTTCTGGGACCTCTCCTGTGCTCAGAGACTCACTAAACAGTTCTGCTAATGGCTCTGCTAGTTCCACCTTTAGCTCCTTAAGTATCCTGGGATGTATGCCATCAGGTCCCATTGCCTTATCACCCTGAGCTTAGCAAGCTCTTGTAGGACCCTTTCTTTGTGAAGGGAGTAGTGCTCACCTCCCTCCCCTGTGTCCATGATGCTGAGCTGTGGGCCCTGCCCTACCTTTCCTTCAGTAAATACTGAGCAAAAGTATCTATTTAGGATAGATGCCTTTACAGGGTCCTCCTCCTCCTCACATGCTCCCTTTTCTCCATTAAGCTTAGCAATACCCCTCTGGACTTTCTCCTTTCACTAATGTATCTATAGAAAGTCTTGTCACCTTCTTTTACTGTTCGTGCTAGTTTTTCCTCAGTTTGGGACTTTGCCTGCCTTAATGCCTTCCCTGCTTCCCTTAGGGCAGTTTGGTATGCCTTTCTATCTTCATCCCACTGTGTTCCCTTATATTTCCTGAAGGCCAGCCTTTTGGCTCTGTCCTTTTCTGCTACTGTATTTGAGAACCAAAGTGGTTTCCTTCTTCTTTGTACAAACAGTAGAGAGAAAGAAGTAAGTGCCTCAGCTGGGACTTGAACCCGGCTGCCCGGAATACCATTCTGGTTGCACTACCAGCTGCATCACCAAGACAACTGGAAACTGGGCCATCCCGAGCACATCACTCTTTCTCCAATGCACAACCTGGTACTGCACAGATAAATATATTTTCAAGCACAAGAGTGTGGTGTGCATATTTTATGAAAGACATACAAACACTAGAAGAATGAAGTAAGTAAGAAAGAGTGATGTGCTCTGGGATGGCCCAGTTTCCAGTTACCTTGGTGATGCAGCTGGAAGAACTGGAATGGTATTCGGTGGCCTGGGTTCAAGTCCCAGCTGAGGCACATACTTTTCTACTGTTTGTATGGTTTTCAACTTCATCCTGCCTCTGTCAGGGTATTTTTCTATTTTTCTGCCTTCTTGTTCTCGGGACATAGAAACATAGAATTTGATGGCAGATAAGGACTGCTTGGCCCACCTAGTCTGCACATTTTCCCTATCTGTTTTATATACTGCAGATCCTAAATGATCTGCGGCTTACCCTCACTTTTTCCTATCACTAGAGTTCCTTTATGTCTGTCCTATGCATTTTGAACTCCCCTACCATTTTTGCCCCTACACCTTCTGCCGGGAGGCTGTTCCATAGATCCACCAGCCTTTCTGTGAAAAATACTTTCTCATGTTACCTTTAAATCTAACCCCATCTTCATATCACACATTGTGGGTATGTATGGCACTGCACTAGCTTGTAATGTATGCTCATACCACCATCAGGAGGTGTTTTACCCACCTAGGCTTGCACAATGATCCGTGGTCATACAAGTGGCAGTAACAGAGCAGGATGCACTGCCTTCCCTCCCCAGAGGAGGGAAGAGGTGCATTGGGATATCCAATTCTTCCCCAGCTGTCCTTCAGTGAACTGGGCTCATTTCTGAACTCAGGCCACCAGTGTCATGAGTGGTAATGCTACTGTTGCACCAGTGGACCAGCTGTGTTCAACCTTTTTTTTGCAACTTCTATTTTAAGCCCCTCATCACTGTCATTGTCACTGTCACCTGACTCCCCACCAGAGACCACTATCCCTCAGGACCTTCCACAGAGCCTTAGCTATACCTCCCAGGTGGGGATGAAGTGGGGCCTCCCGCTTAAACCCCTCATACCTTATATATCATGGGGTCCTCTTCATGGGTCATGGTGCTGGCTGGTGAGGGCCAATATTTGACCCTCTTGTCGGTGTCGCACCGGGATTGAGCAATTTCATGTACACCCCCAGAGGCATGATGTGCACTGATGCCAAGGCATACGCTGACGCCTGTCATGCCTTTCCCTAGACCAGACTCGGCATGCTGTGCCTCCAGCCACCACCAGAGGTCAGGCATGCACTGAGTCAGTGCTTCCCCACCCTGTAAGAGACAATCAGTCCCTTGGATGCTCAAGTCCCTCCCCGATGGCCCTCTGATGACTTGGGCTCATTCCTGAACCCACGTGCTGGCATCGCAAGTGGTAGTGCTACCGCTGCACTGGCGGGCCGGCATGTTCAACCTTTTATTAATATTCTGCAAGATGCTGTCTGTAACAGGCTGCTTAGGTTTGCTGATGTCACTAAGCTGGCGATGATGGAAGTTTTCATTGAGGATAGTGAAAACATCAGGAGGACCTGAACAAGCTGGGTGATTGATCAATGTCTGGAGTCACAGAGCTGACATAACTAGCTGCAAGATTATTCACTTGGGTAGAAAAGCAGAAGTAAGACTTACATGCTGTACAATATGGGGCTCCTCTTGTTGCTTTGGAGGAAAAAACACCTGGGAGTCATACTAAACAAGGGCTAAAGCATGATTAGCAGTATGTGGTTGCTGTCAAGAAGACTGGAAGAAAGCTGGGGTGTATCACAAGGTGGTGACCAGCAGAACAGGGGAAGCAATGTTATTACCAGTTTACGTGGTCCTGGTCATGCCCCATCCAAAGTACTGCATGCAGCTCAGGGCTCCCTAACACAACAAATTCTGGACATAGCCCATAAGACTGCAGCCGAGGAATTTGGGGTAAAATATTGAAAATTTGTTTTTAATATGTTTACACCAGATTTTAACATAGCCTTATTAAGACCCTGCTTCATGAGGAAGGGCAGAGAAAATGTTCAACTCCTGGCCTAAAGGTGATTTTGTGCAGGGACCGTGAAATCAACTTTCAGGGCACGAGAAACCCATTTTGGGTAGGAGTTGAAAACTGACAGCTATCACATTTATGAGGTGCTGTAAAAAATAGCCATGTTGTAAATTTGTGGTAAAAATATTGAAAATGATCAAAGTTATGAGCCTGCATTCAAAAATTCAACTTGGGCCCATAACTGTGTTGTGTTTTAATATTTGTACACCAAATTTTTAACATAGCCTTCTTATGACCCCACCTCGTGAATAAGGGCAGAGAAACTTGTTAACTCCTGCCTGAAAGGTGATTTCAGCAGGTGCCACAAAATCATATGTCAGGATGTAAACAAAACATTTTGGCCAGGATGTAAAAATAACAGCTGTCACATTCATGAGGTGCTGTAAAGATATGGCTATGTTGTAATTTTGGGGTAAACATGTTGAAAATTACCAAAGTTACGAGCCTGCATTTGCAAAATTCAACACAGGCTAGTAACTTTGTTGTGTTTTAATATTTTACACAATTTTCAACATAGCTTCTTATGACCCCACCTCATGAACAAGGGTAGAGAAAATTTTCATCTCCTGCCTGAAAGGTGATTTTACATAGGAACCAAGAAATCACCTTTCAGGACAGATTTGCCCAATGGCAGTACCGTTGTTCATGAGGCAGGGTTCCAGAAAAGGCATGTTGAAAATCTGGGCCAAAATATGAAAAAAAATGTCCAAGTTATGCAACTAAGTTGAAAGCACTGTTGAAATACATTGAACTGCATACCTGTTTCTTCAGTTCGTGGTCCAGCTTTGAAGAGTGAAGACGTGTCTGTGGTCCAGAGATGATTATGGGCTAGACCCTGATGGATAAGTAAGGGCTGGGGAGTGGGGTGGTGGGTGCTGAGTGGGAGGGTTGTGTAGGAGACAGTAACGGTGCAAAAGACATCAATGGACTTTTATTTTACAGGTTAAAACAAAACACAAATGAATAAGAATTCCTGCACTGGGGACTTTGCAACCCCAGTGCCACTATTCCATTAGGGGGGGTAGCTGAGGGGAGGTGGGTGGGGGAATTGTAGAAAAACCTGAGGATTCCTGCACTGGGGACTGGGCTCCTCCAGTGCCACTAGATTTGTGATCGGGACACTGGGGATTGGGCACCACCAGTGCCATTATTATGTTTCTGGGAGGGGTGGGAGCTGAAAGGGAGGGTTGGGTGGGAGGATATATATAATTTTTAAAAGAAATTGGTGGTCAAGCAGAACAGCACAGTCTGCCATGACCAACATAGCCCTGAGACTGTACTGTGCATGTGCTAGTGGTCACGCATGCTAATACAGTCTGGTGGCCATCTTGGACATGGGGAGTGTGCTGTGTTCTGCCGCGACCTCCGACAGAGCAAAAACATAATATAGTGCGACTGCCAATAGAAACAGTGAGCAGAGTGCTTCACGGTCACGGAGGCGATGGTGTAGCAACTCCAACATGTTGTTCAGTGACAAGGAATGTACTGCCAGCTTTTTCTGTAGCAAGAGGTCTGCAGGAATACGCTCACTGCAGCCCTAAAATGACACTGAGGCAGTCAAGAGGTGTTATATATGGCCACCAAAATGATTAATGGTATGGAGGGAAAAACTGCGAGGAGAGACTTAGACCCTTAATATGTTCACCCTTTAGAAAAGAGGCTGAGATAGGACATGACTTCAGTCTTCCGCATTGAGAAGTTTGAATGAGCGGAGATCTTTGATCTTGTGTTCTCTAACAGGACAACTGGGATTTAGCATAAGTGCAAAATCATGCACATAGGGAAGAGAAACCCTGAAGCCACCTATAGGCTGGAGGAGTTGCTAGCAGTCACAAAGGAAGAAAGAGACTTGGGCATCATCATCACTGATGACCCAAAATCATCCAAGCAGACCTCTAAAGCAGTAGGTAAGGCTAGGGGTGTTAGGGTGTATTAGTAGGGTATCACAAGTCGTAAGAGGAGGAGGTAATAATCCCTCTGTACAAGACACTGGTTAGGCCCCATCTGGAGTACCGCGCAGTATTGGAGGCCACACCTTCACAAGGACATTAACCAAATTGAGGCAGTCCAGAGAAGGCACCAAAATGGTGCAGGGACTGCATCAGAAGACATATGAGGACAGATTAACGGAGCTCAATATGTATACCCTTGAGCAAAGGAGGGAGAGAGGTGATATGATCGAGGCATTCAAACACCTTAAGGGCATAAACAAGGTGAAAGAGTCTAACATGTTTAAATATAAGAAAAATAGCAGGACAAGAGGACACAGCATGAGATTAGAGGAGGCCGATTAAGGGGAATGTGAGGAAATTCTTTTTCACAGAAAGGGTGGTGGTTGCATGAATGGCGCTACCACAAGAAGTGGTGGCTATGAATACAGTGCAGGGCTTCAAACAGGCATGGAATAGGCATAAGGGAGCAATACAAATGACTATGAATAGATAGGCCACTGACAGAGCAAAGGCCGATGGCACATTTATAAGGGTAGAAAAGAAATGGGCAGACTGGATGGGCCTTTACGGTCCTTATCTGCCATCAACTTCTATGTTTCTATGTTTCTATGACATAGGGACAAAGCCTTGACTCAAAGGTGGTTAATTCATAGGCAACATTTGGAAGTACAGTACGTCTTCTCCCAGAGGCTAGTAAATCTATGGAACAGTGGAGACAATTGACATAAGGACAGTTCATGCCTTCATTGTTAACTTGGGCAAATGTCTGCTTGCCAAGGGACTTACAAGTCAACTTGAGTAGTAGGAGCTGTGGGAATCCCTATAAATTAGCACATGTCTGAACAGCATTATTTATTGGTCCCTGCTTTTGAAGCATGGGGCAGCCTTGATGGACCTCAAGTCCCTTCTGCTCATAAGTTACTATGCTACTATGTGACTCACTGATCTAGTAGGTGGGAGGGAGGAACCTGAACCACTGCTCTTCTTTCCTTCTGAATATGTATGCATGCATGTGTGTATGATTATGATGGGTAGTTAGGTATTCTGCCACTTTCTGGGAGAGTCCTGGGACTTAGTGACTGCTTTGCTTGAGCATGAGAAGTTTTCAGAAAGTAGTACTGTACAAGCCAACCCTGTAATTGCTAGAAACTCCAGGCAGAGTAGAACTCTAGGTTACAGAGCTGAATGTCTCTGCCTCTGACAGAGAAACTGTGCACTTTGGATTGGCTTAGTAGTCTTGCAAAAGTTAAGAGAATTCCTCAGTGTTATGTGATTTGTAGGAAAGTCGTATCTGGTGAAACAAACTTTGACCAGAGCCAATAGAGCTGCAGTTGAGGAATCTGGGGTAACAATATTGAAATTTTTTTTTATATTTTACACCAAATTTTCAACATAATCTTGTTATGACCCTGCCTAATGAAGAAGGGTGGAGAAAATCACCTTTCAGGATGTAAAAAACATTTTGGCCAGGACTTGAAAAATGAAAGCTGCCACATTCATGAGGTGCTGTAAAGATATGGCTACGTTTAAATTTGGGGAAAAATATTGAAAATTACCAAAGTTATGAGCCTGTATTCACAATATTCAATGTAGGCTCATAATGTTATTATTATTTAATACATTTACATCAGATTTTCAACATAGCCTTCTTATGATCCCACCATGAACAAGGGCAGAAAAGGTTCACTCTTCGCTGAAGGTGATTTTCTGCAGGGACCACAAAATCACCTTCGTACAGATTTACGAACGACAGTACAATTGTCCTTGAGACAGCGTCCCAAAGAAGGCATGTTGAAAATTTGGGCCAAAAATATGCAAAATGCTCAGGTTATGCCACTAAGTTCAAAATCCTTTGAAATACATTAAGCTGTTTCTTCAGTTCGTCAATCCCACTTTGAAGAGTGAAGATGTGTCTGCAGCCCAGAGAGAATTACTGCGTTGACCCCAATGGGTAAGTAAGGGCTTGGGGGGTGCAGGGTGGTAGGTGCTGAGTGGGAGGGTTGGCTGGGGGCAGTTACGGGCACAAAAACATTGATGGACATTTTTCTTTTGTAGGGTTTAAAAGAAATGCAAGGAAGAGTCCTCACTGGTACACTGGGGATTGGGCACTCCCAGTGTCACTATTATGTTTCTGTGAGGGGTGTGGTGGTAGGTGCTGAGAGGGAGGGTCAGGTGGGGGTTATGTATTTCAGTGGTCATGGACCACCAAAATAATAAAAATAAAATAGTGCAAGCACGAATGTTCTACAGTCGTGGTGACTTGTCACTCCAACATGTTGTTCATTCACAAGGAATGCAGGAGTCCTTTCTCAAAGCAAAGGTCTGCAGGGCTCTGCCCATTGTAGCCCTAAAAAAAAAAACATCATGAGCTAAGACCATTTAGAAATCAATTTAATCTTTGTTCTATTTTTGCACTAATTTAATTTATACCTTTTATTTGAAATTTCTCTAGCACATAAGACCATCAGATCCACGATGGGTTTTCGACAAATTATTAAATCGAATGCCCGACAACTGAAACAGGCAGGTCAACCGCATTTTGCTGTTGGCTGCCGGGTTTCCAGTGGCAGTAGAATTTTCTTCGGGGCTGTGCCCCCACACACCCCCACTCTAGGATTATCATTCTGAGTTGGAGCTGATTTGGGGTGGTTGCAGACCTGACAGACAGTGCCAGGTTCCAGTGGGTCCCTACAGCGACATGGCACTGTAGTCGCTGTAGGGGACCTCACTGTCGACAAGTCACTGTCAGGTGGATAACCCAAGACCACCTCTATGAACATTTTTGTGCTGTAAATATGAGTCAGTATTTTATTTAGTCCAACTGTGAATTTATTTTAAAAAGTACAGTCAACTTACTTTACTGTCCACTCTGTGCTCTTTGACATCATATTACAGTTGCAAACATTGATACGTTGCAGTACATTGAGATATATCCCAGGAAATCCATTCATTTCAATAGGATTTTCTATGATATTGCAACATATCATGATATATCTGAACATACTCTAAATCTTTTACTGGCTTCAACCATGCAAAATTAATAGAAGGCTTCAGAAGCAGGGTCAGGTGTTAGAAGTGAATAGGGTACTATATGGGAACAGTCCAGAGGGAGTTTGCAACAGAATGGGGCAATGAAGAGGTACAGTAGCATCTTAACCTGCTGTTAGTAGGTGAGAGCACTGTGTGTTACAATTAAGCATGTAAATTTGAAAAACAAACAAACAAACCTCAGCACCGTATACAAGAGAGCACTGTCCATCTTGATTAAAAATAACCCAACATTTTTTTTTTTAAACTCTGCTTTATTCAAGATAGTAAATGCATACATACATACAAGTGCTTGGTAGTCAGAGTGCAATACATCTTGGTTTACCATATAAAAACATAAAAACAAGCAACTAGACTGCATGTAACCATAGTGTCTACTTCTAGTGATGAATCTTCCAGGCCATCTAATCTAGAGTTGTTTGCTGCCTTCTCTTCAGCCTTGAGAAGTGGTCCAGCTCTCTAATGGAAAGTGGGAATATGCAGCAAACATATAAACCAGAAACAACAACTCTGTGTACTGAGTGGTGTGCATTGAGGATATCTACACCCCAGATATAGGTCATAACAGCATATATCTGGTCCCAGTACAACCTTACGGTTGGGCAGCCCCAGAGTATATATGATGAGGGGCCCAGTCTCATTGCATTTTCTCCAGCATAAATTGGAGTTGCCCACCTGAAAGTGTGCTGTGACGGTAGATGCATGGAAAAAATGCACCATGCACATCCACCAGAACTCTCTCTCAATCCCAGAGATGTGGTAGCCTTCAATCTCCTGTCCCAGGCCCTGTTCCAAAAGTCCTCAGGAATTACAGTCTGAGCCTAGTGTTCCAACCGAATTTGGAGTTGAGTAAATCCAAAAATCTTTACCAAGTAGGGTTTCATAAGCTCAAGTTATTTTACCTTTCTGACCAGCGAGTACCACTGCCCAGTACATGAAAATTTCAAAGGAGGACATCTCTCTGCCCACTTATGATGTCAAACAGTGGCATACCTGCAGGTATCTATCATGATCCTGGGCTGGGAGACGCAGTTATGCTGTAGTTCTGCTGAAGGAATACTGGAGCCCACCTTGATGAGGTGTTCATGTCTTGTAATGCCCAATTTGTTCTACCTTCAGAACTCTGGGTCTTTGCATGGCAGGTCGAATTCTGGGTTGCCTATAGAAATAGGGCCTATGGCATTGAGGAATTGGAGAGGTTCTTTGCTTTTAGGAGCATACGTATCGTGTCTTGCCCAGGGACTGAATATTTCCAACCAATCAGTAGCAGTCAGGGCAAGAACAGGACTGGTAGGGACTGTTGTGCTTCCATTTCATGTCAGCTTGTATCACCCTCTGCTTGGTCTAACTGACCATGGAGACCAGCTGTGCTGCCAGGTAGTACCAGTGCATATCTGGTAAGGGTAAGTCACCCCCTCTCTTGAGGAGCACCTGCTGACTTCTGCAGATCTGGTGCCTTTTGGCTGCCCACACAAATTGGAGTATGCTTTTCTGGAGGTGGGTCCAAATGTTCTTGGAATTTTCAAAGGAAGGGCTTGAAAAAGGAACAAAAACCTTGGGAGAACATTAATTTTCACTGAGGCCATCCTGACTCCTATATACAGGGGAGCATGTCCCATCGTGACAAATCAGCTTGGACTTCCCCATCAGTTTTTCATTGTTTAAACCAAGTATCTCTAAGGCATTGGGTGTGACCTGAACTCATAGGTAATGGACCATGTTTCAGGGTGTGCAGTGGAATGAGCAAACTGTCCAAAAGGCCAAGAAGCAAGAGCAACCTAATTTAATTGCCTCTGATTTCTTGCAGTTAAGGGCTGGAACCGGGTGTTGGGAGGTAAGGAAGAACAGGGAATCATCTACATACAGTAAGATCTTGTGTTCCCTGCCCCAGCCCGGATTCCTTGTATGTGCTTGGTTCTGATGAACTGCCACTACCAGAGGCTCTATGCAAAGACCAAACACAAGTGGCAAGAGAGGGCATCCTTGTCTCATCCTTCTGGTCAAAAGACACACTTTGATAAGATGCCATTGACCCTGACATGAGCTTGGTGAGAGACATAGAGTCTTAATACTGTTGCAGAAGGTTTCTCCCATTCCCAGCTTCTCCAGGATGTGGTGGAGATATCCCCAGTTCACCCAATCAAAACCTTTTCCACATCCATGATTACTGCCATGACAGACTCTGGAAATCTGGGTTTCACAAAATAATATTTAGGAGGCACCAAATATTGTCATGGATGAGGCAACCATTTATGAAGACAGGCTGACCTGGCTGAACCAGGAACCCCACACACTGTTGCAGCCTGGACTCCTCTACTGTTTTCATCCCCACTACCTCAGCTGGAAGGCTGATCCAGGAATCCACCATTCTTTCTGTGAAGAAATATTCCTCACATCTCTCCTGAACCCACCTGTCTCAGCTTCATAGCATGTCCCCTTGTTCTTGAGCACCTTTTTTTCTTAAAAATACTCCCCTTCTGCACCTTATAATCCCTTGAGGTATTTAAATGTCTCTATCATATCCCCTCTCCTCCTCTCCTCCAGAGTGTACATATGAGCTCCTTTAGCCTCTCCTCATGGGCTTTTGATGCAAACCCTGCACCATCTTGGTAGCCCTCCTGTGCCTCCAGTCTGTTTATGTCCTTCCTGAGACCTAGCGTAGGACCTAGAAGGCAGAATTTCACTGTTCGCTGATGACACAAAGCTCTGTAACAGAGTAGACACACCAAAGGGTGTAGACAGAATGAGAAGCGACCTGCAGAAACTTGAAGAATGGTCAGGGTTTGGCAGTTGAAATTCAATGCAAAGAAGTGCAAGATAATGCATATGGGGCACAAAAACCCTGGCACAATATATCAGTTGGGGGGTGAGGATATAGCATGCACCAAGCAGGAAAGGGATCTTGGGGTTATCATCTCTGATGACCTCAAGAGAGGAAACAGTGTGACAAGGCAGCAGGTAAAGCAAATAGGATGCTGGGATGTATAGGCAGGGGCATCACCAGCAGGAAAGGAGGTCATAATTCCGCTGTACAAGACACTAGTGAGGCCTCACCTGGAGTACAGTGTACAATTCTGGAGACCATACCTCAGTAAGGACATAGACAGGGTAGAGAAGGTTCAGAGGAGGGCAACAAAGATGGTGCATGGATTGCATCACAAGTCCCTATGAAGACAGGTTGAAGGAACTGAACATGTACTCCCTGGAGGAGAGGAGGGAGAGGGATATGATGAGAGACATACAAGTATCTTACAGGAGGAACAGGGTGCAGGAAAACACTATTTTTAAGCGAAAAAGATGTTCCAGGACTAGAGGGCATGGGATCAAGTTGGAGGAGGATGATTCAGAGGAAACATGAGAAAGAATTTCTTCACAGAACAGGTGGTGGACAAGTGGAACACCCTGCCAGAAGAAGTGGTGGGGGCTGAAACAATCCACGGGATTTAAGAATGCATGGGATAGACATAAAGGAATTCTGGAGGTAAGGGGTAAGGTGCAACAGACTTTTAGGAAAACAAACTGAACTTACAAGCTCAAATGGGCAGACTGGGTGGGCCATAGGCCCTTATCTGCCGACACTGTCTATGTATCTATGAGATACTGGGCTCAATTTCAAAGCCCCGTGAATGCCACAAGCCCCTGGTGCACTGATCATGTGCCATACAAGGCTTGCAGCATTCTCCTAGCTGGCAATTAGGATTTTCAATCCTGGCGCCAAATGCTGCAAGTTAAACTAGCTTTTCTGTGATCTAACTTGTGCTATTTGAGGGACCCTTTTACAAGTGTAACCCTTTGTTACCCGGGTTACTAGAATCCAGTAAGACCTAGTGGTAGGCAGGGGAAGGCAGCTTGTGAAACTCCAGTTAAATGGGTTTCACACTGTCTCACTCTGTCTCAGTCACAGCTGAGACTTGAGAGATGACATCATTATAGAACTGTCACAGCTGCATGAGCCACATTTGGAATCTTCAGCTCAGAGAGTGAAGTTTAGAACTTTGGAAATTCAAAGTCAGTCTTCCGTTTGTCCTTAAGCAAGAAGGAAGCATTAGTGTGCAGTGTGATTTCTCACTCAGAAAAAAGGAACTGTTCCTGTATTTTACCTTTTAAAGTGGTGGAGACCGCTCCCCGGTCTCAGTGCCCCCTCACTCTGGGGGAGAGAAAGGTCTCTGTGGGTTCCAGGGGCAATCCCCTTCTCCCACCCTGGGAAGAAAGCTGCCTGTTTTAATTTAAGTTCAGTCTGTTCATGTATAACAGCAAAGGTTACAGTACTTCAGCCTGTGGGCACCTGCAACGAATGGGTGAGTGTTTGGCTCCACTGGAAGGGGCAAACAACTTCTTTTCTTCAGTTGGATTTCAAGTAAATGTGGACTGCTATTTGGGAGGACTATGTCAACTAGGACAAACAAATAGAGCAGTCATCTATTTAAAGTGTTAATGGATTTAAAGTTCACTGTAGAGGGGTGCTTCAGGCCATCCACCGTTCAATCTACATTTAAAGTCTAAAGTTTTCTGTGTGTCCAGAGAAATGGCGGGTATGGGCTGTGGGAGCTGGAGGTGGAAAACCCCCATCTTTAGTAACCAGGTCCACCTCTACAGATTTCTTCTGTGTTTTTGCTACTTGCCTCGTGTGCTTGGCCAGTGATGGTGGGTACCCAGGCGTGGGTGCCAACTTGAAAATCTCTCTAGGAGTCATAGACTCTAAGGTGGTGTGAGGAGCCACAGGATGGGAAAATTACTCCTTGTTGGATGGGAGTCTCCTTGTTTGATGGGAGTTTCGATTGGAATGAAAACAAATCTCTCTAGGAGTCGCAGACTTCAAGTGGTGTTAGGAGCCACAGTTTGGGAGCCTCCTTGTTTGATGGGATGTATTTCCAAGTAAAGTTTGGGTTCATTCGCCAAGTGGACCGTCAGTCGAATGGCCAGCAGGGACAGAGGCCAGTCGGGCTATATATCCAATCGCATGCAAAGTCCGGGCTGAGTGCCTGGTGGGTCCAAAGCCAGACATCTGTAGTAATGTGTTCATTCCTCAAATGGACTGCTGTGTTTAACCTCTAATCTGCATTACAGTAACGTAGCCCTTTGGGACCATGCAGTGCTTTGTTTATGCTCAGTGAGTTAATAAATAAAGCCACACTGAAAAAATCAATTCTGGTTCTGGACATTACAGTTATTGCTTCCTGTAGTTGGATTTACTTGGGTGCCCCTGTGCAGAGTAGCCAAACCTAGGTCTCTTGTGCCAGGTAACCTCATCCTTCCCGAACCGTGACACATATGTATACCCATGTTACAAAAATGGAGACATATGGTTACAAAATGGAGGCATCGCTTTGGATTTGTTTGGAAGGAAGGTGCTTGGAGCAAGTAGGCTAAGCGTTTTAGCTATCTGGCAATCGGTAGCCAAAAGTTGAAACAATTTCCTAGTGTGTGCAGTGTGCTGTGAATCTTGTGCTGCTGTTTAAAAATGCCAACTGTTTACCAAGGAGCTGTAAAGCCAAAGTGTGTGTCCTTGTCCTGCATCAACATAGTTTACAGCGTTTGTCAGTTTTAAAATAAAGTTCTGTGAAGAAAAGTGCTTGGAAAACTAGGGGTAGCAACAGAGAAATTATACCTGGACATTGGAAATGCTTTCGGTGCAATACTAGAGACTGCAGAGTTAATGGCAATGTTACATGGTTGAAATGGGCTCCCACCGTGGAGTCAGTCGAAAAAAAAAAAAAGTGCATCTTTTCAGTTTAAATTTGCCTGCTCGACGATCGCTGTGAGGAGAGGAGCCCTCGTGAGGAAGAAGGGCTCATTTGCATGGCGTCGTGTGGTTGGTCAGTTTGCCATTAGTCCTGCCCTCAGCCAGCTCTTCAGAGTCTGCTTCAGCATTGAAAGGAGACAGAAGTGAGTCGTGTACTGGCAGTGGAAGGCGTTCATGAAGTGTTCAAGCGCTGTAAACAGTAAAAAGTGACTTTCCAGTTAAAATCGGCTCAACCGCTTATCGATCGTGGGATCAGTGAATTGTGTAGTTAATACTACGATGTCGAGACTACCCGCCATTTGCAATCTGAGGCCTTCAAAATCTGGCTGCAGGCTGTTTTACCCCATCGCAGCAATCTGCTTCAATAACAGTGAGTAAGCAATTAAAACTGCTCAAATCAGCGATTTTCAGATAATGCTATATAAAATGTGTGTGCAGCTATATGAAGTCGCTTTGCAAGTAGCAATTGTGTGATGTCCTGCTGGCAAGTGCAGTCTGTAAAGCCATTAAATGTGTGCATAGCAATGAAAGTAGCCTCAGTTTAAAGTCTGCAGTCAGAGAGAGACTGTGGGTTGTAAAATAAGTGCAACACTAGTAAAAGCAGGCAATCCTGTGCTGAAACCTGACGTTTTAAAAGGACTGTAATTAAATGAATGTTGCCAGCAAGTGAAAAGTCCAAGGAAAATCCTGTAAATGTGTGAACAGCCAGGACAGAGCAAGTTAGCATGATTTGAAATAAAGTTATTAGTAGCTGATGTAAATCAGTGCGCGGTGGCTTGACAGAGTCTGAATGTTGATGCACAGGAGTGCTGCCGTCGCCATTACAGGGTGGGGTAGTAAAGTAAACACAACAGCACAGGAGCCATTTAAAGCTACAGAGTGTGTTCATTTAAAGTGGGACTTTCAGTTACAGTGAACTTTGTTTGTTTTCTGCAGTTATGGCCTCAGGACCAGCTCGTTACCCGGATCATGACTCAGGTTGCAGTAACAGCAGCAGTAAATAGATTGAGATATTGAAAATTGGTGCTATAGAGGCAACTCCCTCCTGATGTGGCAATTCCCTAATTATCCAGTGTGTGTGTATGCCAGATGTGTTTGAGTGCTGGAAGGGATGTCTTCATGATTCCCTCACCGTGCTGGATGTCTACAAAAATAAAATGTGTATAAAGTGCCTCAAATTCATTTGGCTCCCACATGGACACAACTTCAAGAATCTGCAGTTGGCACACAGCATCAGGCCAAGCCTGGGAGGAAGAGTCCCTCGGGAGTGTGGCACAAAGTTGGAGAGTGCAGCATTAGAGACTGAATCTGAAATTGAAGCATTGGATGCTGGATCTCAGAAGGCAAGTTCAGATAAAGCATCAATAGTCCCTGGGTGGGGGCCTAGCCCAAGTCTCAAGGTGAAGATGAGATCGGGAGGCCTTTGAATGGGAGGTGTAGCCTCCACTCCCAGTGATGAATGGATAGTCTCAGGGTGAGAACTACTGCTCACTCCTGGGCTCAGATCCTCAGTGAGAAGAGGAAGATGAGGGAGAACCTATGTGGCCTTGTGAGAAAGGAATGGGTACACAACCTCAAGATCTTGCCTCGGAGGAATGTGTTCAAGAAGGTGGTGATGCCACTGCCCTTATGTGTTATGTGTTATATGCGTCCAGGCGGAGTAATAATTCAAGCCCTGACCCCTCTACTATTGGCCTCAGTGCAAGGACCTCCCAGGAATTAAACCCGTGCACCACAAAATGGAGAGCCAAGCAGTGGTAGTCAATACTGCCACATCTAGACTGGAAGTGCCCTTATTGAACTGCCAATATGAATAAACAAGGAATCAGGTGCCCCATATTCTTCAGTCCACAGTGTACTGCCTATTCAGCAACCATCTACTGGTACACCGCAGATGACTTCAGATCCAGAGGACACCAGTCCAGTTGTGTTCCTGTTCATCGCCTACGTAATCGGATGACGCCGGACCAGCTGTTTCTCTTTTTGTTCCTGTTCTAAGGATCCTTTTCCAGTTATGACATCAGCCCAGCTGTTTCCAGATGTGCACTCCTGTGGGTTCCCAGAAGATGTCCCCAGCTGTATCAGAAGAAATGCTACCAGGAGAGTCTTTGGAAGGGACCAGGTTTGTGAATTCCGAATACTTCAAGAGGCTGGTAAGTCCATAAAACCCTTTTATTCTATCTTTATGACATTGCAATACACACCTACACTACAGACTTCAAACAGTGTGAACTGTCCGAAAGACTCTCTCCTTGGGATTATTGCCTTAAAGAACTATGCTTCATGGGGCTCCGGCCCAGGAGAGGATCTTTAATGGACTGGCCTTTGGGCCTTGTAGTCTCTAGTTGGGACATTTAGGGCTTTCCATCCCCCACCAAAGGTGTATTGTTACCAATGTCATTGTACTTTAATGTAAATACTGTTTTCTACCCTTTTCTAAAAAAAAAAAAAAAAATCTTTTTCTTTTTTGGGATTGTTCAGTGCTTTTTCTGTGTAGTAAGGGTTGTTGTTGTTGTTGCTGTTGTCATTGTTGTTGTTTAGATAGACTGTACATGCAGATTAGGATGTGTTTTTTTGTTTTTTGTCTTTTCTTACAGGTGTTCTGGAAGACAGAAGAGAAGACAAGAAGAGGAGGAGGGCTCATCGGGTCCCTCGTCAGTACTATAGTGTAGAATTTAAATGTACTGTGTTATCATTGCTAAGAATTGTAGTTGCAGGAGCTGCCAAGGTGGGGAGGTCCCCTGGTTTTGTTTTTGTTTGGGATGTTATGTAGAGACAGATAGGTTTCCCCTAGAGGGGTTAGAGGGGATGGACAGGCTGTGGCCTGACCTGCAGTAGGGACCGCAGTGCTGATCTATCAGGGCTATGCTCTGGATGGTTCTACCAGAGCCACTAGGTGTCCATAGTAAGTGGATAGAGTAGAGGCTGATATGTCAGCTATAGGACTCTAGGCCCTTAGTGTTGCTCTACCTGTGCTCGCACATGGTAGGAGGGGCTTTGATCACCCCCTCCAAGGTAGTACATAGAGGTGGGATGCCCTAAGGCCGGGTGCATAATGACTGGGGACAGTCATTTTCCGAGTCAGAAGCGAGTGTAATCCCTTTGTTACCCGGGTTACTAGAATCTCAGTAAGACCTAGTGGTAGGCAGGAAAGCAGCTTGAAAACTCCAGTTAAATGGGTTTCACACTGTCTCACTCTGTCTCAGTCACAGCTGAGACTTGGAGATGACATCATTATAGAACTGTCGCAGCTGCATGAGCCACATTTGGAATCTTCAGCTCAGAGTGAAGTTTAGAACTTTGGGAAATTCAAAGTCAGTCTTCGTTTGTCTTTAAGCAAGAAGGAAGCATTAGTGTGCAGTGTGATTTCTCACCAGAAAAAGGAACTGTTCCTGTTTTTACCTTTTTAAAGTGGTGGAAACCGCTCCCCGGTCTCAGTGCCCCCTCCCTCTGGGGTGGGGAGGAAAGTTCTCTGTGGGTTCCAGGGCAATCCCTTCTCCCATCCTGGGAAGAAAGCTGCCTGTTTTAATTTAAGTTCAGTCTGTTCATGTATAACAGCAAAGGTTACAGCACTTAGCCTGTGGGGCACCTGCAACGAATGGGTGAGTGTTTGGCTCCACTGGAAGGGCAAACAACTTCTTTTCTTCAGTTGGATTTCAAGTAAATGTGTGACTGCTATTTGGGAGGACTATGTCAACTAGGACAAACAAATAGAGCAGTCATCTGTTTATAGTGTTAATGGATTTAAAGTTCACTGTAGAGGGGTGCTTCAGGTCATCCACGCTCAATCTACATTTTAAAGTCTAAAGTTTTCTGTGTGTCCAGAGAAATGGCGGGTATGGGCTGTGGGAGCTGGAGGTGGGAAAACCTCCCATCTTTAGTAACCAGGTCCACCTCTACGGATTTCTTCTGTGTTTTGCTACTTGCCTCATGCGCTTGGCCAGTGATGGGGTGGGTACCCAGATGTGGGTTGCAAGTTGAAAATCTCTAGGAGTCGTGGCAGCTAAGTGGTGTGGGAGCCACAGGATGGGAAAATTACTCCTTGTTGGATGGAGTCTCCTTGTTTGATGGGAGTTTCGATTGAAGTACAAAACAAATCTCTAGGAGTCGAGACTTCAAGTGGTGTGGGAGCCACAGTTTGGGAGCCTCCTTGTTTGATGGGATGTCTTTCCAAGTAAAGTTTGGGTTCATTCGCCAAGTGGACCATCAGTCAAGTGGCCAGCAGGGAGCCGGGCCAGTCGGGCTATGTATCCAATGCGCATGCAAAGTCCGGGCTGAGTACCTGTGGGTCCAAAGCCAGACATCTGTAGTAATGTGTTCATTCCTCAAATGGACTGCTGTGTTTAACCTCTAATCTGCATTACAGTAATGTAGCCCCTTGGGGACCATGCAGTGCTTTGTTTATGTTCAGTGAGTTAATAAATAAAGCCACACTGAAAATCCCAATTCTGGTTCTGGACATTACAGTTATTGCTTCCTGTAGTTGGATTTACTTGGGTTGCCCTGTGCAGAGTAGCCAAACCTAGGTCTCTTGTGCCAGGTAACCTCATCCTTCCTGAACCCGTAGACACATATGTATACCCATGTTACAAAAATATGAGACATATGTTACACAAGACTTGCACCAAATATTTGGCCAAGCTGCCTTAAATTAGAGGAAACTGCTGCAACTACACCCGATGTACTAAAATAGGGTAAGTTGCATCAAAGGAGTTTCATGAAGTTGCACCATTAAATGGCTTGATGTAGGGGCTTGACACAAGCCCTGCATCACCCTTTGAAAATCAAGCCGCGGGTTCCAGGACTGGACACTGTACTCAAGGTGAGGTCTTACTAGCATCTATACAGGGACAACACTATCTAGAGTATGGAGTTCAGTACTGGTGCCCACACCTCAAAAAGCCTGCTGGAGAAGGTCCACAGGAGGGCTACAAAAAATGATATCTAGTCAGCAGGGTAAGGCGATGAGGAGAAGTTGAGGGCACTGAACATGTACCCCTGGAAGACAGGAGAGAGACAGAGGACATGATTGGCACTTTAAGTACTTGAAAGTGATAAATAAAGTTGATAAGAAGAGTCTCTTTAAGCTGAGGGGCAACCATAACGTGAGGGGCACAGTCTTAAGCTGGAGGTGGGAGGTTTAGGAGGAGGTCAGGAAGCACTTCTTCACAGAGAGGGTGGTGGACACTTGGAATGCGATGCCAGAAGAGGTAATCTCATTGAAGACAGTGGGCAGCTTTAAGAGAGGCTGGGACAGGCATGGGGGAGGGTAAGGCCATGGGTAGGTAGGATGGGAGGAGTGGGAGGGAGGGCAGAGACATTAGCTCAAGCTATGGACCCTGCAATATGAGCAGACTTAATAGACCAAATGGCCTTCTTCTGCTGGCTTCTCCATATGTTCGTATGTATGTTCATATGTAATATCACCTCCTTTTCTGCTGGTGATACCCTTGCTGTGTCCCCAGCATCCCACTAGTCCTTCCGACTGCCTTGTCACACTGCCTGGCCACCTTTTAGGTCATCCAATATGATTACCCTAGGTCTCTTTCTGGCTTAGTTGTTGTCAGTATTACTCTACCCATTTTGTACTCTGCCCCTGGGTTTCTATGACCCAAATGCATTATTTTGCACTTTTTGCATTAAAACTCAGCTGTCATACCCGTGACCACTCTTCCAGTTTTTTCAGATCTCTGCCGCCCTTTCCATCATCATGGAGTGTCTACCCTGTTGCAGATCTTGGTGTCATTTGCAAAGAGGCAGACCTTCCTTCCAGCTACTCTGTGTCACTAATAAAGACATTAAAGAGGACCAGTCCCAGCACTGAACACTGAGATAACCTACTGGTCACCCTCTTCCTCAGAGTGAACTCCATTTATCACTACCCTCTGTCTCCTATCCCTTAACCAGTTTCTTACCCAGGTTACCACCTTGTTGCCCACCCCAAGCTACCCAGCTTGCTTAACTGTTTTCTGTGTGGAACGTGTCAAAAGCCTTGCTGAAATCCAGGAAGACCACTTCCACTGCTCCACCTGATCTAACTCCTTGGTCACCCACTCAAAGAAATCTATCAGATTTGTTTGGCATGATCTCCCAAAGTGAATCCATGCTGCCTCAGATTCTGTAACCTGTTTGGGTTCACATCATATGGTTCAACATGAAAAATGTCGCGTATGTTAGGCGACAGCACAATGCCAATGGCGATCGCAGCACTAGGCACTGTGCCGCCGACCCTAGTGTGGGGATTGCACCGGGTCACGCCTGTGAGTCTTTACGGGGCTGCTCCTCGCACCCCTGAAAGTTATTATAATCACCTCCATGGTGGAGGTTTATCGGGAGGGGCACAACACCCGTGCGCCTCTACCTGCAGGGTGCTCCGACAACCAATTCGCCATTGTGGCAGGTGAACTGGGTGCTGCGCTTTGATTGTGTCACCCTAACTGTGTCGACCTGATGATGGGATGCCACCTGCGGATTCCAGATATTCCACAGTCCTTTCCTTTAGTAGTGGTTCCATTAATTTGCTCACCACTGATGTCAGTGCTGCCTCTTCCCTGCTACCACTTTTGTGAAATGAGATACATCTATCCTCCTCCAGTCTTCGGGGACCACTTCAGTCTCCAGTGATCTGATAAACAGGTCTGTCAAAGGTGCAGCTAGCACCTCCTCAGCACTCTTGGATGCACCCGTCTGGCCCCATAGCTTTGTCCACCTTCAGGTTAGCGAGTGCTTTCCAGACTATATCCTCAGAAAAAGGACTAGCGTTCACTTCCTCCCGTCAAAGCTCCGATGCTTTTTCACGGTCCCTCCCTTCCCCATCCACTGTGAACACTGAGCAGAAGTATTTGTTCAAGATGTTAGCCTTTTCTTGGTTCCCTCCGCAGCCCCCAACCTTACAATCCCTCCTTAGTCTTTCTTTTTTTCACTAACATACCTAAAAAGTCTTGTCCCTTTCAATACAGCTTGAATTATTCTTTCTTCAGTTTGTGCCTTTGCACCATACTGCTTTTCCTACCTCTCTCCTCTGTTTTTCCTGATACACTTTCTTATCCTCCTCTCTGGGTCTCCTTATACTTTCAGAATGCTGCTCTTTTAGCCTTTACCTTTCTTGCCAACCCTTTTGCAAACCACTGCCTCCTCTTTCTTCTGCTTTTTGCTTACTTGCTTGATGCAGAACTGTGCTGCCTTCACTATTCCTCTTTGGTTTGGCCCAGAATTCCTCCACCATGCACATAATTTCCTCTGCCAGGCCATTCCTGAGGCATTCACCCAACTTTATAAAATCATCCCTGCTAAAGTCCAGAACCCTCGTTATTGTGTGGTTTGATTCCACAGCTGTTCTTTCGTTGAACCACACTGTACGATGATCACTGGTCCCCAGATGACTTCCCACCTTGATGTCTGCAATACCGTTCCTCTTAGTAAGCACCAAATCCAGTATTGTCCCATCACCAGTGGGTTCACTGACTAGCTGCCTGAGGAACGCCCCTGCAGGAGTCCAGGATGTCCCTACTTCTAGCTGAAACCACCAGCTGGAGGCTCCAATCTACCTCCAGCAGACTGAAGTACCCCACCAGAAACACCTCCATTTTTAGCCATTTTGCCGATTGCTTCCAAAATTTCCTTATCTAACTCCTCCCCTATGCTGGAGGCCTGTAGAGCATGCTTCTCTGCTTAGTGGCTCTGTTTCTGGACTTCAGGGCAATCCACAACACCTCTGCCCTCCCCTGGCCAAATTCCTATATTTCTGTTGCTTTATGCTTTCCTTCACACAAAGCACCACGCCCCTTTCCTTCCCATCCTGTCCTTTTGAACAGCATGTAGCCTGGTATGGTCATGTCCCAGTCATAGTTGTCAGTGCACCATGACTCGGTAATGCCCACTATATCCAGGTCGACCTCTGCCATGGTGGTCTCTAGGTCTGGGATCTTATTTCCAAGACTTCTAGCATTAGCACACATGGGCTTCCAGATTTTGTTAGCTCTTTGCTTATCCCCCATCCCCTTTTTTTTTAGTATTTATTTATTCTCCTGTGGACACCTTACTTCTGTCCCTTAGACTTGCATCCTTGCTATGGGGATCAAGTCCGCCATCCATCTCGATCGGGGCGCGCAACCCAGTAACCCCTGTGACTTGCCCCTGCAGCAGGGTGGCAGGGAGACTCTATTCCCCACCCATAATGGATCCAGTTCGGGTGCCAGCACCGGTGAACACTCGCGGATGGCCATCAAGCTGTGGTAGGTGCCACTTTTCCTGTTCTTGATTCCCTGAGTTGGAGGGCATGCAATGCCACCAGCAGCCATGAGCACGCATGCATCCACATGTGTCCCATCCAGGCATCCTCCCAGTGTACAGACGCGTCCCCGATCCCCAGTCTTCGCCAGGGGGCAGTCGGACACCGACTGCTTGGACCCTCCCCGGAGAGGAAGAGCAGTCCATGGGACGCGGTCCCTCTCCTCCCTGCCAGCCCTCGGTGACTCATGCTTGTTTCTGAACCCAGGTCGCCAGCATGGGGCGAGTTGCGGCGTTCATCGCCTCAGCCCTCAGCGCCACCGGGCCAGCCCACACCCTTTATATGTTTGCTTGCATGCATGTGCAAGAAACATAGTGCCATCATCCGAGTTTCGGAGTGTGGCAGCCCTCTTCCAATTCAGTCAGTGTGTTTGCAGGCGGCCGCGGTTCTCCAATGCCTGCTGGGCTGTGTCTGCTGACAGCTCCAAATGCAGTGGAGTACAGTTGAAAGGGAGCTACGCTTCCAGTGAGCAACGAGAAGATATCGCCTGCTCAAGACCCCACACACACACACCCACACGCACACCAAGTGCAGTTTCGCCCCACTGACAGGTGTAGCCGACGGGGTGCCCAATCCCGCCGGCTGTGCTGCACCCCCAAGCAGAGTTTTTATGCCACTCTGGGTGCCCACCCCAGCATGGCCGCACATTGTATAGCCAACAGGGTGCCCAATCCTCCGCCGGCTCCACTGTCCCCCCAGTATAGGTGCCACGCTAGGGGCCCACCCCAGCGTGGCAACAGATGCTATTGCTGATGGGGTGCCCAATCCCCCGTCAGCTCCACGCCCCCACCAGCCATCCCTGTGCCATGCTGGGAGCCCACCCCAGAGTGGAAAACGTCCCATGTCATCCTTGTGCCATGCTGGGAGCCCACCCCAGCGTGGCAAATGTCCCCATTGTCATTTAATAAAAAAATATACCTGAAACTTAAAAACGGTCCTCGCTGTCTCTGCCCTCACCCATGCCCACCCAGTGCGCACCCGCCTCCCCACACACCCCCACCCCATACTTACCTCCGACTCCAGCGCGACGATCGTCGGTGGACTGGGAACACGTCTGCACTCTTCAAAGCCTACCGCGAACTGAGGAAATGCCGGTAAGCTGTATAATGGGATAGATAGGGTTTTTCAACTTTGCTGCATATCTCAGCCATTTTGGAATTTTGCACCAAATTTTCAACATAGGGTTTTTGAGACCCCTTCTCATGAATGCTCTCACTGTCATGGCGTTAATCGGGCCCGAAGAGTGATTTACAGATCACTGCGTGAAATCACCTTTTGGGACCAAATAACCAACGACACTGCCACTGTTCATAAGGTGGGCTCTAAAAAGCCTATGTTGAAAAATTTGGTGAAAAATTCCTACAATGACTGTTTTACGAACGGCATTGCGCAGTTCCTATGCACGCTCATAAGTTAGCGAATTTTCAATATTTTCACTCCAGATTTTCAACATTGCCATTTTACCACACCTCCTTATGAGCAGTATAGCTGTCATTTTTCACATCTTGCCCAAAACATGTTTCCACCCATGTAGTGCACAATGGCATAGTCGGTGTGTGGAAATCAATGTATGGGACACATTAAGAAAATCACAGTGACACTGTTAATGAGCAGAGGTCTTAAAATGGCTATGTTGAAAATTTGGTGAAAAATTCTAAAAATGACTGTTTTACGAGCGCTATGCAGTTCCCACGTGACGTCAGAAAGCTCATAATTCTCAATATTTTCACCCAGATTAATATTGCCATTTTATTACACTTCCTTATGAGCAGTACAGCTGTCATTTTCACATCTTGCCCAAAATGTGTTCCCACATGGAGCACAAATGGCGCAGTCGGTGTGCGAAATCAATGTATGGGACACATTAAGAAAATCACAGTGACACTGTTCATGAGCAGAGGTCTTAAAATGGCTATGTTGAGAATTTGGTGAAAAAATTCCTAAAATGACTGTTTTGACGTGCATTGCAGTTCCTCTGCACGCTCGTAAGTTTGAGAATTTTTATATTTTCACTCCAGATTTTCCACATTGCCATTTTATTACACTTCCTTATGAACAGTACTGCTGCCATTTTTCACATGTCACCCCAAATGTGTTTCCGCACATGTAGTGTACAATGGTGCAGTCGGTGTGTGGAAAGCAATGTTTGGGACAGATTAAGGAAATCACAGTTACACTGTTCATAAGCAGAGGTCTTAAAATGGCTATGTTGAAAATTTGGTGACAAAAGTCCATAAAATGACTGTGTTATGAGTGAGCATTGTGCAGTTTCCGCACCCGTAAGTTCATGACTTTGTAATATTTTCAGTCCAGATTTTCACCAGTGGCATTTTTCCACACTTCCTTATGAACAGTACAGCTGTCATTTTTCACAACATGGCCAAAATGTTTTTCACACTTTCAGCGCAGAGATGCGTGGTCGCTGTGGAAATCATTGTTCGGGACAGATAAAGAAAATCACAGTGACACTGTTCATGATTGGAGGTCCCAAAATGCCTGTGCTGACAATCTGCTGTAAAAATCCCCAACCCTAATTATATACCGAATTGTCGTTGCACAGTTTCTATACCTTCGTGACTTCACCAGTTTTTACTATTTTACTGCAGATTTGCAACATTGCCATTTTTACACCTCCCCATGAACAGTACAGCTGTCATTTTCACATCCTGTTCGAATGTGTTTTTGCACCTGTGGTGCTAAATGCCGTAGTCGCTGTGCATAAGCAGCTTTCAGCTAACAAACTGATATGCCACTGTTCATGAGGTGGGGTCACAAAAACCATGTTGAAAATTTGGAGTGAAAATACCAATGAATGCCTGAGGTGTTAGGGTTTCCAACCATAACGCCCCCCCTATAGAGAATGACAGGCATCAGGGTGTGACTTGGGATTCTTGCCTGTAATGCTCATACCATTCCACATCCTGCAACCAGTGAGAGGCATCAAGGTATGCCTTGGACTGTTCAGCCCAAAGTTCACCCCATTCTCCTATATCGCACCCTATCTCACTATTTCCTGATGGAATGAGTGCGCGCAAAGCCAAAGACCCTAAGGCACACCGTGACACATGTCAGTGTCTGCAGGGTAGGGTGTGGTGAAATGGCATGGCTGTTATGCCTGACGACCCAAAGGCACACCCCAATGCCTGTCACTCTCTGCAGGGTGGTGGTGGGGTTGGCTTCAGTTCAATACTTCACTGCCATTTCTATTATGCAGCTCTGTAACTTCTACATTGCCAATGCCAATGCCAGCAAGCAAACATTCGGCATTGACAAATGCTTGTTTCCTTTTGTTCCTTCTTCTTCCCTCTTCTCCTTTGACTGCTGTTTTTCCTTTCTTCCTTCTTTGCTAACCCTCTGCTTCTTTAATTCACTTGCACCCCGTGAGACTCTCTCCTCTTGGACTCTCCCTACTATCTATCTCAGCTTGTGGGGGGCAGTTTCTCCTCCCCGTTTTCCTACCACCCCTTGGCTAGTTTAAATGTTTATTGAAGTAACATCTAAACCATCCACTGGGGACTGTGGTTCCCCTTCTGGATGGATGCAGGCCATCACCTCTGTATGGATGGATGAGTGGGGCCACCGCATCAGGGTCGTAAGATCCAGAAGATACCCTGGGGAGAAATGGAACCCAGGTCTTGGTTTGCCATGTCTGGTTTCCATACCCAAGGGCACCACCAATTTTGGTGGGCAGATGGTTCGGCGGCCTGGAAGTTCATCCAACTCGAACAGTGTTATGCAATGCCAGGTCCATTAAAACAAGACTGCAATTATTGCAGATCTTGTGGTACAGTGGACTTGGCTTGTATCACCGATACCTGGCTGGATGAAAACTCTGGCCCCATATTGAGGCTGCACCCAGCCGGTACTTGGTGATCCACTGCTCGAGAGCTGATCGCTGTGGGGGTGCAGTCTGTTTCAAGACCGAACTGGGCCTCATATGAGTGTACCAGTTGAGGAGACTGAGTCATTTGAGTGTAGGATTGCACTCATCTACCATTCACCGGAGATGAGAAGTGGTTCCTACAGGAAGTGGCGGACTTTGTGATCGACCTGGCATTTGAGTGCGCAGGCTGATGGTCCTGGGTGACTTTAACGCTGGGTCAATGACGAACTCTACTAATTTGGACAGCACTTCCTCCAGTTAATGATATCTTGGGCCTTACACAGATTGTTACGCTGCTGCCCATTAACATGGTCACTTTTTGACTTAGTCTTCCTCCTGGGGATCAAGCCTCAGACTTGGGGTGGAACCAGTTGGATGGTCCGATGACTACACCGTGGATTCAGTTTTTGTGCCCCCTTCATAGGCCTACTCCTGTAGAGATGGTTAGGTACTGCCCTTTACAAAATATAAATTCTGAAGGCCTGGCGGTGGTTCTTGACCTATCTGTCCTTCCATCGGCAAATAATGACCCAGAGGCCCTAGTGATGGCCTATGATGTAGCCATCTCTACGGCCCTGGATGTTGTTGCTCCTGTCCGCGCTCCTCCTCTCTCCTTTTGCCCTTGATCCCTTGGTTTGATGGAACTCTGAGGGAGATGCGGCAATTAGACTGAAGGTTAGAGCGTTGCTGGTGGAAATCGGCCCTGGATGCTGACCACCTTAGATTGATGGACCATTCTCAAGCCTACCAATCCTCAATCACCCTTAAGAAGGCAGAGTTCCTGTCTGGGGAGATTATGCGCTCAGAACCAACCAGCTCAGCTTTTTGAACGGTGGACAGACTGTGCAACCCAGCCTGTCTACAGGTTTAGAAAGTTTTTCGCAAGTGGAGTGTGATGAACTTGCTAGATTCTTTTGCGACTAAGACGGATGACATCAGGGCTGAGCTCCAACTGGCATACTCTATGGGTGTTGCTTTGGACGGCACTTGGTCACCACCTTCAATTTTCCTGGAGTTCCTCGACCACCCGGAGTTCATGGATGTCATACGGATTGTCCAGGTATGCGCCCTATGTGCTGTAGTTTGGACCCAGGACCAACAACCCTGATCATGGGTTGTAGTGCCATTGTTGGTCGGTCCTTGCAAAGTTGTCTGGTGCTCCTTGGAAACAGGTCAGTTTCCTTGCTCCTGAAGGGACGGTGGTAACACCCTCCTGAAGAAAGCTTCTTTGGACTCAGACTGCCATGCGAACTACAGACCAATCTCAAACCTTCCCTTTATAGGGAAGGTGATTGAGAAAGTAGTGGCTGTACAGCTGGTGAACCATTTGACCATCCATGACATCTATGAACCTCTCCAGTCCGGTTTTGAAAGAGGCATTGTACTGAGACGGCGTTGGTTAGGGTGCTCAATTAATAATAATAGCTTTATTTCACATAAGGGCCTTTTAAATTACCAAGGTGCTTTACAAAAGATTAAAACAGCAGTAATAAAATCAACAAACACAATAATAAGTCTGACGGGTCACACTCAGTCGATGCCACTGAAGGCCTGATGCCATAAAAGGTTTTTAACATCTATTTAAAACCTCCCACAGTCATGCACTCCCATAGCTGATGGGGTAGAAAATTCCAGAGGAAGGGGCCATGTACATAAATGCATGGGCCCCAGAAGATTTCAATGACACCTCAGAATCTCCAGCAACCCTCGTCAGCTGAACAGAGCTGTCGTCAGGGCAATAGGAGACAAGAAGCTCTTTCAAGTAGTCAGGGCCAAGTCCATGTAGGCTTTATAAGTCAGTAAACCAACTTTAAAGGTGATCTACCACTGAATCAGCAGACAGTGCAGATTACGCAGCACAGGGTGATATGAGAGGCTTGGGAAGTCTCCGTCAGCAATCGTGCTGCAGCATTCTCATAAGCTGTAGACAGTGGATATCAACCCCAGGTAGCCCTAAGTACAGGGAGTTGCAATAATCAAGGCACGAGGTCACAAAGATGTGGACCAGCATGAGTAGATCCCCAGACAGAACAAGGTGCTTGATTCTGGAGATGTTCCTAAGATGGTAAAGGAAGACTTGACGACCGCCCGACACCTGAGATCGTAGAGTCAGCCCAAGGTCTCGCATCCATTCAGAGGAAATGATCTGGGAGCCTCCAAGAAAAAGTCCGGAGGGCTGACCAGCCCTCATCCCTCTATCTGGTGACCGGATCCACAACCTACACCTCGGTCTTTCCCGCGATCAACTTTAACCAGCCTGAATTCATCCAATCCTGGATTTCAGCAGGGCAGTTGTTAAATACCGAGTGCACTATCCTGGTCAGGTCGCGAAAGACAGGTAGAGCTGGGTATCATCAGCATAGCAGTGATACCTCAGCCCATACCATCTTACAATGTCTCCGAGGGCAGCATGTACACTGCAAACAACATGAGGACAGCACTGAACCCTGAGGCACCCAAAATGGTAGAGAGAATGGGTCCGAGGAAAAATCCGAGACACCACTCTCTGAGTTCTGCCAGTGAGGAAAGATGTAAACCACCTGAGGATCGTACATTTCAGGCCACAGATGGACCTCAGGCACCCAAGCAATACCCCATGGTCCATAGTGTTAAAGCTGAAGAGAGAGATCAAGGAGCACCAAGACAGAATGGCTTCTGATCTCTCACCATCAGGAAATCACTAAGCACCTGAACCAGCGCAGTCTCACTGTGCCTCTTCGAAACCGGACTGGAGAGGTTCATAGATGTTATGGATGGTCAAGTGGTTCTCCAGCTGTACCGCCACTGCTTTCTCAATAACCTTCCTATAAAGGGAGGTTTGAGATTAGTCTGTAGTTGGCCAGAGAGTCCAGTTCCAAAGCTTTTTCAAGAGGTGTTAACATCCTGGTGGCAGAGATCAGAAAAAATGCTTGGTTCTTCTTGATCTCTCTTCAG
Organism: Neoceratodus forsteri; assembly: GCA_016271365.2. Taxonomy (NCBI): domain Eukaryota; kingdom Metazoa; phylum Chordata; order Ceratodontiformes; family Ceratodontidae; genus Neoceratodus; species Neoceratodus forsteri. The sequence continues at coordinate 641,731,255 of CM028133.1, forward strand.
CGTTCGACACTGTGGACCATGGGGTTCTCCTCGGTCACCTGAGGTTCATCTGTGACCTGTCTGGTACAGTCCTCAGGTGGTTTACATCTTTCCTCACTGGAAGAACTCAAAGGGCGGTGTCTGGGATTTATTCCTCTGACCCAGTTCCTCTGTCATGTGGGGTGCCTCAGGGATCAGTGTTGTCCCCATGTCATTCACAGTGTATAAGCTACCCTCAGAGACATTGTAAGAATGTAAGACATTATAAGAAGGTATGAGCTGAGGCTTCACTGCTATGCTGATGATACCCAGCTCTACCTCTCTTTGTACCCGACCAGGATGAGAGCTCTTTCAGTGTTTAATAACTGCCTAGCTGAAATCCAGGACTAGATGAATTCGAGTTGGTTGAAATTGAACTCGGGAAAAGACTGAGGTGTTGGTTTTGGACCTGGGGTGCCAGATGAGGGTTGGAGGTAGGTTCACCATAAGAATTTTTCTTGGGGGCTTATCACTCACGACCTCTGAACTGGTGCAAAACCTGATGGTAATTTTGATGAAGGGCTGACACTTTGTTTGCAGGTGTCGGCAGTCATCAAATCCTCATTACCACCTGAGGAATATCTCCAGGGTTAAGCATCTAGTTCTGTCTGGCGATCTCCCACATTGGTCCATGCCTTTGTGTTCTTGCACCTGGATTACTGCAACTCCCTTTACCGAGGGCTATCTGGGGTGGATATCCACTGCTTGCAGTTGGTGCAGAGTGCAGCAGCCTGATTACTGACGGAAATCTCTCGGTCCTGTCATATTTTTCTGGTGCTGCGTGAACTGTACTGGCTGCTGGTACAGTGGTGGGTCACTTTAAAGTTGGACTTCTGACTTATAAAGCCCTACACAGGCAGGGCCCAGACTACCTGAAAGAGTTCTGGTCCTTACTGTCCTGGGTGATTGCTCCGTTCAGCTGGCGAGGGATGCTAGAATTCCGAGGGTTTGTTTAAAATCTTCTGGGGCGGAGGCATGCATGTGGCCCCTACCTCGAGTTCTCTACCCCATCAGCTATGGGAGTCGCGACTGTGGAGGGATTCAAACAGGCTCTTTAAGCCTATCTATGGAGGAAAGCTTTTGGTGACTAACTTACATACTGGTTTTATCTGTACCATCTTTTTAAGTATTTATACTGAGTGATTTTATGATTTTCCGTTTTAATTGTTGTAAGGCTTGGCTATAGAAAGGTACCATATAAATAAAATGTATTATTTATTAGGTATTTATTTATAGGCTGTTATCCTCCCAGGTGGGCCCCAGTCCCAGTGTAGCTGTACCCCTCCCTCTGCCATCCCTTCAACCATGAGTTGAAGGCCTTGGTGAAGAGATCCTCTTCATTCCCCTATCATACATAGGTAGCATCTCTGCAAAAGCTACTGAGTGTGCTACCTGTCTTTGACCTCTTCCCAGTTCCCTAAACTCTCCCCGCACTATTTCTGCCCTGTTCCTAGCCATGTCATTTGTCCCCAGGTGTACAATGACATGCATCTGCCACCTTCTGGCTGCCCTAGCTATCCATAGGATACGCTTCCCATCCCCTTGCACCATGGTGCTGGATAGGCACCTGACATCCTTCTCTGCTATCTTTCTTATTCCCAACTCAATCCTCCTGACAGTTGAGTCCCCACCAGAAGTTGCTTCCTCCTCTGGGGCCCTCTTCCACCGTCCTTGGGGTCTCTACTTGGGAGGGCCCCACATCCATCCTGACCACTACCACAGGTGCCTCCTCTTGGCTGTCCCGCTCTACCAGAACAGTGTAGGAATTCTATAGTGGCACTGGTTGAGGAGTTGCCTGTGACCCACCACTCACCCTCCTTGAGCCCACCATAGTCCAGCCACTCTGCCTATCTGGCATCTTTTGAAGTAACAGTGTCAGACTTGGTGGCCCTGGGCTGGGAGAAGGCCCCTGACTCTCAGCCAACTTGGCATAGAGTCTAGTAACCTTCTCCCTCAGCCCAGAGGGTGCACACTGGTGGGACAGCACCGAGGTTCCAAAGGTCTCCCTGAAGACTGCTGCCCCACAACCGCTACACTACACCACTCCCCACATTCCTTATTCCTGCTGTCCTGTGTTTCCTGGCCTCCTTTCCTAGAACCCAGTAAAGACTAAGTTGGCGCAGTATGAGTTCACGAGCCACTATTCAGACAGGCATGTTCTACAGGCCTCGGGGTTAGCAGTAAAGCCTAGAGGTTAGAGTATTGAGCTGTAAATGAGTCGTGAATGAGCCTGGTGCATCAAGCATACAGACCTGGGCTTGATTCCCACAGCTTCCACTTACATACTGTGTGACTCCGAGCAAGTCACTTAACCTCCCCAGTGCTCCTGGGTCACCCCTGAACACAGGCACCTGCGCCTAGTGGGCCTTACCCGTTACCAAAGAATAACATAAATAAATAAAATAAACTGAAGTACAATTTACAGCCCTTCAATTACACTACACTAAGTATGTCACAGATACAGAAATGCTATAACACAATCACTAAAACATTTTTTTGAAGAACTGGCATGTTTTAAATAAGTCTGATACAGTCAATAAAGCTAAACGTCAGTAGAATGTGAGAAAGTGTGTTTTATCGAATGGCTCTATTGATTTCAATATAGTTTCAGTTGTATGCTGTTTTGGATTTATGCACAAAATGGAATGCCCCAAACATGTGCCTACATGAGGAATTGACTGTACTTGTATGTTTCAATAATGTCACCTTTTCCTCCTCCTTTCAAGGTGTGCATGTTCAAGTCCTGCAGCCTCTCCTCATACAGTATGTCTTGCCTCCCAGTTGATGGACCACCTCGGCTGCCCCATGCTGTATGGCTTCCACCTTATTGCAGCCTTTCCTCAGGTGTGGACTCCAGTACATTGTGTAGTATTCCAGATGAGGTCATACCAGTGACCTGTACAATGGGAGGATCACTTGCCAGCTTCTGCTGCTTTCCCCCTCCCTGTTCATCCCGGCATCCTGTTTGCCATACCTGCAGCTCTATTACAGTGTACTGTTATTTTCAGGCTCTCCAGTATCAAGGCCCTTAGGTACTTTTCTTCTGTGGTGCTTTCCAGTATCCTCCCATTTTATATTAGCTCTTTGGTTCTTTTTCTCAATGTGCGTCACTTTAAATTTTAGGGTTGAAACCCTGCTGCCATATCATCAATTAGTTGGTCAAGTTACCCAGATTCTCCCCAAGTTCCCTTATCTCATTCTCTGTGTCTACTCTTGCTTTGATCTTTGTGACATCTGCAAAGATGCAGCTCTTGCTCTTACTGTCTTCCTCTAGGTAACAGATAAATACATTGAAAAGGACTAGGCCCATCACCGATCAAGAGGTACTCCTCTTGTTATGTCTCTTACCTCTGAAAACTCCCCATTTATGACTACCATCTGTGTTCTTACCCTCAACCAGTTCTCTACCCAAGTCATCAATTTTTCCTCCACCTCCTAAGTCCGATAACTTTTGAACAGCCTCCTCTGGGGGACTGAAACAAAGGCCTTGCTGAAATCCAAGCTCACCACATTGACTGCATGTCCCTTATCAACTGTCATGGTCACCCAGTTGAAGAAGCTGACCAAATCTGTCTTGCAAGACCTTACTCTTCTGAACTCATGTTTTCACAACTCCTGGCAGCAGCAGACACTCAGGAGCAAAGGGAAGTGGGTTAGTCTCTTTGCTCTGAGATCATATTCAAAGGCCAACATGCTAATAGCCACAAAAGACATGCAAGGTGCCTAGGGAGACATTTGAATGCCAATATGTGGCCATTAGCAGCTCTGCACAGTGCCTCTGTGTCTTTATCTGCAGGGGGCATTGTGCGAGTGGCAGCCATTGCCCCTTCTCACCCAATCCCCAGAGTAGCTCAAATCAATATATCCCTGGTAGGCCAGTGGTACCTACCTCCCTTACCCGATTCTGGATTTAGCAAATGCTAGATCCCTGGTAGTTCAGAGATGACACCTTCCCTCACGGATCCCTGATGTAGCATATGCCATATCTCAGATAGTCTACAGGTACCCTCCCTCACTGATTCCCGGTGTGGCAAATGCAAAGCAAGTTTAAGAAAAAAGAACAGTAACAAAATGTAACCAGCTCCTCTCCTCAGCTAGCTTGAGGCAGGTTACAACAGCACTCATAGGGTTAAGCCAGACCCTGAACTTTGTTCTCAGGAGGGAAGTTGCCTGTAGACAGGATATCTGGATGTTCATGCTTGAGTAGTCTGACCTGACTTAACTAAAAGAAACTAGAGCATGAATATGTATAGTTCTGTCCTTCCCCGATACTCTATAAAAAGGAAGCACTTGGGCACTGGCCTGGCCAGCTGGGGACTGGAGCCTGGGAGAGGCAGTCCAGCCTCTCTGGCTGTGAATGGGCCTTGATGGCCTGTGGCCCCAGGTATGACAGCAGAGTCCCTGGGACTAGGTGACACTAGTCTCCTTGTGCCTGGTCTCCAGAGAAGGATATTCATGGAAGCAGCTGGAGGGATGGAGGCCCCAGGACTTGCCTCAAGATCATGGAGGACAGCATCCCAAAAAGGAATTATGGGAGAGTGGTGGGCCACCCTTCAAAGGAGGTCACCGGAGCCCCTTTGTAATCACTCCGGTACCGGGTAGCTGTAGACGGAATGGAAAGATTGTTGTTCACGCAGAACATGAGTTAACATTGCCTCAATAATATGCTCAAGGTGTGAAGTCCTAGGCAAGTGACATAAACCCTTGCAGGTAGCCGAATGAATGAGCATCTAGTAGGAGAGGGACTGGCAAGGGTTGAGGCTGGTAAGTTCCTTTGAATGGGACCAGACATGGGAGTCTGTTTTTTGGCCACTAGGGCTTTCAGTGCTGTGGTAAGAGGAGGCACGCATGGCTGGACCAACCATGCTTTAGGCACTTAGCAGTGATATCATAATGCTGATATGCTTTCCATGATTGTTGCCATACTTGGCACATTGAGACTAGTTCACAGCACAGTTTGCCCTTCAGGTAAGAGTTTGGCCTGCTGGAGGAGTGTGTCACCATACAGAATGGCCTTGGGAGCACTAGGGCTACAGTGACCCTACAAGGCAGGTTAGGGTATGTAAGGCAGAAAGAGACCTAGGGCCTGTTTATCAAAAGTTGGCTGACGCTTCACCAAAGGCGCTTGTGCCAATTGCCAGTGCTGCACAGGACTCTGCGCCCGATTCTCTAATGGAAGGGTCCCAGCATTAAAGCCCCGTGGCTTGAGGCAAACCTGGCCTTGTGCCAAATGAAGGTGCATCAGGATGGATTGCTGCAAGCTGTGAGTCGGCTGTGTGGGTAGCACCAGGGACAGGTGTTATGTGGCAAACGCCCCCAGCCCGATCCCCTGTCAAAATATATACTGTATATATATTATTCCTGTCAGTCTAGCAGCCCTCCCTGCCCTGATGCACCCTTAAAATATATACATTTTTTCTGGTAGTCTAGTGCCCTTCCCAACTCCAATCTCTCATAATAAGAATGGCAAGAACCCTGGTGGTGTAGTGGACGCCCATTCTTCACACGGCAAAGAGCGTTGGGTGTGCCATGGGTTTTCAGGCCTAACTCTCACCCCATTTCCTATACTGTATATCAGCTTGCTTACACATGGAATAGAGTGAGAGTTGGGCCTGATGACCCCATGGCACACCCCATGTTTGTTGGTGTGTAGAGGGTGAGGTGGGCTAACCCTAACATCCCATTTCCAAACTTTGTTGCTGTGCTGTCAACCCTAACTGAAGCATTAACTAAGTTCTTTGCAATATATATCTATATCTTATATATCTATATATATATATATATATATCTATATATATATATATATATATATATACACACACACACACACACACACGCACACACACCAGATGGAGAATGTGATATTGTGTTGCCAGCTCAATGCCCAAAGAGCTGTGTAACATCTGACAGTTAAATAATAAACTACCACTATGCTTGATCCCAGCTCCAGTAAGGACATTACAATTTGTGTGTGGTCTCTTGTTACTGGTGCTCCAGGTTATGGTGTTATAGTTTCCTGATCCCCATTGTCCCTAACCTGTGATAGCAAGGTGAATGGTGTTGGTGCAGTACTGGTGGGCATTGCTTAAGGCAGGTGCTCCCCTGGATGAGATACAATCATATACCTCTGGATCCAGGCCCTTACAAAAACATGTAAAAGCTTTTGTTACAGAGGAAAGATGTCAAGGGATTCCAAAGAAATTTCCCTTGAACAGGAGAATAAGTCAAAAGCACAACCTCAGCACACACACTAAGATTGGACAAACAGAATTTGTTGCTGCATAAATCTGCAACATTTGTAGGTGTCAGCAGGAGAGTCATAGCCTAGTCAGGCAGACCACAAGCCCTATATTGCAGATACTCTTATGCTTTAATAAGTGGTGACATCTGTGTAAAGATGCCACCTTAAATAATATGCAATTTAGAGAGCGAGGTCTTGTATACTATACCATATCCCTGGTAATCCAGTGGTACCCTCTCCTTCATGTGATCCTTGATATAACAAATAACATATCCTGATATCCAGTGGATCTCTTCCCTCCTGGTAGCCACTGCCCCCCACCATGCCAACCAGTTATTTGAAGCAGTCTTTAGTTCTCATATCCTACTGTATTAATACTCTGAATTTGGAAGAGGCAGATCCAACAAAGCTGATGGGTGAAATGTTAGGTCGGGGACGCCAGCACCAGCATTTCGGACTCCTTGTAGCTTGCACACTGTATGCATATTTTAATTATTTCTTTTACTTTTGTAACAGACCGTGTCAATAAATAATGAAGAGCACTACACAGCTTCGGTGAGTACAGTGCTTTGTATTTCCACACATGTAGGATGTGTGCTAATCCCTTTCATTTTGCTGCTTTTGTTAAACTACTATTCATTATAATCTTGTTGCACTCTTCAGTGTTTATAACTCCGATATTTATAACTTTCCATGGCATGCCCAAAGAGACTGGAACAAGATCCTCTCTAGTTCTGAGTCTAAAGTGGAGAAAGCCACCGGGATCTTTATTTATTTATTTAAATGTTTTACCAGGAAGGCACACTGAGCAGAGCACTGCTCGATTCCAGGTGTGACCTGGGGAGGGGGAGGGATAGTGGGGATAAAGATATAGGCAAATACACAGGATGATTCAAGATATATGCAAATACACAGTCAGGATGTTATATAAGGAGCAGAACATAGGTTCTGTACATCTGAAAAATACTGGGATATAAAGACAACAGTATGCAAGATCGTCTTAAGTCAATTCGTGCATTAAGATATTTAGGACTTTGCAGAGCTGGCACACTAACTGCATGTTCATTTGCCACAGGTGCAGGTGGGGAGAAATGCACTTTAATGAGGGGTTGAGTTGCTGAGTTTGAGGCGTGAGCTGGATGGCAGCAGGGAGAGAGTTCCATAGTTTAGGCATGCAGTGTCTGAAGGCAGCCTGGCCAGCAGAGGAGGACATATGTGGTACAGACAGGAGGCGGGTGTTGAAGTTTCTGAGGGTAGGCTGGAGAGGGCTGGACAGTGAGGGCAGAGGCAAGATAGGGTGGCAAGGACTGGGACCAGAACCTGGACGTGAGACTCGTGCAGTGATCTACAAAATTTGTGACTTGGTTCAATGCAACTCTAGTTACAGTATACTTTTTAGCCAGTTGTAACATCTTAGATGGATGACACTGGACTGCAGCTTATAACCATTTATTATGTTGCGCGCTTGTGCAGCCAACATCTTCTGACAGTGTGGGGAGCTGGAGGCCCAGTCGCTGTTCGGTGAATGCAGGGCACGCACCAGCAGGTGCCTCCATTGCCCAATCAGCCTGCATGCGGCCACACCATGCATACATAATGGGGCGAGCACATCTAAGAAAAGGTCCATTGCAATCCAAGCAAAGCTCGTCAGATGCAGCAGTCCCTTTCTTGCCGTGCTTTCGCCATTATTTGCATGGTCGGCAAGCGGAAACGACATGCGTCTGCTGACTTGGTGTTAGTTAACCCCCCGCTGCCTTTTTAGTGCCAGCGGGAGCCCTCCCATCCCATAAACCCCCAATTGTTGAATGCTGAGAGGGATGCCCAATCCCTTTGGCTCGTGCCCCCCATCTTTGTGTGCCAACAGGGTACCCACCCCGTTGGCATAACCCCCAATTGTTGAATGCGCGAGAGGTGCCCAATCCCCTCAGCTGCGTGCCCCCCACTTTCTTTCTGTGCGGCAGGGGTGCCCAATCCCGTCAGCATTACATCCTCCTCCCTCCCGTTGTGTGCGATGGGTGCCCAATCCCCATCGACTACTGACACCCCTCCCAACCAGTTAGGTGGCACGCTGGGAGCCCACCCCAGTGTGCCAAATGCCCTGCAAAAGGAAAACTGTCCCGAATGGTGTTTTCTGCTTTTTGTTCCCTGTAAACAAAATGGTCCCTCGTAGTCTCGATGCCCCTCCCCACCTGCACCCACCCACTGCACCCTGCTTCCCCACCCCCACCCCATACTTACCTCCGAAGTCTGGCATGATGATCTTCTGTGGACTGGGAGCACGCCTGCACTCTTCAAGACGATCGCGAACTGAGGAAATGCCGGTAAGCTGTATAGTAGAATGAATAGGGTTTTTCAACTTTAATGCATATCTCGGCATTTTGGGACTTTTGCCCCAAATTTCAACATGGGGTTTTTGGGACCCTTCTCATGAATTCTTGCACTGTCATGGCATTATTCGGTCCCGAAGGTGCTTTCACAGTCACTGCACGGAATCACCTTTCAGGACTGAGTAGCAGTGGCAGTGAAACTGTTCATGAGAGGGCTCTCAAAAAGCCTATGTTGCAAGTTTGGTGGGGAAAATCCAAAAAATGACTGTTTACGAAAGTGTGCGTAGTAACCGCACAACTCATGCTCGTAAGTTAGCCAATTCGCACTATTTTCATGCCAAATTCTCAACACTGGCATTTTACCACACCTTCTTGTGAACCGCATAGCTGTCATTTTCACATCCTGCCCGAAATGTGTTTTGTACTTCCAGCGCAGAATAGCGTGGTCACTGTGCGAAATCAATGTTTGGGACACATTACAAAAATGACAGTGACCCTATTCATGAGCAGAGGTCCTAAAATGCCTGTGTTGAAAATTTGGCGACAATACTCCATAAAATGCCTGTTTTACAAGTGTGCATAGCAACTGCACAAGCGCATGCTCGTAAGTTAGCGTATTCACCAATATTTTCATGCCACATTCTCAACATTGGCATTTTACCACACCTTCTTGTGAACCGTGCAGCTGTCATTTTTCACATCCTTGCCGAAATATGTTTTCGCGACTTCCGAACAGAATAAGCGCAGTCACTGTGCGAAATCAGTGTTTGGGACACATTACAAAATGACAGTGATACTGTTCATGAGCAGAGGTTCTAAAATGCCTGTATTGAAAATTTGGTGACAATACTCCATAAAATGACTGTTTACGTGGTGCATGGCAACTGCGTAGCATGCGCTCGTAACTTAGCACATTCACAATATTTTCATGCCAGATTCTCAGATTTGGCATTTACTACACCTTCTTGTGAACTGTGCAGCTGTCATTTTCACATCCTTGCCAAAATGTGTTTCGCACTTTTGGTGCACAATAGCGTGTTCACTATGCGAAATCAGTGTTTGGGACACATTACGAAAATGGCAGTGACAGTGTTCATGAGCAGAGGTCCTAAAATGCCTGTGTTGAAAATTTGGTGACAATGCTCCATAAAATGACTTTGTGTTGCGGCGTCGCGTTGTGCGAGGTTGCATACTTCATTACATTCCTAAACCTAATATTCTCACTCCAGATTTTCTACAGTGCCATTGTTCTGCCTCCTAATGAACAGTACAGCTGTCATTTTCACATCCTGACCAAAATCTGTTTTCGCAGTTCCGGAGCAGAATAAGCGTAGTCACTGTGGAAAGTCTGACACTGTTCATTAGCAGATGCCCTAAAATGCCTATGTTGAAAATTTGGGAACGAAAGTCAGTAAAATGAGTGTTTTATGATGTGTTGCACAGTGTGCGCATGTTCATGACTTTCTGATTTGTAATACTTTCACTCCAGCTGTTCATCATTGGCATTTTCCATACCTCCTTATGAACACTCCAGCTGCCTGAAATGTGTTTTTGCGTCCGGCACAGAATTGCACAGCTGCTGTGCGAAATCAGTTTTAGGACAGTTTGAGGAAATGGTGGTGACACTATTCATGAGCAGAGGTCGTTTAATGCCTATGTTGAACATTTGGTGTCGAACCTCCATACAATGACTGTGTTGCAAGCGTGCATTGTGCAGCTTCCAACCACCCTTGTAACTCACCGAATCTGCAATATTTTCATGCCACATTTTCACCACTGGCATTTGTGCACATTGTCCTTATCAACAGTCCAGCTGCCATTTTCACAGCCTGCCCAAAATGTGTTTCCGAGCTGTGGCGCACAATGGCGTGCTCGCTGTGCAAAATCACCTTTGAGACACATTCACAAAATCACAACACTATCGTCTCTAGCTACACCACTTCCACTGCTAATGCCAGCAGCGACAACATTTGGCATTGACAAATGCTTGTTAGTATTGACAAGGATCCAAAATATCATGCTGCCACAGTGTAGACAGGTGGTCAGTGCACACAGATTAGGAGTTACACTCCCTCAAATGGTGAAAGTGCCTACCTGCAGTCTTAGATACATTTTGCTAATAAACAACATACATAACACCAACATTTAGCTATGGTTGGATAGGACAGTAAACATTTAAAATAAGTAATTTGAAGGATAAAAGGAAAACACTGCACATTTTATCATGAACAGTTGACACTTTAAGGGTATTTTTCACAGTTGTAGTTGGTGGTGGTGCAAATTTGGTCAGTAGATAGATTCCCCATTGTGCTGTCACCCAAATCTGCCATACAAATTAGTCTTACATTGTCACAGAAATGGGGTGGGGAATCTCCCTGTGACTAAGTCAGAATCCAAATCAGTCAGACAGATGTTTGTGGGCTCACTAACGTGCTGTTAGCAGCATCCTCACATGTCGCATGGCAAAATACCAGTCACATGACTCTATATCATAGCCAGAGACATAAGGAGAGATGCTACCACTATAGTTTGTTTCTCACCCACACAGCTCTCACTTTTAGAACTGTTTTTCAGCTGCCTTATCTTTATTTCTGAATAGCTCTGTGGTCCATTGCTGGCAGTCCAGTGGTCCTCAACCTACTCCCAGTTGTTCAATGGATATCTAGCAACCAGTTGTCCCCATCCCTAACTCCTGTCTGTTGCCAGATGTTTTCCAGGACTCAGTCCGCAATGATCTGCATCATTAAATGGCTTCTGTTTGCTAGTTGCAGAACTACAACACTCGCACTGCCAGCCTGTACTAGTTCTACAGGCAAGTGGTGTCACAAAATACTACAGACACGTAGAGATGGGCTACCATAATTTGTGTATGGCCCTGTCATCATCATCATCATCATCATCATCATCATCATCATCAAATCTTTATTTATTCAGGCGAACATCATTGAGCAAGGCTCATTTAACCAAGATGGACCTGATAAGGTCAAGGTTCAATAGTTGATACACACCAGATACATCATACACTTATATAAGACAGTTATACATACAGGGAAAATAACGTTTATAAACACAGTGATGTACAGTAAATCACATGATAAAAACAGTTACAGGAAAGTTAAGCTAATATTTACAGTACGTACAGTATATACATATCCAGTGGGGGCATGGCAGACACTCAACATAATGTAATACTAGGATGGTGAAGGTATTACTGGGTGCCATAAGATATGAAGTGTCTGTCTGGAAGGAATATCGTATATGGTTTGAAAGGAGATTTGTGAGATGACAATGCTAGCTCTAGTGGTAGCAATTGCATTTCTCTTTGAAGAAGACTGTACAATGCTGTTTAAAGGATGCAAATGGAATGATATTGGACAGTTTTAGGGCTTTTGTAGGGTGTTCCATGCTATAGCTAGAGAATAGCTGATTGCTGCCCTCCTAGCCTGGTGTTGAATTTGGGCAATTTGAGCAGGATGATGTTGTTGCTTCTTAGGGCATAGGAGCTGGAGAGGTCTGGGTGAAGCAGTCCAGGATATAGTTTGGAAGTTTTTTGACAACGCTCTGTAAAATAGTGCTGCATTTCTGTTCCTTCTGAGCGAAGGGAAACCCACCCAACTGCAGCATAAAGAGAGCAATGATGAGTATTAGATGGCAGATCTGTAATGAACCTTATTGCTCTATGATATAAGGTATCCAACTTGTGATGGTAGGAGATGGGGCAGTGACTATAAAGGAAGTCTGCATAGTCAACAACTGATAGAAAATGGCCTGGACTAACCCCATCTTTGAGTCTCTGTTTAGGAAGGGTTTTAATCTATAGAGAAGGACAAGCCTTTGGCGAAGCTTTTTAACAGTTCTTCTAAATGATGAGTGAAGTCAAGTCTGTTGTCAACCATATGCATAGTAGCCTGCCTGTTTTCCTGAACAGTTACAATATGTTAAGCAATTGCACAGTGAAGGGTTGCTGGCTTTGTGTATTACATGGTGTTGCTTGTGAGGGACTGTTGCTAAGTGTCCTTCTAATCACTTAGTAGCAGTTACCTTGCAACTGTTTGTTGGGCAAAGTGTCAGCTCTACCACTCTCTGGCCTTCCCTCACTTAAAAATAGGCGCCTCCTGCATAGTGCTAAGTTCCTCTCCAAATTTTGGTTTGGCTCATTCCCTTCCTACCTCTGCTCCTCTCTAACTGTCCCTCTCCCCCAACCCACTCCTTAAGTTCCTACAACTCCTGCTCCTTTGGTATCCCGCCATTCATCCACTGTTGGTCAGTCTGCCTTCTTATATAATTTCCCCAAATTGAGCAACTCTCTCCTTCCCAAATCTGACCTCCCCCTCCCCTCATCTATCTCCTCTGCACTGTGGAATTTTCTTCCGTAAACTGCAATTGTAACTGACCTTTCCTTGCTGCCTCCGCCCTTACTCAGTATCCATCCAACTACCTAACCAACTTGCACTAGGATGCAGTCCTCCCACCTTGCACAAGACAGCAATCCTCCCATCCTCCTCTAATCTAATATATACACTGTTATACTGTTGTACTGTGCACTTGCTGTTGTGCGTACTGTCTGTATCCTACCATATGGTGTTTTTTGATACTATGTAACTAACTTGTTCTGCTAACACAACATGTAATCCTCATGGTCGATTTGCTATGTAATTGTAGGTATATAATGTGCTGTACGTTAATACTGTTTGCACTGTTTCCTCTTCCTCGTCCCTTCCCTCCCCCAGGATGCACCATGAGACGAGCAACTTGTTGCTCAGTGTCCCTTCCTGGTGAAACTCTTAAACAAACAAATAAATAAATACAACCTAGACTGGTGCTTGAATATGTAAGCAATTAAAAATTACTTAGTTCAATATTTAAAAAGTTTGATAATCATATAGTTAAATCTTTGGATTTTAGAGTATACCACCAGAGGATTGTCTAATGGAATGCAAACCAAATCAGTGCATTCAGAGATAACACAAAACCAGTTTATACAGGTTACAGTGAGGAAAAAGAGAACTGGTTTGTATACAGTAAGTTTCGGAAACAAAGATCAAAAATAAAGAGTTTTGTAAACTTGTCCCTCCTTCAGAGTTACAGTTTAAATATGCTTTTTCTACAAATATGATCTGTTAGATCATTGGGGACCCTGATTTCTGCAGTAGAAGATGCAGAAATCATTTGACAAGGACCTTAGGGTATTTCTCCACATTAGTTGCCACATCACCTGTGATTCGAGTGTGTGTGAACTTCAGAACTGCATATGGACCAGCAAAGATTCTTTAGGGCTCCAAATATGCTATGCAGGACTGTTACACTAGGATGTGATAGAAACCCAAAAGACTTAAAGACTTCTATACATTTCGTATGCAATATTCTTCTCTGTAATGTATGCTGTATTTACACATGCACTTATACTAGTTTTGTACCTGTGAAAGTGTACTTTCTAACTGTATTACCTATGTGCCATCTCTCACGGCTCGGGTCATGCATGAAACGGTCCCTGGGATCAGTGCACTTACCCGGTAAACAAATGCATAAATGAATATTACTTGCACTGCTGACTTTGATGCCTTCAAACAGTTATGTTGTTTATTGTATGTACCTCTTTGTATCTCTCATTGGTGGTGTCTGAAGATAGGTATTCATATGCCTAATGCACTTACTCGGTAAAGAAAACTAATTAACTGTATCCAGTACTCCTCTAATGTACTTTGGTATTTGGTCTTCTGGTTTATGTAAACTCTACAGTTGCAAGCAATGTTTCTCAGGCAAAATATAAATGTATTGGCTAGTAAAGCACACTGTTTCAACCTTTTTATACTAGTATTTTGTATATTGAACCTTAAATATTTATGGATAGCAAGTAGTCATATTATCATGACTATTGGTCTTCCATCTCATATGAACCTTCAGTAGTGATAAGAGTATGTCAACCCAATGGATCCGTGTAGACACGTGTTACAAAACAAGTGCAATTTGTTTTCAAACAGAACCATAAAGTTTTAAAGACAAATATGAAATTATACCTATTCTGTCTCAAACACATTAGTATGGGTAGATACTGCCCAGCTGACATTTTCTTCTAACATTTGCGGGTTAATTCATAGATAAAATGCTTTTAATTTACCTCATCACCAATTAAGAAGGCATCATCTACCGTAAACGATATTGGTTCATTTGGACTTATCCACCAAAGAGGTCGAAGATTGATTTCCTAATAAAGTCCATTCTTCTGCATATTTTATTATGAGTGGAGCAACAAAATCTTGATGCTTCTGTATATACATACGTGTAAGATTTAGTATCTGGAAATATAAGGAAAAATATTTTTAAACAATCAAAATGACAAAAGGTATTCTCTATCAATTAAAAGTCTTAGGCAGGGTCAAATCCAGGATGCAGTTTTCTAATTAATGTTTTATTTGACAAAACCATAAAACTGTTCTGTGTACAAGCTTTCAGAACCAACGCAGGACCCTTCAGTCATAATAACAACTAATCAGCATGTCAGAGCTTATAGGAGAAGAATCAGCATTTATATAGTGCTTTTCATACACAGTGTATCCTGATGTGCTTTATAAGCAATGCTAGACTGGTAGTGAAGTGACTGAATGTAAAGTGGTGGCCATATCGGACATCAACACCCCACACAGCCTGGATAATTGCATGAACTGGTTTTATGGGAAGGGAATGTTGGCCAGGACACTGGGAATGTCCCCTACTCTTTGTGAAGAGTGCCTGGGTTCTTTATTTCTACCTCGACACCCACCATGACAGCATCAGGATGGGTAGAAGGGACTTTGGTTTAACGTCTCATCCAAAGGGCGGTACACCCCAGCACTACAGCACCCCAAATACTGCACTCGGATGCCAGTGTTTTTAGGTGCAAGTCCATTCTGGTGTGGGATGAGATCCCATGACCTCCTGGTCCAGAGGCGGATATGCTACCAACTGAGCCACGCTACCATGCTACCAACAGAGCCACAATGACATTGTATACAGAGTTTTAATAATCAAAGCCTGTTTACCAGGAAAAAACTGAAGGTGATTAGTTATAGTAGATGTGGTTGTCCAGAGTGCACATCATTTAGTGTTAGGTTGTGTTTCAGGGCGGATATGGAACACTGAGACCTGACAGGGGTTATTTTGGTAATTAAATGATCAGGATATTCAGATTCATCATCAATAATGCAGGCTCAGAAAGTTCTGTTTGTCTTGCTTGGTTAGGAAGTGTCTTTCGATAGAAACAGAATGGTATAAAGTATTTTAAACAAAATTGTTTGAAGGGATATTCATTTAAACATTGCTCAGGGATTTTACAGTGCATGGGAAAGTCTTTTTGAGTGTGAAACCCATGTTCATCAGTTCTAAAAAGCCTGGTCCCCTTGAGTGCCTTTCTGGATGGTCTCTGAATTCTCCTTTAAAGGGAATTGTTCATCATTCTACACATAAAACCATGGGACCTATAGGTCCGATGACCTAAAATACATAGGCTGTACCTTTTTTATATACCTTAACTGTTGAAATCTGTAAGTTTATCTGGTTGATCCTGTGACCCTCCACCCATCATTATTGTCGAGAGTTCCCTGTGGCCAGCCTCTGATGATGTGACTGTTGGACTAAATCATGAGGACTCCTATGTGTCAGTATAGTTGCTATAAAATTGTGATAGATATGAAGGACATGTTTAAGCTTCTAATGCTGGTACCAATCGACCAAGGAAAGCATTTTCCTCGTTGATTGGTACCAGCATTAGAAGCCTAAACATGCCTTCAAATCTGTCAAAATTTTACGGCAACTATACTGACACATAGGAGTCCTCCATGGTTTAGGGCCATCAGTTGCATCATCAGAGGGTTGACCACGGGGACTTTTGAACAACAATAATAGCAGGCTGAAGGTTGCAGGATGAACCAGATAAACTTTATGGATTTCAACACTGAAGTATTTAAAAATGTATGGTCTGCATTTTAGCTCATCAGGTCTATAGGTCCATGGTTTTGCCATGTAGAATGATGACAATCCCCTAACACTGTCACTTTAAAATCTGTCATAGAATGGTCTCCCTGGCAAAGTGTTCACCCACAGGAATCTGTTATCTGGCCATTCAACAGTGACTCTATATCCATGCACTCATTTCCTGAGCATTTGCCCTGTTTTGTCCACAAACTACGCATGTGGGCATTTGCAGAATCTGATCAAATTGATCACATTGCTGGTGTCACATGGGAATACACCTTTTATTTTGTATTTCACATTGATGTGATGGGAATAAACAGAATCCAGTTTCAATTATTGTGCATGTCTTACACTTGGGTTTTTGCAATTCCTTTTTAAGCAGTATCTGCCTATGTAGTAGGAGTTCTGCTTTCTGGTATTGTGTAATTGTCTGTAGGCTACAACTGGTAGTTCACTGAATATTTCATGGAGTCTCTCATCAACCTGTTGGAGGGCTGTAGTTGTTTGGTACTGAGGTGGGGAGTTAGGGATCAATCATAATGGACCCAGAAATCCTTCAGACATTTAAGGAAATTTCAAACATTGTCAGTTTTAAATATGAAATAGTGGCGCTCCATTACCTTGTGAGAGTTAGGTGTCCATGAAATAATCTTTTTATACATTGAGCTTTGGGGTGAAGGAGTTGTATTTTGGCCACGAGGAGAGGCCAGTCAATCTTTTCCTTTTCAGGTGTTACAACCCCACTCTTGTGCTTAGACACTTTATGATGTATAAGCAGAGCAAGCATGGGTGCATACTTTATTGAAGTCAGTGGGGATGTTTTAATTTACATTTTTCATAAGTTAGTGGGTACTGTATTTTTGGAAAAAATCAATTCCACCACAAGACCCTTGTTAGTCAAGCAGTGGCTTTGATTTTTTCTGAACTATACACTAACATAAAAAATAAAATGAAAATGTCCATATGTAGTTTAGTGGAGTGCGATCACTGCCTCTCCTGCTTGCATGCCATAAAATATCTGAGTACAAAGGTGGGGTGGGGTCCAAACACCAAATGGAAGGAATCATCTGGTTGCCTCCACATTATCAAAATAAGATTCCACTCCCTTGAGGTCAATGTATAAAAACATTTATTTCATGGCTATATAATTCCTGCAAAGGCAAGGGCCCCTACATTTTCATATTTAACAAGCATTTGTCAATGCTGAATGTTCTACCACTGGTATTGCTGTTGTACTGGGTGTTGCTTGTACACAGGTTTACTGCATATATTTACTCAGAATAGCACAGAAGTCATGCAGTGTCTCATTTTCAGTGGTGTCCTGCTGTTACACACTGTTAGATTGTAATTACCAGGATAGGGCAGCTGAGAGGCAATTTCTCATTTTCAGTGGGCTCCCACGTTTTGAGCCTAAATTTCCAACAGTCTTTTATGACTGGACATTAAGATCAAGACAGGTGGAATTTTAAAATCCCATCCGAAAGGTGATGTTGCTGTGCAACTGTGGAAACAAGTTTTGGAGGGATTTGAAACATTACACCTGCCATAAGATAATGGGTAACATAGGGATATACTGAACATTAGGGATCAAAATCTGCAAAAATAGTTATGAGTAATCACTGGAACAATGCAACGTTTCCACATAACTTAGTTGTGTTTTCACAGTTTTACCCCAAATGCTCAAGATAGACTTTTATTTATTTATTTATTTTATTTATTCATTTGTTAACCGGGTTAGTGCACTGGACCTTTTTCAGGCACAGCCCGAGGCAAGAGTCTGGCACAAACAATGGTAAATACAGAGAACAACAGCACTGAATCATACAAAGTAATCAAGAATCCAGTGCAAGCCAGAGCTAACATACAGAGGTGGAATAATAATACTACAGGTACACAATGCCAGATATAGCCAGCAAGGTGGTCATACTAGTTGATGTGTATAAATATATATATTACAGAGTACGGTATCAATAACATCAACAAAAGGTCAAAAAGAAAAAACATTAGCAGAGTCAGCATTAGGTAATACACAGAGCTCAAGCAGATAAGTTAACATGAGCATCCAGTAAAACACAGAGTCCAACACAAATAGGTTAACAGGTAGAAATTCAGCTGACATCTGGATAAGAGAGGCAACCAGAGAACAAGTTTGACCACTCCTTCTCAACATGACAGGTGTTATTTATAAAACAGTGGCCAAAATGTCATTTTGTGCCACAAGTATGAAAACATGTTTTGGCTAGGATTTCAGAAATGACAGCTGTTACATTTAGGAGGTGATGTGGAAATTACTATGTTAAAAATCTTGGGTCAAAATACTGGAAAATACCACAGTTACAAGTGTGCATTGAAAAATGTCAACATACACTCATAACGTTGCTGTTTTTAATATTTGTACATTAAATTTTCAACACAGCCTTCTTATACATGTGAGGTGGAAGACTAGGTTTGCTGGCCAGGCACCTAGCTTCACATGAGCTCTTTCCTTCTAGGTTGCTTGAAAGGACAGAGCAAAGGACCTTACCAGAGCAAGGGAAAGGATTAAGACTTCTTTAGGCTAGGCAGATTTACTGTGTGTTGTTATTTTTATTTTGTACTCTCAAGGATTGTTACTGTTTGTTGCTAACATTTTATTGCTTTATTTTTCTCTGATTCAAATTGTTGTTGCTGGGTATACATTCTGCTGCATTATTACAAGGTGTGCTTACAGGTGTGTGCTAATAGATTACTGCTGTAATCTTCTGTTTCAAACTGTCTTTGCAAGGTATATCTTCTGTTACTGCTTTATATTTCTCTGTTGCAAAGTGTTTCTAACACTTTCTGTGAAATTATTACAGGTGGTGTTTTACAGGTTTTACAGTTTTATCTATCATTAGGATAAGCTTTCAGGGTTACTGCATTTGTTGCTGACTGATTGTTTCTGCTCTTACCTCCTTGTTTCTTTCATTCATGGTTGTTCTTTTCAGCAGTGGAAGGGCCCAACCACCCACCCCATCCCCAACCACCCCACACTGGACTCCTTTTATAGGAAGCACAGTCATGACATTTCCTGTGCCAAAGCAGGAAGGGCAGATCAGTGGGGTATCCACACACCTCATTTACAGGGGCACTAGTAATTTAACTTGTTATAACAAGTTATACAAAACAAACAAACAAAACACAAAATCAAACTTTTGCTTTCATTTTCTTCCTTCTAATTACTCTAACTGGGTTATAAACCCAGAAACTTATCTGGAATGGATATCATTAACTACAGGTACTGCAGAACACTTTTCAGAAGGCAGTTTTACAGTATTTTGGACACTGCCTACATGTTGGGCCATTGGAGATCTTAGGGCTCATCTCCAGGCAGCATGGGCAGAGATTGTGTGCCTCAAATTTCATATTCAAGAGGAAATATATTATAAGAACCAACCCCATTTCCCCAACATCCAACAGAAGCACCTTGACTGCAGAGGGTAGTTGGTCCAGGAGGTTGGCAGGTGGTTAGGAGGGGCAAATCGGTGCCCCATCACTTGGTGCTCTCCAACACATTACCTCCACAAAGCATATAAAAACTGCAAACAGGTATCTGCCTCTAGTTCCGAAATCAAACAAAGGGCAGAGGACACTGCAGAGCAGGACACTGCAGCACAGGAGCTAGCACAACAAAACTCACCTAAAACAGGAACCAAAACAAAAAAGCAAAGAGGAAATCCAAAAAACTTCGATCATAGGAGACTCCATGATTCGGGAGTTGATACCTATCTCCAGCCAGGGTAATGGTCAGATGTCTCCCAGGTACATCAGCATGGAGAGACACTGACCGCATTACTAAAATTGTTCAGGAAGCAGGAGAAAACATTGACGTCCTGGTACACATAGGGACTAATGATCTCACCTGCTGGTCAGTTGTGGAGACCAAGCAACACCTGACCAGGCGGGGTGACAAACTATCATCCATTTTGTCTGGCATCTCCTTCTGAGATCCTGCCAGTCTGGGAGAGGGGCAGATGGATGGAAGGTCAGAAAAGGGAGATAGGGGTGCTAAACATGTGGCTCAAAGACTGGTGCGGGAAAAATGGCACAAATTTGTAGGAACTGGCAACAGTTTTGGGAGCAAAAGTTCTTTAAATTTGGTGGACTGTATCTGACTAAGGAGGGAGTCAGTGCATTGGGGCAGAAGTTTGACATCTTTGCAGAATATTTAAACTAGCAAATGGGAAGAGGGTGCAGCATCCCATACGTCAAATGGGAAGAACACCTTCCCCTCAGCTAGTGATCAAACAGGAGTTCAGCATGTTTGCAGTTCATTTGCATCACCAGGTAAGGAAAAGGTCCAGCTCCCATATGATGCACAGGGAAACGCCAAACCTCACTCAACAACCAACACACTGAAATCTGGCCAATGGAAAATCATGTACACAAATGCTCACAGTCTAGGAAACAAGATCCCAGACCTACAGGCAATAATGACAGAGGCTAAACTGGACATAGTAACATTAGCAAGATGTGGTTTACCAGTAACCACACTTGGGAGACTTCAGTACCTGGCTATGTACTGTTCAGAAGAGACTGAGGTGCAAAAGGGGGGTGGAGTGGCCTTGTATGTCAATGAAATATCAAAGCTACAGAAATTCAGAATACACATAACGAGCCAGAAGAACTGTGGGTCACCCTGAAACAGGAAATGGGACAGCCATAAGAACTGGGGTTGTCTACAGGCCCTCAGACCAGGGGAGGACACAGACACATTACTGTTAGAAGATATATAAAACATAACAGCTAAAGGAGGTTCTGATAATGGGAGACTTCAACATGCCAGATACAGATTGGTCAATACCAGCAGGAACATCTGCCAGAACTAGACATATGGTGTATTCCCTGCAGGGGAAGACCTCAAACAACTGGTACAACAACCCACAAGAGACAGGGCTATCCTAGATCTAGTACTGACTAACAGGAAAGGATCACAGATCTCCAGGTAGAAGGTCACCTGGGTGCCAGTGACCATCACATGGTATGGTTCAATTTGACCACTACAACTAAATCATCCCATCCAAGACAAAAATATGGGACTTCAGAGGAGCTGACTTTGATAAGATGGCCAACAGAGTTAAGCTAGCCCTGGCAAAAGAAATACAGGTGAAGGGCTACAGGCAAAGAGGGCAAGCATTAGGATGCAATACTTGAAGCAACATCCCACTGTGTTAAAGAGAAAAGGAAGTGCAAAAGAAGAAGGAAACCACTTTGGTTCTCAAAAACAGTAGCAGAAAAGGTCAGAGCCAAAAGGTTGGCCTTCAGGAAATATAAGGGAACACAGCGTGATGAAGATAGGAGGCATACCAAACTTCCCTAAGGAAAGCAGGGAAGGCAGTAAGGCAGGCAAAGGCCCAAACCGAGGAAACACTAGCACAGACAGTAAAAAAGGTGACAAGACTTTCTCTAGATACATTAGTGAAAGGAGAAAGTCCAGAGAGGTATTGCTAAGATCAAAGGGGATAAGGGACTGTGAGGAGGAGGACCATGTAAAGCATCTATCCTAAATAGATACTTCTGCTCAGTATTTACTGAAGAGAAGGTAGGGCAGGGCCCACAGCTCAGCAACATGGACACAGGGAGAGGAAATGAGCACTAGTCCCTTCACAAAAAGGGTCCTACAAGAGCTCGATAAGCTTGGGGTGGACAAGGCAATGGGACCTGATGGCATACATCCAAGGGTACTAAAAGAGCTAAGTATGGAACTAGCAGATCCATTATTAGAACTGTTTAGTGAGTCTTTAAGCACAGGAGAGGTCCCAGAAGACTGGAGAAGGGCTCATGTGATCCCGCTCCACAAGAGTGGTAGCAGGAGGAGGCAGGAGACACAGACCAGTCAGTCATACCTCAGTAGTGGGCAAGATTAGGAGGCACGCCATAATAAACAAAACAAAGCGATGTAAGAAACCACTATGGTTCTCAAAGGAAGTGGCAGTGAAGGTTCAAGAGAAAAAGAAAGCATTCAGAAGTACAAGGAATCACAGAAGGAGCAGGACAGAGAACTGTATCAGTTAAAGCAAAGGAAGCTGGGAAGGAGTCAGAACAGCAAAGGCCCAAACCAAGGAAAAGATAGCCAACTCAGTTAAGAAGGGGATAAAACCTTTATAGGTACATCAGGGGCGAAGGAAGACCAAGGGAGGGATAGTGAGGCTTAATAAAGGGAGGGAGGGTGGGCAGAGGAGATTGTAAAAGGCAGAGATACTAAACAAATATTTTTGCTCAGTATTTACAAATGAAGAGGGAGGTACCTAAAACAAACAGTAGAAGCATTCTGGATACAGAAGTTGACACCAGCCCATTTACAGAAGAAAGGGTTATGAAAGAACTCTTAAAACTGAAGGTGGACAAAGCAATGAGGCCTGATGGGATTCATCCCAGAATTCTAAAAGAACTAAGGATAGAACTAGTGACACCACTGACTACATTTAACAAATCATGGGAGGATGGGTGGTACCCGAGGACTGGAGGAGGCAGATGTGATTCCCTTCACAAAAGTGGGAGCAAGGCAGAAGCAGGAAACTACAGACCTGTTAGTTTAACCTCAGTGATAGGAAAATGATGGAATCACTTCTGAAGGAAAGAATTGTTGAGTATCTAGAGGCCAGAGGGACAGGACCCAAGGCAGCATGGATTCACAGCAGGAAGGTTATGCCAGACAAATCTGATAGATTTCTTTGACTGGGTGACCAAAGTAGTAGATCAGGGAGGGGCTGTGGACATGGCCTACCTAGACTTTAGCAAGCCATTTGACACAGTCCCACAAAAGATTAATATACAAGTTAGCCAGCCTGGGAGTGGGTCCCAAGATGACAGCCTGGGTAAGAATGGCTGGAGAATAGGACACAAAGAGTAATAGTAAATGGAGTCCACTCTGAAGAAGGAGGGTTACTAGTGGGGTACACGAGGGTTCAGTATTAGGAGTGGTCCTCTTCAATGTCTTTATAAGCGACATTGCAGAGGACTGGAAGGAAAAGTATGTCTCTTTGCAGATGACACAAAGATCTGCAACAGAGTTGATGCACAAGGTGGGGTGGAAAGGATGAGAAGGACTTGGCAAGGTTAGAGGAATGGTCAAATGTATGGCACTAGATTCAATGCTAAGAAGTGCAAGGTAATGCACCTGAGAAACAAAACCCAGGGAAGAGTACACAATGGGGGTGAGATACTAACAACAATAAAAATGGAAAGGACCTGGGGTAGTCATATCAGATTACCTAAAGGTGGGCAAGCAATGGAGAGGGCAAGGAGGGCTGGGGGATACTGGGATGCATAGGGAGAGACATCACTAGTAGAAAACAGGAAGTCATTATCCTCTGCGCAGACAGCTGGTCAGACCCCATCTGGAGTACTGCATGCAGTTCTGGAGACCCAATCTCCACAAAGACATAGACAGGATGGAAGCTGTCCAGAGGAGGGTAACTAAAATGGTGCAGGGTCTGCACTGGAAGACATATGAAGAGAGACTAATGGAGCTTAATATGTATAGCCTTGAGGAAAGGAGGGAGAGGGGACATGATAGAAACTTTCAAGTACCTCAAGGGAATCAACAAAGTCCAAGAGGTAGCATCTTTCAAAAAAAGAGGTGTGCAAGAACAAGGGGCACCATTTGAAGATAGAGGGGCGGCTCAGAGGTAATTTAAGGAAGTATTTTTTCACTGAGAGGGTTGTGGATGCATGGAGCGGCCTTCCAGAGAGGTTGTGGAGTCAAAATCAGTGGTGGAATTCAAGCATGCATGGGACAGTCATAAGACCATTCTAGGGGTGGGGTAGGAAGAAGTAGGCTGCTGGTTAACTAGGATCTGCAGCTTATCCAGTAGGTAGAGAAATGGGCAGACTGGGTGGGCCAAGCGGTCCTTATCTGCCGTCAAATTCTATTCATTAAGGAAAGGATAGTGCAACACCTGGAATCCATAGGAGCACAGGATCCAAGACAGCATGGGTTTACAAAGGAAGGTCCTGTCAAACTAATCTCATAGATTTCTTTGACTGGGTAACCAGAGTGGTGGGCCAGGGGAGCAGTTGATGCGCCTACCTTGACTTCAGCAAAGCTTTCGATACTGTTCCACATAGAAGATTGATTAATAAGCTGGGTAGGCTCGGGTGGGTCAGAAGTTGGTCAACTGGGTGGCAAACTGGTTGATGGGCAGAAAACAGAGAGTGGTGGTAAATGGTATACAGTAAGGAGAGATGCAAGTCACAAGTGGGGTACCTCAGGGTCAGTCCTGGGGCCAGTCCTCTTCAATATCTTCATCAGTGATATTGCAGATGGACTGGAGGGTAGAATTATCTGTTTGCAGATGACACCAAGATCTGCAACAGAGTAGATGGGGTGGTCAGAATGAGAAGAGATCTGGATAAACTAGCAAAATGGTCAGAAGAGTGGCAACTGGGGTTTAATGCAAAGAAGTGCAAGATCATGCACATAGGGAAGAAAACCCTGAAACCACCTATAGGCTGGGATAGAAGTTACTGGCAGTCACAAGGAAGAAGAGACTTGGGCATCATCATCACCAGTGACCTGAAATCATCCAAGCAGACCACTAAAGTAGTAGAAGTAAGGCTAGGGGATGTTAGGGTGTATTAGTAGGGGCATCACAAGTCGGAAGAGGAGGTAATAATCCCTCTTTACAAGACACTGGTTAGGCCCCATCTGAGTACTGCATGCAGTACTGGAGGCCACACCTTCACAAGGACATCAACCAAATTGAGGCAGTCCAGAAGAAGGCAACCAAACTGGTGCAGGGACTGCATCAGAAAACATATGAGGACAGATTAATGGAGTTCGATATGTATACCCTTGAGCAAAGGAGGGAGAGAGGTGATATGATCGAAACATTCAAACACCTTAAGGGCATTAACAAGGTGAAAGATTCTAATATGTTTCAATATAAGAAAAATAGCAGGACAAGAGGACACAACATGAGACTAGAGGAGGCCGATTAAGGGGTAATGTGAGGAAGTTCTTATTCACAGAAAGAATTGGTCGATGCATGGAGCGCCTACCTCAGGAAGTGGTGGATATGAATACAGTGCAGGGCTTCAAACAGGCGTGGGATAGGCATAAGGGAGCAATACAGATGAGTATGAATAGATAGGCCATTGACAGAGCAAAGGCCGATGGCACATTCTAAGGTAGAAAAAGAAATGGGCAGACTGGATAGGCCTTGTGGTCCTTATCTGCCGTCAACTTCTGTGTTTCTATGTTTTATGTTTCTTTGTTATGACCCAACCTCATGAACCAGGGTGGATACATTTTTCAAATCGTGCCTGAAAGGTGATTTTGTGCCACAAGTGCAAAACCCATTTTGGCCAAGATTTGAAAAATGACAACTGTCAAATTCATATGGTGGTGTGAAAAATGGCTACGTTGAAAAGTTGGGATCAAAATATCAAGATTACCACAATTATGGGCATACGCTGAAAATTTTCAATATAGGCACATAACTTTGTTTTTCATATTTTATCCCAGATTTTCAACATAGCCTTCTTATGACCCATGTAGCCTTCTTATGATGCTACCTCATGAACATGGGTGTAGAAAATTTTCAAATCCTGCCCAAGGTGATCTAGGTACAAATTAAGAAAACACATTTTGGCCAGGATTTGGAAAATGACAACTGTCTCATTCATGATGTGTAGAAAAATGTCCATGTTGAAAATTTGGGGTTAAAATATTGAAAATACCAAATTTTAAGAGCATGCTTTATTAATTTCAACATAGGTAAATAAGGGCTTGGTGGGGTGAGTGTGGGTGCTGAGTGGGAGGGTTGGTGGGGACATTAACGGTGGTGGAAACAAACATCGATGGATTTTTAAAATTACAGAATGCATTAAAAGAAAACTACGATTGACTGTTTTCTTTATTTTGGGTACTGACACTGGTGATTGGGGCACCCTAGTATCAGTATTATGTTTAGCATCACCATGGTTGGGCTCCGGAGTGTCATACAATGAACACAGGCAGGGTGGGGGGGTAGCAACCGGCACCAGGAATTGGTCACCCCAGTGTCAGAAAAATAACATGGAAGGAACAGGAGGGATTCAGAATGGGTTTTCTTCATGTTTGCAGCACTTTATTTCTCTGTGTGAAATGGAAAGACAAACTGCAAAGGTAGAACTGCATAAGTCAAGACAGCAATATCAGTAACTTCACTAGGTGATAGTGAGCTTTTCTTCCTCAGTCCATGCATTTTAACATGTTTACGGTAACTGGAAACTGGAAAATGTAGTCCTTTTGTTTTCATTGTGGAAAGGAGAGAAAGGAAAGATGCACCTCTGTAACTTTGTGTTTATTCATTTTGCAATAAGCATATGAAAAGCAATAAAGTCAGAGGAGCAAGGATTACATTAGCTCCATCTAGTGGTGCATTTCATGAACGTATTAGAGTCAGGATATTTTATCCTCTGTTATTTGATACAACATATGGGTACCGTCCTTAGTTTAAATTTAAACATTATTCCAAACATACATTTAATATGGCTAGCCACATTAGAACCTGTGGGTAAAAACAAAATGACATTGAATCATTTAGGAAATGTAAACCATGATCAAAAGGATCACTGTCCCACTTAAATAAACGTCTGATTACAGGGATGATAAACCTTCCCATAATCACTGCACACCTCAACCACCAATCTCCCTAACAACGCATGATATTTATTTAGCATCACAATATTTATTAGCATTTCAGCCCCAGCTCTCCCAATTATTACACTCATAAAGTATCCTGTGCTTCATTTATGTAAAAGTAAAGACAACATATCATTCAGTGAGCTCTACATTAAGTTAGAAACCACTACTTATCAGTTTCAGGTTCAACATTCATTGAAGGAACCGAAAAGGCAGTTTGAGATCGAGACCAGCTTAAAAATAAAGAGTCCCTTGTACATCAAGAGAACGTAGTTTAAGGATTTTAAAGGTCCAGGCATCAAAGTCTCTAATTCACAAAGCTGTTCAGCTCAGGTAGAGTGCATGGAGAGAGGTAACAAGGAAAAATAAAAGAGTGACACATTTTACCCTCTCCCATCAGTCCTCTTCATTATCTGAATCTGAGGGTAGTCCATGAGGCAAGCAGGTCTCTATCTGAATTCTGTTGCTATGGATTCAACTTTCTTTCCTGCATTTGCTGGATCATTATATTGGAAAGTCTTGCCTCCGTAAGTCAGCCACAGCTGGGCTGGGGCCAGAAGAAAAATAGGTTACACCAAGGACATGGAGCTGTTTCCATAGAGGTCAAATAGTTTGTGCCTTGTGAGTTGCATATGACCAGTCTGGGAATACTTTTATTTCCTGGTCCTCGATGGTGACTGGTAATTAGCTCTTGCCCACTGAAATATCTGATCTCGGACTGCAGGGCCTGTAGTAATTAGCATGATGGTGTGTGGGGTGTCTCTGTTGGCCTGTGCTCGTCTGAAGTTTATACGAAAGGTCTGAACCAGGAGTCACTATCAATTTGTAGCTCAAGAGGTAGACTATGCTACAGCCAGTTCTTTAAAACCCAACAGGACCTCTCCTCAGTGCACTCTGGAACCCACACCAGCCTTATGTTCACTGCCTCTAGAAGTTTTCCATAGTTTCCATTTGGGTCCATAAGTGGTTAAGCTCCGTTGTTGATTTTACAAAAGCAACCTGATGCTCTCGACGATCATCCTTCTCTTTAGCTATTTTTGTTGTTGCTTCAGTTTTAGGTCTTGTACTCCCAAACGGTCCAGGAACTTCTCCAACTTTCGGTCCATTTCTCTCACTGCGGTCAGAACTGTATCCCAGGGTGGTACCTCATTAGCTCCACTGGAGCCCGCTGTAGTCAGGCCCATCATGTGGGATCTGTGTGGGTTGAGTCGCCGTTTTTGGTGTGGTCTGATGCAGTAGCCTTTGCCTGTCCATACCTTTTAGTATCCTCAGATTCACCATCGTATGAACTATCAAGTGGTGCAATTATTTTGGTAGCTGAGGTAAGAATTAAACTTATTAATATTGTTTGGCAACATGATGTGCAGTGCATGAGGTGCTTCCAGTTGTGAACAACGGCTCTCTAGCACCCAGGAAGATGACCTCAAAAGGCAGAATGGCAAAGTGAGGATGGCAAGCAGTAACTTCAGTGGGCTCTTGTTTTTAAGTGTTTACACTGTTAACATGTTTAACTTAGTATTAGAAATTAATTGCACTGCAGTCATTAATGGAACTGGAAGTGGGACTGACAGGCGTGGTGAAAATGGAATTGCAGAGTGCCTTGCGTTACAAAAAAAATGGGTGGGGTGAAGGGTTGTAGCCAGCACCAGGAACCCAAACACCCCTGTCAGAATAAATAACATGGAAGGGGAGGAGGACTGAGGATGGGTTCTTTATGTCACATTACATTGGGGAAGGGGGATCCACAGCAGGCTGATCATGACACATCAGTTGTACTTGCTGGGTGGCATTATGTAGGTCAAGGAAAGAACTGCCCCATGACTGGGCTGACTCTCTCCTTTGAACTACACAAAGTTTCTTCCCAGCAAGCCAGAACAGTGTCATGATCAGCCTAGCTGATGACTGGTGTGACACGGTCAAGCCCCTTGCAGACTGCCCCTGCACTGGATTGACAGAGACATACCTCTCAAACCCTCTCATACAATATGTTCGCTCACACCTGTGCACAGTGAACACAAAAATGGATAATCTTAGAAATTTCTTTAAAGCAGCAGTACTAAATTAAAAAATCAGATTTTTGCAACAGTTTGTTCCTGTGCTCTGTGCACTTACCTGGTAATCTTCTTGTTTTCATTGTGCTATCACCCCATAATTTGCTTCATTTTCTTTGATTTTGTTCAATTTTTTCCACCTGCCATGTTGAACTGGAACCGTCTGCTGCCAATCAGCGCATTTACGACTCGCCGTAGTACGCACAGGGACAGCGGAACATGCAGCACAGGGTCCCACGGAAGTAAACGAAAGATGTGATGCGGGCGGGGGAGCGGGAGCTACTGCAAATTAGGCACCAGTCATATTTTCCATGGATATCTAAAAACTAAAGATTGCTAGAAAAAATATTTACAGATATAGAAACTGGAACTATGGCTGCATGCTTCCAGGCAAAAGTAGAATTTTCATAATCACTTCCTGATTATTCAGTACTGCTGCTTTAAATTATGGTGTTATCGAATGATAACATTCAGTTAGTTGAGATACGAAGCAATAACAGGCTTCTGTGGATGGTTAAATGCCAAGGCCAAAGGCCGAGGTGTTCTATCACCACAGATGCGTTATTGCAAGTATACCAAGGAACCGAATGCTATTACTATTATACCAGTAAGAGTTTTCAAAGTATTTTTTAACTTGCTGTTTATGCCACATCAATGCCGCATTTGCTCCTTCCCATCAGGGACTCCCTAGGCATCCTGTAGGGCTCCACCAGGCATCTTGGCATTCCTTCAGTGGACCAACCCCATCAAGCCATGGATTGCCCCTTGGTGGGGAAGGAGGAGACCTCGGGTTATCCCCCTCAATCCGATGTGTTATGTTGGGTGGTACAACTGAGTTCCCCTAGAGT
The DNA here is from genome assembly GCA_016271365.2 of Neoceratodus forsteri. Taxonomy (NCBI): domain Eukaryota; kingdom Metazoa; phylum Chordata; order Ceratodontiformes; family Ceratodontidae; genus Neoceratodus; species Neoceratodus forsteri. Next base: position 641,761,338 of record CM028133.1, read on the forward strand.
CGGTCATGTAGCTAAGGCTCTGGGGCCCATCCCCATGAGCAGATGCAGGGATTTTCCCTGTTCCTGGTGTCCTCCTACCCCATGAGGATGACTCTACACAGGAGGTCCAAGGAGATGAGGGCATGCTGAGACATGCCACCATTCTTGACCTTGGCTGACGTCCTCCCTCCTGCATTCTGCAATCCTGATTTGCATCTCCACCTGTGGTCACCCAGATGGCAGTATTGCAACAGGCCTGCAGCCCACCCTCCCCATAGTGGAGTGGCCCACCGGCACCTGATTGTCCTTCCCTGGCTGGCCCTCCAGCAAACCAGGCTTGCTACTGAACCCAGGTCACTGGTGTCCAAGCGATAGCTCTATCACTGTGCTGGTGGGCAGGCTTTCTAAAATATTTTTGTACCTAGTTTTTTATCTGACTCCAAATAAAAAATGAGCAGCTTAACAGGGTGAAATCTGGCTTTGAAAAGTAGCGTGTCAAGAGCTTTACTTTTCTAAGCTGTATTTTATGCTGTTAAACTGTTATATAGAAAAACTCAGAAGAAATCACAAGCAGGTTTTCTGGTGCCTGTGCATTGCATACTATGGGTGTGTTTGAAAAATGGATCAGCTACTGTGAGCATGTCTAAAATGTGGATAAAGTACTGTAGGTGCGTGTAAAATCGGATAACCTACTGTATGCATATATAAAATGTAGTTGTGGTAGTTTGTGGGATAGTAATTGACAGTTTTCCTGTGTTCTGATTGGCTAAGAGTAGATTCCTGGGGTATAATATGTAATTGATACAACTGACATGAAATAAAAACATTAGGTGTATGGCCTATTTCAAGAGGACTACTTTGTTTAAGTCATGCAGGATTAGATCATCATTTCTCAGGAGGAAAGAACAAATGCCTCACATTAATGTCGTCCCCAACCTCAAATTTTAGTTGGCAAGGAGTTTACTGACTTGGAAGGTTCACTTACTTGGGCAGAGAGAGGCCTCCTGATGAGTGCATAAGGCCAAAACAGCTACCTACTGTTCATCTTAAGCATATATATATATATATATATATATCTATATATATAGATATATATATATAGATATAGATATATAGATATATATATATATTAGGGTTGCATAAGCACTTCTATGTTAAGCCCAAATGTTTGCACCTAGAAACATAGAAACATAGAATTTGACGGCAGATAGGACCGCTTGGCCCACCTAGTCTGCCCATTTTCTACCTAACAGATAAGCTGCAGATCCTAATTAACCAACAGCTTACTCCTCCCCCCCACTAGGACTGCCTTATGTCTGTCCCATGCTTCTTGAATTCCCCACTGTTCTTGACTCCACAACCTCCTCAGGAGGCTGTTCCATGCATCCACAACCTCTCTGTGAAAAATACTTCTCACATTACCTCTGAGCCGTCCTCCCCTATCTTCAAATTGTACCACTTGTTCTTGCACATCTCTTTTTCTGAAAGATGCCACCATCTTGAACTTTGTTGATTCCTTGAAGTACTTGAAAGTTTCTATCATGTCTCTCTCTCCTCCTTTCCTCAAGGGTATGCATATTAAGCTCCTTTAGTCTTTCTTCGTATGTCTTCTGGTGCAGACCCTGCACCATTTGGTTGCCCTCCTCTGGACAGCCTCCACTCTGTCTATGTCTTTATGGAGATGGGGTCTCCAGAACTGCACACAGTATTCCAGATGGGGTCTCACCAACTGTCTGTACAGAGGATAACAACTTCCTGTTTTCTACTATTGATGCCTCTGCCTATGCATCCCAGTGTCCCCCAGCCTTCCTTACTGCCTTCTTACATTGCTTGCCCACCTTTAGGTCATCTGATATAATTACTCCCAGGTCCCTTTCCATTTTACTGTTGTCAGTATCTCACCCCATTGTGTACTCTTGCCCTGGGTTTTGTTTCCAGTGGCATTACCTTGCACTTCTTTGCATTGAATCTAAGCTGCCATACATTTGACCATTCCTCCAACCTTGCCAAGTCCTTCTCATCCTTTCCACTCCATCTGGTGTATCAACCCTGTTGCAGATCTTTGTGTCATCGCAAAGAGACATACTTTTCCTTCCAGTTCCTCTGCAATGTCACTTATAAAGACATTAAAAGGACTGGTCCCAGTACTGAACCTACGGTACCCCACTAGTAACCCTCCTTTCTTCACTGTGGACTCCATTTACATTGCTACTAAGCTTTGCGTCCTGTTGTCTGGCCGTTTTTATTAAGGTTGACCACCTTGGGACCCCTCCAAGGCTGGCTAACTTGTGTATTACTCTTTGTGTGGATTGTATCAAATGCCTTGCTAGAATCTAGGTAAGCCATGTCCACAGCCCTCCCTGGTCTACTACTTTGGTCACCCAGTCAAAGAAATCTATTAGATTCGTCTGACATGACCTTCCCATCGTGAATCCATGCTGCCTTGGGTCCTATGCCCCACTGGCCTCTAGGTACTCAACAATTCTTTCCTTCAGAAGTGATTCCATCATTTTACCTACCACTGAGGTCAAACTAACTGGTCTGTAGTTTCCTGCCTCTGTCCTGCTCCCATTTTGTGAAGAGGAATCACATCCTCCCTCCTCCAGTCCTCAGTACCACCCATCCTCCCATGATTTGTTAAAGAGTAGTTAGCGGTGTCATTAGTTCTACCTTAGTTCTTTTAGAATTCTTCGGTGAATCCCATCAGGCCCCAATGCTTTGTCCACCTTCAATTTTATTAGTTCTTTTAGAACCCTTTCTTCTGTAAATGGACTGGTATCGACCTCGTCTTCAGAGTGTTTCTTTGGTTTAGTTTAGGTACCTCCCCATCCTCTTCCTTTGTGAATACTGAGCAGAAATATTCGTTCAGTATCCCTGCTTTTTCATTGTCACCCTCTACCCACATTCCTGCCCTTTATTAAGCCTCAGTATCCCTCCTTTGGTCTTTTCTTCGCTCCCTAATGTACCTATAAAAGATCTTATCCCCTTCTTAACAGAGTTGGCTATCCTTTCTCGGTTGGGGCCTTTGCTATTCTGACTGCCTTCCCAGCCTCTTTCTGTTTTAACTGAAAAAGTTCTCTGTCCTTCTCCTTCTGTGTTTCCTTATATTTCCTGAATGCTGTCCTTTTCTCCTTAACCTTCCCTGCCACCTCTTTTGAGAACCATAGCGTTTTCCTTCGTTTTGTTTTGTTGATTTGCTTTACACAAGAGCTTGTTGCCTCTGTGATGGCTGTTTTGATTACTCCTCATTGTTCCTCCACCCTCCTTCTCACCTGTTTGCTAGTGCTTTTCTGAGGCACTCTCTCATTTTCCCAAAGTCAGCCCTCCTAAAGTCCAATACTCTTGCTTTGTATGGCTTGATTGTATGGCTGTGTTTATCGTGAACCACACTGTTTGCGGTCACTTGTTCCCAGATGGCCTTAATAACTTTGGTTCTGCTTAACTGATTTACATGTCATTTGAAAGTACAGCCTGTGTGTGCCAGGATCTTTGATTCTGGAAATTTCATGAAGATTGGTTTGGGGGAGGCAAAGTTACAGAGGTGCAAACAAATGCAAAAGTCTTGTTTTTGAAAATTTTAAGACCTTTTTGCCACCGATAACTTAAAAATGGAACCTTTGTAACCTGAAACTTTCAGGTTTGATAGAGGCTGGTCCAAGGTGTGTGCTTTTGTGTTTTAAGTCCCGCTGTTAATTAGTTTTAAATTATTTAATAAAATATTCTGTTTCTGAGAATGCCCAGTTCAAACAAGTTCTAACCAGAGCCGAATGGCTGTGGCAGGCTTACACAGCTCGAAGAGTGAGTGCGGCCAATCGGTGGCAATGCAATTGTGAATATATGGCATTACACATACAAAGTTGTGGTGAATGGCATTCTGTCATTAAAAAGATGGCGGTGCCAGCAGAACTATATATGCGTATGGTGCAAGTAGCATGCACAGTTCTTGCCTCAGGAATGCGGAAGTAACAGATGAAATAGTGTGGCTGTTACTCTGTAGCGGCTGATCATGGTGGAGTGTTACAGCCATTGGACTTTTGGAAGAATACTTCCAAAAGTCCAGTGGAAGGTATCACGATTGGCAGTTTACTACGACAAGATTGGCTATGGAGACTCCTCCCACAGCCGTAAAAGGCAGTCAGGCTTTCAGGTTCTGTTACTGCATGTTCTTTTTCATCACTAGTGCTGGCTGTATAGTCTTAACTTGGACTTCTGTCTCTGTTGGTTTGGCTGCCATACTTCGGTAATCACTCTTGGGCTCACTGCTGCAGAATCCATACCTTACTGCTGCTTCCTTGGTAGCAGGTCTAGTACCCATGCACAAAACTCTTGGCTTAGAGTATGCAGCATAAATTCCACATAGTCTGTACCATCTGTCGTCAAGGCTTAGGTCAGGAAACATGTAGACAAGAAGTAAAATTTGCAAGTAACATCTTATTACTGTCAATAACAATAGATGAAAATACAAAATAAAAGTACAGAAGGGTTTCAAACATAAGTCTATTTTCTGAGCTCAAAACCAAACCAAACTAAACAAAATCTGGTCAGAGCCGATATGGCTGTGGAGAGCTTTTGGAATGCTTTTACCCATTATTTCTAATGAACTTGCACAATACAGATCTGCTGAGAGGCAGATTCAACTTGGTCTTTCTTTTATACATTTTACAATGTGTTTTCCTAGAATATGCCTGCTGATTGCTATATATTTGCCTGGATAGTTCACAGAAGACATGGCATCTTATTTTCAGTGGGGTTCTGCATCTACACAATATCATGCTGCATTGCATAAAATCAGAACACACTGAAAACAATATTTTACAACTTGACTAGGTTAACCTGAATAAATTATATATATATATATATTTATGCAATAGGTGTGGGACCAAAAGCAATTGCATAAATCCATTTATTTCCACATATGTGGGATAAATCTAATCACCCTAGATTTATCCGACATATGTGGGATAAATGCAAACTGTCAATCAAAGCTTTTTGTTCACTTTTGACAAACAAATGTGAATAACTTTAAAACGAAAATGATAGCATAGAACTGTGAGCATAAAAATGTTCAGGACAAATATATCTACAAAATGAATGGCATTTCATTTATAGATACCTTTAGTTTTTTTTATATTTAGCAAAAACAGCAAAAATCCAATTTTCTTTTCACTTTTAGACAAGCAAATGTAAATAACTTTAAAATGGAAAATGATAGAATGGTACTACACGAAAAATGTTCAGCACAAAAATATCTACAAAATGAGTGGTGTTTCATTTATAGATACCTTTAGTTTTTCATAATTAGCAAAAACAGCATAAAATTCAATTTTCTTTTCACTTTTTCGACAAACAGATGTGAATCACTTTAAAACTAAAAATGATAGCATGGTACTGTGACCATGACATTTGTTCAACAAGAAGTTCTCTACAAAATGAGTGGTGTTTCATTTAATAGCAACTACCACGCTTAGGCGGACATACACTAGCAAAGTTAACTGAAAATCCCAGAAATTATCATTTAAAAAAGAAAACAGTCAAAACCAAATGTTCCTGCACTGATAAGAAGCATCCTATTGCACAAATGAAATATACAATGGTGAGCTGTCAGATAAATGATTTATCATACTAGGTGCAGCTTGGATTGACACTTACCGTGATTACGCCACTTGTGAAGTTACCCAGGTCAAACAGCACTTGTGTAGATAAATCATTTATCTGACAGCTCACCGTTGTATATCCTATATTTATATATATATATATATATATATATATATATATATATATATATATATATTATAAAATGATAAAATCATGTCCCCACTGAAAACAAGATATTGCATCTAATCTGGGACATCCTGAGAAAGTACAGTGCAAAATGTGTAAAATGAAGATCCCTATGACAATAAGAAGCAGCATCTCCCTACACTATCCAGGTTACAGAATATAGGATAAGAACTATTTAAAGGAAATCCACTGTAAACTGAACTTCACTGTGTTCACTGACATAAACAAACAGTTTCTTTATTGTTTTATAACATATTAGATTGCAGTACTTATTTCAAGTGTTGTGGCCATGAGGATGGTGTACAGTGTGTGTGTGTGTGTGTGTGTATGTGTGTGCGTGTGTTTGCTGTAGCTCAATATATTTTTCCCAAAAAGCATAATAAAACAAATGCCTGCTGATTGCTATATATTTAGGCTTGGATAGTTCACAGAAGATCTGGCGATGTCTGAGACAGAGCTTATCAGATAGTGTCTTAAGTGGTTAAAAACAGTGTAAATCTTTCAGATTGATGGGAAAGGGTGACATTTTGAGGTATGAATCTTTCTTGAAAGACAATACCTACCCAACTGAAGCTAGTAACAAGAAAATGTTTAAATGCTAAGTATTTAAATGTACAAGTTGTTGCATTTCAATAGGTAACCAAATCTCCAGTTTAATAACAACCGATATTTAACAAGCTGTTTCAGTTTCTTAATGGCCATCTGATAAGCAGCTTGGAGTTCTGTCTCCAGCATTATAAACAGAAAGAAGTGAGTGTTTTATTTCAACTGGCATAGTGATTTATAGTTGTGAGAGGATACATTGAGAACTCCAAAATGTGTTCCACGATCTTCCATTTTCCAGCTACAGACAGGAAGATGGCTATAGGCTCTGCCCACAGCTATAAAAATGAACATTCTATTCATAACTGGATTTTGTGAAAGCAACAATTTGCACTATACAACACAGCTGTCTTTAATAAATGACAGCTGGGTCATATAGTGCAACCCCTGCTGCTGTTGCCACTCATAGGTCAGGGATGGCTACTGTCATTGTAGCCCAGCCTGACTGTGCCTTCAGCTGTATCTGCACACTGGGGGCCCAATCTCCAGTGGCAGTGTATGCATGTATTTATTTTTTCATTAGTACAATCCAACACTAGAATGCCCACCCCAGGTGTTGGATGCCCCACAGCTGTTGTTGTGATGTAATTCACCCCTCCCACCCACACACAACAGAGTGGGACATTGGGAGCCCACCCCCAGTGTCGCGAGATAGATGACTTTTATATGTATTTCTGAAAAAATAAAACCGCCCCGATGCCTTTTTATTTTTAAACTGAACGAAAGAACACCATCTCTCATTGTCATCACTCACCCCTCCCATCCCAATCCTTGCACTGAGCAACCACCCTGCACCCCACCCTATACTTACCTCTGAGGTCATCCAGTATCATCTTCTATGGACCAGGACACGTCTGCACTCTTCAAACCTGAACCAAACTGAGGAGTAAAACTTAGTGCCGTATAAATGTATTTGGCAGAAAGGAGCTGGTTGCACTATATGACTTAGCTGTCATTTAGCAAAGGACAGGTGTGTCATATAATGCAAACTATATGACATAGCTGTTCTTTACTAAATGACTGCTGTGTCATATATGCAAGTGGCATCTATGCCAAATGCATTATACTGCACTAAGTTAAGGTGCCGGACCCCCGCCAGTTCTTTAAATAAATGTTTGCTGACATCAGGGGCCCCAATCCTGTGACGGCATTTATTAGATCTTTCCCCACCCCAGTGTGGGATACCTGGAGCACCCACCCCAGTATTCCAAAATAGTTTATTTAAAATAATTCATATAATCCGACACCAGGATGCACACTCCTGGCATCGGACCCTCCCTCCGCAGCCCATGTTTAATTGATACCGGCATCTGGGGCCCCAATCCAAGTCAGATTTAAGTATATATCCCCACAGCTTTATGGGAGACTGGGGAGCCCACCCCAGTGTCCTGATACAGTATATATTTAATGTATCCACCTGGGAAAAAGAAAACAGTTCCCTCAAGGTCGCTCTTCATTATTTTTGTAACCTGTGAAAAAGAAAACCATCCCTCGTCATCCCCACCATCTCCTCCCACAGAGCACCCACCACCCCACCCTCCTGACCCTATACCTACCTGTTGTGGTTGTATGCTGTCATCTTCTGTGGACTGGGACATGTCTGCAGTCTTCAAAGCTGAACCGCAAACTGAGGAGTAAAGGTAAGTGCCATATAATGTATTTCAATGGTGTTTTCAACTTATATTGATATCGTCACCATTTTTAGTATATTTTGACCAAAGTTTCAATATGGGCTTTTGGGGACCCTACCTCATGAACACTGATATTGTCATTTTGTTAATCGGTCCCAGAAGGTGATTTTGTGGTTGCTACACAATATCACCTTTTGTGACTGATTAATGATATGACAGTGCCAGTGTTCATGAAGTGAAGTCCTAAAAGCCCATGTTTAAAATTTGATGGAAAATTCTGAAAAATGGCTGCGTTACAAGCATGCATTGCACAGTTACTACGCAAGTGCATAACCTTGGTAATTTACAGTATTTTGACTCCAGATTTTCAATATATCCATTTTTTCACACAACCGCATGACCAGTACTGCTGTGGATTTCACATCCTTGCCCCAATTTTTTTCACACCTGTGGCATGGAATGGCATGGTCGCTTATGTGGAATCACCTTTGGGACCATTTAATGAAATGACAGTGCCAGTGTTCATGAGGTGGGGTCCCAAAAAGCCCATGTTGAAGGTTTGGTGAAAAAATCTTAAAATGTCCATGTTACAGCGTGTGTTGCACAGTTTCTACGCAGGCACATAACTTTGTATTTACAATATTTTGATTCAGGTTTCAACATACCCATTTTTTCACACCACCTCATGAACAGTACAGCTCTCATTTTTCATATCCTGCCTGAAATGTGTTTTCACACCTGTGGTGCGGAATGGCACTTCAGCACCTAATTTGAACATTTTCACCTATGGGGTTTATGGGGTGGGGTCATAAGAAGAATATGTTGAATGTTTGGGGTCAAAATATTAAAAACAAAGAATTTATTAAGTAACATTGATTGCAGAGATGTACATTGCATCTCTGGGGAACAGGCTGCCTTACTGTGCCAGTGAGCTGAGTTTAGGTGTGAATTCAGTGAGCTGGTTTACTGGGACAAGGCTGATGGGAAGGTGCTGCAGCATCCAGCACCAGTCATGGCCTGGGCAGGGATGGAGCACTGCTCTGGTGCAGATGCCACACCCTGTGTTGGGGCAGCGAACCTCATCCACAGGGTATCGAAATGTGTGTTGTGGTCTGCTGGGTCCATGCACTGCATCATGACTCTTCCAATACTGTATTTATTTCATTTTGCACAGGTTGGGACCTGTACAAATATGGACAGTTCAACTATCACAAAAAGATGGGAAATTCTTTGCAAAAAATACGTTAATGCAGACATTAGGGTTGTTAAAATGCAAAGCGTACATAAAGACAGGAAATGAAAAACATTACGGTTTGGGTCTCCAGAGTACTGTTGAATCAATGGGGTCTTCTTGGGGTTGTCAACCCTAATGCCCACCCTACCCTGGATCAGACAAGGTCAAATGTGATGTCTTCACACAAGGCCCATAGGGCCCTGCATGAAGAAAGCTTTGACAGATTATGTTGCAACACTGTATCACTATGAGTCACTAGGTTGGAGCTGTATCTTGTGCTTCAGACAGGAGGCTATGGGCTGGGGGGTGGGCATTGGGGTTGACAGCACCAAATAAGACCCACCACTGATTCGCCAATACTCCGGAGACCCAAATCCCTAATGTATTTTATATATCCTGTCTTTGTCACGCTTTGCATTTTAATAACCCTAATGTCTGCATTAATATAGTTTTTTGCAGTTTTTCAAAGAATATATATAAAAACACTCTTTTGCATCATGCAGTATCTTCAGTGTCATTTATTCTTCTTTGGAACCTGTCTACCACAGTACTGAATGCTGAACAAATCCAGCCCATGCCTTTTAAGTTCTTCTGAGGAGCATATCAGCAGATCAGAGCATTAGTACTATGAATAACAAGCTTCAGTCTGCCCCGTTACAAATAATTGTGTGTCTGGATGGATTCCTACTTAAAATTGGATGCTCATATTGCTAACATAATCAAAGCACTAGGGCCTAGAATTAGCTTTCTGTTTAGTTATAAGGATGGTCTCTCACCTGATATAAGGAAGAAAGTAGTCACACTCTGCAATTTCCTGTGTTTCGCACAGAAACTTTATATATAGAAACATAAGCGTGTTGGGTTCATCTGTTTTTAACATGCATTTAACATGAAATACAGGATTTTTCAGCACCTTTGAATGTTTGAAGCCAAAGTGTTTTTATTACAAGGTGATGAGTGCCCGACTTTTGTGTTTTACTATGGAAATGCTGCAGCCTCAAATATGCACACTTGATATGCTGTTGAACAGGCTTGCTTTGTTTCATTCTTAAGGCCCACAGAGAAACATAGAAACATAGAATTTGACGGCAGATAAGGACCGCTTGGCCCACCCAGTCTGCCCATTTCCCTACCTGATGGATAAGCTGCAGATCCTAGTTAACCAGCAGCCTACTTCTTCCTACCCCACCCCTAGAATTGCCTTATGACTGTCCCATGCACGCTTGAATTCCACCACTGTTTGTGACTCCACAACCTCCTCTGGAAGGCCGTTCCATACATCCACCACCTCTCTGTGAAAAATATTTCTAAATTACCCTGAGCCGCCTCTTCTATCTTCAAATTGAGCCCCTTGTTCTTGCACACCTCTTTTTGAAAGTTGCTACCCTCTTGGACTTTGTTGATTCCCTTGAGGTACTTGAAAGTTTCTATCATGTCCCCTCTCCTCCTTTCCTCAGGCTATACACATTAAGCTCCTTAAGTCTCTCTTCATATGTCTTCGGTGCAGACCCTGCACCATTTTAGTGCCCTCCTCTGGACAGCTTCTGTCCTGTCTATGTCTTCTGAGATTGGGTCTCCAGAACTGCATGATACTCCAGATGGGGTCTCAGTAGCTGTCTGTGCAGAGGGATAATAACTTCCTGTTTTCTACTGGTGATACCCTCCCTATGCATCCCAGTATCCCCCAGCCCTCCTTGCTGCCCTCTCACATTGCTTGCCCACCTTTAGGTCATCTGATATGACTACCCCAGGTCCCTTTCCATTTTGTTGTTGTTAGTATCTCACCCGCATTGTGTACTCTTCCCTGGGTTTTGTTTCCCAGGTGCATTACCTGCACTTCTTAGCATTGAATCTAAGCTGCCATACATTTGACCATTCCTCTAACCTTGCCAAGTCCCTTCTCATCCTTTCCACTCCACCTTGTGCATCAACTCTGTTGCAGATCTTTGTGTCATCTGCAAAGAGACATACTTTTCCTTCCAGTCCTCCTGCAATGTCACTTATAAAGACATTGAAGAGGACTGGTCCTAATACTGAACCTCACGGTACCCACTACTAACCCCCTTTTTTCAGAGTGGACTCCATTTACTATTACTCTCTGTGTCCTATTCTCCAGCCAATTCTTTACCCAGGCTGTCATCTTGGGACCACTCCCATTCTGGCTAACTTGTATATTAATCTTTGTGTGGGACTGTGTCAAATGGCTTTACTAAAGTCTAGGTAGGCCATGTCCACAGTCCCTCCCTGATCAACTACTTTGGTCACCCAGTCAAAGAAATCTATCAGATTTGTCTGGCATGACCTTCCCGCTGTGAATCCATGCTGCCTTGGGTCCTATGCCTCTGGCCTCTAGATATTTAACAATTCTTTCCTTCAAGTGATTCCATCATTTTCCCTACCACTGAGGTTAAACTAACAGGTCTGTAGTTTCCTGCATCTGCCTTGCTCCCACTTTTGTGAAGAGGAATCACATCTGCCCTCCTCCAGTCCTTGGGTACCACCCCATCCTCCCATGATTTGTTAAAGAGGGTAGTCAGGTGGTGTCACTAGTTCTACCCTTAGTTCTTTTAGAATTCTGGGATGAATCCCATCAGGCCTCATTGCTTTCTCCACCTTCAGTTTTAAGAGTTCTTTCAGAACCCTTTCTTCTGTAAATGGGCTGGTATCAACTTCTGTATCCAGAGTGTTTCTACTGTTTGTTGTAGGTACCTCCCTCTTCCTTTGTAAATACTGAGCAAAAATATTTGTTTAGTATCTCTGCCTTTCACAGTCACCCTCTGCCCATCCTCCCTCCCTTTATTAAGCCTCACTATCCCTCCCTTGGTCTTCCTTCGCTCCCTGATGTACCTATAAAGGTTTTATCCCCTTCTTAACTGAGTTGGCTATCTTTTCCTCGGTTTGGGCCTTTGCTGTTCTGACTGCCTTCCCAGCTTCCTTTTGCTTTAACTGATACAGTTCTCTGTCCTGTTCCTTCTGTGATTCCTTGTACTTCCTGAATGCTTTCTTCTTCTCTTGAACCTTCACTGCCACTTCCTTTGAGAACCATAGTGGTTTCTTACCTCGTTCGTTTTGTTTATTTGCTTTACACAAAGGCTTGATACCTCTGTGATGGCAGTTTTATTATTCCCATTGTTCTTCCACCTCCTTCCTGCCCATTTGCTAGTGCATTCCTTAGGCACTCACCATTTTGACAAAGTCAGCCCTCCTAAAATCCAGTACCTTTGTCTTTGTATGGCTTGACCTCTATTGCTGTGTTTATTGTGAACCACACTGTTCGATGGTCGCTAGTTCCCAGATGGCTACCCACTTACATCTGTGATCCTCTCTTCATCTCCATTTGAGAGAACCAGGTCTAAGATTGCTCCTCTTGAGTGGGCTCCAATACTAGTTGTCTAAGGCATGCCCCTGTAGGGCATCTAGAATAACCCCACTCTTAGAAGTGGCTGCTGCAACTGCACTCCAGTTAACATCTGGCATATTCAGATCACCCATCAGCAATATCTCCCTTTTTCTGCCATTCTAAGTATACTTTCTATCATTTCCTTGTCCATTTCCTCCCCTGGGAAAGGTCTGTATACAACCCCTGTCGTATTGTGGTGCCATTGCCAGTCTCTAAATTTACCCACAGTGCTTCTTCTCCTCCCTGTTTACCCTTTTGTTCTGTTGCTTTGATTCCTTCGCTATGTAAAGAGCTACTTCTCTCCTCCTCCTCTTTTACCCTCCCTGTCCCTCCTGTAGATAGTGTATCCTGGTATGTTTACATCCCAGTAATGGTTTTGTGTACCATGTTTCTGTGACTGCCACAATATCCAGATGTTCCTCCTCCATCAAGGCCACTAATTCAGGAAGCTTGTTACTCAGACTACGGGCATTGGTACTCATTGCTCTCCATTTTTGATGGCTTTACCTTCTGTTGCAGCATCCCCACTGACCTTTCTACCTTGGTCTTTTCTCATTTAGTACCCTGTTTTGTAGGGGAGGCCGGGATTTTCCTGCTGCTTATCCGTGCCTCCCTTGACTAGTTTAAAAGCTTGCCAATGAAGCATTTAAACCGATTGCTCAAAAGACTTGTTCCCTTCCTGGACAGATACAGACCATCCTGCCAGTATAGGCTGGATAGACATCCACCAGTGTAATTTATATCACCAGTTTAGGTGGCTGTCTGTAATCGACCATAGGCATCTTGGCTTACTTCAATTTATTTTAAATGTGCCAAACAGTAAAGTGCCAGATCATATCAAGGATATGTTGAGCATTAGGTTAGCAAATTCTGGCTTACAGTTATTAAGAGGCCTCGAATACACTTATCCATCTACCACACTTACCTTTTAGAAGGTATTCAACTGCATTTAGAGGCCCAAAGGTCTGGATCTCCTTTTGATGCAACTAAGGCCCATGATGAAATGTCCCTGCTACTAACTCAGTTGATCGAATGGTTTACAGGCCTCACAAACCATGTCCTTCCATATAGTTAATATCTAAATAATTGCACAAACTTTGTTGATGAATTTGTGAATAATCATATAAATTTTGTAAATTGTTCATATTGTATAGTTGTACACTTGTTTACCTTTTATTATAACATGGAGCAAGACAAATGCAGTCACGATAGGCAGATAACCATTAGGTGACCATACATTAATCTCTGTTACCCTCACAGCTTCTGATGCAAAGGCACCCTTGCCAGATTAGGGGCAGAGCCACACTTGTTATTGCTGAGCAGAGTTCATTTCTGACGGCAGCCATTTAAATGTCTCGCTAAGTGAGGCATACTGTTCCCCACCCAATACTATGGTCACCAATCTCACTACATCCAGGGAAGTCCCTGAAGCCAGTGCACAGTTCTCCTTAATGTCGTTACTTACCCACCCTGCTCACACCTCTGTGAGAGAGAGAGAGAGAGAGAAAGACAGTTTTGTTACCTGGTCACCATTGCTGTGACAGTGCGAATCGTAGAGAGAGAAGAGAGAAACAGTCCTTGCTCCTTGTACTATGGGCAGGAACTGAAAGTCCTGCAATGTCGTCTCTATCTTGTCTCTATGTTTCAGTGTCAGTAAGTTGTGCTTCTCCCACCCACCCATCCTGCGGACCTCCACAAACCACACCATCACGTTGTCCATACCAGTCTGTCTCACAGACAATGAAAGGCAATGTCTGTAGCCCACCCCTGAAACAGAGAAAGAGAAAGAGAAAGTGACAGTAGCTGAGACACAGAGAACAGTAATCAGCGTGAGAATGGGAAACGGCATTGATGATTTGTAGCCATTTTCTCTCTCTCTCTCTGTCTCTGTCTCTGTCTCTGTGTGTGTCACTCTCTCTTGTCTGTTTGTGCAATGGGAACATGAGGGACAGAGGTCATGATGATCACCAGCCTTGTCTCTACAACATAGAGGTACTGAGTGTGTAGTGAATGCGACAAAGAAAGTGAGAAGTGAAATTCAGGGCAAGAGCAGGGAGCATGACTTCAGATTTATGATGGTCTTTCAGTGATGCTGACGGGTAAGAGACAGAATACAGTCTGTAACAGGACAAGACAGATCAGTACCTCAGTGTAGTTTTGACAGTAGAATAAAAGTTTGGGCTGCTCCTTCATACTATTCTGTGAGGCCTGTTTACCAGAAAATTATGTTTCTAGAACTATTTTACCTGTGGCAGAACACACAGAAGTGTGGTACTGCAGCCATATCTAATGGAAGAACACAAAATAGTTCCTAAATGTTTCACCTACTATTCCACTTTTTGTTGTCCATTTCTGTCGCATGTCGCCCAGGTTATGAATACAATAACCCACTCCAGGTGTGCAGTTATTGGGATTAATCAACACCCCATGTGCTGTGAGGACACTTGGTCTGTGGCCTCGTGCCTCACAATGCACCCAGGGTGTTGATTAATCCCCACAACCGCACACCCTGTCTTGGGTTATTGTTTACTTATTTATGTGTGTAACCTGCAGTGTTACATACTATGAATTCTTTCTGCCTTTTATCATTTTTAAGTAAGCCGTATTCAAGGATGCCATTGTAAATTGGCTTCTACATAATGGTCTGTGAATATCTTCCTGATTTTTATTAACCACACAATCAGCAGCGATAACAAGGTAGAGTATAATGCATGGGAAACTATGCACAAAGATGCTGTGTTTCCATCGAGGGGCACTGATGACATCATAACAGCCTCCAGAGTGAAGAGATCAGAACCCTGAGATGTAAACACAACTAAGTTGTACATGACTGGCAGGTGTTATTTTGTATAGCGTATGGTTTGAAATGTAAAATAAAAAATGATGATTATATTTCTTCTCAAGGTATCTTTTTTTTTTTTTATCAACCCCTTTCCAAAAACAACAGAAATCACCTCACCCAACTACTGAAAATTCACCTGGGTGAGGGTGGGTTTCTGTTTTTCTTTTGTTAAATGATGAAACAACAAAAGATTTTGTATTCAGGGAAGGTCTAGGTTCTGTGTGTGTGGGATATTCAAAGTAAAATCTCAGGAGGCACAACAGCATTCTATGACTTTGTACAACAGATTTTTAGTTGGGATTGAACCCATGCATAAGAAGTGGCAACAATCTACTACAGAGCACAGACTGAGTTGCAGCTCAGGGAACAGCTTGAATGACATTTTGCTCCTGAACAGCCTGCCTGTTATAGTTTTCTAATGAATGTACAGAGATGAGACATGTGAGGTTCCTTTGTGTGGGTCTTAAAGCCTGTGAGGTGTTTCACTCTGAAGGTGTACAGTTTTAATTCTGAGCCTTTTCTGTATACTACTTAATGTAGGAAAAAATCAGTTTAAAAACTACTGGGGGCTAAATTTAGAACCTAATTTGGGGTAACTAGTGAAAATATTCCACCAGACTGGAACTGGGTTACTGCTGACTTCCTAAAATTCTAATGAAAGCTGTGATGTTCATCTTTGAACTCTTCTTTGCAGGGTAAATACCTTTCCTTAATAAATTAAAGCACTAATATTCACTTTTTTAGGTTCAATTACTTATGCATCTACTTGTTTATTAAGAACATTTTGGCTGGGTAACTGTTTGGGTACACAAACAGCATGTTTTAGAGAATGATCTGTGTCAATGGGTGCACATAACAGATATGCAATTAGGTAAAATGTTTAGCATACAAAGCTTAGGGTGTAAAATGTATACAGTACATCAGAAAAGTGGATTGCAACAATTGATATGTGTTTTTGGCTCAATGTGTCCAAATTTGGGTGCATCTACCATCTTCTGGCTAACTCAGCTGGACCATCAAATTGATGATATATGTCTACTTTGAAGAAATAGTGCATTAGCCCAGATATGATTGACTAAGTAATATTGCTTAATGTATTTATTTGTAAATTCTGACTTGCATATTGCTTTATGATTCTGTAGTACAGTTTGTATGCTATGTGTTTTATGTGATCCCAGGTGTGACTGAAAACAGATCAGTTGTAAAACACACACACACACACACAAACACACACACACACACACAGAGATACATTGTGTGTGTGTGCACAGTACCCAGAGCATCCCCCACTTCCACTGGAGTGCCATGCGATCAGCATGGACCCCACGGGCACTCCTTCCAGAATGAATGGAGCATGGCCTGATAGTAACAAAGAGAAAAGTGCCAGCTGGAAGATGGGGAGTGGGGATGGGGAGAGAAACAGTGGATCCCACTTTCTACATCCTCCTAAGGGCAGAAAACATTTTGGCCAACTGCCCACATCTATCTCGGAAATACCTCCTTGACACATTGGATTGGTAGAGTCCTTTTGAAAATATGCTTGAGGTATGGTAGACATAGGGCTTGGACAATCCAATCAGCAGAGATATTCGATTAAAGAACTGCACTCACCTCCAGGTGGAAACAATATGAAGGAACAGTCATACTTGCCAGAATTTATCTTTGTGGGAGGTTCCACTCCATTTATTTTGGCCTCTGTGTTCTTTTGTTTAGAATTCAGTTGGCATTCTCCATACAGTACTCAGTACAGTGAATGAATGTGCAAAATGCAGACCGGCTTATGTGGACTGATATGGCCTAAACCTGTAACTCAGACAAGCTGCATTAGACTCTGATTTCTGGTGCCTATGACTCTGTTTCTTCATATTGTTTCCAACTGGAGGTGGGTGCAGTTATTTTATTTTTTAATTCTATTTTAATTAAGAAAACAAGTGCAATCCATATCAAAACAGTCCAAGAGACAAGCTATTTTACATGGTTACATGTTCACAATGAGATTACGTAGACTTTTGGTTACATACTTATCTACTATAGTCTGACAGAGCAAACTGGTTACATAATATAGGTATTTCCTATATATCTCTAGCCGAGGTGTATAGTAACACGTTACACTGCTGCCTTAACTTGTTATCATTTTTATTGACCAGGTATTTTGCAGATTTCGATACTGAAGACTGCTGCCTTTGGAGGCACCTCAAAGGGAATGTTATAGCTTGTTTCAGATCCTAGAACACAATTACCTGTTTTGTTCATCATATAAAGCATATCCTTTACATAAAGCACCCAGTTTTGCCAACTACTATTAAATAAATCTATTTGTTGTCTAAGTCTGTGTCTTATGTTTTCCACAGAGTATACATTTCAGCGTTATGATATTCCAGTCTGCTATAGTAGGAACCTGAGGCAGTAGCCAACACTTTGATCATCTGCTGCTATTAAGGCTATATTTAGGAAATCAGGTGTAGTTCTTTTAAATGAATACTTGTGACTGGCTAGTACGTCCACAACTGGAGAGCTGTGGAGCAACACCCCTTTACTGTGTTTCAAGTCAGCAGGGACTTGCATCCCAAACTCAGGATTTTCATTACCAGTATCTAACAGATAATCACTAGGCCACTTGGTCTAACATGCACCCATTTTGCAAATGCTTGCATACAAAGCTAAACATGTGCTTTTGCAAAGTACTTCCAAGCTCCTCGCAGTCTGTGGCAATAGGAAACCAGGGAGCAGATCGTTACATGAAAACTGACAAAACACACTGGAAGTGTTAAAAGCCTTAGTAAGAATGTACAAGACTTAGGCCCATTATGTTTAATGTAGATTCATGTATCTGGACATTGGCTACAAAAATATGTGGAACAAAGGCTTGGAATGCAATATTTTAATTCAGTCAAAGAAATAGCACTGACTGGCCTCTTGAGCATTACTAATTGCTATTTGATTCGATGTGCAGTAGTTCATTGAAAAGAGAATGTACAGCAAACCATGTGTAATTACAGAAACTGAGAGTTCTGCAGAATATAAATTAATTATGTTTCCAAACTTAAATGTAACCCCCAGAAGGCGCTATCTAGGCTACTACCCCTGCCTGCCTCAGCGGTGACAGGGTGAGGGGCCCAGATGCTTAATAGGGTGTCTCCACCCAGAGGTTGGGGTCAGAACAGTCAAGGTTGATTCAATACAGACCTCGGGTTGCTGCAACCCCCCTTCTTCCCACTAGTGACTTACACAGTTTAGGTATAATGTTCACCCAGCATGCTTACCCTCATCTCAAACCACTCAGCTCACTCTGAGGACCCCCTGAAAAATAAGGTACAGTTATCCAATATTCACTGTGCAGTATATCATCAGTAAGATACAACCCAGCCAGGGTACTTTTGCAAAATGAACAATCTGGTTTATTTAAGGGGAGACAACAAGGACAGAGGGAAATCAGGGTGATTGGCTTATCACTGTAAAATATATTTAACCACCTAGGGCTCTGTGCACAGGCTAAACCTATCAGTTGCTGTCTATGGTGCCCAAGCCCTAATGGCTAGTTCCTCGATGCAGCTGGTTGGGCCCTAACACAAAGGAGCATTCAATTCCTGAGCAGATCTGATGGAGCCAGACAGCTCAATTAGTGCAGTCTGCAATACAACAAACGTCTTTGCCTTGGTTTGAAAGCATTAACAGGGAACTGCCTGATCCAGTACTCACAACTCCAACAGAGGACCACTCCTTCACCACTTGCAGGGCTGAGCCTGAGTTTCAAAGTCCTCCTCACACATTTATATGGAAAACAACAGAGGTACCATACCAGGCAGCTACTCTCAGGACCTGGAGAACACAGCTTCAAATGTTCTGACAGACTGAACGCGATTCAGCAGATTCTCCAGTCCTCATCAGGTGAAGCCTGGTAGGTAACTGTGCTCCTGCACAGCCTCCTCTGACCGCTGCTCCGGGTTTAGTCCAGCTTTCTGGCTATACCAAAATGGCCGACTCAGGGCCTTTCATGCGCTTTCGATGTGAACACTTAATGCCAGAGAAGCAAGCAGCTCCCTCCCTCGCTCACAGCCCCAATGTCTCTGCCCTTCAGGCAGTTGGACCCAACCTTCTCAGGCACACGCCACCCAATCCCATAGGTGGGCTGCAGACACCAGGCCATATAACCTGCCTCGATTACAAAAAAGGCGCCCTTGTTCAGGCTTTACTTACAGGATTACTAGCTAAGTCCCCATTGGTCAGCCGGCTCCATCTAGAGTCCAGTCCTGATTGGTCACTTAGTCCTTACATTAACTGCCCTGACACCTTACTGGACCCTTCAGAACGTCCGGGTCCAACATAGAGGTCCAACGACGGAGTCCCATCTGTAACAAAAGCAGGTTAAACAAAACTGCATCTTAGTTATCACTCTAAATAATTTCAGGCAAACAGGTACACCTGTCGAGGGGTGCCCTATGCTTTCAGTGACCACCAAGGGGGAATTACAGTACAGCTTGAGCAGGACTCCGAGCAAGGAAACACACAGTGCCCCTCGGAACAAGGACTTTGCCTGCAAGCAGACTGCTCTTAAAGGGACAGCACGGGAGGTCATAAAAGACACTCATAAACCCCACACTTAGCGGCCTCACGCGAACACCAGCCAGGCATGGAGCATCTAAGCAAGCTCCGGAAGGCCTTCAGGAACCCCATTTGTAGAGGGGTTACATAAATAAATATCTGTTTCAAACATCATTTTTACACATTTCAGTGTATATGTCATTTGCTAAATTTTCTGCATTTAGTACCTGTATTTACATTAATCATAAATCATCATTTTAAATAATCAGCACTGATTCAACCAGTCACCGAGGACTTGTCGGTCCATAAGGAGCTTTTGCAAAGTTGCTGCTTTAAGTACCTTATGAATATGAACTTCAAAACTAGAATGGGGTTTGAAAATACTAATCTACAACCCTTTTTCATGTTATTGATGTACTGGCTCATCCTCTGTGCATTTAATACAACCATTTACTAGCTACTGATGAGGTGCTGACGTTGTGGAAGCAGGCAACTGTAGTCCTTATTTTTAAATGAGGAGCACACCTGAAAACAAAAATATCAACCAATATTCCTACTTGCCCCACTGTCTAAGGTCCTTGACAGGATTGTTTTTGACCAATTTGAGGAGTTCCTTGATATTGGCAACTTGCTAACCCTTGCCAGGATGGTTTCTGAGACAATCACAGCTGTGCATGAAGTCACTAATGATCCTCACAGGCCCTTGAACAAGAGTGACACAGCCTGTATGCTCTTCCTGGATCTTTCCAAAGCATTTGATCTGGTGCACACTGGTCACCAGCTTGCCGAGCTTCAGGACCTTGGTCTATTTGTATCTGCTTTCCTGGTTTCAGAATTACCTGACTGGCAGATCTTAATCTGTTTATCTGGATTACATTACTTCTCCATTCATTAAAATTACTACCGATGCTGGGATATATTTTCTTCAGTGTTTTTTTAATGATCTAGCTGATCTATTGCACAGCTTTGTATTCTGTATTATCATGTATATAGATAAAATATTGATTTGTACAGAAGGGTATCTAATGTCAGTGACATAACCAGATATTTGCAGTCTGACTTTGAATCGGTACAAAATGGTTGTTAAAAAACAGCCTTCTTCTGAATGTTGGTAAAACCAAGTATGAGCATGTTGGAACAAAACAAAATTAAAGGCCCCCATAAGTTCATTAAAGACTTATATGGCATCTTTAATGGAAGAGTGGACAGTTTCATTTCAAGTATCTTGGTTTTACTATAGACCAGACTTTCTCTGTTAAACAGCCCATCTCCACACAGGTTAAGTCGGTACACACTTGCCGTGGTCAGCTTCATTGGCTAAAAATTGTTTGTCCACTCATTCTAAGAAAGTCCTGGCTCAGATCCTATTCCTGTCACTAGTGAACTATAGAGTTCCTGTCTATGCCACTGCCAATATCACTGACCTGCAAAGACTTAAAAGCCTGTAAAATTCCATATGCAGATTTGTTGCTTCCAGACCAAGGTTTTTGCATCACTCTACACTGTATACAGACTCTTTGGCTGGCCTTCCTTTGACGTGACGCATTGCTTATTTTACCCTTATCGGTTTTAGACATTTTCTAAAAGGTCCTTTTAAAATGTCGTTCTGGCTGATGCTAGCCCCAGTGCTGGTTCCAGGAGTACTAGATCTGCTCATATTCATTTCATAAGACCCTCACTCTTCCGTTCCACCTTCAGCCAGCATTCTTTTATTTATAAATTCACTACATTCTGGACTAATTTATCTGCCTTTTCACTTTATCAATTTGTAGACTACATTTAAAATGTTAAAATTGTCTGGATTCAAAATGTACAATTATAATGTTAGCCTGTTTACTGTGTATTGTGTTGTATTGCATATTTATTCTGTATTGTTGCTTTTGTACATCTATAGGTCCCCCTAGAAAGGGGCATCTAATGCTCTTGGATCCTATCTGGTTAACACATTTCAAATAAATAAAATAAGAAAATAAATAACCATAAGCATGCCTCATTTGCATTGTTTGGAACTAGGGCTGTGCACAGGGCTGATTGTTGATAATTGTATTTGTGTCTCTGATATTTGTATCTGTATTTGTGTCTACCTGCATGTTCAAGATTACTAAAAATATATATAGTTTTATATTTCAGACTTATTAGTGTTGTTAATGATGACACAACACCAAGGGTTGAGTGCTAGCAATAAAATATGTAGTTATATCCATCAGGGTAGCTGGTCAAAACCACTAAATAAGAGTGCAGTAGAAACCATGCAGAAAAAGAGCATTACTGATAACAGCTGCAGGAAACAATAATGTGGTACATTACAGTGCTGTGCCTGTGGCTGTGATCACTCTTGCCAGTGTAAGGCCACGGCTGTCTCCCACTGAACCACACTGCTTTTGTGGTGCAGAGGTTAGTGTGACCGGTCCTGAGAGTCAGTGTATGCCAGGTTGGCAGTGGTTCAAGTCCAAGCCTTGCAGTCTGAATCTGTGTTTTCTGCATTGCAGAAAAGACAATATCCACCCATCCTGATTTCCTTCTCCCTCCTCTGCATTTTGTCTCCCCAGAGTTGATTATATAATTTAAGGGGCGGGTGTAGTGTAGCCCCCACATACAAAACTATTGTTTACCTGACTTCGCTGTTTTGTCTGCAAAATTTTGCTCAAGTGAGGTGCAATTCACTTAGCTATGTGGACCTTCAGAATTAGTGGACCAAAGTTTTTTTTTTTTTGTTAGTTGTTTAACCAGGACTAGACACACTGAGCTGAAAGCTTTTTTACAGGTGCCACCTGGGAGCACTGGGAAGTTAAGGACTTGCTCAGGCTCACACAGTCTGCAAGTGGAAGCTGTGGGATTCAAACCCAGGTCTGGTCTGCTGGATCAGATTTGCAGCTCAGAACCTTAAACCACTGTGCTGAACTGCCTACGAAGTTTTCTAATTTTGCCCATCTGAAGTCCCAATCCCGTACACATGCCTTATCCGGTGCCCTCCTGAAGTTTCAGGTTCCTAATTAGGGGTTCTGCTTTCTGACTCCCTCTGCATGTCAGATTTATTTCCCCACTGTTTGCACTGTCGCTGTTTTTCTGGAGCCGATGTTTTCGCTTATGCACTTTTGCTTGCGCTCTTGTTGATCACGCTGTAATTGTATTGCAGTTTTCGACCTAAACCATCAATCAGATGGGCACTCATGTAATAGGCAGTAGTAGTCATCTGTGTTACTGAGGCTCAGTTCAGGACTAATGCTACTTAATGTGGGTTAACACAGATACAAATATGTATTTGTGTTCTTTAAAAGTGCAGTATACCAAGGGTCATACTGAAGAAATTAGGAGCTAGTAGGCGTGAACCCATATTGCTCCATGATACTTAGTAGCAACTCAGATGTTTCCTGATAAAATCTAGTTGTCCAGTTTGCCTTTGAATTCTGATTTATTTTTATTAATAATCATTTTGATTGTAAATCATTCCAAGGGTTTATTTTCCTATTTGTGAAGAAATATTTCTGTCTTGTGGAGGCGGAGCTATGTTCAACTAACTGCAATGATTTCCCCTAGTGCTTTTGTTTATCTGTTTAAATTCATAAGAGATAAGGTCATGTACTGTATGAACACCATTAGTAGATCCCCCAGGTATGACATAATCTTAGTGGCATCAGGTTTAATTCTGACAGTCTCTCTTCACATTGCAGATTTTTAAGTTCAACAATTATTTTAGTTGCTTCTCATTGAACTTTTCAACTTGTTGTACAGGTATTTCTTTCTTTTGTATGGACACCAGATCTACATGGCATAATTGAAGTGTGGTCAAGGTAGGCCGGATATAATGGGAATATAATAGTTTTATCCATAGATCTGATATTTCTCTTTATGGACCAGAAGATCCTGTTTGCACTAACAAGTTCCTCACTGTTTTGTCTCAGATGTTAGAAGTCATTGGATATTATTATCCCTAAATCTCTTTCACTTTTGTAGATAATAAAATGTTATCAGAAATTGTATATTGTTGATTTGTAATATTTCTTCCAAGGCACATGATCTCACACTCATCTGTATTGACTCTCATATCCACATATTTTCCTATTTTGAAATAAGGTCCAAGTAATTTTGAAGGTTTGCTCTTTGATCAATTATTTGCACATGTAACCCCTCACGAGAGCTTACTAGTCACCTATGCAGCCTTTGCTCCTTTTGCCTTCTCCCAAGTGCTCCAGGACCAGCCTGTAATTTTCAGTCCTCCAGGTCCTTGATCCTGCCCTGGTGCTCCAGCAAAGCCAGTCCATGCCTCAGTCCAGCCAGAGAGCTCAAGAGCGTAACGCGATCTCCCATTGTAAAGTACTGCCACCAGGGCAGTGGGGATTATCATAGGCACAAGAGGCATCTTTGATCAACAACCAGCAGGTTTTGCGGTTAATCTGGGAGTGTTCTGTGGGTCTCGGGATCCCCAACAGCTAAATGGGACCCGGTGACCACGGACAGCCTGCTGTGGGGCCGCTCCAGTAAGAATTGAATGGGTTTGACGGGAGCTCATATACACATTCCTAGACTGAGGCTCTAGTCATCTGTATAATTAAATATGTGTACCTGTCTGCCTCCAAGGCAGCTGTCTTCAACTGTGGCCGAGGAAAAGGAAAATAAGTGTTTATTTAAATTGTATCTGTTGCTGCAAGTGGGAAAGTGTATTTCAAGGGAAAGTGTTTTAAAATCAAATAAGTATTTCTCCTGGCTGGACCAGATAAATATTTTGGACTCAAAGGGCCGATTCCAAGACAACCAGAGACTTGCACATAGTTACAAATTCGCGGTTGCCTACATATATTGGACCCCTCGCTGCATTCCAAGTGACAGGGTCCGGCATTTCGACTAAAATACACCATGCACGTGGTGGTAGCCCACACATGGCGTATCAATGCTGCAGGTCACATCTTGCAGCGAGCATCACAGGATACCCCTGGGGCCCCACCGGGCCACCGCCAGAACACATCAGGGGTATGGGGGCAGGACAGATGGCACAGGCATCCAGGGGTGCTACTGACATGGAACACCGGGGTCCCTCATGGTGGAGTTTGGGGTGGGGTGTGCTAGTGGGAGCCAGGGGACAGCATGGTGCCATTTCCACGGTGCTGTGAGGCTGCTTCTGATGGTGACAGCCATCGGATGCCGAATATGACAGCTCCGAGCTGTTGGAGTCAGCCTCATACTGCGTGTCCTGTAATTACAGTGGGGTTTACGACAGAGGCCTTCTGGCATTGGGCTAAGTTGCTGTCGCAACATGCAGTTGCATCAGGCATTGCAGGCTGTGGCATACGTGTAGTCGTATCTTGCGATTATCATAACTAGCAGACACAATAGCATAGGTGCCTTCCTGGAATAACAATGAAGCGTGCTCCTTGCAGGCGTAAGTCACAGGGATACACCATGGGGATATGACGTTCCCACCTTATACTGGCATAGCCCATCTTGAATCGGCCCAAGTGTCAGCCTGTTTGCTGCTGCAGTTAGAGTTTAAAATTATGCAGCAGTGACAGGAAAACAAATGGAACAATTCAGCCACTATGTGCAGCAACAGCAAGTATTCAACCTGGGCTAAACAACTGTGGGGCATTAGGGCAAATATTCGTTTCTCTCTGGCTACACAAGAACTTTTATTTAGGACTGTGCTGATTCTGCTTTTGGAACTGTGGTTTAGCAGCCATTCCATGCAGCAGCAGTCAACAGGAAAAGCCAGAAAATAAATCCAGGACTTGTGGAACATTCTCTACACCTCATGGGAAAGTACCAAGTGTTCATGGGGACTGACAGGGACTAGTGTTTAAGTGCCAAAACTGGGAACCTTTAATGCATCGAGTGAGGTTCATGCATAATTCATTTTGTGACTGACAAGTGCTTCAGACAATCAGAGAGGAAGTATCAGGTTACAGCAGCCAATCAGGGATTGCAGAGGAGCCCTATAACATGAGGTGGGGGCTCAGGCCCCTGCAGAGCATATTAGGCCTTGCAGACAAGCCGGAGCCTCTCCACATGAGAGAGGTTTTTCTCCTTCAGAAGAAAGAACAGTGGCAGCTTGAGCAGAAGTCTCTAGCCTGGGATTGCCAGAAAATGTCCTCCAGGGCTAGATCCAGCCTTCCACGTGGTGTGAAAACGTGGGCCAACAACGTGATGAACTAGCTGTGAGGGCTGAACCTGCCTCAACGGTGAGGCGTTGAAGAAAAAACAAATTTCAGAAAAGCCAGCAGCATCTAGCAAGGTCTGAGTGAAGTAAACTACCATTAACAATGCAGTATCAAAAGCAGTGTGAAAGACCACAAAGTTAGAGCCAAGGTGAAGTTACAATATCTGCACGGGCAGCCTGACCTGTAGTGACTAGTTTTGGCTACTGTTAACCATGTGAATGTGCTGACAGTTAATCATGTAAATGTGCAGGAAAGCTAACCAAGTGTTTGAGACAGTGGGAGCTGCAAGAGCCAGCGTAAAGCCACATGGACAGTCAGTCATGATCTGAGTTAATGTATCTACAGTGT
This sequence comes from Neoceratodus forsteri, assembly GCA_016271365.2. NCBI lineage: Eukaryota > Metazoa > Chordata > Ceratodontiformes > Ceratodontidae > Neoceratodus > Neoceratodus forsteri. The sequence continues at coordinate 641,787,850 of CM028133.1, forward strand.
CTGGTAAAGGAACAGGATCTTGAGGCAAATCAAGTAAAGCAGTCTATACAAACAATGCAATTTATACAGCAAGTGTATATCGATGGAACCCTTGCATCTGTTTTGCCACCAAGCAAAACAGTCAAGGCTAAGTGGTTGAATGTGGTCAAGAGTTTTGCAAATGGTGGTGCCTTCTTCCGGTCAAGTTGTCTCAAGTGTGCAAATGGTAGTGGGCCATGCCTCAAGCCCAGTCAGTGTTCAAGTGTTGGGCAAATAGTAGTGAGCCATGCCTCAAGCCCATCAAGTCCCAAGTATTGTGCAGATGGTGAGTGGGTCATACCTCAAGCCCAGTTTCGTATGAAAAGTCTCCAGACCAAAGAGCTCAGTCAGGCTGTAGTCCGTGTGAGAAAACAAGTCGAGTCTGAAAAGTTGGCCTTGTGTATGTGTAATCAAAGCTCCATGTGATGTAAATGTACTTGTAACCCCTTGCAAATGGGGGTTCCTAAAAGCTTCTCCAGAGCTTGTTTGAATGCTCCTGCCTGGTTGGTGCGGGCGTTTAGCCGTCTTAAATGGGTAGCCTGTGGTGCCTAGGGCCTCCGCATTTGTCCTTAGGGAGCTGCCTGTTGCAGTCAGGGTAAGTTGATATGGGAGGGTTTGAGTGTTGCTATGCTCAGAACTCACCGGGCTGCTGATTTTTCATCTGCTTCTGCCATCGCTAGTGTGGTGCAGAGAGGGAGCTTACAACAGGATGTGAATGTTGGCTTTAAATACTGGGAAATGGTAATGATAATGCAGCTATTCTAACCTGCCTTCTTTGCAGCAAAGACTGTTTCAGTGTTTCTTCCATTTTGGTCCAGAACTGCTGAATTGGGCCAATCGGTACCTTGGGACCTACAAAGTCGGTTAACCAATAGAGGAACTGTTTGTAATTGGGAAAGGCATTATGGGCTATAAGCTTTTCACACCATTGAGCAGGAGGAAATGACTGGCATGTGCAGCCAACCAGCCAATGAGGCCAGGCCGGCGCCTGAACTGAGAGGAGAGCCCCTTGCTGTTGGAGATTAGATGCGTTGTGGCTGATGAGGGTGAGGGCTTCGTAGCGCTATAAGCTGCAGGAAGTGTTCACGGAGCGCATGAAGGCCCTAAGGCGGCGTTTTTCTCTGCGGCGAGTTCGCCTCTGAAATCCACTGGCGGGCGTCAGAGGAGGCAGTGCCCTGTGCAGCCACCCACCAGGCTCGACCTGTGGGAGGACTGGAGAAAATGGCTGGTGCTCGGTCGAGGGAGAAGCGGAAGCTGCCGTGGTAGTATAAAAGGTGGCTGTGAGTTTAAAGGAGTATTGGAAGCAGCTGCCTGGTGTGGTACCCCTCTGTTGCTGTTTACCATATAAATGTGTGAGAAGGCTGGTGAAAGTCAGGCTCCATCCTGGTAGCGGTGAAGGAATCGTTATTTGCTGGGGTTGTGAGTACTAATTCAGGGTAGCTCCTGCAGCGTGTTTCACGCAGTGGTTTCAATGCACTATTGTATTGCTGACTGCCTAATTAAACTTTCCTCCCACTTTGACCTGCTCTGGACTGTTCGTTTGTCTGTGCTAAGGGCCCCAACCAGCTGCCACGTGGACTAGCCATTAGGCTTGGGTACCCGGGACAATATACTGTAGGGTTAGGCCTGTGCACAGAGCCCTAGGTAGATAAGTATAGTGATAGCTAATCAACTTGATTCCCCTGTCCTTGTTATTTTCCCCTGAATAAATCAGATCGCTTTTGTACAGCTACATCCTGGCTATTGTGTACATTAATGGTGAACTGCTACCTGGTGATTGCAGCATAACTGTGCCTTACTTTACAGGGGTCCCCGAAGAGCTGGAATATATTATCCGTGGGTAAGTGTATGGATGAACAGAATTGTTGGTACCCAGTGTGAGTCACTAGTGGGACGAAGGGGTTGCAGTAGCCCAGAGGGCTATAACCGAGGTAGTCTTAACTGTGCTAACCCTGACCTCTGGGTGGAGGCACCCACAACGGATCTGGGCCCCTCACCCTGCCTCCGTAGAGCAGACAGGGCAATAGCTCCAGGGTATATTCTGGGGTTAAGTATACTAATGGATTCTAACCTCAGAATCATATAAATGTGCAGCTAGGTATAAGAATGTACTGGATGAGAAAGTAACCCGGATGTGTCTTTTTTTCAAGTGTTTGCTGCCTAGGGACAGGGTCCCACCAAGGGTCCAAGATGTGTTCTATTTTGTGCAAGTTGTTCCATCCTTGTACTCGTTGCTGGGGTATCGTGCTGTTAGCTTTGCCAGTATGTTGGTCCTCGAGGAGGAGTCTCTGCAAGAAGCACTTGCAACCCAAATCAAGATGACAAAATTGTGAGTAAGGCAGGGCAAACCATGCAATACAGATCTAAGGCTTGTAAATAGTTCAGTGTAAACAGCTTAATTGGAATACAGATTTCTACCTAAGGTTAATATTTCAATAATGGCTCCAACTTAATGCTAGCCAATGTACAGCAAAGTGTCTATCAGGTCTGCACCCTTTATGGACAACATTACTGGACTCCCAGGTTGTGTGGGATTGTGGGGTCCTTGCACAAGTGCGATACTGGTACCAGAGTGTGGGCAATAATGTAACAACCTGATTATTCCAGCTAGTTAGATAGCTAGGGCTCTGACTATATCAAAAGGTTGTGGGAAATAATTGTGATTTGCTCTGTGTGTGATTTACCCAGCTGCAGGACTTCACAAGCACCAATCAATCAAACCATTTGTAAATACATTATGAATGCATAAGCTCTACTCCAGTTCCCTTCTCTAGCCCTCTTCCCCAAATAAATTGTTGTTTGTTGTTTCTTGCAGATCCAGTGCCATGAGCATATTATTAGAAAGTCTTTAAATGCAAAATGTCTGAATTGTGGGACAATGTTTATTGGGGTATGTCTGGGGTGACTAATGTTATCTTGGGTGGTATGGCATCTCAGGGGCTATACCTTTACCAGCTACCCACGTAATGTACCTGAGTGGAGGCACTTTACAAATGTTTAAAATGGTTATCAGCTAGATGACCCAAACCCCTCAGTCTAGCTTGTAAGTAGTAGGCAGGGGTGTAACACTGGGGATAGCACTACCCAGGGGTTACACACAGAAGCCACCTATCGTTGTGTAATCTGCATGTTCTGACAACCAGTTGGTAAGGTTTTTTGTTAAGTCAGAAATAAATATTTGGAAAATTATTGGACCAAATATTGACCCTGGGACCCCCTAGTGACGTCACCAATCCTTGATTTATGGCCATTTAGAATCACCCCTGTGATCTGTTTGTTGACCAGTGCATAGTCCAGTTTATAAATCTTATATTTGGAAGGCAGTGCCTGAAGTTCAGTGGGCAGAGCAAGTAACTACTCCTCCCACTCTGGCCATAAAAGGCTGCACCTTCTACTCACTTCCTGAGCATTTCCTCGTTGTGGCTGGGCTCAACCCTCTATGCTGCCCCTCCCTTTCTCCTGTTCATGCTCATTTCCTCCTCTCTGTCATCTCCTGCTTGCCTCTGGCCACCTGCTTGCTCTCCCATTGTGCTTTCCCTCCTATCCGCCACTCGCTCTGCAGCTGTTTGCTTTGTCTCCCTCCTCTGCCCTTAATTTTGTTGCTGTGTGCTGCAGCTCTCCATCTGTCCCTTCCCTCCCTCCTGCTCTGTGTTTCCCCTCCTGTTCACCAGTGCTCTTCCCCTTGTCTCCTTCACTTTCTCTTCCCCCCCTTTCTCTGTGTTCCATTTTCTCCAGTTCCCTGTCCTTTCCCTTTCTTTGGGTGTTTCTCTCCTCTTGGAGCGCATGCTTCCTTTCCTCTCCGCTTCCATTGGTTGTGCTCATCCCTCCACGCCTCCCCGGACTTGGTAGTCCCTCTGTTCCTGCTCTGGCTCATGTGGTTCTGAGCCCTCCCGGCTGGTGCCTTCAGGTCCCTCCATGGCCTCCATATCGATCAGGCTGCATCCATATGACCCACTGGGGATCCTGGTTGGTCTTGCACTTGTCCTTCCATTCTTTGGTTGAGCTCCCTCTCTCACCATCCTGCCTCCTGCTGCAGCCCTGTCTATGCCTGATGTGCTGGAGCATCTGCTGACCTCATGGAAGCAGGCAGCATTCTGTCCTTCATTTGTCTCATTTGTACCATTCACTGCTAGTCCCAGTTTGCGTGTACTGGAGCACCAACCTGTAAACATTCTTGCTTTTCCTACTGAATGTCATTCTGTGCAGTCTGCTGGCTGGTGCCTTCAATCAGTTTGTCCGATGCCACTACTTGTTGAGCTTTTCTTCCACCACCAGCCCTTTCTTGCCGCCTGTCTTTGCACTTGGCATGTTGCTCCTGTCTGTCCTGCTGCCACCCTCCAGAGTTCTGGTGGCCTTCTGGTGCTGATCCCATCCTGCCTTCTTCCATCCTTACCCTCCATCCCTCATTCTGGCCCTGGTCCCTTGCTCACTGTTTTGCTTTTGGGCTCCTCCTCCCTCACACTGGAACTCTGTCTCCATCACCATTCCTTCCTATGTTTCCCTTGATCTGGCACCTGAAATTCCTCAGTTGTATTGCACATGCATTTTCTCCCTTCCTAGTCCTTGGACAGGTCTTTAGCTGCATTCTTACTCCCCAGCTCTGGCTGCTGGCATTAACTCAATAGTCTTCCTTACTGGCTTACCAGTACTCAGGCACATTCCAGCCTTCATGGCATTAATGCAATCCAACTATCAGGTCCTTTCATTCTTGAACCTCATCCTTCACATACTGATTTTGCAGCTCTCCTACCTAACATTATACCTGGCCTTATACATGGTACTTCATGCCTCCATCGTTAGCTGCGTGCTTCACCTAGCCTCTATCTTCTCTCCCACTCAGTAAATATTCAATTCTCTTCTGAATTGGCTTTGTGGTGGACCTGGTTGGCATGCACTCCCAGGGTTACAAATTGCTGTCTGGCTTCTAGACCCATGTCACGGTCTGCATTGCTCAGTCCAACCTACATGAAGGTCTCATCCTCATAATCTAATATCTGAGCATGACTCACGTGTGGGTCGCATGCTGCGTCAACTTTCCTTTCTCTCCAAGTCAGAGACATGCCATCCTTGTCCATTACCCTGGCTCAGGGCTAGCCTGCAGCTGACAGACTTGCTCTGCACTCACGATGTCCACATTTTGAGCATGCGAAACTTGGGGCAGGGTCCTTCTCATTTGGCCCATAGTGGGCATGTCCTCACCAGGTGGACCTTCAGTTGTCAGCTGCACCAATGGCATCTCTAGATGTAGAATTTAAGACTTCAGCAGTGAGGGTGGGGCTGTCACCAGCAGGGCCCCTTTAGCCTGCCGAGCAGGTTCAGAGGCACCCGCTAAGCTATTCTCCCTCGACCCCTCTGGTTCACCCAGTTTATTCATAGATTGGTAGGCCGGCTGAGTGCCTTGGTGCTGTTACTCTCCTCCTCCCATCTTGAAGGATCATACCACATCTAGAGTACTCCATGTTGCAGAACTTGCTGCAACTCTTCACAGCAATCCCATTAGAGGGATAGAGTGAGTGTTCCCCTCAATTGATTCCACTCCTGGATTGGTGTACTAAATTGCAGTAGCTGAGCTGTCACCAATCAAAATATCCCAAAGCCTGGAGGAAGGTGTCCTAGGCCTTGGATCCACAGGTTTCCTCTTCAAAGGTTTTCCTCTCCTCCATGCCAATGGCCCTAATATCTAGATAGGTTAGTAACAGTACCTAGGTTCCGTAGTTAGGTTCTGATGTTGGGCGAGGTGGACGGTGGCCCTGCAGCTGTTCCCTCTCTCTTAGGATGTCACGTGCTCATGCCTCATTCCAACCTTTGAGCAAGTAACTATTCATCTGTTGTATCCTGCTCCTCTGCTCCAGCTCCTAATCGTACCACCTACTGGCCTTCGTTTAGATCTTCATACCGTTCTAAGTTCATTGCCTCATTTAAGCTGCTCAACACTCTTTGGTACTCTTTTGGGCTCCTTCTAAGCTACCTTTAGCCAGGAAATCATTCCTATGGCACCTCTAGGGGTGGAATCCTCCTCTAGGGTTCCTTGCCGTCGTACCTCTACAGAATGAGATATCCCACAAACAGAGGGTGACTAGCCAAGATCTTCCAAGTTGCACAAGCATAACACCATACTCAGTTGCATAGGCCCATTGAATTAGAAGGTGAGTGCCTGAAATTCAATGGGGCAGAGCAATAACTTCTTCCCCTGCTCGGGCCATAAAGGTTGCACCTTCTACTCACTTCCTTGAGCATTTTCTCGTTTTCCCACCATCCTCTCCTCCTCCTCCTCCAGTGGCTCATCTCTCTTTCCGTGGGCTACTTCCTAAGCTACCTTAGCCATGGGAATCATTCTTGTGGCACCTCTAGTGGTGGAACCCTCCTCTAGGATTCCTTGCCGTCGTACCCCCACAGGGTGATATATCCCATGGATAGAGAGGCAAACAGTCAAAGATCTTCCAAGTTGCACAAGCATAACACCATACTCAGTTGCATGGGCCCACTGAACAATATTTGCTCTGTTCATTTCTTTTTTTTTGTTTACTATTGTTATCGTCAAGTCACATAGTCATATACAATGCACTTCAGTTTACAGGACATAGTAAACAGATATATTCATCATGACATCCTTTTCCATATTTATCCTTCTCAGTTCTGTAGTATGACTATTTAGTTCTCTTGTGACAGTTAATTTATCCATTTGAGCTAATTATGCAAATAAAGAATATAAATACAACCTAGAACTAGGTCCACATGGAGAGTGAAAGAAAAAAAATTAAAACCAATTTGAACTCCAACCTTATTCTGGATCAGACTACATTCGGTTGTTATTACTTCATTTATTATTACCCCTGTTAGTACTAATTTCATTTTCCCTTTTTACTTTAAGTTTAGCATTATTTCAATAATGACTATGCCACTCCTCCTGTAGTGCAACACCCTCCCCGGATCCATGGCATTAAGGAACTTCTCCCAGCCTTTTAGGAACTCATCTTCCCATCTTTTGAGAAAGACATATGTTAGCCTATCTATGGACAGTAACTTGATTGCCAGGCATTTCCACTGATCTATTGCTGGGACTGAGCCAGTAGTCCAGAGGTTTTGTATCCCTGTCTAGCCTCCACCAAAGTACTCTCACCCAGCGAGGGTGGAGGTCTCAATTCCATTACCCGTGCCCCCACTCCCAGTAACATTGATTGTGGGGAGAATTCTATATCCTGTCCCAACATTCTGAAAATTTCTGCTGCTACTCTCCTCAAGTAGACTCTCCAATTTGAGCATTCCCAATAATAGTAAAAGAAGGTACCCCTATTTATCAGACACTTTCCACAGTTTGGGGATATCTTTGTATGAAATTTATGTACCATAGCGAGTGGGTAGTATAATCGGTGCAGGAACTTATATTGCATCTCTTTGTACTTATTACAGAGCATAGTCCCATATGTGAACCCAACATAATTTCCCAATTTGAATTAGTTATCTCTATATTAAAGTTCCTTTCCCACCACTGCTTAGTTTTATGAGTATCTCCTTGGTGGAAATTCCTGCCTAATTTCACTACCCTCCCCATCAATCCCTTTACATTGACTCTGGCCCCATTATTTCCCGCTCTACCTCAGAGAGGGAAAGTCTTCAACTTTGGTCTGTTCAGTTTTTCCAGTAGTTCCATACCTGCAAAAACCTAAAAAGATGAGAGGGGAGCACTGATACTCCTTTGGATCTCCTGGAATTTAAGCATATCTGTTCTAGTCAATAAATCCCCAACACATTTTATCCCTCTCTTCTGCCATTGTCTAAACCCTTCATCACTCTGTTCATTTCTTAAGTGACTGCCCTGTGGGGACCAAGTGAAATTCCTTACTGAAGTCCAAGAAGACAATAACACTTAGAATTTTTGTTCACGGCATTACAAATGTTTTCATAAAAACAGCGTATTTGTTGTGCATGATCTCACTTGTGAATCCATGTTGTTCTGGATTTATCTGTGTTAATTTGGGTAATTATTTTGTATTTGTGTGTATTTGTCCTAAATAGTACTTTTATTGTGCAGCCCTGTTTGAAACTATGGAAAATTCCACTTTTGAAACTGCCATCTTATAGACTAAAAAATATTTTTGTTTTCAAAGTTTAACCATATTAAAAGTCATGGAACATAGTTTGGTGATTTCTAATAAGTGTATAAAGACAATCAGGGTGTCTATTATGAATATAATAGTGTCTGAACTTGCATGCATGCTGTCAGAGCAAGGGGCAGCTGACTGAATAAAATAGAAACATAGAATTTGATGGTGGATAAGGACCGCTAGGCCCACCCAGTCTGCCTATTTTCCCTACTTTCTGCAGAAACCACAGACCCTACCTGATCTGCAGCTTTGTTCTCCTACCTGTCATTAGGGTTCCCCATCCCTATCCCATGCATTTTGAATTCCTCCAATCGTTAGCTCCACCACCTCCCCTGGGAGGCTGTTCCATCATCCACCACTCTTTCTGTGAAGAAATATTTCCTCACGTTATTCTTTAGTCTACCCCTTCTAGCCTCATGTCATGACCTCTTGTTCTAGAACATCTCCTTCTCTGAAAGGTGCTATCCTCCTTTACCTTATTTATGCCTTTGACATATTTAAAGGTCTCTATTATATCCCCTCTCTCTTCTCTCCTCCAGGGTATACTACTTGGGGTCCTCCAATCTCTCCTCAGAAGGCTTTTGGTGCAGGCCCTGCACCATTTTTTTCCCTTCTCTGAACTGCCTCCACCTTGTCTATGTCCTTGCAGAGATGTGGCCTCCAGAATTGGACACAATACTCCAAATGAGGTTTCACTAATGATTTGTATGAAGGCATCACCACCTCCTTTCTTCTACTAGGGATACCTCTCCTATGCACTCCAGTACCCACTGGCTCTCTCCAAAGCATTGTCACATAGTTTGACCACCTTTAGATTATCTGATATGATTATCCCCAGATCCCTTTCCTGTTTAGTGGCTGTCAGTATCTCACCTCCCCATCATATAAGCCCCGGGTTTCTGTGCCCCAAGTGCATGATTTTGCACTTTTTGCATTGAATCTTGGCTGCCACTTTTGACCATTCTTCTAGTTTACCCAGGTCCTTTTCATCTCATTCACACCTCCGGAGTGTCTACCCTATTGCACATCTTAGTGTCATCTGCCAAGAGGCATAGCTTTCCTTCCAGACCCACTGCAATATCACTTATGAAGACATGGAATAGGACCGGCTGCAGAACTGACCCCAGTGGCACCGCTGGCTATCCTCCTTTCCTCTGAATGAGCTCCATTTACCACCACCCTCTGCATTCTGTCCTTTAGCCAGTGTCCAATCCAATTTACCACCTTTGGGCCCATTCACAGGCTGCCTAACTTGTTTACTAACCTTTTATGTGGAGCGGTGTCAAAGGTCTTGCTGAAATCTAGGTAGGCCACATCCACCACTCCCCGATCCACCTCCCTGCTGACCCAGTCAAAAGATCTGTTCAGTAGCATCCTGTTGCATATGTGCCCGGTCTGTGAGTACACCGGAGTAGGAGTGCGGCATGTATCAGTCTCAAGAGGTGTTAGCAGAGGAGACCATAGGTGGCAGGATGCTCTATCAGGCAAAGTAAACCACCTCTGAGGAAAGCCATCAGGGTTTCTTCTTATAAACTATAGCTTGTGGAGTACTGTTGGTGCTGTGTGGTGAAGAAAGTGCAGTTTCACAGGTTATTAGATAGGAAAGCATCAGCCTTTGAGCAAAGTGGTATAGTTGAGGAGGTAAATCACCAGACTTGGGGTAAAGTGATATAAGAACTTTCCAACCAACAAAAGGGACTGGACCCTGCAGCAGGAATGATGGGTAGGATTGTTCAGTGTAACAGCTACAGGGCTAACATCTTCAGAGTGACCCTCTGGCAAGGTGATACTGCCCAGTCTGGGCATGCCTGGCAGCTCAAGCTATATATCTCCTCTCTTTGATACATGTGCTGGACTTCTGGAGGGGAGGCAGCAGTTGAGCCCCATGGTGCCAGCAGCCATTCTTCCTCTACCCCGAAGGGCCTCAAGAGTCAGGAAGGGAGGTGGACTGTGGTCAGCACAGGGAGGGAGGGTCAGGCAGATGTGAAAAGCCACTGATAGTAACTCTAAAAGTAGGAACAGAAAGATGTTCTCAAGCAATATAATGTGTGTTGATACATTTATTTATGAGACAAGTTTCCAGACCTGCCTTTTTGCCAAGCGTTTTTACCAGGTGAAGTTGGCTTCTTCAAGTCATCAACATCTGAAAATACTATCCTCTCAAAGCAGGGCTCCACACCTACTCTCATAGCTCTCACGTTCCTTCTACAAGAAAGTGACAGCCATGAGAGGAGTGTAGTTCCTTGTTCAAGAGAGAAGCAAATTTTAATGTAAAATGAAAATAAAAAATGGCTGCCTTGAAGAAGCTAGGTTCACCTAGCAAAGCTTTGATAAATCAAAGCAGGTCTGGAAACTTGATTCCTAATTAAATGTATCAACCAAACATTTCCTTCTTGAGGTATCTTCTGTTCCTGCTTTTAGGATTTTGACAGAACTTTTGGGAACTGGACTCATGGTGCTATATTTTACTTTACAGGTCAGGGAGCCAGGAGGGCAGTACTTTCCACTTCGAGACAGCCACTGACCGTACTACTCAACCAACAAGTATGCTTCACTTGTGGAGCAGTAACCCTAGCTCACAACAACACAATAACCTGATCCAGTGGTAACTAAGTTGGCAGAGGACATCTGGAAGGAGACACCCAAGGAAAGACAGAAAAGCATTAGTGGCAGGGAATTCTATACCTAGATGGGTGAAAACAGTTGTCAGGACAGGAAAAGAGGTACTAAGGTAGTTAGGTGCTTTTAGGGGCTACTGCCAGAAGGGATGGAGGGACGATTGTTAGGATTGCTGGGGCAGTGAAGATGGGGGTTGGATGCCACTATCCACATCAGGACAAATGACCTAGTCAACTATACCATGGGAAGTGCAGGATAATTTTAGGAAATTGTTGGAGCCTCAAGCTGGTGGTATTTTGGTGACCTTCTCTGAGGCACTCCTTATTTGAGGTAAGAGAAACATGGACTTCTTCTCATCACAGGCTTGAACAGCTGGCTGAGGCAGTGGTGCTGAGATAAGTCTGACTACATCGAAACTAGGGTCAGACCGAAGGGTAATAAACTGCACAAATGGGATGGCTTTCACCTCTTTAAGGAGGTAATAAGCTTCTAGATGTAAGGTTTAGATGAGCTTTTAAACTAGTCAAGGGGGTGTGGTACCAAAGAAAAAGCAACCTACCCAGCCAAGGAGGAGGCAAGATTGCCTCCCACAGGTCCAGATTATTATAAAGGTGGGTGACATGGAGGCAAGGGGAGGAGTAAAGGCCAGTAAAAATATGGTGGGGGGCAGAACAAACCCAGGAGTGGGTTAGAAACCGCAGATCAAAATGTTAGAGGGATGCTCCACAGGGGCAAAACCAGCAGAAAGAAGAGGGAGCAGGGGCTAGAGGGTCATGTATGCAAATGCTAGGAACTTTCAGTAACAAAATTTGTGACCTGAAGGCTCTAATGGTGGAAGCACATCTGGACCTGGCAGCAATCACAGAGGCATGGGCCACAAGGCACTACAACTGAGACATGACCATCCCAGGACACTCCGTATTCAGGAGAGACAGAGAACAGAAGAAGGGAGGGCATGGCACTTTATGTTAAAGAAGAAATAAAATCCACAGTAATCAATGCAAAGGATACAGGAAGGAAGTGGAAATGTTATGGATACATCTAGATACAGGGAGGAAAAACATAAGGCAAGGCAAAGGCAAAATTTATTTAAAAGGCGCCCAATCCCAGAGCTCTGGCGCCGTACAAGCATTTAAACAAACATATTTAACATAATAAATATATAAATTTACATATAAATACAGATCAATACAAAGACTAAAACCTAACAATAAATCCATATCTAAGCATTAAATGCCTTAGAAAGAAAAAAAGCCTTTAGCTGGGCCTTAAAACATCCACCGATGGCATCTCTCTGACCATAGTTGGTAAGAAATTCCACAGAACGGGGCTGCTGCACTGAATGCTCTAAGCCAGCTGTTTTCAGCCTAGTTCTGGGAATGGTCAGAAGGCATTCACTGGACGAATGAAGAGGGTGCGAGGAGGGCAGGTGACAGAAGGTCTAACAGGTAGCCAGGGCCCTGTCCGTGTAGGGCCTTATAGGTGAGAAGACCCACCTAAAGAGGACTCTCCACCTGACTGGCAGTCAGTGCAATTCACATAAAACTGGTGTAATGTGACAGAACTTTTGCTGCCCGGTCAACAATCAGGCAGCTGCATTTTGCACCAGCTGCAATCTCGTAGAGATCCTCCGTGACCCTGAGATGAGGCGCATTACAGTAATCAAGCCTAGATGTGACTAAGGCATGTATCAAAGTAGGGAGGTCCAGAGACGGAACAAGGGGTTTAATTCTGGCAATGTTTCTGAGGTGGTAAAACAGGTACGAACCACAGAGGATATTTGAGCCCATGGTTAAATCTCTGTCCAGAATCACGCCAAGATTAAGCACCCAAGAGGAGGCCTTCAATGGCACAGACCCTAGGACAAGTCCGGTTTCTGTGTCAGAGGCCATCCTATCATGAACTCTGTTTGACTCCACTACTAATACCTCCGCCTTATCGGGGTTCAGCCAACCAGCTGGAGGCCATCCAGTCGTTAATCTCGGCCAGACAGATATTAAGTATGTCCACTGCATTGGATGTTCCTGGGGCAAAGGAAAAATATAGCTGAGTATCATCGGCATAGCAATGAAAACTCAAGCCATACTTCCTAATGATCCCACTCAGAGGCAGTATATACACTCGCGAACAACATTGGAGCCAATACTGATCCCTGAGGAACTCCACAGAGAAGCAGACTAGGTGTAGATAGAAATTTCCCATCATAACCCGCCTCCTGTTAGTTAGAAAGGACTCAAACCATTTGATGACATTGTTGGTGAGTCCACATAGATCCCAAAGCGAGCAAGCAGCACACAATGGTCCACAGTGTGAAGCTGATGAGAGATCGAGGAGAACAAGAATTGTCTTGTCTCCTCGATCTCTAAGCCTGAGTAGGTCATTCTGCACCGAACAAGTGCAGTTTCAGTGCTGTGTCTGCACGAAGTTTAATGGAAAGGTTCACAACTCGTGGGAAATGAGTGTTTCTTCCAATTGAAGCGCTACCACTTTCTCAATAACCTTTCCTAAAATGGAAGGTTAGAGATTGGACGGTAATTTGCCTAATCTCCGGGTCCAAAGATGGCTTCTTTAAGAGGGTCTTACAGAGCCTCCTTCAAGGCATCGGAAAGACACCCTCGGACAGGGAGCACTGCAATCATGGCAAACGTCAGCCAACAGAGCCAACGTGATCTCATTAAGAAACGCCATGGCACCGGGTCCAGTTCACAAAAGGTGTGCCTCACATTGGTTGCCACCTCAATAACCTCACTATCCTCCACTGGTCTAAACTCTCCCCAACCAGGCGAGTGCGCTCAGAACACATCAGATGATCACTGCCAGCTATAACATTACTGGCTGAAGGAGCCACTTGCGGATCGCAGACACCCTGTCCGAAAAGAACCAAGCGAAATCCTCACAGCCCATGTTAGAAAAGACCCTCCTGAGCTGTAGACAGACAGGATGTAAAAGTCTATCAATGGTCCGGAAGAGTGAGGCGGTGGTTCCTTCCGCAGCAATCTCCCAGAAAAACACTGTCTTCTTACGGTTGATTGCCTCCTGGTAGCCAACATAATGGGCACATGAGGCCAGTTTGTCTGCATCAGGCAGGATCTCCTCAGCAGCGCTCCAATCTCAACCCAGTTTCTTCATCTCCCTGAGCTCACCATCAAACTATGGTGACCTCAGGTAAGAATCCTGGGTCGTACCACGAGGACAGGTGTGAGGGGTTTATGGTGTCAGATAACACCTCATTATAGCGTCAACTCCGACTGCAACACCTCCCGTTACGCATCACCACTCTAGACAAATCTGCTGCCACCAGAAACCCTCAGGGGTCAAACCCCATAAATGGCGACAGCAGATCATCTCAGCAGGGGAAGGGCTTATGGCGGGAGCCCCAAGCATGAACTGAACTGTGCAATGATCAGACCAGAGAATTGGATTGATCTTAAGATCACTAATATCAAGTCATAAGAATGGGGATGGTTTAAATGCCACCATCACAAGAGAGGAGACAATAAAAATTGAGGAAGAAATAGGGTACAGCTAGTGGCTAAAGGTGCTGCTGTTGAGGGACTTTAATGTGCTTGAAATTAATTGAAGCATAGCAGCAGTGGTGTCCATCAGTAGTCAGGACATTCTGGATCATTTCTAGAGGGCCTTCTTGAGTCAGCTAGTTAAGGAACCCACTGGAAAGTGCTGGTGCTACACCTGCTGCTGACTAACTGGGACAGCATTGGGAGGTCACCAGAAGGGAACCTCTGGGGATCAATTACCTTTGGTCAGTGTGGGTCCACATCGGGACTAAGATGGAGAAGGACCAAACGAGGATGCTGGACATGAGACATGGATTTCCATCTCATTAGGGAGCAGCTCAAGGACAAGCTGGAAGGGAGTTGCTGAAGGAGGGGATGGAACAGAAATGGGGTCCAACCAAGGGAGAATAGTGCAGGTATCTAGTTAGGGCAAAAACAAATGGAAATGAAACCTCAGTGGTTTTCAAGGGAGGTGTAGATGCAGTGAGGGAAAAGATGATGGCAGTTAAGTTCTATTCTCCTCCCATTTTTTCAGTTTGAGCTATTAAAATTAAAAGGTGAAACTCTTTTTGGCTAACATTGTATGATTGTATGGGCACCGATAGTTTTGTTATAAACTTTTTACCTTTTATTATTTACCATTTTGTATAGACAGTTTATCCATTTAATCTCTATTAGTTGGGCTGTTACGTGTTCTGGCAGTGTTTCTTTTGCTGAGATGTTGGATACAATGTCTGTTGTTTAACAGATGCTTGATAGGTCTAATTTTACCTGTGATAAAATATTTTAATAAAAACAAAACAAAAGCTGAAGTTGGTGCACCCACCTTACTCAAATCCCATTTGAACTCTATTTTTGGTCCATATTCACCAATATTAGTAAATCGAGAAAGGATTGTAGTATTTACATTGCTTTATTTTAAATTTCTTCAGAAAGCACAAACATCCTATAGAAAATATAAATAGCTAGTTTAAAAACTGGTTAAAACACACTTCAGGAAGCAGCAGTCCCACAGAAACAATTTATTGGTGCACCACTTTGAAAATAATTAATTATAGTGGAGCGAACTACTGTTTGATTCAATTAAATAAAAAAGCATAAGGCAAGTCAGAGGGATGTAGACAAGGAGGCTTACCACAGAAACTGAAGGAGGCAGGCAAGGTCAGGAGGAGAGCAAAAGTACAGATGGAGAAAAGGATTGCAGAGGGCATAAGGAGGACAAGACATTCTTTAGATAAGTTAGTGAGAAAAGGAGGACAAAGGAGGTAGTTAGACCAAGGAGGCCTGAATTGGTGGAGAGAGACAAAAAAATGGAATACTGAACAAGAATTTTGCTCAGTATTCACAATGGGGGTGGGGGCTTTATCAGAAGGAGAATATACAGATAATGGGAGGCAGACAGGGAGATGGGCACTACACTGTTTTCAGAAGAGAGTGTTTTAAAGGGTTAATGGGGCTAAGGATTGACAAGGCCATGGACCCAGCAGATTGCACCAAGGGTTCTAAGGGATCTAGGTGATGTCCTGTCAGTCCCGCTGACCGACTTATTTTACAGCCTCTGAAATCAGGAGTAGTCCCAGAGAACTGGAGAAGGGTGGCTATTGTCCCTACACAAGAACAGCATCAAGAAAGAGCAAAGGAAATTACAGGACAGACAGCCTAACCTCTGTGGTGGGGCAACTGATAGAGACCCTGTTCAAAGAGAAATTAGTAGAATTCCATGAATCTAATGCATTACAGAACAGAAAGCAACATGGGTCCACTAGGAGAAGTCATGCCAGACACATCTAACAGAATTGCTGACTGGGTGACAAGGAAAGTGGACAGGAGTGGTGTTGATGTGGCCAACTTGGACTTCAGTAAGGCCTTGGACCCAGTTCTGCATAGAGGCTACTACAGCAGTTAAGAGGCCTAGGTGTGGGGCAAAAGTAATCCAAATGTGTGAGAAATTGGATAACAAACAGAACCCAGTTGGTAGTACTAAATGGGTAATTTTCTAGGAAGATGGAGGTCAGGAGTGGAATACCCCAGGGATCGGTACTGCCCCATACTCTTTAGGGTACATATTAGTGAGGATAAAGGAGAAATCTGTATATCTGCAGATGACATCAAGCTCTGTAATAGAGCAAACACTATGAAAGAGTGGAAGCCAAGAGGAGGGACCTGGAAATGCTAGAAGAGTGGTCTGGAATTTGGCACAGGATTCAATGCCAAAAAGCAAAGTCATACACATGGCAACAAATCCAAGAGCCAAGTACAAAATCGAGGGGAGGTAATTGACATCTACCTCAGAGGAAAGGGACCTAGGGATTATCATTACAGACAACCTGAAGTAGTGGCCCAGTGTTCAAGGGCGATGAGGAGAGCAACAAAGATGATGGGCTGCATAGGGAGGGGATACTAAGAAGAAGGGAGCTTATACTCCCTCTGTGCAAGTTATTGGTTCACCCCCACCTTGAGTACTGTGTGCAGTTCTGGAGTCCTCACCTTAGAAATGACATTAACAGAGTGGAGGCTGTGCAGAGGAGGCAACCAAGATGATACAGGTGTTGCAGGGGATGCCCTACTAGGGAGGCCTCAACAGGTACTCCTTGAGAAGTGGAGAGATGGGGACATTATTGAGACCTTTAAATACCTCTGAGGGATAAACAGGGTGGAATTTGGGAGCTTTTAGGTTAAGCACAAATGTAGTTACAAAAGGGAACACAATGAAATTAGTGGGTGGAAGTTTAAAGAAGGAAATGAAGAAGCATTTCTTCACAGAAAGGTTGGTGAATAGATAAAACAGGTTGCCTAGGGAAGTAGCGGGGGCAGAGACAGTGACAGAATTCAAGCATGCATGGGACAGTCACATGGGCATCATTAAAAGGAAGAATAACTCAAAGAGCGTGGCAGAGGTTTAGGATCACATAGGGTCCCTTATCACCACATAGGGTAGATAGGGTTAAGGCAGACTAAATGAGCCTTGCTGTCCTTTTCTGCTGACAAAAGCTAAACTTCTATGTTTCATTCTTAGGGCACCAGAATGGCTGACCTTACAGTCACAGTTCTCTTGCACTAAGAATGTTTGTGGAGATACTCATATCCATTAAACATCATCTCCATGATTTTAGCCAATCAGCATCCAGAACCACAGAGACCCTTATCAGAGGTTAAACTGGACAGGAATTCCAGAATCTCAGTGCCCCCACCTCTTGCAAAACTATATGAGTTCTTTCACCTCTGTCATCCCTCTGAAAGGAAAAATATGGGAATTCTTCTACCTAGACATGACAATTCTCCCATCTACAAATCTACTGGTGAGAGTTTCCCCAACTAAACCTTTCCAGTTTAACTCCTTATCCTGCACAAGCTTTCTTCTTATGTGGCAACATTGAAAGTGGATCCATTTCTGTGGAGAAACATCGCAACTCATGCACATATATATGTACCTGCCCAATATTAAAAAACACTGGAAAGAAATTCAACAAGAACTAGTAAACATCTGAACAGTCTTTCATACTCTAGCTCCAGAACTAGCACGCTTTTGATTTATCCTGCCAAGAAATTTAACAAGCATAAAAATATTTCATAGTATAGCCCTAACAGCGGCTAAATAAATAAATACAAAAAATGGCTACAATCTTCTCCCCCACAATAGATCAATGGAACAATATTATGCAACAAATGTGCAAAATGGAGAAAATAACACATTGATTGAGGCATCAGACAACATCATTTAATAACAGGAGGAACTGTTGGATTTTCCATATTATGAATATTACACAAATTTTATTCCTTAAAGGCACACTGTCAACCTTTTTTGCATCATAATATTTCTAGTTCCAAACCCACATTTATAACTGCTTTCCTTCTCTCAAATTCATTGATGTTGTTGGTTGTTTTCTCTGCTTCCATTCTTAGTAGAACTGAAATGCATGGTAATAGCGTAATATAAACAATCTTGTTTTGTTTTAAATCTTTGATGTAACTTTTACTGCATACCTTATGAACATTATGAACACATCCAAGTAGTGCAACCGCTCATGTTGCAATAGTCTCTTCTCGTTCACTGCCTCATGGGTGACTAGACTGTGTGGGGTGTTCCCAAGTACAGAAAAGATGCAGTGGAAGTTGCTCAAGGGATTTAAACAAATATGTTTGTGTGGTAACACCAGTATGATGGGTAGTCTGTTTTTCACTTTTAAAAGAAAAATGGAATCACAATCAAACAACCAGCTGCATTAGTGATTTTTACATACCGTAAATAATCACAGAATGTATTTTAAACTAGGGCCAGTTTGAGGCCTATGGGGTTGACAGTGTCCCTTTAGGTCAGGCCTCAACGTGTTTTGAATATGGTTCAACTGTACAAGAAGGGTATGTAAGACACTCTGCAAAGTGCAGGGATTTACTTTTTAAGTTTTGGACTCCAGGGGCAAAGTTCCGCTATAACGTATGGTAGAACATTGTAAACACCTGAAATCCATCTTTTTTGTAGTGTTATTACAGAATAATAAAGTAAAACTAATCAAACATTATGGCATCACTATACCAGTTCAGTAAGAGCCCCATTTCTTTTACATTGTCTGTCTTTGCAGATTTGCTGGCAGTTTTCATACAGTTTACAACATATCACAACATGAACCGGCAGCTCTGATTGGTCCAGTTTTCCTTGTGATTTCAACCAATGACTGGTCATGTTACTTATTGATAGCTTCATAGTCTTTCTAACAGAATTTTAAAGCAGCGTTTTGTCTCTAATAAAATAACATCTTAAAAAGCTTCTAGCAGCTCCTTTTCTGCATTGCCGTCGAAGCTGTTCTGTGGAGTCGCAAATGTCTCGGTGTATTGTTTTAAAACAAGTGGCCTTTTTTCTTCAATTGTGATACTTGCATCGATGCTCATACACTGTAAAAAACAATGTATGAAGGCATCGATGAACTAACTATTCTGTGCTCCTCTCATGGTTTCCTGCACAGCGTGGTAAACCTCTCAAGCTGCACTCTCGGGGTTTGCTTACATTGTCATGTAAACCACTCAATGGGAGCATAGAGCAGTTATTCATTGATGCCCATACATTATCCTCTATATAATGCACGGTAGATTATATTTATTGAAAGGCTAATGTTCAAGAGTTTTGGGATGGTAACATTATAAGGATTTCTAGTGAACTTGTAAACTTGCCAAATGTCAGCAATGAAAGACTTGAGTATCGGATAATCTGTATAATACCTTAATCCTCCACTGGAGTATTGTACTTTATGTAATGTTCAACATGTTGTATCCTCTGTTATTCTTTTTTTTTATAAAAAGAAATAAAAAAAAAGTGGTGCCATTCCACTGCAAATGTGGAAGAGGAGTGTGACAGGGTAGAATAGGACCCCGTTCCATTTGTTACTGAGAAAGTGTTTAAATGCAAAGATCTGTCAATTTCTGTATATTCTCTGTTTGGTTGTGCAACCCAGTTTTCCTGTAAGACTTCGGAATTGATCACCCGACAATCTCACAATTCTTTGCCTCTCAATGTATCTCAGTCCTCTCTTCCTGTCTCTTTTTCCTCCCTTGCATATCTGCTAATATAAAATATATGCAATTCATTGTATGGAAATGTAACTGGTATTGGGATCCTTTTGTTTAAGAAAATATATAGCATTACTGTTGAAATGTATATAATTATAATTAGAGATGATTGTAAAAAGCTAATGGAAAACTCCAGAGGTTACTTGAGTGCAAATGTTTAAGCTTTTGCAAAAGTTGCAGAAGGGCCTCAGCTCAAAGCACACTGTGTTCTAGCAGCTCCTGAAACTTACAAGAAAGGCTGCTTGCTAAGAATGGGGTTGAAAAGACTTATAAAGAGCTAAGCTGCAGCTGCACAAAAGATTAGGAGAACAAGGGACACAGAGACTGAAGAAAACTTTATTTTTCTTTGTAAATAGTTATACTGAACAAGTTTATTTTATGATACTGTTAGTGTAAATAAATAATCTTTGGTGAATCATATAACTGCCCCTGGTTTTCTTATGCTTCCTGACCTGTGCCTCAATGACAGATGGTGTTAGAGGTGGGATTTATGCTGTGCATACCCTAAGACAGGAGTTTTGTGCATGGGTACTGGACCTAATACCAGGAAACACAGAGAAAGGTATGGATTCTGCAGCAGCAATTCCAGGAGTGGTCACCAGGAGAATAGCAGCCAAACTAGCAGAGACAGAAGTCCAGTCTGAGATTGTACAGCCAGCACAAGTTGTGGAAAAAGAATAGGCAGTGACAGAACCTGAAAGCCTGATGGACTTTTTCAAATGGTGGGCTATACAACAAAAAGAGACTGAGAAGCAGAGAGAAAAGAGATGCAGTGACAGGCACAGCAGAGGAGAGAAGAAATGCAGCAACAGGAGCAGCGATGGCTGGATGCCTTGCAAGCTATCAAAGGCAGAGGATCTGGCAGAGACCAGATGAACAACAAAATGCGTAACTTAAAAGCCATTAAACTTACAAAGTTGTGCCCCTCAGATGATATTGAGGCATACCTGACAACTTTTGAAAGAGTTGCCACAGCCTGCCAATGGCCAAAGCAGCAATGGACAATCAGACTGGTACCCTACCTGACAGGGAAAGCCCAACTTGCCTACAGCAGTATGGACACTGCACAGTCAGAAAACTATGACCGGTGGCGAAATCCTGAAAGGTATGATATCTCCTGAGACCTACAGGCAGAGATTTCAATCTCTGAAGTACAACTCGAGTCAACAATCCTTGAGAAGCCTTCACCTGACTCAGCGAACTCCTGAAAAAATGGCTCCAACCAGACAGCAAAACTGTCCCACAAATCATCAGCACATTTGCCACAGAGCAATTCATCAACATCTTGCCTACAGAGGTGCAGCTCTGGGTAAAGGAACACTGACCAGAGAGTGGGGAAAAGGCTGTTTCTTTGGCTGAGGACTATCAAATAGCCAGACAGATGCCACAACAGCGAGGTAACAGCCAAACACTGGTAAGATACTCTCCCATTTAAACTCCAAGCCTGATAAGAACTCTGGTGGGGTAAAAACATCTGGGCTCAAAGACGTTAGCTGCTATAACTGTAATAAGCCAGGCCATTTTGCAAGAAACTGCCATAGTAAGGAGAGTGGCACTGGAAGATTTGTCCTTGGCAAATTGTGTCAAGTGCTTAACAAATGTGAAGGTGGGGCTAAGACTGTAAAGGGACTCATTGATTCGGAAAGCAGACAGACCCTAGTGCATGTTGAAGTGCTGGGAAAACACTGTGCAAAAGGACCAGGTACTGGTGTCATCTGCATCCACAGGGACACTCAATACTATCCCACCACCCAAGTGACTCTGACCATTAAGGGTGTGTTGCACCAAATAAAAGTGGGTGTAGTATCTAAGTTACCTGTTCCTGTGATTATTGGAAATGACTTTCCAGGATTTACTGAAATGACCAAAGAGGGAGTAAATCCTAATGTTTCAGCAGCTGTGGTGACAAGAGCTCAGGCAAAGAAAATGTCAGATGGTGGGGACACTTTTCCTTTCAAAGATTTTGATTTGGACTTGTTTGTGCACAGCTCCAAGATCCAGAAATCCAAGAAAGTGAGACGATGCCTGAAGAAACTGTGGCAGCAAATGACTGCTGGACATAAAGGGGTAAAATATGAAAATGTTGAAATTGAATTAACTGATTGTGATTTTCTTTCAGAACAAGCTAACAATATTTCTCTCAGGGTTATTTTAAGCAGCTGGGGTGAAACTAAAACACAGTGGACCAATGTAATGGGTTACTGTACAGAATTTGGTTAAACCTCAGACACAGGAACAGATAGAACAATTGGTTATACCATAGAAGTATAGAACAGAGTTGTTACAGATAGCACTATGATAATCCTATGGCTGGTTACTCAGGGAGGATCGCACCCTTGTCAGATTGCTGCATAGATTTTACAGGCCTTGAATGTATGAAGATGTTGCTACCTATTCTTATTCTTGTGCTGGAGTGTTAGAAAGTAGCCCAGTCACTAGAAAAGACACGGTGCCCCTACCCTTGATAGATGTGCCTTTTGAGAGAATTACTTGGTTACTTGGTTAATGGACAAAAGTAGGCCTAAGCCCATTGAGATTGTCCTCCACACCTTGTGGATCATTATACGCTGTCATGTTAATTTAAAAGCCATTTGTCGAGTTTAGTTTTAAAGTTGTTTATATTCTCACATTCTATAATATCTTATGGCAAAGAATTCCAGATTCTTGGAGCTCTTACTGTGAAAAATTGCTGTCTTTTATTTGTTGTTCGATCAATTTCTATTTGTTTATTATGATTTCTTGCTACAGTTTTCCTTGCTGTAAATGACAATCCACATAATTCCATTAATGTCACAGAATGTACAATCTTAAAGAGCTGAAGAAGATCACCTCTTGTTCTTCTAAGACTTAGAATACAATCCTGTTTTTGAAGCCTGGTTTCATAATCTAGCTGAGAAGGATGTGGTACAATTTTGTTGCCCTTCTCTGCACCTTTTCTATCCTGGCAATATCTGCAGTCAAGTAAGGGTTCCAGAAGGTTGATCCATAATCCATGTATGGTCTAATATGTGATTTATAGAGACATAATGCATTCCTCAGATTTAATAACAACCGTGTTATTTATTCTATGAAGAAGCGCATTAGATTGGTTGCCAATTTGTTACAATGATCAGTAGATGACAATTTGTTCTATACTAGTATTGCAGATCCTTTCTCATAGATGATTCTCTAATAATAATATTATTAAGAGAATATGATTGCTGTTTTGTTTTTACCCATATGTAAAACTGCACATTATACAATGGCAAGAAAGAATCCTGGCTTCTGATTGGTCAGTTGGCTGTCACAGCAGGGATGTTATCCTGGCATAACATCCCTGCTCATGATATGGATCATATGGATGATTACCAGCATGATGATCTCCTCTTTCTCTTAAGAAACAAAATAACAAAAACATTCTTTAAAATTATTTTTATTATAAAACAACAAGCCATTGTATAATAGGAATAATGCCCTCCAGGGTGGGAGTTATGCTGGGATAACATCCCTTCTCGGTGTTGGACGCCTGCGGTGGCCTCGGCCCATCCACCCCGAGTGGACGTTATCCCAGCATAACTCCCACCCTATCAGGCATTATTCCTTTATTTTGAAATATTAAAAACATTCGACTGGTATTTGCCCAGCACTCAATACTAGCAAGATCACTTTTAAATGTTTCTATTTCTGTCACTGTCAACACTTCCCCAACTTAGTATCATCTGTAAATTTTGAAATTATATTATTTGATGAAATAGTCAAATCACCAATAAAGATACTGAATAATGTCGGTCCCAAAACAGAGCCCTGAGGGAACACCACTTGACACATTGCCTTTTCTGAAGTTCCCCATTCACCCTAACACTCTGTGTTCTATTATTCAACCAACTATGAACCCATGACACACTATCATACGAAAAACCCAATTGAATTAGTTTGTTTAACAATATAGAATGTGATACCTTATCAAAAGCTTTGCTGTAATTTAGTAAGATAACATTGACTGGTATATTAAGATCCAGGTTTTACTAATCTTGTTGTAAAAGGAAAGCAAGTTGGTTGTGCATGAGTAACCTGATTTAAACCCATGCTGCATTTTATCACTAATGTTTAGAGACTGCATTTCTTCTTCAAGAAGGATTTAATCTTTTATTCCAATAATTTGTATAGTATAGAAGTGAGACTAATGGACCTATAGTTTTCTGCTTTAGAATGAAGTCCTTTTTAAAATAGGAGTGACAACGGCTGTTTTCCAATCCAAGAGAACCCTTGATTCCTTAAGTGACTTATTGAAAATAATGGTAAGTGGTAAAACAATTGAGTCAGATGTTTCTATAAGAAATTTAGAGGTTATATTATCTGGACCAGGATTTGTTGTTTTTTAACGTGTCTAAAAGTTTATATATCTCTTGAGGTGTAGTAGTATAGTTAAGTTTGTTACATTTATGTGCAAGTAGTACGTACTCCATACCTTGCTCAAAAATGAACAGAAATACTTATTAAATTCCATTGCTGTCATCTTATCTGAAATTATTGTAGTATTATCTATAATAAGTGGGCCTACACTTCTAGTATCTCCTTTTTCCATTCAGATATGAATATAAGCTTTTATGGAATCTTTGGAGTGGGCTATTTTGAATTCCAAATTTCGTTTGGCTAATATAATGGATTTCTTTAAGTCCTTAACTGCCTTCCTATAATTTAATAATATTCCTTCTTTCTGATCTAGCCGACACTGTTTTAATTGTGAAAATAACTTCTGTTTATGTATACTTTGTTTCTTAATAGAACAGTTGTACCATGCAGGATTTTACCTTTATTAATATTATATTTTTTCTTACTGGTACATATTGATTTTCTAGTTCATGAATTATATTTTTGAAAGTATACCAAGCATCCTCTATATTTAATGGAGAAAGTATTGAGTCCCATGGAATAACCTTAAGACGCTCACTGATTTTAGTAAAATCAGCTTTATCATAGTGTTTTACCGTGAGTTTATTTCTAGGGTTATGTGTACCAAGGAATTGTAAAGAAAATTGTCATGTGGTCACTATTACCTATTGGGTCAATTACCCATAAGTTAGTTAAAGATGCTTCCATATTGGTTATAACTAGATCTAATATATTTGTCCCATGAGTGGGTTCTCTAACTAATTGAGAGAGACCCAAATCTATAATTGTTGAGGTTAACTGTGTATTGTATTGATTTAAACCCGTTAAATTATCCCAGTTAATAGATGGGAGGTTAAAATCACCAAAATAATTACTGTACCTTATCTGCCAATTGGGAAATCTCATTAGTTAATTGTTTAGTATAACCAATATCTGAAGAAGGTTGACTATAACAGGTTCCAACCAAAATCTGAGAGTGACCATTAGGTTGTAGGTTCACCCAAATACTTTCTGTCTGTGATTTTGATGAATATTCAAAAGATGGAATATCGTTTGTAACATATAGGCTCACACTTCCTCCTTTTTATTATTTATCTTGTTTTTACAATAATGTTTAAATCCAGGGATTTCATGATCCATTGTTTGTTGGAGTTTCCCATGTTTCCATATGGCTATTAATCCTATTTTCAATTCCTGGATTTTTATTTCTAATTCAGCCATTTTGTAATATTAGTGACTGTGCATTGAATGAAAGAATGTTCAATTTATCAACATTTAGTAAGTGGGTCTTTAAAGATGTTGGTAGTATCCTTATCTCTCCCTTGTTGTTAGTTTAAATGATTCTTAATAAATGTTGAAAACTGATGTCCTAAAAGAGAACTCCCCTTCTGCTGAGATGCAAGCCATCCCAACAGAAAAGGGATGGTTTTTCATTGAATTCTTCCTAGTGTGTAAGGCAGGCAATATCCGCCTATAACACCACTTATGGAGCCATTCATTTAATGATCTAATTTTATTCAAAATTTGATTAGTGGCTCTAGGAACTGGGAGAATCTCTGATATGCAAATACTGCATCCCTCTCTACCAAAATATTACATAAAGAGACAAAGTCCTGTTTTTAGTTGCTGAAGGGGTATTTTATTAATGTCGTTAGTCCCAGCATGAATAATCACTAAAGGGTTATCACCTGCTGCTGGAGGGTGAATTTGGTCATGGAGATTATATCCAAGACTCTTGCCCCCCTATAACTTGAGCAGGTTCGGTCTCTTTATCTGGATTACAAACAGCACAATCAATATATTTGATCATTGAATCACCTAGTACATAAACCTGTTTGCTGATTGAATTAAGGGGGATGTTTGCCTAGGTTGTTGGAAACATGTATAACCTTTGAAATCTGTTGAACTTTTTATTGAGTGGCTAATAGTGAAATGCTGTTGGTTTCAGAGGTTGGGTCTGAGTATTTATTAGTAACTTTAATACACTGATTATGGCTAAAACTGGTTTCATCAGCTGCAATCAATTCCAGGTGTTCAAAAGAATTATATAATGGAATCGGAGGGGAGGAATTAAAATGCAATTCCTTTGTCTGTATTGATCTGGTATGTGGAATAGTAGACCAGGGCATTCAGATAGTTGGTGTAATGTCAAGGATGATTCGAGGGGGAAGGAGTAGAAACATTAGTAGAACTCTCATTTTTGATGGAGACTTTAATATAGGTCTGAGTGATGTAGTGTTATTTGCAGCATCAGTTTGAGTGGTGATTGTACTATTAGCCTCTAGAAGGAGTGACATATGGTCTATGTACTCCTCCAGGGCTTCACTTTCTGAATTGACTACCATTTTGGGTGTTCCTGAGTCATTTTGAACCCTGGTTTGAAGACGTACAATTTCTTCCTGAAGAGTAGTAACCAATTGGCATCTCTCACAAATGAATTTGGTTTTTTGCCTATGGCATACATCTGGCAAGATGAACAACACTTATTGGCTCTCTTCATGACTATATGTATATAGTTCCCCAATAGCCTGTAGTATTAGATATTTACCATGTTACTTAGTACAATAATAAGTAGGCCTCAGTCCCGATGTACCCGTGGACATGGTAGACGCGCTATGATGTGCGTCTCTCTGGACATCTTCAAGGATGTCTCTCATGTCCCAGCCTGAAACAGCAGTCTTTGATGCACTAAACTGAAGTGCCTGATGGCTGTACTCGTTGCACCTGATAACAGCATGTTTTAAAATTAAATCACTGGCAGCTTTTTGCAGCAAGCATCCCCAGTTTAACAGATTTTACATAGAAGTAGCACTTAAAAGTGCTCTACAGTAGTGAAATAACACCTAGAATGATTGGGGATATCTGGGCAGACAGACCAAACCTCCAGAATCCCACAATGCTCCACTAATTCACCAAGAAGCCTTGGTAAGGGTTGATACCCTTCCTACCAGAGCTCAGATTAAAACACAGTGTACAATTAAAAGAAACACACAATAATGTTTATACTGACTGCACCTCACTCCAGAGGTACGCCTAAGTGGCAAACTTTACCAGAGCCCCGCCACTAGCACGAAATCCTTTTGATGCGCTTAAACTGGAAGTGCCTAACGTCTGTACTCCGGGTTGCGCCCAATAACAGGATGTTTTAAAATTAAATCACTGGCAGCTTTTAGCAGCAGGCATCCCCAGTTTAACAGATTTTACATAGAAGTAGCACTTAAAAGTGTTCTAGAGTAGTGAAATAACACCTAGAACGATTGGGGATATCTGGGGCAGACAGTTGTGCAATGGATGTGGTTGGTCCTTTAGACAAAAGTAAAAAGGGTAATAGATTTATCCTGGTAGTATGCAACTATGCTGCTCGATACCCAGAAGTAGTCCCAATGTGTACTGTTACAGCCCCAAAGGTTGTAGCAGAGCTTGCAAAAATGTTCAGCAGAATGGGCATACCAAAAGAAATTATTACTGATCAGGGTAGTAATTTTGGTGCTGCATTATTTAAGGAGCTATATAGACTACTAGGTATCACTGCCATAAGAACCTCCCCATCACCCTCAGACAGACAGTCTTGTTGAGCATTTTAACCAAACCCTAAAACACATGTTAAAAGGTTTGTAAAAGGGAAGGGAAAGACTGGTACCAATACTTGCCTTACCTACTTTTTGTCTACAGAGAAGTGCCACAGGCATCAACAGGGTTTTCACCATTTGAAATGCTGCATGGTAGGCAGCCAAGAGGGCCAATGGATGTGATAAAAGAAATGTGGAAAGATACCCCACTCAGAAACAATCTATAACATCTTATATGTGTGCCCTAAGAAAGAAGTTGGCAAAATATGTTGAACTTGCCCATGGTAATCAGGAAGAGGCCCCAAATCAGCAGAAGGTATATTTTAACCATGGGGTAACAGAAAAAGTTTTCGAGCCAGGTGAAAAGGTTTTGCTACTGTTGCCTCACAACAGAAAATAAACTGTTAATGAAGTGGCAATGGCCTTATAAGGTTCTTAGATGTACTGGCACTGTTAACTATGAGATTGAGTCTCTGACAGGAAAAATCCTACTAAGATATACCATGCTAACCTCCTCAAGAAATGGGTTGAAAAATGCTGAAAGCTGCTTTGCTAGTTTTACCAGAAACTGATAAGGAAGATATTGATGTAGCTTATGATCGACTGGAACAAACTGCAAATGCTGATGCTGTAAAGGTAAATGTTTCTTAACCTCAGAACAAACTGCAGATATTCATAATGTGCTGAAGACATTTAACGTACTTTAACCATGGTACCAGGCTGAGCAAAAGGGTTGAGCATGTAATAGTGACAAGGAATTCTTGTCCTATTAGGCAAAAGACATACAGGTTGCCAGAGTGGTTAAGAGCTGATGTGGTTAAGGAAATACAAAAATGAAATAATTGGGTATCATAGAGGAGTCGAGGAGTGCTTGATCATCTCCCATGGTAATTGTAAACAAAAAGAAGGGGTGTTAGAATCTGCCTTAATTTCAGGAAACTTAATCAAGTGTTAGAATTTGACAGTTATCCTATGCCCCGAATAGATGATTTGGTGGACAGACTAGGAGTGCAAAGTATATCAGTGCCCTCAATCTCACCAAGGGTTGCTGGCAAATACCTTTAGCTAAAGAATCCAGAGATAAAACTGCTTTTGCCACCTCCTATAGGATTCTGTCAGTTCACCACCATGCCATTTGGTTTACATGGTGCACCAGCCACATTCCAACGGTACATGGATGTCATTTTATCCCCTCACACTGGTTATTGTGCTGCATACCTGGATGATGTGGTGTACAGTCCAGACTGGAAAAGCCACCTGGAACACCTACGAGCAGTTATCCAAGCTATCAAAAATTCAGGTCTGACTGTTAATCCTACCAAATATGCATTGGGTATGCAGGAAACCAGATATTTGGGCTATGTGTTGGGGAATGGAGAAGTTAAGCCAGAGGTTTCTAAAACCAGAAGCTGTAGCTAACCACCCTGTACCTAAAACAAAGAAACATGTCAGGTCATTTTAGGGCTGGCTGGTTAATATCGGAGATTTATTCCCAACTTTGCTGAGTTAGCTTACTCCCCTCACTGAGCTCACAAAAAATGGTACCCAAATAATGTGAAATGGACCTCAGAGTGTGATTAGCTTTTCAAGACATAAAGGTTGCATTATGTTCAGCTCCTGTTTTAAGAAGCCCAGACTTTGAGAAACCATTTTGACACAAACAGATGCATCAGAGGTAGGCCTAGGTACAGTCCTAAGTCAAAATGTAGATGGGACAGAACATCCTATTGGGTACATAAGCAGGAAGTTGCATGACAGAGAGAAAAGGTACTCCACTATTGAAAAGGAATGTTTGACAGCAAAGTGGGCCATGGAGTCCCTGAAGTTTTATTTGCTAGGAATTTATTTTGTTCTTGTAATAGATCGCAATCCTCTGTTGGCTTAACCAGATGAAAGATACAAATTCAAGAATCACAAGGTGGTACCTGGCACTACAGACATTTAAATTCATTGTGATACACAAATTTGCTAAAGAGAATAGCAATGCTGATTTTTGTCAAGATATGGCTCAGGAATTGAGGATTCTGAAGGTTAAAAAACAAATGTATGGGTTTGATCTGTACTATTTGCTGTATTGTTATAACAAAAGATGATGCACATGTGCTTAATTTCTGGAAGCAGAAAATGTTAGCAGAGAATTATAAAAAGTTTTGGAAACCAATTTGATAGAGCAGGTTCCCTCTTAAGGAGGGAGGTGTATGTGACAGGGTAGAATAGGAACCTGTCCCATTTGTTATGGAGGAAGTGTTTAAATGCAGGGATCTGTCCTTTTCTGTCTCTTCTCTGTCTGGTTGTGCAACCCGATTTTCCGGTGAGACTTTGGATTTGATCACCCTGACAATCTCGCATTTTTGCCTCTCACTGTATCTCAGTCCACTCTTGCTGTCTCTTTTTCCTCCCTTGCATATCTGCTAATATAAAATATATGCAATTCATTGTATGGAAATGTAACTGGTATTGGGATCCTTTTGTTTAAGAAAATACAGTATATAGCATTACTGTTGAAATGTATATAATTAAAATTAGAGGTGATTGTAAAAAGCTAATGAAAACTCAGAGGTTAATTGAGTGCAAATGTTTAAGCTTTTGCAAAAGCTGCAGAAGGGGCCCAGCTCAAGCACACTGTATTCTAGCAGCTCCTGAAACTTACAAGAACAGGATACTTGCTAAGAATGGGGGTTGAAAAGACTTGTAAAAGATCTAAGCTGCAACTGCAAGAAAGATAAGGAGAACAAGGGACACAGAGACTGAAGAAAACTTTATTTTATTTTGCCTTTGTAAATAGTTATACTGAACAAGTGTATTTTATGATACTGTCAGTGTAAACAAAAACTTTTGGTGAATTCTACAATCACTCCTTGTTTTCTATGCTTCCTGACCTGTGCCTCATGACAAGGAGCATTTCATCCATGTTCTTAAATCAAAAACATGCATGTACAACTTATGTGACCCCTTATATCAATTTGGGGTTACCAAAAGGTGGCTTTGTAATGTGCCTGTCATCCTGCACTTAAAGAGTTAACCCAGTGTTTCAGAAATCCTCATGTAATAGGAACTGGGAGGCCCTATTATAGTATGTAAGGAGGTGAATCTAATGTGTGAGAGAATTCCAGCCATTTGAAGAGAGAAGAGGCCTCTGTCTATGCTGCAGGTCCCTGAGGCCCAGTGTCTTTTTCCTGGGAGTGAGAGTCTGACCCACCATGATGGAATGCTGCAGTGGCAAAGGCTATGGCCAGTAGCCTTCAAGGCTTGAACTCTAGGAAAAGCATTCCTGAGAGGAAAGAATGTAATCAGCCGCTGGTATCCAACAGCTGAGGATGGAATAACAGACTCTTGAGAAAGTAAAGTATCGAGTGTGGGGTAGGTCCTTTCCTGTAGGTTCCTGAGAGACTGTGCAAGATATAAATGAGGAATGGGAATAACTGAAATCAGAAGAGGAATTTGCCTTGAGGATACTCTTTGGGATCCTCCAAACTAACTCTAAGAACCATGCCCAGAGGTTTGTGAGCTTGTTTGATCCATGGTGGAAGGAGGCAGTGCCCAGCATGGATAATCTGTCCATTTGGTGAGGGTTGTGGTGTGATGGTGGTGGGGCTAAAGGAGAAATCCTCTGTTCTGTTGGTTTCAAGGATGCCGGAGGATGTCACACGGTACAGAGCTCTGACAATGAGATCATCTCTGTTGCCCAGAGATGTTCCATAAGCTCATTTGCTTGGGGTGCTTGTGAGTGGAGGCTGGCCACATGGAAAAGGATCATGTAAGGACTGTAAAGCAATATCTGCATCCATGTAAAGATCACAGGAGCAGAAATGTTGCCCCATATATAGCACAGATGCCTCCAGTGAGGCTGCAACCTGCAATATGAGAGGAAAAGAGAGTTGTCTGTAAGCATTTAATAAACCACTACTGCTTGGCTGGATACTTTAGTGTGGAGAATTTGTTAAAGGAATTCAGGCTGTTTCTACCGTATCTTGCCTGTTGCATGTTAGTTTTCCCATGGTCCCACCTGATCCATAAGAACTCTGGCCGCCTCCCTCTCCAAAGCAGGAGAGCTCTCCATAGTACCTGACTACTGGGGTTGGTTACGATATTATAAATCACTCCAGCTAGCGCTAGTGAATTATATATGGAATAATACATGGGATGGTGTGTTTAATGAGATTTACACTTTCTGAGGTGTTGGATGCTATATAAACCCGAGAGTGAAGCTCAAGGGGTTTATTCAAGCATCCAACACAGAAGGCAGTAATGTAAAATTCAAGTTTTACACAGTAATCCATGTTTTATTTTATATAATTGCTGGGGAGTGTTTTTCACCGCAGCAATTATATGAAATAAAAATACATTGGTGTTCAGTCGAGGCCTGGTTGGTTTGAAGTGCAGTCCGCCATCCGGCTGCTGAAAACTTTTTGTTTTTTTCCCTTTTTTTAAAAGGTTTACTCTGG
Source organism: Neoceratodus forsteri (assembly GCA_016271365.2). NCBI lineage: Eukaryota > Metazoa > Chordata > Ceratodontiformes > Ceratodontidae > Neoceratodus > Neoceratodus forsteri. The sequence continues at coordinate 641,820,054 of CM028133.1, forward strand.
GGGCACCTGTTTAAGGAAGGATTGGTGAACTTTAATGATGAGAGTTGAGTTCTTTTTATTTATTTATTTACTGCTGAGTGCTGCTGGCAGCTAAGTAGAGCACTGAGAAAGGGAAGAGTGCTAGCATCCATGGAGCAAAGGGAAACCTGGTGCATGTTCACCATTATAACAAACTGCAGGTTGTAACAGCAATTATAACTGGTTTTCCTATGGAAAACACTCTCAGTTATTACAGTAAGTTTATATGTGCTGTACAGAATCTCTAGTATGGTAGAAGAGCATCATCTCGAACAGTTTGGTCATATGGAACTGTTCCACTTTGCAGTTCTCCTGCCCAAACTGCGTCAAGATGACGCTCTTATCCATAAAATACTTGTCACACTTCACCTATCAGCTTATATTAGAGGCATCCCAACTGTCCCTATGAACTTATATATGAAAACAGGATCACTGTCCAGAGATTTCTTCTGCTCTTGCTGTTTGTCTACACCTGACATCATAATCCACTGCTTGTGACATACAGTATGTTGCTGTGAAAATGACTATGATGTTATAAGCAGATGATTATTAGATGTAGACAAGCAGCCAGAGCAAAAAGTCTAGGGACCAGGGATTCTGTTGTCATACTAATATGCATGATTGATTGTCATTATCATGTAAAATGGTCACTAAATACAGAAAATGCTGTGGAATCTGCTTAGATGCACACCCATTTTGCAGCAAGAAAACATGCATTTAAGCGGAATATTCATTTATCAGAACTCTTATGTTTACAATGCAAGATAGAGAAAATAACTGAGACCTGACACTGTAATGGCATTCCACATTTATTTATCATAGCAATATACTAAAAATGTCACAATGTGCTACTGTACAGCATTGACAAATACCTTAATGAAGCAGAATGCTATAAAAAATATCAAAGCCGATCATCTGTCTGCATTATCTGTATTGCTTGTGGACCGAAAAAGAAAATTTTCTTAGTCTATTTGCAACTTTTCAGCACCAGTTGAGTGATGTTGGGTATTAAATGTTGCTTCACTTCTGCTTAGAATCACCTGTGCACTTAAGAGGTGCTAACTACCTAAGGAGAGATGTGTTGGTAAACTGTGAAACTGCATTTAGCCAAAATGTGTACTTATACAGTGTGCACTTAACAGATTTTTTGTGCTATGTGAATAGCAAAAAAATTGGTAAACTGGAAAAGTGTGCAGTTATCAGGAATGTGCACTTATCCAATGTGCACATAAGTGGAATCCACTGTATATGGCATAACAAGCTGAAATGTATATAAACATTATGTTTTTCCAAAGTTTCCTGTGGGATAAATGTAATTGCATTAAGTCTATACATAGTCAATAGTCACATACCCATTCTTCTCAAAGACCCAAGTTGGAGTACTGAATGACATCACGGGAGAAAAGTCACAATCTGTAGCCAACGAATAAACAGTTCTTCATCTGTTCCATGCTCATTTCTAATGAACCTCCTGCAATTTTGGTGTAAATAACGTGTTATTAAAATAACAAGCTGAGAAGGAGGTAAAACAAGTATTGCGGGTGTTTCTTGGTAAACTGAGTTATCGAATAGCAATATGTATGAACATATGCAAATAAGAAGGAAACAAGACCTTTGGCCCATTAGACGCTTCCCCACCAACTGAGTGGACATAACCATTTACTGCAAGTCATGCTGGTGACTAGCTATATGAGAAAAATGCTGCTGTGGACATAACCACTGTGATTATCTATATAGGACTGAACTTGCTGAGAAATCAAGGGTACTTCAAAACAGTTGTTATAGAAACACAGAATTTGTTGCAGATAATGACCACTTGGTCCATCCAGTCTGTCCACAGACCCTACTTGACCTCTTGCTCTTGCTCCCTACCCCATTCCTTTCCACTAAGATTCCCTTGTACCTTTTTCATGCATTCTTGAACACCTCCACTGTTTTCACCCCCACCCGCCGGCTGGTAGGCTGTTCCAGGAATCCATCACTGCTCTGTAAAGTACTTCCTCACATCTCTCCTGAATCTATCCCTCCAGCTTCATAGCATGTCACCTTGTTCTTGAGCACCTTTTCCTGCATCTTATTTACCTTCTGTGAGGTATTGGTAGGTCTCTATCATATCCCGCTTCCTCCTCTCTCCCAGGGTGTACATGTTGAGTTCCTTTAGCATATCCTAATAGGACTTTTGATGCAGACCCATCATCATTTTAGTTGCCCTCTCTGACTGCCTCCACTCTGTCAATGTCCTTGTGGACATGTGGCCTCAAACTGCACTAGAATTCTAGGTGAGATCTTACATGTGATCTATACTGAGGCAGCACCACTTCTTCTTCTGCTGATGCTACATCTCCTATGCACCCCAGCATCCCACTAGTCCTCCCAACTGCTTGTCACACTCACATAGCCACCTTTAGTTCATCAGAGATGATTACCTCAGGTCTCTCTCTCTCTCTCTCTCTTCTGCTTGGTGGTCATCAGTAACACTGTTCCCATTGTACCTCTGCCCTGGGTTTCTGTGTCCCAAGTGCTTTATTTTGCACTTTTTGCATTGAAACCCAGCTGCTATACCCTTGACCACTCCTTGAGTTTTCTCAGGTCTCCGCCATTTTCTACCCCACTGGAGTGTTTACCTTACTGCAGATTTTGATGTTATCTGCAAAGAGGCAGACTTTTTCCTCTATCGCTCTGCAATGTCACCTATAAAACATTAAAGAGGACCGGTTCCAGCACTGATCTCTGAGGCACCCCACTGGTCACTCTCCCTCCTCAGAGTGAACTCTGTTTACCATCACCTCTGTTGCTTATCTCATAACCATTTTCTTACCCAGTTTTCCACCTTTGACCCACTCCTAAGCTGCCTAGCTTGCTTAATAGTCTCCTGTGTGGGACAATGTTAAATGTTTTACTGAAATCTAAGTAGGTCACATCCACCACTTCACCCTGATCTAACTCCTTGACCACCAAATCAAAGAAATCTATCAGATTTGTTTTGACATGGCCTCCACTTGTGAATCCATGCTGTCTCGGTCTTGTTAGGTTTAAGATATTCCACTATCCTCACCTTCAGCATTGATTCCATAAACTTTCCCACCACCAATATCAGTCTGACTGGCCTATAATTGCCAGCCTCCTTCTGCTACCACTTTTGTGAAGTGGGACTACATCTGCCATTATCCAGTCCTTTGGAACCACTCCTGTTTCCAGTGAGCTGCTAAACGGGACCGGCCAGAGGTGCAACCACTACATCTCTGAGCTCCCTCAATATCCTAAGCTGTACCTCCTCTGTTCCCGTTGATTTATAGGCTTTCAGATTAGTGAGTCCCTTCAGGACTCTCTCCTCTGAAAAAATTAGTGTCAACCTCCTTCCCTTCAGAGCTCCTATTGCTTTTTGTGCCCCTCCCTCTCCTTCATAGGAACATATAGATTCAGTGGGCCAGCACTGTGGCTAGCCGGAGCAGGGCCTGTGAAGCACCCTCCACCATAGTGCCACAGCTCTACTTTTCACTGGTTTTCTCCCCAAGAGTTGGGGCGTGCAATGACACATGGAGAGCATGCACGCATCCGCACGCATCTCCCTCAAGCATCTGCCCCAACTCCTCCCCTTCTGCAGTTCAAGGCCCTGTCTCCTGAGGACCACCTCCCAGAGAAGGAGAACAGTCCACCAGATGCTCAATTCTTCTCCTCCCTGCCAACCGCTGGCAGCCTGTACTCATTCCCAACATGGGTCACCAGTGTAGCATGAGGTAAGGCATCCAGCGCCTCAGCCCTCAGCGCCACCGGCTGAGCACAACATTTTATTTTAACCAGCAATATTCAGTTAGGACAAAATCTGATTTACAATGTAGCCATGTCCATCAATACATAAAAACTATGAAATGTACATCAACGTTGTTGCAACATTAGGTAAAAATTCTATATGTTCACCTCAGTACAAATTAGTAATGTTAATCTTATACTGTACACATGCAATACATTACGGAATTATATAACTCAATGGCAGTTTCAAAAGATCTGGATACCTTCTTTAGGGCATTCTGAAATCCATTTAAGGAGTTTTTGGCTCTAACTTCAACAGAAATTTTGTACCATGATCTAGCAGTGCTGCATTTTAGGTCATAGCTCCAACTCTAGCATTGATTCTAGGTGTTCAAACTTTACACTTTTAGGGCCAGATATTCAAAACTTGCAGGTGTGTACTGACAGTGAACATTACTGTTATGCTATTGATGCGACCACAGATACTACACCACTGGCATGGGATACTCACAATGACATATACATGTCTGGCTGTGTGTGCTGTGGTATCTGTACAGATGTGCGGTATGTGGCTGGGGTCACATACCATCAGACAGGCACACTGGTGTTGGAATATTCCCTACACTGGACCATTTGCACTGTGTGGATTGTCCCAGCCTTGTGGCAACACCCAGTATGTGGTGCAGACTGGCCACCTGTATACCTCCTCCATCAACACCCTCCACACCCCAGTGCCATATGTGTGCTAGATTCTATTGGTGTCCACCGAAGGGTGGTCTTCAGGTGTGTGCTGCATGGACACACTCCATGGTGTCCACTGGGTGCTGGGTCACCAATTGATGCCTGGCATGGTTGGGACCGGTGGCAGATGATGGCAACATAGGAGGTGCCATCCATGTGCAGCATGTTTCTTCCGCTTCTGGTTGCATTCTATGTTTAATATTTACTGGTTAGGGTCAATACACCCTGCTGTCAGACCCTTGCAAACTCCATATTTCACACTTGTCAATTACAGAGTTCCTAAACCATGGTTCTATGTTGCACACAGTCGGTAAAGCTGCATAAAGGTTTGCCCAGAGTTAAGATGATCTTTTTCCTGGGTGGTAATTTGCATGATGCAAAATTTCACACTAAGTCATGCAAAACACTTTGCAGCACTAAAGCACTGAATAGAGCATTGCACCTGTAGTCGTGGCCACTTCTTTTGCCCCTTGCATACATTATACTTTTGCCTGGTGCTAATGCAGTTTGCCTGAGCTATTTGACCTTTGAATATGGTGGACCCACACAAATCCTGCATGACAAACCAGGTGCAAATGGTTTGCACCAGCACAAAGTTTTGAATATCTGGCCCCTAGTGTTTCTGCATTGATCAGATCTGGGCACATTTCTGCTTACCACTGGAATCACAGGGCACCCTGGATAGTAGAATGGGGGTCCCTATCATTTACTACATGTTTACATAGCATACTACTAAATCCCTGATTAGTGGTAGTTATAGTGGTTGGAGCTTGGTGGTGGAGGGCTGACCTGATGGACCTAACCTCTTTGTGCACCTTAAATTTCTGTGTTACTGTATTACTGTGTATTCCAACATCAAATAAAAATATAAGCATATGTATTTATGTATTTTATGCTCAAAGAACTATACTTCCCAGAAGTGGATATTCTTCTCATTCTCCTTGTTCTTGTTTTTCCTTATGCTTTAAGATGAAGCAAAGCAAATAGGAAAGTCTGATTTTTATAAAAGTTTTGCCTAGTGTTAAAGATGGAAATGAACCAGAGAATGCACTAATAGATTTCTTAAATCTATAGCCTTTACAGAAAATGTTTCATAAATAGTTTTCTTGCCAGTTTAATGTACTTTTGTTATATCCATTGAATGGATGCTTCATGTTTTGTTGAACCCTGCAATATTCAGGGCTGCTTTATTTATTTATTTATTTATTTATTTATTTATTCAAGCTGCTTAACCAGGAAGGCATACTGAGCAGGCTACTGCTCGATTCCAGATGCGCCCTGGGGAGGGATGGTACATACAATTGAGGTAGGTAATACAACATATAATACATAGTACATAGTGCAAGTACCTAAATAAGGACAAACCCAGTATGATAGGTACTGAATATAGAGACATGGATAAGCATGAGAGAACAAATTGATACTGACACAAACAGGCACAGTTTAAATACATACAATAAATATATTATGATAGGTAAGCAATCAAATAAATGAACGTAGGCTCGTGCAATGCTGACACACTGTGGGCTGTTATAAGGCTGTGCTGCATGAGCAGGTAGGGGAGAAATGAACTAGAAGTTTGGAGTTAAGATGTGGTGAGGAAGAGAAGTGAAGAATGTCTGTGTGGAGGGAGATCCACATCTTAGGCATGTGGTAGATAAGGCTGCCTGTCCCACAGCAGTGGTTCTATGTGGGACAACCAGGATCCATGGGTCATTGTTTCTGGAGTGAATATGCTTGGGTACTAGTGTTGGTTAGGGCAGAGGCGAGGTGGGGGGCTGCTGGGACCAGTACTTGGCCAAGATGTTGGCACTTTAATCAGCATTATGTAACATATTAGTGATGGAGTTGAGCTTGGGAGTGAAGGTTGAGATTTCACAACCCACAATAGGTAAAACTTTCTTTTAACAATTATTACAAATTTAATTATTACAAATGTCTAAATTTTAGCAGTATATTTATATTTTTTATTTATTGAAAACTTTCACCAGGAAAGGCACACTGAGCAACAATTGACTTGTTTCCAGGTGCGTCCTTGTGGAAAAGGAGTGGGAGTAACAAACATATTTAATAGTCATCTTAGCATACATACTAGTTTGCAATACAAAACATACATATGAGGTTATGTTTAAAGTGCTTTAGAATAACAGATATATGGAGAGAGTCCATACTGCATTAGGGCAGAAAGGGGTAGGAGTAGACAACATGCTAAACATTTTATTAGGCTACAATACTTAAATATAACATCACATAGTATAACAGCTAAATGTTAGCAGTGCTTAAGCATTTACAGTTATTACAGAGTAACTACAGCATTATGTACCACACTAGTGGTGAATAAAACAGGGAAAATTCTATGAGGTAGCTTAAATTATTATTGTTATTGAGTTCAGAATGTTTCTGTCATTGTTCCCTAGCAACAAGCTTTGCCCAGCAATAGTCATGGTTAGAGGTTGCCTCCCATGGTATACATTAGTGAAATAAATTATGTTACTTTGGGACATCTATTTATTTTCACTTAGAACAAGATATAAAAGGGCCAAGCCAATCCTCTGTATCCTGATTGGCGGAGACTTGGTTCTGTCCATTGCCTTAAGAGAACACTGACAATGGCTAAAAACAAGTCCCTGCCAACTTGGGCAACTCACAGAATTCATAAGCCACTTTCTTCCTAACCTCTGTCACAAACATGGCTGCAACCTTTAATCATATATAGAAACTTTCAGTTAGTCTCTAAAAATGAAAGTCCATTAAATTAACTAAGTAAGTAAATAAGTTAATGTTATTTTCACTCAAGAACCCCTCCTTACACACATTCACCAATTTAGAAAATGAAGTACTATTCAGAATTTCCATTGCTGGCGTTTCTTTGATGATCATGACAAATCATCCCCTTCCTATCCCCACCAGTTTGCCAGAGAACTCCCTGCTCCTTGCCTGGCAGCAGATAAAATTGAGTTTCTTGCTCCACTTGAGTCCGTGTCTTTGTGTGCATGGCAGTGGAACTCTGAAGAATTTGAATGCATGTATTCCATGTTACCATTCCTTTTTGAAATTTCTTTTTCTCCCGCCTCGTCCCTACCAGAGCCACCCTTCAGGAGTCACCAGTGGAACCCCTCCCTACCACCGACTTACCTGCTGCCTAGGGTCCCTCATCCTGCCATGGATTGCCCCTGGGCGGGTTCGCTGGTCGAAACCCCACCTTAGTGTCTTCTCTGTTCCTATGACAGTGGCAGTCAGTGGCACATCAGGACTGGGTTCGGTGCTCCATCTACCTGGCTCTGGAGGGTGATTTTCCCTGTACTGTGGGGACATTGCTAGCCCACAACATCAAGGCACAGGTGCCAACGTCTGCAATGTCCTCCCCATAATGATGCAGCCTAGAGGTGATTGGTTCACGGCCTCCGCCGTGACCAATCGAACCCCGAGGTGCCGACAGAACTGTAGTGCCCCAGCCTCCGCCAGAGGTCACTGTTCACTAGGTGGATCCTCCCCCTCCCCTGGAGAAGGCAAGCTGTCATTGGATGCTCAGCATTTCTTCCCCGGCCAATCCCTGGTGACCCAGGTCACTCTGAACCGGGTCGCGGGCATGAGTGCCAGTGTGGCATCAGTGCCTCAACCCTCAAGCGCTTCCGGACCAGCTTAGTACCATTCCATGTGTGTATCGGGGAGGGGGGCATTCTGCTACTGGAATAATGCAGAGCTTTGAATTCTTCTATTTCATGGCAAACAATCACACAGTGTACTGATATAAAGACAAACAGTTGACTGACAGATGAAAAGCATCTGTAGAGGGACTATTTTACATTATTTAGCAACATTTTATTATAATTTTTGTGGGTTTGAAAACCTTTAGAGTGTTTTTTTTAAAGTTGCCTCTGGGTCCATTTTATACAAGCAATAAGGCACTTCAGGGACATTAGTTGTATTGATTTACCCCAAGTCAGGGGCTGAAAGCACTTGGCTTCACCTTGTGCCTGACAATGCCCCTGACTTAGGGTAAACCTAGTAGAACCAACGCCCTGTCATGACCTTCATTGCTTAATTATTTCCACTCAGAATCTGGAAACAGACACACAGAACAATATGTCAGGTATAGAGTTTACAATGGAAAGAAAGGCAGTTTTAAGCTAAAACAAGTTAAAACAGTAATAAGAGCACTACAAACAGTATGGTGTACATCAAATATGTGATGGGCAAAACTGTCCATATCTGTACATTAGTCAGGTAACACACACACACACACACACACACAGTTATTAAACCCTCTGTAGAGGCTAAGGTGTTAGGCTACCACATGGCCTAGTGGTAAGTGCTCTGCTTACAATGCTGAAGACCCAGGATTAAATCCCACACCTGATATACAGTTCTCATTAAAATGTTATCATTTACAATGTATGTATTTCTCCTAAGTGATCTGGGAGTCTACATTCTTACAACTTTCATTTCAGCAAAATAGAGTGATATCTGATTAAATATGCAATATTTCAAATATACTGTAGTATTTAACCTTGTTTAAATGGCTGTCAATAATCCTGAGGTACTATTAAGGGTAGAACAATATTATTATAAAAACAATATATGTGACTAACTTTTAGCATTTGGATTAACCAAGGTTAGGGAAGGTCAAAATGAAGGAGGAGATAGGAAAACACCCTGTCTAGGGCAGGGTGCTAGAGGGAGCAGCTAAAAGAGATTAAGACAGGTAGCGATTAATGCAGGGTAGGGTGCATTACATTGTAGGAAGGATGAACAATGGGTGATTATGATATCTATTATTGGACCAACAACAAAAAATGATGTAACATAAGCTTTCAATCTACACAGAGACCTTCCTCAGGTCATGGTAGTTTCTACAGAAAGAAAAAAAAGCAGGGTCCATAATAAGTTAAGTAATGATGCCAGGAGGGTCCCACAAAGCCAGCAGGAACAGAAAACGAACTTAAGGAGGAGGGGAGGACAAATGGGAGATGCTCATAGTGGGGTGTAGGCCCAAGCTGGATGGCAGTCTGCTTAAATGCCTGGAGCCTAGGAAACAAAATTAGTGATCCCTAGTTTATAGTGGCAGTTGCATGATAAGACCTTGTAGCCATTACAGAAACATGGGCCACCAGGAATAACTACTGGGACCTGGCAAAACTGAGGTATACCATGTATAAGAGATGTGGTAATGGAAAAGAAGGTGGGTAGCCCTCTATCAAGGAAAGCACAGAGACAGTAGAAGATGGTTCCATCAGGGGAGAAAGAATTGCCCATGACAGTATTAGGAAAGAAGCTGCACATGGGTGCAGTCTATAGACCACCCAGGAGTGGGAGATAAGGAGGACAGTGAACTAAGGGTAGAAATTAAGGGGCCACAAAGTAGGAGGTAGTGGTTGTTGGGATCTCAATCAACCAGCTATAGATTGGGACATTCTAGCAGCTAACAGCAACAGAAGGCAAGCCCTGCTAGTTACTGTAAGTTACAAGGCTGCCTGGTGGTGCAGCTTGTCGCTGAACTCACAAGACAGGTTGTCATTCTTGGACATAGTACTCACTAACTCAGAGCTGATAGGTGCAGTGTAGGTCGGGGAAGCGCTGGAGTCCAGTGATCATAACATTATATGGTTTGAACTCTCCTGATATAGCCTCAAAGGCTGTGGTTCTGGATTTCAGATGAGCAGATATTGAACAGATGAATTAGTCAAGGGTCAGTTGACTAGAGTGGCCAAAATGTTTGAGGGAGGAGAGGTGGAGAGAAATTGAAATGGCCATTCTTAAAGCAACATAACGATACTTGAGGATGGTTACCAAGGGCAATAGGCACAAGAAATCAATCCTGTTCTTTAAGAAGGTTATGAGCAGGAAAGCCAAAGAAAGGACTTTCATTGGCTACAAGAAGAAACTGGGAGACAAGAAATGGAGCAAACACCTCTTAAATATGAAGGAGGTTAAAAGGTAATCAGGGACGAAAACCAGACAGAGCTGTGCATTGCAGAGGTGTCAAAGGAGGGGAAAACAGTTCTTCAGGTACATCAGGGAAAAAAGGAAAATAGGCTGATGGGGGGCAGGGTAGAGGAGGATGAGCAGAAGGCAGCCATTTGTAATGTCTTCTTATGCTCAGTATTCACAATGGAGGGTAGTGGGCTGTGCTAGAAAGTGATATAAAGGCTGCAAAGGGATCCCAGAAATGGAGAGGGTGGTAAATTACAGGAGAAAGGGCTAGAAAAGGGCTTGCAGCCCTGAAAATAGACACGGCTCCAGGGCTGGATGGGATGCACCCAAGGGTGCTCGCAAAGTGGAATCAACACTGGCTGAACCTCTTGCAGGGCTATTCCATAGCTCACTTCATTCTGGGTGCTTCTGAACAACTGGAGGATCATAGACATGGCGCCAATCCTCAAAGGAGGGACAGGGAGGAACTGGAAATTACAGGCCCACCAATCTTACCTCCCTTGTAGGTAAACTGATGGAGACACTGTTCAAAGAAGACCTAGTGGACTACCGGTACCTGGTGAGAAATGGGATCCAGGATAGTAAGCAGCATAGATTTGTGGCAGGGTGGTCCTGTGAGGCTAACCTGATAGTATTCTTTACATGGGTAAGAAGAGCAGAGGATGAGACATAATCAGTAGATTTACTCTACCTCAACCTCAGCAAGGCATTGGACTCTGTGCCGCATAGAAGTTTGATGAAGAAATTAGAGGATCTGGGAGCAGCAAAGGACCTTGTTTGATGGGTAGGAAGCTGGTTAAGGGAGACAGCAGAGGCGGTGGTAAATGGAGTTAAACTGGGGAAGGGAGGCCATGAGTGGGGTATCATAGGGATCAATCTTGGACCAGTCCTTTTCATTATTTTCTTCACAGGCAAGATCTATGTCTTTGCAGATAACACTAAATTTTCTGATAGGGTGGACAATGAGGAAGAGGTGGGGATTGCAGAGGGACCTGCAAAGGTTAGAGAGGTAATCTAACGTCTGGCTGTTGAAATTCAAAGCCAAACACTGGGAACAAGAACCCCAGGAAGGAATACTGGATGGTAGGGGTTAAGCTGGTCTCTGCTTCGGAGGGAAGGGACCTGGGGGTCATCAAAAGTGACTCCTCAAACAAAACTAGCCAGTATTACAAGGCCTACAGCAAGGCAACCAGAAGGTCGGGTGTAATGGAAGGGGTTTTGATAGCAGGTGGAAAGAGGTAACACTACCTCTCTATAGAACACTGGTGAGACGGTGTTCCATTAAGACTGTAGATCTAGGGGTTCACTGTACCCTCTAAAAATTTTCAGGAGTACAAACTAAATTACAAGGGTTCACTGTACCATTTCTACAAAATTGTTGTTGGGTACATGTACTACAAACAGAACTATGGGGTGCAGTGTACCCCGTCACACAAAAATGTGCTTGAATTTCATAATTTGTACGTGAATCACATACAGTTATGCATGAATGGGAACACTGGGTGAGACCCCTTCTGGAATAATGTTTCCAGTTCTGGAGACAGAGAGAGGCTACAGACAGTGCTACATAGAGTTACCAAAATGATTCCAGGCCAACAGACCAGATCGATGAGGATTAGCTTAGGGCACTGTAAATGAACCTCTGGAGGCCAGAAGGGAGAGGGTGACATAATAAAGACCTTCACATTGCTTAAAGGAATAAACAAGATAAACTGTGAGGAAATATGTAGCAGGAATGGCAGGCCATGAACAGGGACATAAATGTAAGTTGGTTCAGGAGGATGCAAGAAAGTTTTACTTTACAAAGTGACTGAGCCATAGAACAGCCTACTGGTAGAGGTAGTGGGTGCAAAATAACCACTGATGGGTTCAAGCACAGCTAGGGCAGAGCAAAAGGCTTAATAATTATGCAGTAGGTAGCAGTAATACAGGAAGCATGTGGAAGGAGATGGAGGGCTAAACCCCCAAGTAGACAATAGGTCATAGGGTAGAGTATGATAAAACTGAGCAGACTGGATGGACTAGTGGTCTTTTTTCTGCTGGCATTATTTATGTTTCTATGTTAGGGCAGGAGATGTCATCTCAGAAGAGGAAAAGCAGAGTAACCTGATGGTCTAGTGGTAGAGATTCTGCTTAATACTGGAGAGATCTGTGTTTGAATCCAAGTCCAGTTCATGTCTTGCTGCACACAGTATAGTATTTGACTTTCTCTTACTGATATTCCTTTTCTGTACTAAAATATGCATCTTATAGTACATATTTCACTTGTCCAAACAGCTGAAAGAATTCACCGAAATCATTTGGACATTTTGATTTTGTACGTGGATGCTGGGCTTAGAGAAAATGTAGCTTGAAAAGATGAAAGTTGCATAGAAACATAGAATTTGATAGCAGATAAAGACCCCTTGACCTGCCTAGTCTGCCCATTTGTCCCTGCCTATACTGTCACCACAAACTCTACTGTATCTCTGGCTCCGCTTCTTCAAGACCTCCTGTTTCTCAGCTAAGATTACCTTGTGCCTATCCCATGCATGCTTGAAGCCCACCACTGTTTTAACCCCTGCCACCTCTGCTGAAGGGAAACACAAAGCCACATGCTCACAAAGTGAGGGGGGGCCTAGCCACAACAATAAACGAACAGGAACCACAAACTATCAGCACTCAGCAGAAAATGACAAATATTGCAAAGTCAGTAAATTATATTGAATCCAACCTTTATTCAGGAGAGTACAGCACTAAGCCCCAGGCGCTTCACCTCATTCTACAAGAGGCTTCTTTGGAGGTATGGCTCAGCATTGGTAGCTGACTAATTTTTAAGACTTAATTAACAAAAGATTGACATTAACTTAATTCAGCTGTCCAAGGCATGTCAACTTAGACAATCCAAATAATTAAAAATACCACAATCTCAAATTCATTCTTGAGTAATACAAACATATCCTAAATACACACTGTGAAAATACAATATAATTCCTAAGAGCTCGATAATATATAAATGTAAAAAGCAGCCAACTATAGATTACAGCAAAGGTAGAGTCCTGTCTACTAAAGGACTTTCTGACTTTGCAGTATTTGTTATTTTTCTGCTGAGTGCCACCAATTTTTGGTTCCTGTACCTCTGCTGAAAGACTGTTCTTGGTATCCACCATTCTTTTAGTGAAGATGTATTTTGTCACACCTCTCCTAAATTTCTCCCTTCCAGCTTCACTGCATGTCCTCTTGTTCTCATGCATCTTTCCTCTGAAAATACTCCCTCCTGTTCCCATTTCAACCCTGTGAATTATTTAAAGGTCACTATCATGTCCCTCTCTCCTCCCTCCCTCTCCTGCAGAGTATACATATTGAGGTCCCTCAGTCTCTCCTTATATGGCTTCTAATGCAGCCCCTGCACCACTTTAGTTGCCCTCCTGTGGAAAACGTCCACCTTGTCTATATCCTTTGTGAGATGTGATCTCCAGAACAGGACTAATACTCCAGGTGGTATCTCACCAATAATCTATACTTTGGCAACACCACCTCCCTACTTCTGCTGGCAGTACCCTCCTTGTGCACCCCAGCATCCCACTGGCCCTACTTATTGCCTTATCACTCTGCCTCACCACCTTGAGGTCATCGAATATCATTACTCAAAGGTCTGTTTCCTGTTTGGTGCCTATCGATACCTCTTCCCCAGTTTATACTCTGCCTTTGGATTTCTGTGTCCTAGGTGCATGATTTTGCACGTTTCACATTGAAGTGCAGCTGCCATACCTTCAACCAATCCTCAAGTTTTCTCAGATGTGTGCACATTCTCTTTACCCTCTGGAGTGTCCGCCTATTGCAGATTTCAGTGTCAGCTGCAAAGATGCATACCTTCCTTCCCTTCCAGCTCATCCACAATGTAAATTATAAAGACATTAAAGAGAACTACTCCCAGTACTGAGCCCTAACGATGCCCGCTGGTCACCCTCCCTTCCCCAAGTGAGTTCTGTTTACCACCACCCTCTGCCACCTATCTATTAAACCATTTCTTACCCAGTTTACCACCCTCACGACCCACCCCTATGTTGCCCAGTTCCATATGAGCCTCCTATGTGGTATGGTGTTGAAGGCCTTGAAAAGTTCAAGTAGGCCATGTGCACTCACCCCACCCTGATCTATTTTCTGGTCACCAACTCAGAGAAATAAATCAGGTTTGTCTCACATGATCTCCTCTTTCCTGTGAATCTGTGCTGCCTTGGGTCTTGTAACCCACTGGATTCAAGATACTCACAATCCTTTCTTTTAGCAGTTACTTCATTAACTTTCCCACCACTGAAGTCAGACTGTCCAGCCTATAGTTGCCAGCCTCCTCCTGCTACCACTATTATGATGTGTGACTACATCTGCCCTCCTCCAGTCCTCTGGAACAACTTCTGTTTCCAATCAGTTGTTGAATAGAGCTGTCAGAGGTGCAGCCATTACCTCCCTGAGTTGTCTAACACCCTTGGGTGTACCCTATCAACCCCATGGCTTTGTCCACTTTCAGATTTGCAAGTCCTTTCAGGAATCTCTCTCTCTGTAAATGGACTTGTATCTATCCCCTCCTTCCAGTGTTACTGCAGCTTTTTTTATGGCCCATCCCTTTCCTTCCCTCTGTGATAATTAAACAAAAATATGTGTTCAAAATATCTGTTTTTTCCTGATTCTCATCTGCACAGTACCTCTCCCCACACCTGTCTTAACCTTACAACCTCTCCTAGTCTTCCTCTTTTCACTTACATATCTAAAAAAGGTCTTGTCCCTTTACTTACCCATTGGGCTATCCTTTCCTCTGTTTGCACCTTTGCACTCCTCACTGTTTTCCCTGCTTCCTCTGTCTGTCCTGGTACACCTCTCTGTCCTCTTCCTTCTGCATCTTTTGTACCTCCTGAATGCTACCCTTTTATCTTTTTTATTTATATTTGCTTATTAAAATATACTGTCCAGCAAACAAGGAACCATTGAAATACAGGATTTAATTTTCAGCTGCAACCTGTGGGCAGGGTAATAAATAAATACCACCAACAACTTAATCTGGTTCCTATAATATCTGGGAATGGCACCTTAAAAGAGGGAATCTCTGGTTTTATAGAAAACATTTTAAAACCACTTGTTATGGAAAGGGACAGTTATATTCAGAACACCACACATTTCTTGCATAAACTGTGTGGCTTCAGGGGATTTACCACCTAATACCATCTTAGCCATGATGGATATGAACTTACACTAATATCCCACATAAGGATGGCATTTTTGCATGTGTTAAATACCTACAAGAAAAAAGGACAGCATCATGATATCCACCCTCAATTCATTGCAAGACTTATCAAATTTATTCTGACCCACAACTTCAGTTTTAATTATGAACATTATTTTCAGACTATGGGAACAGCAATGGGCACCAGGATGGCTCCACAGTATGCCAGTCTTTTGTGGCAAATTTGGAGGAGAATTTCCTGAAACAATGTGTACATAAACCACTTACATCTTCGATATATTGATGATTTATTTATAATTTGGGCAAAGGGTACCAAAACATTCAAAGAACTTCACCAGGAACTTAACTCCTCCCCTTCTAATAAACTTTCCCTGGAATACTCTGACATCAGTGTTAATGTCCTGGACACCACAGTAACCATCAAAGTAGGAACTCTTCAAACCTGTATTTACAGGAAACTGACAGACAGACAGAGATACTCACACAACAACAACAGCAATCACCCTAAGCACACTAAAAATCAGTAATATAAAGTCAAGCGCTTCACTGTCACCAGAGCTGTTCAAGTGAAGAGGACACAGATAAACACCTGGCCACACTAATAACAACATTTATTGGGCAGGGACTCATCTCTAGAGAAACTGACACAGCTGTGGAATGTGCCACTGTGACGGGAGATCCTGCCACTCTTGAGGACTGACCTTTCGATAAAGTTGGCCACCTATGGGTGCCCCTCCCTTTCTTGACTATGCTATAATGTCCTCTTTAATTTTCCTTTTCCTCTCAGGTCCTCACACAGGAGGTTATTGTGGTGACCTCTGAGCTGATGTAAAACAACAGACTGTGTTCCTCGTTGTTGGATTTAGTATGCAATAGCACTATGTCATAAATTACCTTGATGTATATGCCTTATGTGTATGAAACCTATAACTTTTACTGTAACTAACATTGTAATGACTTGAAAACTCTAACAATAAACTTGAATTAAGATGGTTCATCATATTCTATACAAAAGACAAAGAACCTCTGTGTGCAAACACTGAGGCAAGGGTTACCCAAAGGGCATTTGGCTGGGAAGCCAAGTTTCAAGAAAATACAAAATCACACATGCCCCCACAATGGGCTGCATATGCAAATCACCACAGAATGTTATGCTGGTCCAATTTTAAGCAGAACTGCATGGTGCGAAAGGCCTCTCACAGTTTGCAAAGGGTGTGTGGGGGGCCTTTCCGGCACCATGCAATTCTGCTTAAAAGTTGGACCAGCATAACATTCTATGTTGATTATATGCAGCACCATATGCATTGTATGGGGCATGTGTGATTTGTATATTCTATAAAGCTTTTGCAATGCTTTAAATAATCTTCTTCTAGTTACCTGCCTTACCTATTTAGGTGATTTGATTTACTGTAATTATATAATTATGTATGCTTTTCTAGTTATTGAATGTTTTATATGGTGCTTTTTATTGGCAATTAAAGGGTAACAGTCATGAATTAAAACCCCACAGTAAGTGTAGAGCTGGGCACAATTTGCAATTTGTGTTTTAAAAGAACTTTTTACTCACTGCCTTATTTGTTTCATGTTAGTCATACAGCACATGGTTGCTCCTGACATGCTCTAACCATGACTACTGTTGGGCAAAATGGGAAAATCAATTTTGCATGCATTTCACGGAACTGCACCAGTTTAGTGAAATTTAATGAATTGAGTACAGTATATTAAAACACACAATTTTCATGCATAGCACTTTGTATGTGTGAAATAATGCACATTCTCATCAAACCTGTGCAAAAGTGAGCGGTGATAAAGAGGTCATAGGTGTAATCTTATGATATTGAAGACATTTTGGGAACAACCATGTGGCTTTCTTTGCACAAAATGAATAAGACTGAGTGTGTTTACAGATTTACGGGTTTTCAAAATGCACACTTTCAAAGTGCACAACATTCATATGAGAATACTAGCACAATGTTATCAAATAACACTTTTTGAGGGCGAGGAGGGTTTCTTTAATAATTCCTGGATTAGTACTCTGACCATGAGCCAGTGGTGGTGAGCCATCTTTATACATTTGAGAGAGCTGCCAAAAGACAGAGACCTGCTGATCTGCAATCTATAGAATCCTTGTAAAACAAATGTTACAAAACTGGTGGTCAGTATTTTAATGGTACCCTTTCAGTGCCTTCAGTTTATAGGGTGTATTTAGGAAGGTTTAATATTGCCTCAGCAATTTAGTTACGGGGAGGATGGAACTGCTTTTTTCTGAGTTTCAAAATTTAGCATACGATCTATAAGAATGTCCTGCATTGCATGCATGCAGTGCGCTAGTTGATATATGTCAGCACTGAAATTTGCCATATAGCAGTAGTGCTGGGAGAAAGTGTTCAGAGAAATTGTGCTAGCAACAGTATAGAAACATAGATTTTGATGGCAGATAAGGACCGCTTGGCCCACCCAGTCTGCCCATTTCCTACCTAATGGATACAAGCTGCAGATCCTAGTTAACCAGCGGCCTACTTCTTCCTACCCTGCCCCCTAGAATTGCCTTTATGACTGTCCCATGCATGCTTAATTCCACCACTGTTTTGACTCCACAGCCTCGGAAGGACGTTTATTACATTAACAACCCTCTCTGTGAAAAAACACTTCCTTAAATTACCTCTGAGCCGCCCCCATCTTCAAATTGGCCTTGTGTTCTTGCTCACCTCTTTTTTTGAAAGATGCTACCCTCTTGGACTTTGTTGATTCCTTGAGGGTACTTGAAAGTTTTATCATGTCCCTCTCCCCTCCTTTCCTCAAGGCTATACATATTAAGCTCCTTAAGTCTCTCTTCATAGGGTCTTCCCGGTGCAGACCCTGCACCATTTTAGTTGCCCTCCTCTGGACAGCTTCCATCCTGTCTATGTCTTTCAGGAGATTGGGTCTCAGAACTGCATGCAGTACTCCAGATGGGGTCTCACCAACTGTCTGTACAGAGGATAATAACTTCCTGTTTTCTACTGGTGATGCCTCTCCCTATGCATCCCAGCATCCCCAACCCTCCTTGCTGCCCTCTCACATTGCTTGTATATTACAAGAAAAACTGTTTTCTTTTTGCGATCAGTCAGTAGCAGTATAAGTACCCTACATACTGTATAAGGGGGTCCTGCATCATGTACCACAGCACGATATGTATGTATACCCTGTTAATCCTACAGAAACTTGTATGTTTTTATCTTGCCTGCCTCTCTCCTTGTCTCCAGGGAGTTCATGTTCAATATCTCTAAAGTGACATGACTAGTTCCTGCAGTTACAATATGCACTTTTGGGGCTCAAATCTCCTCACATTCTACAAAACATATAATTTCAGAACAAAGGTTTTTAGTTTATTTGTTCAACCTTTGATTTTACAAAGCTTATAAACACTTGGGTAAAGATACAGGTGTAAATATCCAACACTGACAGAAATTCACATCATAAAGAGTACTCAGGATTGTAGTTGGTTTACTAAATACACTCACAGTTAAATACTTCTTACAATTACAGTCATTCACATCTGAGAAATCACCCCAAATCGAATTCAGCTCAATCAACACACTCACAGTTTATATGTTCCTTACTTTTACAGGCAGTCATTCAATAGATCTTACTATTATTAATGGGGGCATGAAGAATATTAGCTAATATCATGGTTGTGATATGCAAACCTTTGTTTTAGTAAAGGTTCGGGCCTGGTTACCTGCAGCCAATTACTTCACTGGTAGTCTCTTATCAATTGATATTACATCCAACTGAGGGAAGCACCTATATTAGGTGCCAAGAATATATTCATCCAGATCCTCATATACAACTCCACTTATGATCTTATATTTAATAGCATTACAATGACAACTCATTATTCTTTATTTTGTATTTATTTTCATAGTATCAGATATGTTTGAAGTTAGCACATGGTTCTGAGTACAGAAATCTACAGAAATAGCAGTCTTTTAAGCAGTATTACATACTCTACTTCCTTTGTTACATTAGTAGAAGCACTCATGTAAATTTACCACATATTATAGAAATTGTTCCTTATTGTGCCATGCAGCAGTGACCATGGACTGTAAGCTCAAAGGTCATAATGTCTAAAATTCAGTTCTTGTGTATAGCAGAATATAGAAGCCACCATGTGCATTGTTAGAGTGTGTGCATTCCTAAAGATATGAATATTCATCACAGTTATCCAGGAGAGGCTTTCAGGCTGGCACCTGCAGTGCACCAGTATGTTTGCTAAATTAGATTGCCCTCACAGAGAGGGTAGTGGATGCATGGAACAGCCTTCCTGAGGAGGTTGTGGGGTCTAAAACTGTGGGAGAATTCAAGAATGCATGGGATAGACATAAGGCAATTCTTGTGGGGGTAGGAAGAAATAGGCTGTTGGTTAACTAGGCTCCGGCCTATCCTGTAGGTAGGGAAATGGGCAGACTAGATGGGCCAAGCGGTCCTTATCTGCGTCAAAGTCTATGTCTATGTTTCAATATACAGTATGTAAAACTTCACTTAGTCTACCATAACAAATGCCATAACACCTGACCAGTCAGGTAATAAAACAACATACCTGGTTTACTTGGTAAACTTTTAAATGCAGTTGCTGCTTATTACACAGTGGGAAAGAAATCTTGTAATCTGACTGGACAGCAGGGGTCTTTACCCATGGGTAAATCTCACCATATCCCATGGGTAAGGTTCCAGCTGTCCCAGCTAACTGTTGCACCAAAAAGAAAAACACTACCCGTCTTCTTTCTTTTTTCCCAGCTCTGGTAAGTTGCAAACTTTACTTCCTATCAGTAATTCTCATCTCACACCACAACAGTCCCAAACCTACTTTACCTAACACATAACATTTTTTTTATAATTGCTCCTCGGTGATCACTTCCCTGCCTCACCTGTCTCCATATTTTTATCAGTGTGACTCCATCCCTGTGTTCCCCACAGCTCTTCAACTGCTAGATACACAGTACATGCTCCTTCACACACTCCTTTACAGTAATTATAAATGCCCCAGTGCGCTGCATGATAAATGACCACTCTCCCAATCACTTAAAACCAACCCCCATGTTGAATCAGACCCTCACTTCCTCTTGACCACAAAAGCCCTAGTATCCCAGAACCAGACCTTGAACTACGGTAGCTCTTCAGCACTTGCAATCACTCTCTTACATATTGTAAACTACAGAGTTACTTACAACACACACCAGGCTCTCTTAAAAAAAATATTAAGTGTGTGTGTACGTGTGTGGGAGTGTCCTATAGTAAGTTGTGTGAGCTGTGGTGTGTGTGTGGGGGAAGATGACTTCAGTCATAATCTTCCTAGCAACAAGGCACTATATAACAAGTAGTAGGATATTACACAAAAAAAGCTTTAAAACAGTATTTTGTTTTACAACTTTCAAAATTATTTTATTACAACTTATTGTAGAATTGTAATAATCTGCTCCAGGACGTGGCTGTGGGGATTTACCCACTTCTAGTGTGGTTAAATCATATCAGGCATGGGTAAATCCCACCGTAACCCTCACCCTGTTGCAGATTATTGGTTCTGTACACCACTCAAAAACAAGGTCTTGTGAGGTTGAACAAACTATGGTGAGAGATGGTATAAAATGCTTTGTGCAGAGCAGCTAGCATTCAAGCATGTAGCTTGTTACACCTCTGGATACCAGGCATGGGTAAATCCCACCATAACACATACCCTGTTGCGGATTATTGGCTCCATACACCACTCAAAACAAGGTCTTGTGAGGTTGAACAAACTATGGTGAGAAACGGTAGAAAATGCTTTGTGCAGAGCAGCTAGCATTCAAGCATGTAGCTTTGTTACACCTCTGGACACCTTATTGGTGAGTCGCCTTGGCACTTTCAACTTCTCTCCAGCACCAAGTTCTGAGTATTGAGTTTAACCAAATTAGTATCAATTTTATTTATGTGATGGCCTGCATGACCCCACATCCATAACAGCAAGCTATAAATACATTATTCCATACATTCAGTTAACCCACTAGTATTAAAATTCTTAAAAAGCTATGGCCCTTGCCAGAGGAAAAATAATTACTGGGCAGACATTCCCTCAGTCCATCTCATCAAAGTCACCATTGGGCTGTTGGTGGGTACAGTTAATTTGTATTAGTTCTAGTCTTTTTCCTGCTTCAGCTGGGTCCAAGTACAGGAATGTCTTACCCACAAAAGAGAAGCTCAAGTGGTCAGTGAACTAAAGGCATGGGTGATCCTTAGAGTGCACAGGCCAGACTGAACATCAAATGCCTTAAAACATCTGACAGGTCACAAAATGTATGTCCAGAAAACAGTATATTTGGTTTCCATTGTCCAGGAAGAGTTGTCCCTTATTTTTGCAGTGCCCAGTTTGCGATCTCCAGTGTGTGGGCCACTTCTCACCACTAGGATTATGCACAGCTGGTCTGTCAATGCCAGTAATTCTGTAAGGTTTTAAATCATCCTAAAATGTCTAAGTCCAATAGAGACTTGATCAAATTCACCATGAAACCAGTAATAACTGATCTTTCCTGTGCCTCCAGAATCCCCAACAATCTCAGATTGGCCATCCTTACACTATTTTCACATGCTGCATGCTGAGAGGGAACAGTTTATTCTCCACAATAAATCCTGTAGCTGCTGTGGCAGTTTTCTTAGCTATTTCTGCTGCTGTGTTTGCTATGGCAGTCATTTTCCATATAGACCATGGAAGCAAAATGGTTCATGAGTGTGTCCATCTTTTATTGATGTTGTGAATGGCATGTGAAAGAACTCCATTGGATGGTTCCCCATCCTTCTTCACCACAGCTCAAGTCATTGGCTCCTGCCTGTTATAATGGTTTGCCTGATCTCATCTTCCTGGTGTCCTAATGAACCTTCTGCCTTGGTTTTCCATGACCTGAGGTTAGTGAATTTTATATCTGTGTGATCCTCTCCCCACTTAGAGAACATAGCTCAACCATGTAAAATAGCTGAATAGTCCAAGAAAAGTGGAATTTTAACTGGTGAGCACTAAAGGGCTTTGCTTTCTAGTGTGTTTGTTAACGTTGATTGCTGGCTCCGCCACACACATTATTCTTTATTACTAAAGACTGTTTCATGAAACCAGCTTTTGTGGCCCTTGGACTTCACATATTACTTCTGCTTTCCTGTGACAACACCCCAGTTCTTTGCTTTTGCAATCAGAATCATTGCGTCTCCAGTAGGTTGGGATGAATAGGCAAGGATTATGACTTCACTGTAGCTATAAGCAGTGTAAACCATATACTGTAGTCTTATGGAGAAAGCTTCATTTTAATGAAAATCTCTTAAACAATGAAACATGGAAAGCCCTGAATTGAAAGTTGGGCAGAAATGTGTGCAACTGGGTTCTTCTGATGCCCACCAAATTGTGTTGTTTAAAACCAGAACATCTATTGAACCTGTCAACATATGTGCTATTATGAAGACAACTGATCATTCTTGTCTCCCTCCTCAACTGTTTCCAGCTACTTAACAGTAGCTTTTCCTGTCTTTTTCAAGATTAAGGGACAAGAACTGGACACACTACACCAGGTGTGATCTTACCAATGAGGTATACAGAGGCAGGATCCCTTCTTTGGCTAGTAATGCCACCTCAATGCATACTAGAATTATACTGACCTCCCATATGCTTTATTGCTCAAGCATTTGATTTTAGTCTGGCACCAGTGATAACCTTGAGTCTGTTTCTGCTGCTGTCTGTCACCCTTGCTACATTTATTGAGTACTCTGTTCTGGGATTATTCCTCCTTATGTGCATTATCATGCACTTTTTTTACATTAAACTTGAGTTTCCATATGTTAGCCAACTTTCCAACCTCTCCACATCTTTGACCATATCCTCACTCTTGCTGCATCAGTTCATCCTCCCACAGTTTTCATCCACAAAGGACACAAGTTTGTTGTTGTCTCTCCCCATGTCTAAGATAAAACATAGGTTCCAGGTTGGAGCCCTTGGAAACCCACTAGTAATCTTTTGACTCCTGAACATTTGCCATTAAGTACCACCCTCTGGGTCCTCCCTTCTAGCCAGTTCTCTATCTAGCTAATTTTATTTTTATCCAGGTTCTCCAATTTCTTAACCAGTCTCTGGTGTGGTAATGAGTTGAAGGCCTTACAGAAGTCCAGATTAAGGACATTAACTGCTTGCCCCTGTCTCTCACTTGTTCACAAGAAAAGAGGTTGCATGGCTTTGTGAAGGGAAGGTTGTGCCAGAATGACATGACTGAGTTTCCCAGCTGTGTAACATCGGCAGTGAAAAGGTCAGTAAAACTTGAAGTGCAGTATCCAGGGATTAAATTGAGTTGGAACCAAGGAACTCAGTTGCCCCATCTCTTAGAAAATGTTATGTGATATCCTGCACTTCTGTCATCTTTCTCCATTGAATGATGTAGGAGTGTTCCAAAACCTAGATATGACAGTTCCTTTACCTACAAATCTAGAAGTGAGAGTCTCTCTTCTAAACTGTTCTAATTTAGCCACTGGCTCTATTTAGAATTCAATAAGGCCTTCAACTCAGTACTCCATAGAAGGCTTATTAAGAATTTTGGGGATCTGGGTGTTGGGCAAAGCTAACAAGGTGGGTAGACAATTGACTAAGAGGACTACACAAAGGTGGTAGTAATAGGAAACATTCATAGGTCATGGAGGTTACAAGTGGGTAAGACCATGAGGTTGGTACTGGACTAGTACTGTCCAATGTGTTAATCTGCAACATGGTGGAGATTGTTAAGGAACATGCTTAGATATCATGGCAGTCACAGAAGCATGGTACACAGAGAACCATAACTGGGATGTCAATATACCAGGTACACAATCTACAGGAGGGACAGAGAGGGTAGAAGAGGAGGAGGAGTAGTTCTTTATATAAAAGAAGGGATCAAAACAATGAAACACAAGGGTAAACAGGGAGGAGAGGAGGCACTGTGGGTCACCCTGGAGACTGGAAATGGCACCATAATCTGCACAATGGTTGTATAAAGATCCCTGTCTCAGGGGAGGAATTGAACAAGGAATGACAGCAAGCATCCTTAGAATGACAGAGATATTGTTGATGGGGTGCCTGAATATGCCAGATGTTAACTGGAGCACCTTTGCTGCAGTAACATCCAAGAGCAGGGCCATTCTGGATGCCCTACAGGGGCATGCCTCAGACAGCTAGTATTGGAACCCACTGGGAGGAGCAATCTACACCTGGTACTCTTAAATGGGGATGGAGAGAATCTCAGATCTATAAGTGGTAGCCTTCTGGGGAACAAGTGACCACCAAACAGTGTGGTTCATGATAAACTCAGCTGCAGAGTCAAGCCACAAAAAGCGAGGGTACTGACTTCAGGAGGGCTGACTTTGTCAACATGGGAGAATGCCTCAGAAAACACTAGCAAACAGGCAAGAAGGAGAGGTGGAGCAACAATGGAAACATGAAAACTACCATCACAGAGGCAACAAGCCTTTGTGTGAAGCAAATAAATCAAAACAAAAGAAAACACTGTGGTTCTCAAAAGAGGTGATGGGAAAGTTAAGGAGAAAAAGACAGCAGTCAGGAAGTATAAAGAAACACAAAAGGAGCAGGACAGAGAACTTTACCAGTTAAAGCAGAAGGAAGTGGGAAGGCAGTCAGAATAGCAAAGGCCTAAACTGAGGAAAAGATAGCCAACTCGGTTAAGAAGTGAGATGAAACCTTTATAGGTACATTAGGAGCAAAGAAAACAAAGGGAGGATAGTGTGGCTGAATAAAGGGAAGGTGGGTGATGGAAGGAACAGTGAAAAGCAGGGATACTGAATAAATACTTCTGCTCAGTATTCACAAAAGAATAAGAGGAGGGTAGGTACCTAATCTATCAGTAGATGCACTCTGGATAGGGGGTCGATATCAGTCCTTTCATAGAAGAAAGGGTTCTGAAGAACTCCTAAAACTGAAGGTGGACAAAGCAATGGGGCCTGACAGAATTCACCCCATAATTCTAGAAGGACTAAGGGAGAACTAGTGACACCACTGACTACCTTTTAACAAATCGTGGAAGGAGGTGTGGTAGCTGAGGACTGAAGGAGGGCGAATGTGATTCCCTTTCACAAAGTGGGAGCAAGACAGAGGCAAGAAACTACAGACCTGTCAGTTTGACCTCAGTGGTAGGGAAATGATGGAATCACTTCTGAAGAAAAGAATTGTTGAGTACCTAGAGGCCAGTGGGGCACAGGACCCAAGACAGCATGGATTCACAGCGGAAGATCATGTCAGACAAATCTAATGGATTTCTTTGACTGGGTGACCAAGTAGTAGACCAAGGAGGGCTGTGGACATGGCCTATCTAGACTTTAGCAAGGCATTTGACACAGTCCCACACAAAAAATTAATAAACAAATTAACCAGCCTGGGGTGGGTCCAAGGGTGGCGCTGCGTAAATATTGGCTGGACAGGTTCTATGTGATAACGGGCAAAGCCTAAAGGTGATGTGACACCCCAGCATACAGGACAATGGTGCTGGGACATACATTTTAATGCTTTCTGTGGGGCTGTGCCTCTCATGCCTGCACCCCACTACTATAGGATTCTCAACTCCAGGAGGTGCATGTCAGGGTGGTGGGGGACTTGTAAAATCAAAGGATCAGGCTAGGCACAATAAAATCACACCAGTGCCCGGACCCGAACCCTGTACCTCACCCACCCCAACCACTGGCCAACCCCGATGCTATGACACCGCTCGCCAGCCACCACACTGCCACCCCTACAGCTTCTCCTCCCCTCCCAGCCACAGTCGCCATGCTTGCTCCCCCGAGCTTGTACATATAGCGATATACTGTCTGCCATTTTGCCAACACCCCATCCGGTCACCATACCCTCCCATTGCCATGAGGGATTTAGCGGGGAACAAATCACTGTTACGGATGGCACCCTTCCTATGCACCTCCTCACGGGATACTGGCTGGACAACAGGACACAGAAGGTACTAGTAGACCAAGTGCACTCCAAAGAAAAGGGGGTTACTAGTGGGTACCATGGGGTTCAGTACTGGGTCTGGTCCTTTTAATGTCTTTATAAGTGACATTGCAGAGGAGTGGAAGGAACATATGCCTCTTTGCAGACGACACGAAGATCTGCAACAGGGTTGATACACAAGGGGTGGAAAGGATGAGAAGGACTTGGCAAAGTTGGAGGAATGGTCTAAGTGTGGCAGCTTAGATTCAATGCAAATAAGTGCAAAGTAATGCACATGGGAAACAAAACCAGAGGAAGATTACACAAGGGGTGGGTAGTAACAACAACAAAAATGGAAAAGGACCTGAGGTAGTCATATCAGATGACCTAAAGGTTAGTAAGCAAATGTGAGGGCAGGTAGGGATGGCTGGGGAATACTGGAATGTATAGGAGAGGCATCACTAGTAGAAAACAGGAAGTTGTTATCCCTCTGTACAGACAGTTGGTGAGACCCATCTGGAGTGCTACGTGCAGTTCTGGAGACCCATGTCCGCATGGACATAGACAGGATGGAGCAGTCCAGAGGAGGCAACTAAAATGGTGCAGGATCTGCAACAGATGTCATATGAAGAGAGACTAAAGGAGCATCAAATGTATACCACTTGTGGATGGGGGGGACATGATAGAAACTTTTAAGTACCTCAAGGAAATCAACAAAGTGCATGAGGATAGCATCTTTCAGAAAAAGAGATGTGCAAGAACAAGGAACACAATTTGAAGATAGAGGGGGACAGCTCAGGGCAATGCAAGGAAGCATTTTTCA
Source organism: Neoceratodus forsteri (assembly GCA_016271365.2). Lineage (NCBI taxonomy): Eukaryota > Metazoa > Chordata > Ceratodontiformes > Ceratodontidae > Neoceratodus > Neoceratodus forsteri. The sequence goes on from CM028133.1 coordinate 641,847,489, forward strand.
CAGAGAGGGTAGTGGATGCATGGAATGGCCTTCCTGAGGAGGTCATGGGGTCAAAAACAGTGGGGAATTCAAGAATGCATGGAACAGACATAAAGGCAATTCTGGTGGGGGTAGGAAGAAATAGGCTATTGGTTAACTAGGATCTGCAACTTATCCAGTAGGTAGGGAAATGGGCAGACTAGGTGGGCCAGGAGTTCTTATTGCCGTCAAAGTCTATGCTTCTATGTTTCTAAAATATTAGCTTTTGTAGAGGATACTAAAGTATGTGGCAGGGTAGACTCTGAGGAGGGGTCAGGGACATAAAGAGGCACTTAGAAATGTTGTAGGGGTGGTCTAAGATATGACAACTAAGTTGAATTCAAGAAGTGAAAACTATGCACAGAGGAAATAGAAACCAGAAGGATAGTTATTGGTTGGAGGGCAAAGGAATCAGTTAGATCACTGAAGAAAGGAACTTGAGAGTCATCATTAGTGATAGCTCCCAAGTCAATAGCCCAGTACACTAAGGCACTCAAGAAGGCAGGATGCTGGGCCATATTGAAATGGGATTCTACAGTAGAAAGAAAAGCAGTGCTGTTGCCCTCTATTGGTACTGTTGAGAACACACCTGAGTACTGTATTTCTTTTGGAACCCATAGCTGAGAAAAGCACAATACAAAATCTGTCCAGAGGTATGCTACAAAGATGATACAGTGTCAGCAGGGTAAATCATATGAGGAACAGCTGGACAGTCTAAACATGGCTTGATTAAGCATATAGGCAGATCAGCGACTAGGAACACAAGCATAAATTGGTAGGGATGGATTCAGGAAAGTTGTGAGGAAGTTCTTTATTGAAAGGGTCAGAGTATTAGAACAGTTTGTCAAGGGAGGTTGTTAATGCTAAGATGGTGACAAATTTCAAGAAATTCGTGGGGCAGCTATGAGGGGCTGATGAAAACTAAGGCAAGGAAAGGGGAGGAGAAATGGATTTTTGTTGTTGACCAGGTAAGTGCACTAGACAAATTCTGCCTATTTTCGAGCACGACCTGGGGAGAGATACAGATGAATGTTAAATTACCTTGAACCAGATTCAGCTGTTGGTGGCATTTGTTAGTGAATGGGGGGAAAATTTGGCCAGGACACCATGGAAATTCCCTACTCTTGCCTGCAGGGTGCTGTCACTTCCAGTAGGCAGGATGGAGGAGCCCAGTTTGAAGGTGAAACGCCGGTCCACAGGAGGAGGAAAGGTTGGGGTGAAATCCATGGAGGTATCGGTTTCAATGAATGAAGGAACAAGCAATCCTGAAATAAATACAATACAAATGGATACTAGCACAACAGAAATTATGGAAGGAACACAGGAGCCTATGGATATTGCAAATGTTTCTGATATTCCTCTACAGAACTTGCAATTGGTATTAAAAGTGACTGAGGAGGCTTCTCCCCTTGTGAACAGGTACTCACTGACATCTCATAAGAAGAGCTATTAAGAACTGCCATGAAAATGCACAAACAGTTTCTTGTAGAACTATTACATGAAGAAGAATCGGTGGAAAATGTTGCTTGCACCTTGGACTTCTTAAGGTAACAGACACCCAGCTCACAATTCCATCCCAACTTACCCCAGTTGCTTTCAGGAGCAGGATTTTGCCCAGATGTTATAGATGCTCCACCCACTCCACAGCTTCTTTTATGAAAAGGCCGAGATGATGAAAATGATCCACACACTAGTGCTTGGTCTCCTGATGCAGCATTAAGAGCGACAGGCTAGAAAAGGGATCCGAGCTTCTAAATCTTGGACTTCACCAGGCCCAGTCAGTGCAGCAACCATTATCCAGGAAGGACACACTTTGCAACAGGCGCCCAATGTCAGGTTGATCAAAACCTCACATCTTTTATTGAAACCGTCTCTCAAACTGTTAGCTACTGCAGCCACTCACATTGTTAAGGAGCGACTCCTGCATATGGGTACCACCACACAGGCTGAAAGCAACGAGACTTCTTTCCCTGGGACAAACGGAAGGTGCAGTACATGAGACTCAAAATAATGACTGTACAAACTAGGCAATTTCATTTGTCAGATTTATTTCAAAATATGGGGAACCAGTGCAGGGAGGAATGTGTTCGCTTGAAATATAATGGGATTCAGTAACAGCTGCTGACAGAAGGACAGTGTTGCATAAATGTTAAAAGAGTTAATGGATATTAACCCATCTGAATTATTTGCAGTGATAAAGGTGAAAGGTGAAGTTACTTATGATGTAAGCTTTAAAAAACAGTGTATCTTTGGAAAAAAATTTGGGCAAAATACTCTCAGGTGCATCCCCATGACCAAACCCGCCTATTAAGTCATCACCTCCTACTTAGAAGTTAGAGGGTAAATATAGCTGATGTTCAGTACTGGCTAAAGCAAAGGTGTACCATTTTGAAGCTCCCACCCAATACTTGATGAGGATTTCGTTTGGACAGGTAACTGGAAAGTGAAAGTACAGCTTAAGCAGGTAGACAATGGTATTTTACATCTTCCAGGCAGTTTCTACATAGGCAGGGATAGTGGCCTATGTTTTATCCCGAGCAGCCCAAGACATGCCACAAATGTGGGGTATGTACACACCTGAGCCTAGTGTGCGACAAACCAAGGTGGAATCTCTGCTCTAGAGTATGACCAAGTTAGCTTGGGTTGTTTGAATCCTCTAAAGTGCAATCTTTGTGATGAAGGAGGCCACTCTTATAAACCCTGCCCATGGGCCGAGAAGAACAGACTAGACAGGGCCCAACAGGACCCAGTACAATTGATAGAGAAATGTCAGATCCAGGCCCAGAAAAAAATGACTGCTTAAGAACATTAGACAGTGTACTCATTCCTTCCCCTACTGAAGAAGGGAGCTCCCAGTTGAATATGGAAGAACCCCTTAACAAACACCACAGTTCATGACCTTCCCCTCTTCCTAATAGTCCCACAAACACAGAAATCAGCACTATGGTGATGCCCCCCATTCAGACACAGTTTATTACAGTGGACACAAAAAGAAAAAAGGAGAAGAAAAGCTGATCAGACTCCACCCAAAAAATTATGTGATAACCAGAAACAGGTACCAGGCTTGGGATAAGAGAAGGCAATGGGGGACACTGAGGATGAGGGTGAGGATTCAGACTCTTAATCACTCTCATCCAGGATAGACATGTTGTCAGATTCTCAGTCAGAATCAGCAAGGGAAAAAATGAAAGTCAAATCAAGAAGTACTTTGATCATTGAAATGTTGAATTCCACATGAGGGGTAGTCAGAGGCTTTCACCAGTAACATTGAACGTCTCTAGTATTAAATCATACAAAAAGTGTCTGACTACCTTTCAAAGTTTAAAGAAGCTTCCAATGATATTATTTTTCTTCAGGACACCAGGATTAAAACAGTGCACAAGGTTACTCACCAAAAACTTTATGAACAGAAGGGCCTCAAGGGCACAGAAGCATGTGATGGGTGGGCATATTGTTAAAAGGGTTTCACTACTGTATAAGGAGAATAGTGGATGTTAGCCTAGGAAGAGTCCTGCTATTAGTTGTCTGCATTGGGAATGAATCCTTTAGACTGGTGAATTTTTATGCCCTCAGAGCATAGTAGCACGCTCAGAATTATTTCAATGAATCCAACCCTACTTACACACCAGGAGGCATATTATTATGGTGGTGATTTTAATTGTCCATTATCCCTGTCGGACAGAGGTGGATGCACCTCAAAATTATTTGGTGACACTAATTGTTTAAAGAACATAATAGCAACAGCAGGGTTAATGGATGGTTATACCTCAGTACACCATAAAAGTGGCTAAAACCTTTTAAAGGTTGTATTGGCAACTAGGATTGATTACCTATTTATTTCAAAATATATTCAGACATTACAAGCACAGGTTGTACCATTCAAAACCTGAGATCACCAAGCCATCTAATTAACATGTGTTTTACAGCAAACTAGTCCTTCTTTCAAACAGCAGGCTTCTAAATGGAAGCTAAATAATTCCCTCCTGTCACAATCAGGGATAGAGAGAAAGTATCTGACTTACTATTGGCCAGGTACTCTGTTTTGGAATCATTTGATTCACCTACTGACTGGTGGATAGACACAAAAAAGAGAAAAAACTTCTGTATGAAAATGGTGGTACAAAACACAAATTCCACTTATTTGCAGTACTTGAAATTTGGAGAAAATTAGCACACACAATTTCAAGAGCTCACAATTCATAGTAGACCTAGAAATGAAATTAAACAAATCAAGACAGCAATGTCTTAAACAACTTAAATAAAAAAATGTTTCAAATTCAAGGCAATAGAGCAGAAACATTAAAACTAGAAGCTCAGTTTGGAACACAAGGACAAAACCCTCTTTGGACATATATAAAAGCTGTCAGAAGAGGGTACAACACACAACATTAGACAGTCTTCTGGACCCAGGTTCCCTTCGGATCTCGATCAAATCCAAAATATAGCCCAAACATACCTACAGGAACTATTTGGCTCCCAGCTGTTACTATTAGGGATCCAAGTTACTGAAGTAGTTAAATGTGCCTCCCACTAACCCAGGGATCCTCTCCTCTCTCACTGACCTCCCGATAAACCCAGTAGAGATCTCTGCGGCACTGAGGAAGTTACGTAAGAACTCCGCTCCGGATTGGATGGTCTTACTGTGGAGTTATACATACCAAATTCTCTGCATATTTTTGTCCAATTTTGGCCGATGTGTTTTCCCATATTCTTAGTCATGAATAATTCCCGGAAGTAATGTCTCAAGCATTGTAATTCAATTATACAAAAAGGAGATAGGAGACTTGAAAATTGAGGCCAGTGCCTATAAGCCTCTTAATGTAGACCAAAACCCTGGCTTCACTACTTGGCCTGTCTTTCTGTAATGGCAGACACAGTAATCAGTAAAACTCAGACATGTGCCATTTCAAAAGATCTATTTTTAAGAATTTGCTTTTCTTAAGAGACATTACTTCACAGTCACAAGACTTCAATTCAAATCACTTGATCCTGGCTTTAGACTAGGAGAAAGCGTTTGATCAGGTAGACCATAATTACCTTTTTCATGTGCTAAGTAAGCAATAACCCACAGCGACAGGGTATGTGCATTTATTAGGGATTAATCAACACACCCTGGAGTGCGTTGGCAGGGAGGCACGAGGCAGCAGGTCGAGTGTCCTCACAATGCCCGGGTGTTGATTAATCCCCAATAAACACAATAATTCTGGAGTGGTTATTGCGCTTATAACATGGGCCATGTATTGAGACAAATTGATGACAATTGCTTGATTTATAGGACAAAACAGGGGCCTACTTTAGTGTTCCTACACTACTTATAGCTAGAGTACCACATCCATTTGTGTTCTGCCACATGAAAATAGTGCTTACACTCACTTCTGTTTCTTACCTCTGGCAAGAGCTGCTGCTTTAAATACTGTCAATAATGCAGGAAAGACGTCCGGTTATCGTAATAGATTTCATTACCCGATAGCATGCATTAGTATATAGACAATAAGGATTGGTGAGCCTGCAGTACATTTGGGAAAACAAGTTGTTTCCTTTGGTTGTGGTTTCTACTATGTCTTTACATACTCATACTATGATGTCCATGCTCTCTGTACTAATTGTGAGGATCATGCAGTGCATAATAACATTTGTCAGATTGCGATTCACATCTTCCACACAACGCCTTATACCGTGCCCCGGACTTGATTTTGCTCCCTTGTTTACACGCACTGTGACTACTGTCTTGTCGGCTCAACATACCTCCCATAATGCCACTTTCTCCTCGTGTTTGTGCTTGTCCTGTGTCACCGATTTATGTTCCTCACATGACAGTACGCTGTATACAAAGTGTTCCACTGCTGCTCTGTGACTGTACTACACTGCAGACAGATTTGTTTCTGTTGTTACCATTTTCTTGGCTTCCCAATTATTCTACCATTATTAGATATGTCACCTAAGTCATGTTGCATGTCTTGACACGATCCAAGGCTAGCGAACATCGGAAGTCAGTGTTCCATTACAGCAGTCGCACAGGCAAGATGTGTCACCTCTAATACTATGCGTGTATAAACTACGGAGTGATGCTGTATGTGTTTGCTACTACATTTGTTATGTTTCTGTAGTTTGTGGTCCTTGTTAATGCTGCGTTTATACTAGGACTACTACTGTCCATTGAGTGGATGGGTGGGCATGGTCCATCGCTAACGGGAAAAATATGGCGGCTTCTGCTTTCTTAACAGAGTCTCACATGATTAGTTCAGACACAGGTATACAGTTTTTACCTATGCGACCTTTACCACATCCACTTGGTGAAAAAAATATGGAAATTAGTGAACGGTCATGTGATGCTTACTAGCCAATCAGTTCTGTCACACATATATGCCCATGTTATAAAGGCATATAATGTACCAAAATGGTTTATAAAATGGATTTCATTATTATATGCTTCAGCATCTATTATCCCTTATATTAAAGGCTCTCCAGGATACCTTTCTCAGGTAAGAAGGGTGTGAGGCAAGGTTGCCCACTCAGCCCCTTGTTATATGCTTTCCAGATAGAACCCTTGCTAAGAAAAATTTTTACAAGACAGAGGAATTCCAAACATTACTTTCTAGGGACATGGATATGTTGTTGATCCACACTTCATGGCAGGTTCCTTGCCGCTTTAAATCTTGCGGAAGGTCTTCAACTGGCTCCTCCCACCTACCCGGGTGGTAAAACTCGCTCTGGCCGCATGACCAGATCTTCCTTACCGCTTTGAAGCTCCAGGTTCCTCCCTTAGCACTCTGCGCTTTAGGCCCGGATCCAAACCTGTTAGTTAAACCAAAACTTATTCTTAAAATTTCTAGACTGTGGTCTGTTTCTTCCTTCGCGCTGTGATGGATAAGTCGACTCCGTTCAAGCCAGTGCCCATGCGGGCAGAAGATGTCTGACCAATCCGCGACTCTATGTGCGATATTGCTCGGGCTTGATCACGATCCGCAGGCTCCGTGATTTGTGCAAGTCCTTTCCTTGGCCAATGTCCTCGAAGACCTGCTGCCAGACTTCAACTTGGGCGCCCAGAGACGATTCCACTGGTGAAGTTAAGGAGGCCTGTTGGGCAGTGTCCACGGTGGTGGGCTCGGCTGAGCAACTTGAGCAGATGACCACCTCAGGAGGAGGAGGCTCAGGCCGCATCTTCGCCCTCCTCGGTCGCGGCATTTATCCCACTCTCCTTGGGCTCCTCCTATACAGCTTCTTTTAAGGAGCTCTGTCAATCCCTCTCTACAAAGGGCGATGGTCCATGGGACACTCCTCTCGGTCCAAGAAGAAGGACTTAAAGGGTAAGTCCACCGTCGGTGTTCATGGGAGCAGGAAGATCCCTTCCCTGGACAGTCGACACTCGACTTCGATCGAGGTTGCAGCTAAGGCCGCTGGCTTCATGGTGTCCCCGGCAGGTCAGCCGCCCAGACTCCCATCAACGCGTCGAGATTTTCTCAACCCGTTGGACGGGCTGTCGACTGGAGAAGCTGACAACCTTCTTCACCAGTTCCCTGGTGGAAACCAATGACTTGCCTGCACCTCTTGTGCCAGAGTCCGAGTTAAAGCTCCGAGCCGAGGGAGGAATGGGTTTCCCACTCCCTCCCAGACCAACCTCAGAAACACTGATGGTCTCGGTCTTGACCCCTTCTCGGTCCAGCCGATCCCGCTGACAATGATAGTCTTGGTCTCGCACCGAGTAAAGTGGTGGCGCCACTCATCCTCGTCTTCTTCCTCCTCGGAGGAAAGGCTTGGCGCAAGTTGTGTCAACACTATGAGGACTTAATGTGGCAGCAGCTCCTTCTGACCAGGAACAAGCTGACCTTATCGCCTCCCCGCCATTAAGTGGCTGTCACTGGAATGGCCGAAACAACCTCGTGGTTGTCAAAGAGCCCAAACCGCACCGTTGTTCAGCTGAAACCAGCTGTGCCACCCATTGTGGTGGAACCCCTGCCTCACAACCTAAATCTGGGGCTCGACAAAGGATTCTCGGTCGGGTCAGGGGTTGCTCCATAGGTTGTCGGTCACTTTCACTCCGACCATCCTCGGCAGGTGGAGGGTGGCTCAGGCCCTAGGCAGCCGTTTGCAGACTCCTCGGGTCTGATGATGACTCTTCCTGATGTCCAGGCCCTTGACCTGGAGTCCACTGGGGACAGTCAGTGGACGAGAGCCCATCCTCGTTCATGGGTCTGCTTTGGCTCATCTCAGAATCTACTGGGATGCAGCTCGAACCCGTGTCAAGTGGGCCAGGTATCCCTGCAGGAGATACTGGACCAAGGATTCTCCCAGAAGCCTTTCCGGTGGCTGAAGCCATTGTTGTCCCAGCCTTGGAGATATGGCAGCGCCACTTCTTGTCCTGCTCCTTCGGTCAGGATGGCCAGGAATGCAGTGGTCCCCACTGGTTCACTATCCATTTTGAACACCCCTCTGCAGAGGGGCTTGTGACTGATAGTGTTTTCTGGGATCCGGGAACACCAGGGACGTGGACAAGCCTCCCGACAAAGAGTCCATGAAGCTGGACTCACGCCGTGTAAAGTGTACATTCGTCCTCCTAGGCTTCCATCAGGCCAGTTCAGCTGTACTGATGGCACACTTTTCCATGCCCTAATGGGCTCCCTGGATGAGGTGATTCTTCATCTCCCGCCGACATCAGACTACTGTCAAGCAGGTGCGGATCAGGGAAGGGCGGTGGCGAGTAGCAGCTCCAAACTTCTTGACATCGGAGACTCTTGTGCCCGGTCAGTTGCAGCCACAGTGGCTATCGCCACAGAACTTGGCTGTGGATCTCCACCTTCACGGCAGATACCCAGCACAAGCTGGCAGCGCCCTTCCTGGGTACCAACTTGTTCGGTCCCAGGGTGGAGGACCATTTGCAGAGGATCGTGAAGTCCAGTGCCACCTTGGACTCGGCATGTCTGCCCAGAAGGACAAAGGCCACCAGCAGCAGCGTAAGCCCTTTCGGCCTTCTGCCCCTGTGGCACATCCAGCCCAGCAACACCAGCATCAGGGCCAGCAGGCTCGCACTTGGCACCCTCAAAGCAAAGCCTGCAGCTTCCTCCTGCAGGAAGCCAGGAGGAAAGGCCGGGAGGTCCCTCAGCCGGTCCCTCCTCCAAGCCTACCCAGTGACGGACTGAGGGGTGTCACCCCAGCCTCGTCACTTCCCCCTTGTCCCCCCCATGGGGTGGCGCTCCGCCACTTTCTTTCTGCCTGGTCCGCTATCACCATGGACCACTGGGTGTTGGAAGTGGTAGGAAAGGGTCTACCTCTGAGTTTGAGCAGGCCCTGCCCTTCAGAGCCCGTCGCCCCATGGAGGGCCTACGGGTCCGTGGCCTGTCTGTCGGCCCATCAAGCTGACATTGCTCTGCTCCTCCAGAAGGAGGTGATCAGGAGGTGGTAGATACTCCACCAGACCCAGGGTTTGTGTCTCGGTATTTCCTGGTCCCGAAATGGACGGGGTGGCGCCCCATTCTAGACCTGCACGACCTGAACAGGTTCCTACGGTCTCGAACCTTCAGATGGTCACTCTGGCTCAGATCATTCCATCCTTGGAATGAGGCAAGTGGTTCTGTTCTCTGGACCTCAGGACGTGTTCTTTCATGTCCCAATCCATCTGTCCCACCAGCATTCCTCCACTTCAGAGCAGAGGGGTCCATTTACGAGTTCAGGGCATGCTCTTTGGCCTCTCTCCAGCTCCCAGGGTCTTCACTAAATGCATGGCAGTGGTGACAGCATTTCTGCAGTGCTGAAGGGTCTGGGTGTACCCTTACCTGGATGATTGGCTGATTGCGGCCTCCTCCAGACCCGGAGGTGGAGTGGTCCAGGGATCTGGCCCTCCAGGTTTGCTCTCAGGTTGGCCTCCTCATCAATGAGACCAAATCAAAACTCGTGCCAAAGCAGATGATTCAATTCATCGGGGCAGGCTCGACTCTCTTCGAGCCAGAACACGGCTTCTGGCGGACAGGGCCGATGTTCTTTCCTCCTTTGCCCAATCATTTCAGGTTGGGCAATTGCGCCTGCCTGGGACATCCTGCACCTCCTGGGCCTCATGGTGGCCTGTACCAGTGTGGTCCATTGGACCCGTTGCACATCGTCCCCTACAATGGGGACTGGCCAGCCAATGGTCACAGTGCTCGGTCTTTTGGACGAGCCTGTGGCAGTGACCCAGGAGATGTGAACACTCTCCAGTGGTGGATCGTTCCAGCTCATCTGCAGGAGGGCATCCTGTTTGTCTTCCCTGAGTTGACAGTCACTCTATCGACCGACACCTCTCTGATGGGTTGGGGTGCCCATCTGGGGAGCAGAGGCGATGGCCTCTGGTCCCCTCGGGGAGTCCCGATGCCACATCAACCTGCTGGAGCTTTGGGTGGTCCATCTAGCTCTCACCGCCTTCACTCTGTTCAATGCAGGGGTCAAGTGGTCCAGGTCCAGATGGACAATACCACGACCATGTACTACCTAAACTGCCAAGGCAGGAGCGCACTCCATGCCCCTGTGCAAGGAACTCTCACTTGGTCCTCGATGCGCAGCCTGGAGACGGATCTCCTAGCCATCCATGTGGCAGGCACCTCCAACACTGCCCGATGCCCCTAAGCCAGATAGGGGCTGCGTCTCATGAGTGGTCTCTCCTGCCAGAGGTAGTACAAGATCTATTCTCCACTGGGGCACACCACAGGTGGATCTGTTTGCCTCCAGGGAGAATGCGAGGCTGAGGCTGTTTCATGCCCGCCCCCTCAGCAGGGCTCGCTGCAGGGGAAGCCTTCTCAAGGCCGTGGACTCCAGACCTCTTCTACACCTTTCCCCATTTCTCTTGATCCCCAAGGTGCTTCTCAAGGTGAGGAGGGACAAGGTGCAGGTGATTCTGGTAGCTCCAGACTGGCTGTTCCAGTTCTGGTATCCAGATCTCCTCAGCCTCAGCTCCAGGCTTCTGAGGCAGCTCCCAGCCTGCCCGGACCTGATCTCAGTCAACCAGGGAAGGTTCTCCATCCAGACCTTCAATCCCTGCACCTGTTGGCCTGGTTCTTGAGTGGCTAGAGTTCCAGGCCTTGAGTCTTTCCAGCGAGGTCCTCAACGTTGTTGAGGCATCCAGTAAGGAGCGACCAGGAAATGCTATGCCTTCAAATGGAAGAGATTCTCCATTTGATGTCAAGGCAAGGGTTGGACCCTTCCTCCTGTTCATTGGCAAGCATTCTGGACTACCTGTGGTCCCTTTCTCAGCTAGGGCTTTGGTCGATGACCCTTAAGTGCACCTGGCAGCCATCTCTGCTTGCGGGCATGGGCCCAGAAAGCAGTCAGTGGTGCAGGAGAATCACATGTCCCCTCCAGTGAGAACCTCCACCTCCATGGGATCTACTGCTGGTATTGGCTAAGCTCATGAGCAAGCCATTTCAAACTGATGCACAGGTGTGATATCTCACCTGTCATGGAAGACAGCCTTCTTGGTGGCCATCACGTCAGCCAGAAGGATGGGAGAGCTCAGGCACTTTCCATTGAGTCTTCTTATCTGGTCTTCCACAGGGACAAGGTTGTCCTGCTCCCCACCGAAATTCCTTCCAAAGGTGGTGTCAGAGTTTCACCTAACCAGGTGTTGACTCTGCCAGTATTCTACCCAATCACACCTCGGAGGCCGAATATAGGCTCCATACTTTGGACCATAGAAGAGCTTCTTTATTACAAGGAGTGGATGGCTGAAGTTCGGGAGAGGTTTGCCGCTGTTTGTCACCTACGCTGAAGCCGCACCTGGCAGACCTGCAGCCAAGCAGGCGATGAGCAGGTGGAACACCTCCTGCATAGATCTCTTATGGGTTGGCGGGCATGGAGCCTCCCAAAGGGATAAGAGCTCATTCTACCCGCCATACTGCTGCTTTGGTGGCTGCTTCCAGGATGTCCTTATCCAGGAAATCTGCAGGGCTTGCTATCTGGAAGTCAGCACACACCTTCTTTATCCATTACCACATTGACCTTGAGTCACGCCAGGATGCTGGTTTTGGGACCTCGGTTCTCCAGTCCTTGTTTCCTAAATAGGTGTGTGTGCCTTGCCTCCCTCCTCCTGGAGAACTGCTAGAGTCTGCCATGAAGTGTGGATTGAACAACATAGCCATGTCCTAGAAATACAGGTTACTCACCTGTAACAGGAGTTCTAGGAATGGTATATGTTGTTCATCCACACAACCACAGACCTCCCAGCTTTGACGCACAACCTGGCTTCCAGCTGGCTAGATCTGGTGTCATGGGGCGAAGCCGAGAGTTTTACCACCTGGGTGGGTGGGAGGAGCCAGCTTGAAGACCTTCCGGCAAGATTTAAAGCAGCAAGGAACCTGCCATGACGTGTGGATGAACAACATATACCATTCCTAGAATTCCTGTTATAGGTGAGTAACCTGTATTTACTAGACAGAACCCTGGCACTGAAAATGAGTGCCTATGCTGATGATTTATGTATTTGCACTACTACAGAGATGGAAGCAAATGCTTTCTCTCAAACTATTTTAGAGTTTGAGCACATTTTGGGCTCAAAACTAAATTATGATATAAGCCAGGTTTTAGTTCTCCCAGTTTCCTCAGACACAGAGACCCCAGAGTTCTTTGCAGGTATAAAATGTCATCTCAGCCTTTGAAGGTTCTGGGTTTACAATTTGGAGGCCCAGATGATGCATCCCTAAATTGATCCCAGGCTACACAAAAAGCAGAAGAAACAGTGCTCTCTTGGAAATATAAGACCATCGCAAAGAAAAGAGAGTTTCTATATTGTACACACTAATCATTCCTTTATTTCACCATGGTGCCCATGTGTTCCCTCTGTGCCTTACAGTGGAGACTAAGGTCATGAATCTTTTTTCCAGGGGTTTTGGGGAACAGATTTAACCCTATAAAAAATGCACACTTATCATGAGTATAGGGACGGAGGGGTATGCATGGTTCATTCTGTCCTAGTTTTTTCAGCATTTATTTTACCAAAACTTTATACCTTTACTATCAAATCCCATTCTGGATAATTATGCATATAATCAATTTTTATTACAAAGATTTATGAAGGCATGATTAGATAACCCCTGTTCTCTTCCCCAAAATCTTAAACAGTTTCAGATCCCTTCATACCTACTGGCAGTATGTTTTAAACTAAACATTTGGCAGGTCACTCCTCAGTTTCTCTGAAGAAATACTAGGAAATCTTTTATGGGCAAATATAAAACACTAAGTTCTGTGAAGTCCCTCAGATGTTGGCACAACATGAAGAATAGCTTCCCATCATATTCGCTAGCTAATTGACAAAATAATTCCCCTATTCTTGCAAGGACCAATACGGCAACTACTAAATCTAGATTCCAGAAGGTTTGGGACATGGTATGGTTATCATGCCATGGCAGATTAGGGTCAGAAGCACACATAAACACAAGGCTGTAGAAGAGAGAATGCCCCAGGTCCATATGCTCAGGGGTACTAGAAACACAAGAACATTTTTACCTACTATGTCCATTTGCTCAGAAATTTGGGGATTTAGTTTATAAATCTAGTGGTGAAAGACAGATCCCCAACATCACTCAGGAAATTTTGGTGCTAGGTTTATTTCCTCCAGTTTGAAGAAATACCACCCTAGTACACTTAGGTTGTTTTTTCGTTATGCAAATACTATCTGTGGCAGACAAAATGTGCCTTCATACTACAACAGCAAGAATATGGGATATCTCAGGTGTTATGTCAAGTAGTTCAGAATCTGGTAGCACTATATGAAACAGAACATTCTGCTATTACAACTCATGCAAAACAGCGATGGAAACATTGTGAGTGGTTCAAAATTGCAGAATTTTCCTTAATCAAGTTTCTTTATAGAGTTGTTTTATAATTGTGTTTTGTCAATGATGTAATTGATTAGATATTAATATGCTGCAAATATTTATTTTCTTATATTTGATTAAATAAATTGATGTTACTTTGGAAATCTTTGCATTTATTTTTCATAAATAAAAATCCCCTACTCTTTTCAAGAAGTGCCATGGGATCTTTAACATCCACCTGAACTATTACAGAATAGGCAGATGGGACCTTGGCTTTAAGGGACACTGTCAACCCCTTAGGTCTCAAAATGTCCTTAGTTTAAAAAACATTTTATGATTGCCAACATTCTGTAAAGATTGCTGATGTAGCTGGTAGTTTGATTCTGACTCTTTTTTCTTTAAAAAGTGAAAACAGACTGCCCACCATACTGGTGTTACCACACAAACACAGGTTTGTTTACCTTCCTTGATCAGCTCAAGCTGCATCTTTCCTGGACTTGGGAACATCCACAACACAGTCTAGCTACTCGTGTTGCAGGAGGAAAGGAGCCTAATGAATCATAAATAACAGCACTGCTTGGGGGTGTTTCTAATGCTCAGGATGTATGCAGTAAGAACAGATCCAGGATTGCAAACAAAACAAGGTTGTTTATAAGTATACCTTACCATGCGTTTCAGTTCTACTAAACAAGGAGACAGATGAAACAAACAGCAACATTAATGAAGTTTAGAGAAGGTAAGCAATCATAAAATGTAGGTTTTAACTAGAAATAATATGATGAAAAACAGGTTGACAGTGTCCCTTTAACATCTCATCCGAAGACAGCACCTCGAAGTGCAGCACCCCCTCATGCTGCACTACAGTGTCAGTACTGGGATTTAACCCAAGTGACTGGGTGGGGATAGAACCCATGGCCTTCTGATCTCCCGGCCTTAGAGGAAAGTGTGCTACCTGCTGAGCTACTGACACTGATAGGTTGGTGAAGCTGTTCTGCCAGTGGGCAATATAGCCTATGGCATATGGCCTAGGGCAAAACAAAGGCTAATTAGAGACAGGAAAATGGGCAGACATGATGGACTGTAAATTTTATTCTGCTGAAACCTTTCTATGTTTCTACTGCAGTGACAGGAGCTAGAGGCAGTACTGATGCCTTGTTTAAGAGCAGAATCATGTCTCATGATCTGCCTCTGGATCCCTTCTAATACTCCCTCACATTGCCTTGGTTTCTTGACTGTAGCAGCTTATTGCCAGTGTGGCCTCAACTTACCACCAACAGTTACTCCTAGATCATTTTCAGTTGTTGTCCTGTTTACTGTTGGACTGCACTGGGTGTATATACAGTGGGGTTTGTTGCCCTTGGGGTAATACCTTACACTTCCCCATTTTGAACCTAATTCCTCATTTTTCAATCCAGGTCCACCTGTGGTGCACTCTTTCCTCCACCTGCTGTGTCCACTCTTCTGTCATTTGGTGTTAACATCTGGGTCACTTTGTAAAGGAACCAGCCTACATTTTGAGCAATTTAGACTGAAAAATACATAAATCAATAAACAAATCAATAAAGCTTCAGCAGCCTACTACTGACTCCCTCTTCCAGGTCAATAATAAATATTTTAAAGAATAATGAATTCAGTTCCTGACCCATGGCTATGACACTTGGTACATACCGTACTTCCACCTGAATGGTGGCCAAGTATATCAACCACTGCTCTCTGCTTTCTGCCAGTGAGTCAATTTGCTACCCACCTCTTACATGTTTTGTGGACCCATACTGTGTTACTTTCTCCATGTGATTTCTGTGGTATAGTGTTGAATGCCTTGATGAAATTCAGATAGACTATATCACTGCATATTCATGTCCTATAATTTCATATATTGATGACATCATATAAAGCTGTATGACATACAGTACGTGTGATATTAACATGGTAGTGTTATACCTATAGTTTCAATGTCATAGAGGAATTAGTTGGATAAATACAGTATGTGTCCTTTAATCAAGGACAGGCAGCTCTCATAATGCTTGATGAGATGACAAAGGAGCTCTACTAAAGCAGCTGAGTTCAGAAAACTAAACAGATGTATAACATTTGGAAAATATTTGTTTCACATGCTTATTCTTTGTTCCACATGAAAGGGTTAAATAGTTCATTTCTGATGTATGAAAATAAATGTATTATAAAGTTTCCATTGTTAAGCATTTACCATGTATAATTACTGGGCTGGATATTCAAACTCGCCATTCTGAAGCGCAGCCCTTCGCTGCGCAAAATAGTTTAGGGTGGGGTTTAGGTGATATCATGCGAGTTGCGCTATTGAGCAACTCCTTTGAATATCACCCCAGCCACAGCCACTGTGCATGGCGCAGGAAACTTGTGCCACCGCAAGTTGTCAGAGTGGAGCATTCAACTTGCGTGGCTATACCATTGCGCCTGCGCGCAAAATCACGATATTCAAAAGGTGACATGCAATGGGGCTAATTCATGCAAGGCATGGGGGGCCATTTGCATCTGATTATGGCTTCCATTTGCATGCCATTAGCATGTAGGTGCGCCGATCCCGAGACTTGCACCTGCATCACCGCCAGGGCAGCCGTCAGGGACGACACGCACCCTGCAGCCCGATCGCTGGCAGAATGTAAAAGAACCCACCCTGAACATCTCCTAATGCCCGATCACGGCAGAATGTAAAAGAACCTCCCAGACATCTCCTAATGCCCGATCGGCGGGCAGAATGTGAAAGAACCCCCACTGCGTTTCTAGTGCCCGATCGCGGGCAGAATGTAAAGAACCCCTCCAACATCTCCCTGGTGGTCCAGTGGACCGTAATACCCAATTCGGGCACAATGTAAAATAACACCCCCCACCCAAACATCTCCTGGTGGCTAGTGTCCCCCCCACCCCACCCACGGCCTCACCACCGCTCCCCTCCTCGTAGCTGGCGGGCGGCAATATCCCACCTGCCTGCCGCTCGCTACCTGCGACTGACTGCCCGGTAGGGCTGCATGCCCATTGGTGCAGAGCAAGAACTACTGGTGCAGTTTATACAGATATGACAGTCCAGATCTGTGAATGATTCACAAATCTGACTGTCATGTATAGTAGTATTGCACGCCCATTGGTTCTTGCCTGCACCAATGGGCGTACCCTACCGGCAGTCGGGCGGCAGTGGGGTGGCAGGCGGTGGATGCTGCCGCCTCACTTCGGGGAGCCGGGTGGTGGGGTTTCGTGGTGGGGTGGGGGGACACTAGCCACCAGGGAGATGTTTGCATGGGGGTTCTTTTACATCTCTGCCCGGATCGGGCACTAGGATGTGTCTGGGGGTCTATGTCACATCTCTGCCCGGGCGATCGGGCATTAGAGATGTTTGGGCGGGAGGGGTTCATTTCACAATCTGCCACGATCAGGCATTACGGTCCACTGGACCACCAGGGAGATGTCTGGGGGTTCTTTACATTCTGCCCGTGATCGGGCATTTTGGTCCACTGGACCACCAGGGATGTGAACAGGAGGGGAGCCACATTGATGCCCGCGATCGGCCTGGTGGGGGGTACACTATACCGGCGATCGGGCTGGGGGGGACAGGGACTGAGTTGAGGCCAGCCACGGGTGGCAGCTGCTGTGTTGCCCCTGCAATACAGCAGCTCACCTGTGGGTGGCCCTCCACTAAGCCTTTTTGGCTCAAGGTCCTGCAGGCTCAGGTTGGGGTTGCGCCAGCCAACTCTGCACAGCCCGGCTGAATATTGGCTGTGCAGTTTATGCATGGTTCCTCCCTCCTGTTGAGCATGCATTCATTTGCATTAGCTGTTGCTCAATCTGTTTTCAGTGGCGCAACTGCCTCCTGCTGAATATCGCAGAATGACGCAATGTAGACTTGAGCATGCGCAACCCTGTTGAGCATGGAGCAACCCTTTGAATATCTGGCCCACTGAATTTTCAATAAGTTAATTGCATAAGAATTAATCTATTCAATAGTCAAAATATGCCTCCCTAGTAGTTACCTAAAAGAGTGCCTCAGGACATTTTATAGGTTAATGGAATAATTTATAAAAGCTGAGAACACTATCTAAACTGACAACGTGCACTCTGTATCAAATATCAAAGGACATTCTTTGACCTGACTTGTCTGCCTTCAAAAGAAATATTTTAATCCGCACATTTTTCACACTATTGATTGCTCATGGAATGCAACAAATTATGTTCAAGTGTCAACGTGTGTAACATACAGTATTTCTAAATATTCAAGTAAAATATTAATAGCTGCTGAAAATGGACTCACTTTGTTTTGGATTGTACTGATCAGATGTAAGAAAACTGGTAAATTAAACTGATCACTTGAAATCCATTGAACCCCATGTGAACCTTGCCCTTGCATCAACCTTAATTTTGTAGAGTGGGTTGCAGGGAAATACTTTGAAAAGGCTGAGTATAATTAAATACAGGCAGTGGTGGAAGAGCGTATCAAAAGTGCAACGTCAGAATTGCATAGAACACCTTAGCCCGGCACAGGGAAAACAATTGCTTTCTTGAATAAACTTTGGTTAATTTATCTACCTTTTTATAATCATGAATAATCCACATATTTTGATAAATAAGCCATCATTTATTAGCAGAAATGTATGGGTTAGTCCTGATATTCATAACCGGACAGGGTAAGGCATTGTAGCTTTTGAAGAGGTGTGAGAGGAGAAAGAAGCCAAAAATAACTAAACAATGCAAGTCATGCAACAGTAAAACAAAATAGTCCACAGTTTTTCCAGAAGGTATCATTTTGGTTGCCTGGATTTTCAATTTATGTGGAGTACCAAAAGGTTTAAAAGCAGCCTCCGTGCTATCATTAGAGAAATCCCACCAGCATCACTGTAATGCTGCTCCACTGACTGAAATGTAAGGGATCAAAATTCAATGTCTGACCCTTCAGCTACAAAAGTGAGGTAAGCTTGCCTCTTCTGCTCCTGTGGTACTGCCACCTATGAATACTGGGTGGGTTGGGTAGCCAGACTTGCTTAGTGTCGGGGATGTGCTGGGTTGACTCTCCAACCCCAAAGCACAGTTCTGTTAGAAAAGAAACAAATGCTACAAGACAGATGTTTTTCAATTCTTGTTGGGTGATTTATTTTTATCTTTGTACCTTACCTATGGAAAAGCAAAGTCTTCTGCAGGTACATAGGATCAGGGATGTGCTGCCAATCCTCCCACGTTTCCGCCCTCCACTGGCACTGCCCCAGTCATCCCACATGTGTACTGGAATGGTTAAATGAACCCTGGTGCATTGATAGGTATCTTTTGTACAGGTGCTATGTTATTTTCATTAATAAGCAGTTATTAGGAAATTATGTATTGACACTTGTGTACTTTTAAAGTCAGACCTTCAAAGACTGCTGAACCTTTGGAATTATATTACCAGGCAGAGCAAGACACCCATCCATTTCGTGTGCACTTCTGCAGGGTGACTCTAGCTTGTCTGTCATCTCACTCCACTGTTGAGTAACTGGAGCTAATCTGTCATCGTTAATGGACAGTGGACCAAATGGAAGGTACATTATTTATGGGAGGAGGCTGGCTTAAGGAATTTGCCACTGCTTCAACACATAAATGAAATTTGCAGGATTTGACCACACAGAAATGAATGTAGCAGGAAATGTCCAAATTATGAAGACAAAACACTGAGCCATACATCTATGTTATTTTTTTTGGGGAGGGAGGGAAACCTGAAGGGAAAGATTGCTGTCACAGTTGGTCATGAACTTATAGTTTTTCTAAGGAGCTGTTCTGAACTGCAGTTGGTAATGCAAATACACTATCACTTGACTAACAAAATCAATTCCAGTATGCTTGAAAAGTGAAAACCAGATTTCCCAGTTCAGATAATGAAAATGGTTACAAACAATGGCACACAATACCTGTTGATCAGGGGGCGTCACCAGGGATACAAAGTTGGAGGGCTCATGCCCTTAGTCAAAATCCAAGTAAGCTAGGGTGGTCCGGGGTATGCTCCCTGGAACATTTTGAAATTTTACCTTCAAATGGTGGCTTTCCTGTATTTTAGTGGTGAAAATATGTTTGAGAAGCCTAGTTATCAGCCATATATTTAATGGTACATGTGGAAAATTGTGGCTACTGGTCCACCAAGGACAGGTTACAGGAGGACCAGGACCCCAGAGCAAATAAGAGACCAGAATAGCTATTATCCCAGCAGATCTGCTGGGAAGGTTACAGGAGGATCCCAGAGCAAATAAGAAACCAGAACAACACAACAGCCAGACACCATTAACCCAGCAGATCTGCTGGAAGGTTGCAGTGCCCTAGTCTAGTTGCAGTGCCCTTGTTTGTTGTTTGCTGCTGCTTAAGAACTTTAATTTCATCCAGTATGAGAATCCACACAAAAATTAATATTGTTGCCACGCCCGGCTCCAAGTCAGACAAGTCACCGTTACACCACACACAGTTAGTACCTGCTATGCGTGCATCTGCTCTGCTGCCAGGCAGCCACCACCCAGTGCCAAAAATCCTTCCTGGCCTCATCGGGACCAGAGAGCACGCCTAGCATCGCAGCGTGTTTTGTGCGCGATTGAAATCTGCATCATTTTCCGCTCCGTCCTCTTCCTAGCTGCAGGGCAGAACGGACTGGGGGAATTGGGTACACAATCAAGTGGGTCCTTGTCACTGCCAGTAATGGTGTACAGCAGCAGTTGAGTTGCAACTTGCAGTCAGTCTGGTCGGTGAGATGGAGTTGTGCCAAGGATGGCAGGGAGATAGGCAGATGGTTAATTTTTACCTCGATCTGAACTGCATGCAGATCGGCGATCTCTGCATGCAGTTCAGACTGAGGTAAAATCGGGGCAGAGAGCAGACAGAGAGTCTAGGGAGAACAATCCACAGGTCAGGTCAGGAAGTGTGCTCCAGCTCAGCTGCTGGGAGGGATGGGTGCTGGGGATGGGGATCGATGTAAAGGTACTATACATCCAGTCACAGACAGAATGAAAGTGCCGTGTGTGTACTCAGAACATTGAAGCTAATAGAATTCTGCTGCCAGAAAATAAAATTTAACTTGAACAAGTTCCTGAGTCCCTCCTCGGCTCTCTAACTTTAGTTAGGCTTGGCTCACGCTGCTGCCTTGCGACTGTGCAAGACGTCACTCCACTCGCTACTCTAGAGTCTGCTGTCTTCTCTCTTGATTTGAGTCAGACTGGCGTCAGTCAGATATTTTTCTCCAGACTTTCAGTAGCGAGTTGCAAGTTGCAAGGAAGTCAAGTCAGATCAGACACACAAAACAAAAAAACGTAGTGTGGCTGCTGTTTATTTATGTCATTGTTTACTGAAATGATTGGGGGCTTTAATCTTAGATTGGGGGCTGTAGCCTCCCCAAAATCAACGTGGTGATGCCACTGGTTGATCATCATCCCATGCTTCCTGGTTTCATATAGGCACTGCCTTAGTGCATATGCTATTCCTAGTACAGGTTCTGCCTAAGAATGACTGGACAAATACAAGCAGGTTTAAAGGAGAACTGCCTTGAATCTGTAAGCCTGTGTTTTCTAAAGAAGCTGTATTTCTACTATTGGTTCACAGTCTGTTTTGTTCCATCTTGATTGGCATTTGGTAAATACAGTGAGTGTTTTGCATTACATTGTGGTGGGCAGTACCATTTTAGAACTGTATGATGTACTTTATGTTCTTGTTAAAGAACCTAAAATATTTTCACAATGCATTTGTGTTCTACTTTAGAACTTTGTGGTTCAATGGGGACATAAACTACATCATACAGTTCTAAATGGCACTTACTATCAGTGTATGAGTCAGAAACACCAACTGAGTTTATTAAAAGGCCATTAAAGACTGAACAATAACCAAATGGGATGCAATATATAAAAACACTTCTGGGAAAATGACTTGCAGGTTCAGTGCAGTTCTCCTTTAAGAAATCCATACACAACAGTGATATTTAACTGGACATTCAAAAGTTTCTTGCAGCCTATAATGAAACACAAGCAATAGTAGGAAGTCCCTCATTATGATAGACGTCCCTCATGTTACCCCTCAGAAGTGACCTGTTCCAAATCTGTCCCAAACTGTAAAGGTGCTGCCCACAGGAAGGTGCCATAAACTCAGACTTTAAAGCAGAGATTCATAATATTCTCTGATGTTAAAGCAAAAGTAAACTTTGAACAAATAAAAGTACTGGTCCCCAGAGTATTTTGAGCTTGGATTTTTATGTTGGATGATGAGTCCCTCATTCTGAGGGCTAGTGTCCCACATTGTCCCTCATTTTGAGCTTCTGTATCCCTCATTTCAGTGACAAATGTTTAAGAGGTAGGACACAGGACCTCATTCTAGTGACCCCAGCAGCAGTGGACTGGACTCTGCCTTGTCCACATCCCCAACAGCACTGGGACCTGGCACCAACAGCAGCAGTGGACTCCAGCCCATCCTCAGCCCAACAGCAGTGGAGGACCTCATCCCCAACAGCAGTGGACATGGCCCATCCCCAGCAGCAGTCTACTAACCCTGTGCTGGAGAGCTGGATCAAGCGGGGCCGAGACAAGGTGCTACCTAGTAATCTCATCGGGGTAACATGAGGAAGTTCTTATTCACGGATAGGGTCGTGGATGACTGGAACAGCCTCCTATCAAGGTGATTTGGCAAATACAGTCACAGGTTTTAAGTGTACATAGAATAAACACATGGGTATGCAGAACAACCCTGTAAACAAGCTTTGTCTAGTGTCCTGGTGAAATATAAAATAAAACTGAAACTGAACTGAAATGGGTATCTTGGATAATGTAGGGGTGGATGATGGCCCCCAGTAGTGGCTTGGTAGCACTAGTAGGGGGATTTTATGGGCAGACTAGGTGGACCAAGAGGTCCTTATCTGCTGACAGAATCTATGAATCTACCTTCGCTTAACAGATCCAGGGCTCCTCTCCTCTGTATGTCATCTGTCATCTGTTGGTGTGCCTCTCCCAATCTTATTGTTGCAGAGCAGATTAGCATTCCACCTCCACTCTGATGGTAATTACAAGACCAGCCAGACTAATACTGGACTAAGGGCTGACCCAAAAAGCTCTGCTACTGCACTTTACCTACAGCACTGCCTCCCGATGCTTCCATGATGGGCTTGACTAGTACAGTGCCACGCCACATCACTGAAACTCAGACAAGCAGTGGCCTGTGCTGACTCAGTTTCGAGTCAGCTCTTTTAATCTTGGCTCTCACATGCCATCCACAGAGCACAGCACACATCGTTGATATGGCAGATTCTAGGAAATGGCACTTTTAGTTCCAGACCAGTAGAGCTGTCACCCATGCTTACAGTTCTTCTTGGTCATGCACCCCATCACTAACTGTTGGGGGTAGGGATGTCATGATATCAAATTTTTGTATCACAATATTTGTGTAAAAATTTCACAGTATATAGATCCCCATGATAATCTGCAGCATTTCTTATTTAGGAAAAATAGAACAAATCTGATTGGAGGAAGGTGGGAATCAGGAATCATGGTCGTACTTGGAGAGGGACAAGCTGCCAGAGCAGCAAGTTAAGACAGTTTATCACAGTATATTGTGGGATATCAAGCTGCATGATAATTGCAAATTTTTTTTAACAATGATAAATGAACATCAGTGGTAATTATTGTGACAGATGGTCATACCGTGTTATTGTGTTATTCCTGGTTGTGGTATGGGTCATGGGAATGCCTCAGGCTGGCTGTGGATGGAGATTAGACTGTCCAGCTCGGGCAGACAGCACAGGATGGTTCAGGACTGCATGAGCACAGTGGGGGAGGTGGCAGGTGGACTGGAACAGCTAGCAACAACCAATAGGAGGGACAGGTATATTAGACTCATTCAATGAGCCTGCTTCTCTCTGTCTTGACCCAACTCCCTGGCACTAGCAGTCCCTTGAGTCACTCAGAGCAGATCTAAAAAGACAGAGTTTTCTTTTCTTAATTTTTCCTTAAGTATCATCTTCCAGATAGCTGATTGGAGCAGAGGGCTGAGTTAACTACCAGCTTGCACAAGCCAGTAAAACAGCTTTAGAGAGTTAACTACCAACTCCAGCACATCATTGCATAAGGCAGGTATATAGGTTAGGGGAGATAAATAAGGCAGTGCAGCCCATCTTGTTTGACTCCATTATCGTAACAGCAATAACTTGAAACACCTTTTCCTTCAGGTACGGAACCTATTCTTGAAACTGAACACTATCTGGACTTGCTACCTCCTCTGATAATCCATTTACAACCTTGTCATTCTCTGGGTGAAAAAAATATTTTCTACTTTCTTCCTGACTGTATCCTCTCTTAGCTTGAACTCCTGTCTCTGGTTTTGGAATTCTAATCCTGCTGAACAGTTTGTTCTGATCTGTTTTATGTACCTCTTCATGATTTTGAATTCCTCAGTCATATCACCCTCGCTCTCTTTTCTTGAGGAAAACAAACACAGGTGCTCCAGTATTCTTTGTATAGCATGTTATCCCTATCTGTACCACTGTCTTCTGTAATGTTAGGGTAACCCTGTAAATGGGCTCTGTCCTAGTGTGCTTCACTCAGTTGCCAAAATCTAAATAATAAACAAATAAACAAACACATAATATATATGTAACCACCCGGTCTCCTGGGGTTACTAGAATCCCATCAGTGTCAGTGCTAGGTAGGGAAGGCAGCTGGTGAATAACTGGTTAAATGGTTTTCACTTGCTCCCTCTCTGTTTACTTGGTCTTAGCTGAGATGAGAGAGGTGATGTCATTTAGAACTCTTGCAGCAGCATAAGCCGTGGTAGCTGGCTGTGAGTGGGGAGTTTTAGAATCTTCAGTTAGTTCTGAGTGGAGTTCAGTGTGAGCAGTTGGAGGAGTAAGGAGCTGCAGTGTGGGATCTGTGAGGAGAGCCTGTTTTCTCACCTTAGTGCTGAGAAACATCTGCCTGCCAAGAGAAGTGGTGGAAACCATTGTCTAGCAGGAGTTCCTGATTTTTCATCCCTGTGAGATGAGAAGAACTCCTAGGATGGATCTGAGGGCAATCCCTACTTGATCCAGGACTTGATGCTGCCTATTTTTGTACCAGCTGTGACTAATCTGACTTTGTGCTCCCCAGGAGGAGAGTACCTGTTCTTTCTTTGGATGTACTCTGATAAAAGGAAATATACAACAGTTTGTTCCAATTTGAGACTGTTCTCATGTTTTAAAGTTGGCTGACAATTGTGGCATCCCCAGAGAGACTTGACACATTGCTCACAACTTGCTTCTATACATAGTACAAAAATTGCTTTTAAGCCTTATTACTTTAATAACTATTTCTTTCCAACATCTTTTTACATACCATAATCCTGGTTAGAAAGTGACTCTAAATGCTTGATTATCTTTTAATTACTGTAAGCTTCTCCCTCAATCAATAATTAAAGCAGCTAGAATCTGTATAAATATAGTCCTCTAGGAGCCGCTGCTTCCTATAGCAACAGGTTCATTTCATTGGAGCCTTTCTACAGCACAGGTCAGACTATAAGACTTTGCATTCTCATTTATTCACATAACATATTTTAGTAAAAACAAACGTGAACTTCTATATATCTCTGCTAAGTTACCTTAATCAGTCTGAGCAGCATGGTAACTTGAAATAGAGAAGAAAACTAGCTCTTATCAAGGGTCACAGCTGTGAGTTTCAAGCCGTTGGCTTGACTTTTCAGTTTATCCTTTTAATACCTTATTTCCCATTTAAACAGAAGGACTTAGCTATTCAGTTGTGCTTATGTCCTTTGTCCTTTAAATCCTTAACAATTTCAATAAACAACAGGACAACATTTTATACAAATATCAAGTTTTCTGGTAACCCCTTTTCACAGTTCTACTGCCTGTCATTTAAGCATTTGCTTTTCAGAGTACTCAGCGTTAGCTAAGACTCAGATCTGAAAGTGAAAGTTTACTAGTGTCCTGATTTATAACTGCAACAGAGCCGTTCATTAAGAGATGCAGGCAAGAATCATGCTCATTCCTTATTTCACAGGCTCTCTCAAAATATATACATATATTTAAATCCCACAGGGTATGTCTAACAGAAAGGGCACTTTTCTTACAATAAAATGTCATGCACTCCACCAGTGAACTGCAAGGACCAAAGTTGGAACTGCCGGCTAAGGAGAAAAAACAACGCCTCTCAGCAGTTTACTTGAGAGAGAGAAAACAGGATGGAGCAAAGGTGCTCCAGTTTTATTTACAAGACTCTCCCTAGACAGCTCTCATTTTCTCCAAATTTGGTACCTCCACGAAGGGCAAATAACAGCATAATTAAACATGCATGCTGCTCTGTTCCCAGTGGTAGCTTACTTACTCGGTAGTTTAACGACCTCCTTAGCTGGGCATGATTTGCTTTCCTGCAGCAAGCTGGCTATTTTTAATAGCTAAAAGCCAGTGACAAGGATTCTTTTAACTCAATAGGGGGACGGGGAGGGGGTTCTGAGTAATGATGCTTAAATAGGAAACGTCCCTTTTCTATGGACAGTCCTGTATGAAAGCAGATTAATTTTACATTATCTGAGTGGCGGGTAAAGGAAACTATACCCTTCTCTCAAATCAGGGCATACTAGTAATCAAAGCAACAAGAGCTGCTAAAAGCTTTTTACAGTGGCTTTTGTTTCTTTTATTTTACTGTCTGAATTATCAACATGTTTATTCTGTTGTACATGCACTCTTGTACCTTCTTCCCAAGCTTGTCAATACACTGCAGATCTAAATGGGGGAGAGAATATCAGAGCTTCTACTCATGACAGGGAGCACCCTGTCACAGTAACCCTCCTACAAATGGGGGTTCCCAAAAGTCTTCCTTGAGCTTGCCTAACTGCTCATTGCCAGACTGGTGTCCTGCATTTTAGCAGTTTAAATGTAATTACCAGAGTCTGTATAGCCTCTGTGTACTGTCTCTTTAAGAGCTGCTTGATTGCAGCATAAGTAATCTGAGATGGAGCTATGTTGAAAGATGTAACTATTTGCTGAAAACCATTTAGAATGGTAATGATAATGTAGTTTGTCTGACCTGCTTTCTTTGTAGCAAGAACTGTTTTGTTTGTCTCCACTATCTTGGTCCTGGACTGCAAGTTGGACTAATTAGTTCTGATGGTACCTAAAATGTAGCGGACTACAGGAGCTGTCTGAATTCAAAATCTATAGGAACTATGGTTTGAATTTTTGCGCCTTTGCAACTGAGGGGAAGTCTTGCTTTGGCTGACAGCCAAATCAATAACCAAATCTTTTTGGATCTTGGGAAGTCCCAGGCTTCTTGCAGTTTTCAGTTAGAACTAAGCTGGGAGCTGAGCAAGAAGGAGGCGGAAGTGTTTCTGAGCAGCTATCCTGAGTGGATCCGATGGGATAACTCTGAAAAGGCTAAGTTTTTTGGCCT
This sequence comes from Neoceratodus forsteri, assembly GCA_016271365.2. NCBI lineage: Eukaryota > Metazoa > Chordata > Ceratodontiformes > Ceratodontidae > Neoceratodus > Neoceratodus forsteri. The sequence continues at coordinate 641,874,670 of CM028133.1, forward strand.
GCATGCGGTGTGCTGCTCCTGAGAGGGAGAGAAGAGAATTATTTTGGACTAAATCCAAGTTTATGTCACTAAAGTAAGCTGCTGAAGTAAGCTACTGAAGTGAGCCAGGCTCAACCTGAAGAAGACCGAATATTTTTACTGAATGCGATCGGCCTGTCAGAAGTTCCAGCTACCCCTAAGCTCCTGGGGTGTGTGCAGAGACTTTGCGATTGTCCTGGGGAGCACTTTGCCTGATACAGTAAATTCTGCACATGTAAATGTGCTATGAGCTGCTAGTGGGTTGTGAGTTAGCTCCCAACTGTGTGAATTGTGTTCTGCTTGCTGGAAGCTGTATCCAGCCCAAAACGGACTGCTTCGAACTTGTCTCCATGCGATCTGGACTTTGCCAGACTGGCCCAGCCAGATTACCCACTGCACAGAGAAGCCATCGATGAGAGACCTGCCTGGGGATCAGTCCCCTGCTCACGCTTGAACAGGAACACGCCTCTGTGACTTGTGGGCCCTGCTTTTCCTGGCATTCCAGATCAACCCCTGCAGTCTCAATTTTCATCCAGCCTGTGTCCAGTCTTGGGTATTGTGAATAAATACCAGGGTAGCTCCCTACAACAACAGCTTAATCTGAGTGTGTCATCTGATTGTCTTGTTGTTTCGTTTCCTTTATGAACTGAGCCCTCTGGCTCTGGATTACAAATATTGTGTACTGTGCATGTTGTGTTTTCCATCACAGGGCCCCAACCAGCTGCAACCCCGGCAACTGTCCTGGCTAGCCCATCTCTTCTCTACCTGGATACCCAGAGGTGGACTGTGTGGGGACTCAAAGCGCATGCATAATTGCTTAATTGATATAACCTTTAAGCTAATTAACCTGATTTTGCCCTCCCTTGTTCAAGTCCCTGAATAAATCAGATCTAACTTTTCTGCATGTAATCTGACTGTGGTTCCAGTCTGTGCTCAAAAGTACTGTACTGTTGCTATTTGCTGTGCTTAACCTTGTTTTACAGGGGGTCCCCAGAGTCGAGCCAGAGGAACCAGCCCTGTGGTAAGTGCAAACAGTGTGGGTACTTGTGTAGTGTACTAGAGGTGCTTGTGAAAGTGATTATTGTACAGTGTTCAGGCCACTAGAGGGAAAGGGGTTACAGTGTCCTGGATGGCTGTGCCCAGGTTAGCTTGACCACTACCAACCTTGACCTCTGGGTTGAGGCACCCATTTCAGAACTCAGGCCCCTTAACCTGCTACTAGTCAAACAGGCAGGGGTAGTAGCCCTTGGGATGGCGCCACCTAGAGGTTACACTCAGAAGTAGTGTTTTGCTTATGGAGGATGTGAAAGACATTCTAGGATGCACATTGCTAACTGTTTTGACAGACATTTTGAGGTATAACTCTAAAAGAATGGCTGGGTATGGACATGGAAGCAAAAGGTGGGCAGCCCCCAATCTGGAGTGACCAGTTCAGCACTACAGGTTCCATAAGTGCACCTGCTTATTCAGGACATGGTGGCCAAAACCTGAAGAGAATGCTTACCCCCTGGTGTGGGTTGTGCTAATTTGGAACACCAGTGTGTTCCATTGTGGCTAGTTGCCACATTGCCAAAAGGTTAAATCCCATGCCATATGGGAAATGTGCTCAGTTTTGGCCAGTGCCACTAGAAGAAAATATGTGTTCAGCTGAGGCCATTGCCGCTGAAGAGAATTCAAGGTCCTACGTAATATGGGATATTTAGAGTTTCTGTCCGATATAGATTTCTGTTGTTCTGCCATTGCCTTGTGCCATGATGTGTGAACCTTGGGGGTCCACCTTTGCTTTAGTGTACCATCTTTGAATAAAGTCACACTCTAGAACCCCAATCTGGTTTGGACATTCTTGTGACTGCTTCCTGTGTGGAATTACTGGATACCTCTACCAGAAGTTCAGACCTAGCATATCTCCAGGCAAAAGTTCTCTCCCAAGGACCTGGGTTTAGTTTGGTCACATATGTAGTTTTGCTTTTGTACACCCCACCCCTTTCTGACCTCTAAAAATAGCAAGCCTGGAATACATTCCCAAAGCTAGGGATAGTACCAAAAGTGTCAAGTAGTTTGGGTGCCCAGTTGAGGTACCAAAGGGTAGCTTACTGTGCAAAAGTAGGTGGGGTGGTTACATATAATCAATGTAACTGTGCTTACTATTTTCAGCTCCTTGATGTGCTTTCTGTAATGTGGCAGTGTCAAACCAGTGCCCTATATGGTTTTCAATCATCACCGTCTTTTATCTGTTATTTATCTCCTTTAAATGGAACCTAGCATTCTGTCATAGCAGCAGAGCTGCTGCTGAGCACTGTTTGGACTTTTCTAAAGATGAGCCTATAATCATACCCAAGCCCCTTTCCTGCTCTGCCACATCCAGTGCTGTACAATTTAATCTGTAAACCCATTTTCTGTTTTTGGCCCTGGTACATTACTTAGTACTTCCTCACATTGAAATGTACCTGCCATATGTCTGGCCAACATCTTAGTTAATCTAGGTCCTGCTGCAGTTTCTCACACAGTTCTCCTCACTGTTGGTCACTCCTGCTAGCTTTGTATCATCAGAAGGCTTGATTAAGTGCTACTACAGTAGTTACCAATTCTAAATCATTAATGAACAACTTGAACAGAAAGGGTTCCAGAAATAATCCATGTGCAACCACACTAGTCACTGCCATCAAGTATGACACTTCTGCCCCACCACCACTCTCTACATCCTGTTTCACTACTGATTTCTAATCCATACTAATAATTCCTCTCCCACACCTCTGCTACCAGTTGAGTTTAACAGCTTTGCATTTGGTACCTGCCTTCTTAAAGTATAAATATACTATGTCCAGAGCAGACCTACCATCTATGCTTTGGGTTACTTCATCAGAAAAACCCCAAAAACTCTCTCCTACAAAACCATGTTGGCAATCAGTTATTTTGCACCACAAAGACATCCTGAATTATCACTTCAAACAATTTACCTACAACTGTTTTCAAACTAACTGGCCTGTTGTTCCCAGTTGCTCCTCTAGATTCTTTTGAGTAGTGGGGTTACATGTTCTGTCCTTCTGTTCCCCTGGAACTACCCTTTCGAGGATTTTCTAAAAATCCTGCTTGTGGCTGTGTCAGATCTACACTGAGTTTGTTTTGATTTTCTGAGGTGAACCTTCTTGAAAGCAGTCAGGGACTCAGTACATTGCATGCTTGCCTCTGGAACAAGTAGACTGGGAGTTAGTTCAGTCCCACATCAGGAACTTGGACCAATACCCAGTACTAACACTGCAGTGGAAACCTAGGGGTTGCTGCGCTGTTGAGATAGCATCCTTCCAATGAGATGTTAAACTGAGGTCCCTTTGCCTATGTTTGGTGGCTGTCAAGTGAGCGTTAAAGATCTCATGGCACTAATCATTAGAATAGAGGACTTTCACTGGTGTCCTGGCCAATGTTCTCCCATCAATGAAACAAGTCCATGTAACCCATCCCCAAGATGGACCTGAAAACTAGGGGTAGCAACAGTCTAAACCTCATTATTGCGAGAAATGGAAAATGAAATTTCTGAAGTCTCTGTATGAAATCCCTTGGCACTAGTGACCACAGTATGGTCACTTGTTCACTAGTGACATGCAATTCTAAATCTAACAGTACTACTCTCTTCAGAGATTATGACCCTGCTAATCTGAATAATACTAACTATTCCTTTGGATCCATCAACTAGGACTACAAACTAGTTATTTATGATTTAGAAAGTGGTTGACATAAAATAAGATCTGTCATTTTGGGGTTAGAACACAATCATGTCCCTATTAAAGCAAAATACAATAAGAAAGGTAAAATTCCACTATGGTTGACTCCTAAAATCAAGAGACAAATTAGAATTAAAGAAAACATAGAAACATATAGAAACATAAACTTGACAGCAGATAAGGATCACTTGGCCCACCTAGTCTGCTGAATTCCTACCTATTGGATAAGCTGCAGAGTCTAGTTAACCAACAGTCTACTTTTTTCTATCCCATCAGAATTGCCTTATGTCCATCCCATGCATTCTTGAATTTCCCCAATGTTTTTGATCCCACAACCTCCTCAGGAAGGCTGTTCCATGCATCCACCACCCTCTCTGTTGAAAAAATACTTTCTCACATTGCCCCTGAGCCCTCCTCCCTCTATCTTCAAACTGTGCCCCCTTTTTCTTGCACATCTCTTTTCTGAAAGATGTTACCCTCTTGGACTTTGTTGATTCCGCTGAGGTACTTGGAAAGTTTCTATCATGCCTCTCTCCTCCTTTTCTTGAGGGTATACATATTAAGCTCCTTTAATCTCTCTTCGTATGACTTCCATTGAAGACTCTGCACTATTTTAGTTGCCCTCCTCTGGACTGCCTCCATCCTGTCTATGTCCTTGCAGAGATGGGGTCTCCAGAACTGCATGCAGTACTCCAGATGGGGTCTCACTAACTGTCTGTACAGAGGGATAACAACTTTCTGTTTTCTACTGGTGATGCCTCTCCTATACATCCCAGTATCCCCCTTGCCCTCCTTACTGCCTTCTCGCATTGCTTGCTTACCTTTAGGTCATCTGATATGACTACCCCAGGTCCCTTTCTATGTTTGTTGTTGTTAATACCTCCCCCAATTGTGTAGTCTTCCTTGGGTTTTTGTTTCCAGGTGCATTACTTGGCACTTTTGCACAGAATCTAAGCTGCCATACTTTGACCATTCCTCCAGCCTTGCCAAGTCCCTTCTCATCCTTTTCACTCCCCTTGTGTATCAACCCCTGTTGCAGATCTTTGTGTTGTCTGCAAAGAGGCATACTTTTCCTTCCAGTCCCTCCGCAATGTCACTTATAAAGACATTAAAAGGACCAGACCCAGTACTGAACCCTGTGGCATATACTAAGCAAAAACTGATAGATCAGAAGTTATAAATAAATATAAACTGGAACAGAGAAAACTAAAGAATTTGATTAAAAAGAAAAGCAGAACATTGAATTTAGGTTGTGTCACGAAGACAACAATAAATCTTTTATGCCTACATAAACAAAGGGAAAACTCGACAGAACAGCTGCACCCTTACTACACAACGGTACAGCTGTAACAAATGAATCAGAAATGGTGATTTATTTAATAACTATTTTGCTTGATCTATAACAATAAAACGGTCAAGATCAACCAATCAGAAACTGATACTATCATAATGCAATGCTTCACTGAGGATGAGGTTCAGTCAGCTCTAATTAAAACCAATGGAGATACATCACCTGGCCTGGATAATACACACCTGCAGTTTCCTAAGGTACATGGCAGATGTCTTGGCCCATCCACTTATGATATTATTTATTATAAGTCTAATTAATTATGCACGAGCTAATGAGGCTCTGATTGGCCTACTGGATCAGTCATTAATGTTTTAAAATTATCAATCCAGCTGCCAACTGACTCTATGTGACATGCATGACTCACGCCACTTGCTTTAATATTGAATTGTGGTAAAAATCACGCCACTCTGCTTTAAAATTTAATTAGTAACAATAAACAGGGAAAAAAGTTGTTATTGTTATTAGACTTATAATTGCAATAACAATCTTGGAGCGGTCATTTCCTTGGATTAATGACCGCTGAAGAGAGGTGACCTCGACTGTGCCCTCAGGCTACCCATCCCCTAACCAGTCATTAATCCTTTGAAATGAGTGGCTTCTCTGTTGTTATTACTTAAAGTTCCTTGAATCTGGTGTGATTCCTATCGATTGGATAAGGGCAGTTGTGGTGCCTATTCACAAAGGGCAGTAAAACAATGTTGCAACTACAGCTCTATTAGCATCACATCCCTGTGCAGCAAATCCATTGAATGATTAATAAAACATCTACTGACCAGGACATTATTGCCTTAGGACTGGAAAGACAGTTTCCAGCATGGTTTTAGATGTGGTCTGTCTTGCTCGACTAAGCTGATTACTTTTTAAGGTAAAGTTTGTGCAAAAGTCTGAAAAAGGAATACCAATTGAGGTGATACTGCCAGATCTTTTGAAGGCATTCAATACTGTGCCCCACAGTCTCTTGGTAACAAAACTGATTAAAATGGGCATTAGTCCCAACATAGTTAGAAGATTGACCACTGGCTTCTTGATCACACTCAGTGTGTTAGAATAAATGTTATATCTATCAAATGAGAGCTCTGTTAGTAGCGGGGTCCCACAGGGATCCGTGTTGGGTCCAATTCTCTTCAGACTCTTCATAAGAATATGCACTATAATGTTATAAACCATATCTCAAAATTTACAGATGACACTAAACTCGGAGGTGAGATGAACTCTCTTGACAAACACCAGACCTCAACTAGGGACCTAAAACTATACAGGCTTGGTCTTCAAATAATAAAATGAACTTCATCCCAACCAAGTGTTCAGTTTTGCATTTTGAAAAAATAACCCCAAAGTTCTGTATTACTTAAATAATGTGGAACTTCACTCAGTGGACAAGGAAAGAGACTTGAGTTGTAATAAATCACAGGTTATCATCACAGGACCACTGAATACAAATATCAAGCACGGCCAAATAGACCAATAAGATCTATTCAGTGTTACTTTGTATCAAGAAGTAAAGAGTGTCTCTTACCCCTGTACAGAACGTACATAATTCCTCATGTAGATTTTGTATCTCCCTTTGGAACCCATATCTCAGGCATGACATTGATATGATTAAGAGGGTTCAGAGATGTGCAACAAAAATGATTCATGGGATGGAAAATTTGAGTTATGTGGAAAGATTAACAAAACTGGGACTATTTAGTTTAGAGGAAAGAAGTAGAGGTGATCTCTCTAATTTTCAATATCCTTAAGAACTCTGATCTTATTGCCCAATGTGGTATTGATTACAACATCAGGACTACCACCCTGAGGTCCCTCAACAGACAACTGGTGCTCCTTAAAGTCAATTCCAATAAAAGAAACACTTACTTCACTGTTTGCACTGCCCGTTTGTGGAACAGACTCCCTTATGATCTGGTAAACATGTCATCATTTACCAACTTCAAACATGGGCTTGATATAACTACTTACTTTCAAAAGGCAACAAACACTAATTCGTCCACTGGGAGAGGGAGACAATCCTACTGAGCCTATGGCCTTCTTTTGTCTTACTAAACCAAGTAAATAAAGTTGCAGCTCAGTGTGCCTTTCCTGGTCAAAAAGTTTCAAATGAAAAATTAGCTAAGTCATGACTGACGATAATTGCTGTTTTGTGGGGTGTCTCTTTATTCTCCTCATCCTCTTCTTTGCTATAGTCTATATGCATTTACTATTGTTTTAATTTCTGTATGGAAGATCCATGTCTAACCTTCTCCACTTCCTTGGTCTCTTTCCCTGGTTGACACACATCTGGAAATGAGCTTTTTGTTCATCGTACTGACAAGGCCAAAGTATGTAAGTAAATAGAATATGGGAGGCATCACTGGGTGATCAATTAGTACTTTATGCATCATATCAAGAACATGTTTTCCTGTTTCACACTGTAAAACCATACCATATCAATCTGTTCATAAGGATTTATAGATCTTAAGCTTTCTGCAGTCTAGTAAGACCAAGATACAGTACTGAAACTGAATCTTAACCAGATACTGCGCCAGTTTTGGCCTTTAAAACTTAAGTGAGGTCATCAGTGTCTGCAAAACAATTTCTGTAAGTTGAGATTTAGCTTTTGTATTAGTGTTAATAGCAGTGAACTCTACATCACTTAAGCACACGCTGTGGCGGATGGTCAGTACTCAGTGTTGAGAGGAGATTAAGCAGCATCCCTCAGAGATATATATGGGGACGCCTGCTGGTCAGTATTTTAATTCATGATCTGGAAGCTGGGGTCTCCGCTGGCTGCTGAAAAGTGCTCAGCTGGCCAGAGTGGTGGGGTTCTTTGAAGTGGGGGTCTGATTAAGCTGGATGATCAGCTGAAGTCCTGCAGTCTCAGAATCAATGTAGCTAAATGTAAGGTGCTACACTTAGGGAGAAAAAAAACAGAGATACCGTGAGGACCTATACATTGTGTAGGGTCCCCATTGTTGCAGTGCAAGAGGAAAGGGACCTTGAAGTCATAATAGACAAGGAGCTGAAGCCAGACAAGCAGTATGTGTGTTGTGCAAAGTACCATCTGAATGCTGGGGTGCTTTGCAAGGGGAGGGTAGTCAATAGGTAGTTGAACACATGGTTGGTAGAATGGTGTCAAACTAAGGCATGGGTTGTGGTGGCTGGGGTAGTACCTGGATAATAACAATCTGTTTGCAGGGACAGGCTGCACCTGAGTGGGCAGGGAAGGAGGTATTAAAGCAAAGACTGGGGTGGTATATTGCAACAAGGGTGGATTTAAACTAGATGGGAGGTGGCAAGTGGACAAGCGGATAGGTAGGGATCCAATAGAGTGGAGTCACATCTCACCCCTGGCTAGCAGGGAAGGACTCGGGCAGCCAGAAAAGGAGGAGTAGAAGGGAAGAGATGGAGGCTAGGAAGGGGCATTATGGATGGTGGTCTCATTGAATGCAAGAAGCCTAGGAAACAAATCTGTTGAGCTACAGGCACTTTAGCAGTGTGGAGGGTGGATATTGCAGCTGTCACAGAAACGTGGGCAACTGAGCACCAGGACTGGGATCTGGCAATCCCAGGATACAAATTACACAGGAAGGACTGTAAGGGGGTGGTGGAGTGTCAGTCTATGTGAGGGACGGGATCAAATGCACAAGGGACAAGGGAGAAGAAAGGTGAACAGAGGCAATCTGGCTGCAACTTCTAGACTAAGGGCAATGAAATTGAGGTTTGGGGTGGTATAAAGGCCACCGTCCCAGTCTGAGGAACTTGACAGGGAGTTAGTGGGACAAATCAAAAGGTATGTAGAAATGTCTGGTGGTCATACTGGGGATTTCAACTTGCTGGGGTTGACTGGAGCATTCCAGTCACCTCCAGTGCTAGAGCAAGTGCTCCTGGATGCAATCCAGGAGGGTCTCCTGACACAGTTGGTTACTGTACCTACTAGGCTAAAGAACACTTTAAATCTGGTATTGTCAAACGGGGAGACAGTGAGGGAAATAAAGGTAGAGGACCCACTAGCCGACAGTGATCACCAAACAGTGTGGTTTAATATCATGATGTGCAGGGAGCCAGAGAAATCAGTTACTCTGGTGGTAAACTTCAGGGGGCAGACTTTGGGAAGATGCAGGAAGTACTGAAAGGAAACTGGAGGGCATAAGGCAGGAGATGGACATGGAGCAGAAATGGGATATTATTAAATGGGGGGTTACAGAGGCAGCAGAAGCCTGCACCGAGGCACAGAGTAAGAGGAGCAGAGCAAGAAACCATACTGGTTGAACAGTGAGGTTGTGGAGGTGGTGAGGGCAAAACAAGTGGCGCATCAGAGGTTTAGGAGGACGGGGAAGGAAGTGGATAGGGAGGAATATGCAAGATGGTCCAGTGAGGTGACCAGAAAAGTGAGAGAAGCCAAGGCCCAGAGGGAGCTGAGATTAACATTAGGAATTAATGGGGAGAAAGACTTTTCAGATACATCAGGGAGAAAAGGAAGTGCAAGGAGACAATAGTGAGGATAAAAGGGTGTGGGAGTGGATGAAAAGGGGAGGAGCAGGCAGAAGCACTGAATGAATACTTTGCTCAATGTTCACAGAAGAAAAGGGGACCGCTACCAGCATGGGCTGGGAGGGTGAGGAAAAGGAGAGGAGGTGGCAGATGGAAGAATTGAGGCAAATAGAGTCCTAGAGGGATTGAGGGCACTGAAGGTAGACACGGCACCAGGGCCAGATGGTATCCACCCAGGGTGCTGAGGGAGATGGCGGAGGTGTTGGTGGAGCCTCTGGAGATCTGTACAGCACCTCACTGCTGTTGGGATGTGTGCCACTGGACTGGAGGAGGGCACATGTAGTACTCATTACACAAGAGCAGACCAAGGGATGAACCGGTAATTATCGCCTGCTAAGTCTCACCTCCATAGTGTGCAAACTCATGGCAATGATACTAAAGGAAAGACTGGGTCGTACCTGGAGGACAATGGCCTCCAGGATGTGAGAAAAGTATGGGTTTGTTTCAGGGAAGTCTTGTCTAGCCAACCTCATACATATATGACTGGGTGACGGGTGAGCTGGATAAGGGCCGCGGTGGATATTCTTTACTTGGACTTCAGCAAGACCTTCAATTCAGTGCCTAATGGCGGCTTGGGGAGATGCTAACTGGTGTAGGGGTAAGGCAAAATGATAAACTGAATTACAAGCTGGCTGAGTGGCAGGCTGCAATGGGTGGTGGTGAGAGGGAGCCCCAAATCTAAGGCCGATGAGTGGGGTGCCACAGGGCTCTGTGTTGGAGCCAGTATTGTTTGGGCTCTTTCATATCAGACATTGCACATGGGGTGGTGAGCAAGGAGTCTGTTAGCTGACACACCAAATCGGAGCAGTGGTGGATGGAGAGGAGAGATGGAAGCAGCTGTAGGGAGACCTATGCAAGCTAGAGGAGTGGTCAGAAAGGTGGCAACTGTTCAATGCAAAGAAGTGTACACAGTTATGCACTTTGGGGTGAAGAACCCAAGGAATAAAATACTGGCTGGGGGTTGCTGGGGATCACTGAGGAGGAGGAGAAGGACCTAGGGTGGTGATAAAAGGGACCATGAACAACACTGCCCAGTGCAGGAGAGTGGCTGCAAAAGTGAACAAAATGCTGGGGTACATAGCGAGAGGTTTTTGTCCAGGTGAAGAGAGGTGGTCTTGCCCCTCTACAGGTCGCTGGTAAGGCCACACTTAGAGTATTGTGTGCAGTTTTGGAGGCCATTCTTAAAGCGTCATATCAAGCTACTGGAGCGGTGCAGAGGAGGGCAACTAAGATGATATGTGGAATGGAGGGAGAGACTATGACAGCAGACTGAGATACCTGAATATGTACACTCTGGAGGATAGACGGACGGGGACATGATAGAGACATTCAAGTATCTGAGGGAATCAATAAGGATGGGCAGATAAGTTAAGGAGGAGAGGGTCACCAGGGGCTGAGGCTAAGAATAGAGGGGAAGATTTAGGAAGGAAATGAGGAGACACTATTTCACAGAGAGGGTGGTAGCAAATGGAACGCCCTACCAGAATGGGTGGTATCATGTAAATCTGTGAACAGCTTCAAAGGGCATGGGACAGGGAACAGAGGAGAGTGAGGTGGGGAGGTGGGGGTGGCAGTGGGATGATAAAGGGAGGTTGGTGGGACAGCTGCAAACTAGGGGTGTTGGCTGCACACTTGAGCAGACTTAGATAGACCCGGTGGTCTGTTGCTGCTAGCACATTAGAGTATATTTGTTTGTTCGTAATAGGGTGGAAGTAACCCTGCACATCCGTGTCCCTAGTCAGACTCCATCTGAGTACTGTGTACACTTTATGGCTTCTCAAGACAAAAGTGACATTGATGTAGTCAAGAGGGTGCAGCGAGGGCCACAGCATTGATGAAGGATTTGGGTGAGAAGAGCTACAAGGAGAGAATGGAGGCCCTTAACATATTTTCCTCAGAGAAAAGTAGGCTGAATGGGGCATGATTTCAGTGTTCTCCATACTCAAGTGTATCAACAAGATTGAGCAGATGGAGCTATTTGAATTTTTGTCCTCCAGCAGGATGAGGTGACATTCCACAGGTGGTAAATTCAGGGTAATGTTGGGAGGTGCTTCTTCACCCAGAAGGTGGTGAACCTATGGAACAGCCTACCCATGGAGGCAGTGGATAGGAAGACAGTACAGGGCTTCAAGGTAAGCCTAGTGAAATTTCAGCTTTTCAAGGGAATCACTGGGTACCCTTGGTAGCAGTGTTGGTAGGGAAATCCTATAAATTAGTACATGTTTGCATAGCATATTTATACATCCCTGCTTATAGAGGGGACAGGGAGAGACACTATGGATCTAGAGTTTTGACAACATTAAATTATTGTTTTATTCTGTAAATACTGTAGCACAATGTAAAGAACACATTGCTGACAGACATTACTCTGGCTTCTACAAGCTGAGCCTAACATCTAGTTATATTCATTGCAAAAATAAATATGTTAATACCTCATTTAGGGTTGAAGCACAAAGCCACAAAAGTAAGGAAATTTGACATTAGGGTAAAACAACTTCCTAGCTATTGGTGAATATGTGCTGTGAAGTTCTCGGAGTTTGAACAATTGTTGGTGCAGTGATGGCACTGCTTTGACTTCAGCATTGTTTCAAGACATATACATTTACATATGTAACCCACCCCAATGTGGGACTTACCTTTTAGGGTGCTAAAGAACCCACCGTGGCATCAGCTGCCTGCATTGTTGCTCCTGTCAGTCGCCTGATCGAGCTCCTTCTGCTGTATGAAATGGACTGGGAAAGGGAGCAAGGAAATCTGTGCTTTCTGCACCACTTAAACCAAGGTTTTACTGCACATCAAAGGCAGCTGCTTGCCACCACTGGATGAGAATGATAGCACTGGCAATGAGACTGGAATTTCCTGCTGCAAGCCCCAACCAGATAATTAGTGCAATTATGAGCAAGACAAACCAGGACACTAGATAACTAAGGGCAGGAGCCCTTAACACTTAAGAATTTTGGAGCCAATGCCACACAGTCACACAGATGAGCTGCCATTTTTGTGCACCCCAGGTTCCCAGATCTACAGAGATTTCTTTATTTTACAAGAAAATGGAGCCATCTACAGGAAATTGGTTTTATAGACTTGCATTGAACACAAAAAATGCAGCAAATTCAGTTTCCAAAGGAAATAATGTAATCAACAGGAAAACAAAGGAATATTACCCTGGATTCACAGGGAAATGTCAAATCAATCTGGGGGCACTGGCACCTGACCACCATCTCTACAGCTGCAGGGGTCAGGGGCTGCATCATCAGCCAGTCAAACTGCAGAGCCTGGCAGGGAGCTACAAGGAGCTCCTGGGAGTCCAGAAAACTGTCTGAGTTCGGCACGTGTTTGTGACTAAATCTATGCTGAGTGATTGACCTCCAGCCTTACCTACAATGAGTGGCAGCTGCATGGACCAACAGTGAGCTGAAATCCCCAGTGAACAACAGGCGGTGTTCCAGGTCCCATTCAGTCTTCGTGTGATTGCTGTGAGAAACAGACTGCGGAGCTGCTGCAGAGATGGACTGTGTCTTTCAGGAACAGAGTGAGAAACAAAGCTCTTGCTAGGAAAATGAGGCCCGACCTCGACCTCTCCACCATGACAACACCCGCCAGGCGGCTCTCCACCTAGCCCACCCTCCACCCCTTCCCAGCACACCATACCTAAGTATAACCTGGCCAGTGCCTATCGTCTTATGGTAATGCCAGTAGATTGCTCAACATATGTAACCAACTTGTGTAAGAACTATTTCAAATACCTGTCTGTACCCTGTAACTCAAATGTATTTTTGTTTTGACCACAGTGTGACGTGGTGCCTCTGATGAACACCTATTTGAGAAAACCTGTACTGTGTAATATAAAATGCTATGTATGTCCTCAATGTGACAAGGTACTTTGGAAATGAGCCCTGGCTCAAAGGTTGTAAACTGATTCTCACAAATAAATAAAAATAAACTAAATGGAGGTAATCATATGATAGTCTAGCATGAAAGTAAAGCTGAAAGCTGTAACAGTTGGAAGAGACTTTGCTGTGCTGCAGCCAGGGATGGAGACTGAAACTGCTTGATTTGTATTACAGCCTGAGCCAGGTACTGGATCCAGTTTCCTAGCTGAGCTGCCCTGTGAAGAGGAGGAAGATTGCCTGTTTAATGCAGAGGTCAGAGAGGCCATGGGACCGGCACAGCGGTAGCGCTACCACTGCGACACTGACAACCTTGGTTCAGAAGTGAGCTCTGGATCATCAGGGGAGGGAGAACTGAGTGTCTCACTGGACACTCTTCTCTCCTGGGGATGGATGGTTGCCATTCCCATTGCTATACTGCCACTTGGTTGACCACAGGTGGCAGTGCAGATTGGGGAATGCCTGGGGAGGAACAGACACTGTCAACACATTCTGACACAACATCACACCTTTGTGTGCGCACAACCCTTGTAACCTCTGCTTGACATCTGTTTGTGGGAGAAAAACTCAAGAAAATGGCCCCTGCACACCAGGATGATGGAGCATCTGGCACTGTCCCAAATCTCTCCTGTCTGTTCCATGACAACTGCTTCCAAACAAAAGTCTGGAAGTTGGAGGGGAACCCTCATCCTCACCTGGGGGATAAACCATGGCTCCATGGGGGAAGGCTGATGCACCAGATTGCAGGTAAGGGGGATGACAGCAGACTGGATGCCTTGGCAACTCCTGAAGGAGTTGGAGTGCAGGTGGTAGGGGGTAAAAGAAAAAAAAAGGAGAGGCTTGACTGGAACTGGAGAGACACCCAATTACCAGCTGACACCAGAGGTCTGCCCTAGAGAAGGCGGAGAGAGTGAAACTAGCCATAGAAAGACTTCTGCCGAATTGCACCATCAACCCAGTGCATTGAGGAGATCACCTGGTCTGAGAGAACTGTGAGCAAACTCAGGGCTTGCTCTGCAACCATCACCTTTGGGACTGTAGTTAGAAAGTAGTTAATGGGCAAGTTCATCTGGTCAGGAGCATCTGGGTTTGGAATTTCAATTTGCAAGCATTGCTTTATTTGTTTAAGTGCAGCACCACTGGTCAGCCATGTGCAATGTCATTGGGTCTACACCGTTTCTCGGCTGGGTAGTCAGTGAAGCACTGGGAGCTGCTTATCAGTGAACAGATTCATCACACTGGTACCAGTGGGGAGAGTAAGCACCCAGTACAGGTGGGCAGACAAGGTATCAGTACTATAAGTCTGTTGCTTGGGGTGGACTGCCATTAATGGGCTGAGCCTGGGAGGACATGTGAGCACAACCTGGGGAATATTATTTGGCTCGTTTAACAAAACAGTCTGTGCATCCCCTCCCCATAAGCTATTGTGCATTATGTGCACTGATACTGAGCCAGTGAACTCACTTTGTTAGAGTGAAAAATATGTATTTTATTTCATACATCAAAGTAAGTTAGTTGTATACATATGTATTGCTTGACATATCATTTCAGAGTAAACGTGTTGGGTGCAGTAACAAAAACACTCTTTCCATAACAGTTCATGGTAGCCAAGCAGTGCCTGTATGGCAAACAGCAACTGACATTTCACCCTGGCTAAATGAGGGGCTTCCTCAGAGTTGGCTAGCAGGGGCACAAACTGACGATTTATTGGTGCTCCTCGTTGTCATAGTGATAGAAGTGCTGGTGCATTCTATACTGGTGCTCACCTAAATATTAATGCTCACAAACATTAAATACAAAAACGTTTTTTAAAATGGCATGCAATAAATTACAAACAGGTAACACAGTAGAGTGCCAAAGTCCTTAACAAATGTCATGGACCATCTTTCTTTAAAGTGTTTCTATTACCCTATTAATCCATTCATCATATCACAAGGTCCATGCCTCCCTGAATTCTTATTTCTTCTTTATTTTTGTATTTATTGAATAGATTGAATTACAAACCTTTGAGTCAGAGACTCCTTTGCAATGGCTCCACGGTAAGTTAAGATACAGTATAGTACAGACAAGATAGTACATGTGAGAATACAACAGGAAGTCAGATTAATTCTGAGGGTAGCCCAAGAACCCTCTGTCAAATAAGTACATTGATTTAGCAAAACAATAATTATACAATGCAGTATTATACAATATTCTGGTACAGACAGTAAATGTGATGCACATAAGATACAGGATAAATACAGTGGGTAGCAATAGTGCCCAGGCCAGCAGACACCCAAATATGGGAAAACATTATGGTACAAATGCTTAGCTAAAGACAATCGAGAGCAAGCAAGACAGGAGGACAAGAAGAATGGTATGTAGGCAGTTAGGGGTAGAAGAAGAGGAAAAGAGGAAGAGGGTTAAGAGAAGCTGGCAGAACATATTTAGAAGGTAGTAAGCAGTGCCAGGAATTAAAGGTGTTAGGTGCAGTCACAGACAGATGAGAGGAGGAGTAGCTCTCTAAGACTGGATTTGCAGGGGCCAAGTTTGAGTTCAGAGGAGATAGCAGAGGGTAGCTCATTCATCCAAAGCAGAGCCCTGTAGGTAAAGGCTCATTGTCCCAGAGATGTTCTGCAGTGAGGATTAAAAGTGGGGCTTTAGAGGAGCCCCTAGTGGATCTGGCTGGAAGGGCGGGCTGGATTAGGTTGCAGAGCCCGCAAGGCAAGGTTGAGGTGATTTTCCTGGCCAGAAGACATGAGTGGTATTTAAGCCTGCATTCAAAGTTAAGCCAGTTAGTAAGCCTGTACAGGTCACATGTGTGGTGAACCTGTCACACCCTGAGACCAGGTGGCAAGCTTTGTTAAAGGCAACTTTGATGTGGCAGCAGTGCTGTCAGCCACACCATAGAAAATAATCCCATAATCAACCAGGATAGGACTGAGGAAGACACAGCCAGGCGGAGTGCTTCAGGTGGCAGGCACCGCTTGTGCCTGTAAAGGAGTCCAATATAGGAGTTGATGGCCTTGGAAAGAAGATGAATGTGTCCATGGTAGGTGAGGGAGGAATCAATGGTGACACCCAGATATTTAAAGGATTTTACTAGATCTAGGGAGTGTTTTGATAGTTGAGGATGTGTGGAGGAAGTCCCAGTGATTATTTTGGCAATGGGCGAAGACCATGGCCTTCATTTTTATAGTTAAGCACAAGTTTGTGCTCGGTGAACCAAGTTTCAGCTTCAGAGAAAAACTCTGGAGGTCAGTTTGGAGGGTGGAGGGGTTAGGGTGGATGCAGAAGATAACTGCGTAGTCCACATATAAAGCAGTTGACAAGAACATGCTGAATGTAGCAAGTTCAGGAAGAGACTAAAGAGGAGTGGACCCAAGATGGATCCCTGTGGGACCCCAGATAGAACAGGTAAGCTCAAGGATAGGGTGGGGTTAATTTTGACCTGCTGGGATCTATTACTTAGGTAGTTCACAAACCAGGGGATGCTTCCAGTGTAAGCCCCAGAGAGGGCAGGGACTTGAGGAGGTGGGCGTGATTGAAGGTATTGAATGCCTTAGTTAGGTCTATGTACACTGACCCAACTAAGTGTCCATGATTGAGGGATTTGTGAATTAAGGATGTATACTCCAAGAGGGCAGTGGTGGTACTGTGGCCCTTTCTGAAGCCATGCTGTTCATGGCAGAGTAGGTTATATTTGACAGGTAATTGGTGAGTTGGTCCGAGGACATTGTTTCAAGGACTTTGGATATGGGTGGCAGGATGGAGATTTGGTGGTAGTTCCCAGGGAGGTGCGGTCACCACTTTTTAGGATGGGAGGGATTACTGCCAGTTTCAGAGGGTAGAGAACTGACAGAGACAGAGAGAGAGGTTGATGATTTTGGTGAGGGGTGAGTACAGTATCAAGGACAAGTTGGAGGAGTTTTAGGACCAGAATGTCACCACTATGAAGGATTTTCCCAAGACTCTCATTAAATAGGAATGGGCTTCATGGGTGGAAACAATCCTGAACCTAAAAGGTGGTGCACTGGGGAGGGAGAAGGTGAGTACTCTGAAGCAGGGTTGAAGAGTTGGGGAGCACACTACTGAGGTCAGAGAGAATGCAGAGTTGAAGGCATTAGCTATTATCTGGGGGTCTTGTGAGGGTTCCATTGACTAGGAGCTGGGGGATACTGATTTACCATTGAGGTCTTTGATATTATTCCAGAACTTCCACCCTGAGCTCCGTGGATGAGAGAGCTCCTGGTAGTGGGCTACCTTAGCTTTACAAATTGCCCAGGTGCATTTGTTCCTAGCTTCCTGTAGCGTTGTCTGTCA
Source organism: Neoceratodus forsteri (assembly GCA_016271365.2). Lineage (NCBI taxonomy): Eukaryota > Metazoa > Chordata > Ceratodontiformes > Ceratodontidae > Neoceratodus > Neoceratodus forsteri. Next base: position 641,892,480 of record CM028133.1, read on the forward strand.
GGGGTAGTCCAGATTTGAGGCTTTGTGCCAATGGTTGTCACGGTGGTGCATGAGGTCAAGAAGGGTTTGGGAGATCCACAGAGTGGTGTGGCCTTTGGTGGTTTGTTTGAAGACAGGGGCAAGATATCACATGCACTGTTACAAGTGGAAATAAAATGGGCTAGAGCACTGTCAATGGACTGCAGTGTCGATAGGGGACCAATCACAATTAAGGAGGTGGTTCCTAAAGTGGGTCAAGGAGCCATTTTTTAGACGGCATTGATAGATAACTTTGGGGTGATTTGAGGACTTGGATGACAACCTACAGAATATGAAAGAGTGGTCACTTAGGACATCGGGGAGGACAGTGACCATGGAGAAGGATGGGGCGGGTTGGTAAGGATTAGATTCAGTAGGGTGACAAGCTGGTTTATGATTGAGCCACGTGGGGAAAGGACAACTTGGGTGAGGTTAATGGCTGCTATAATATCCTTAAATGGGGTAGCAGCGGTGACAGTCAATTGATATTGAAGTCACCTAATGCAATGATTTCACAGTTAGGGTAGTTGGCAGATGCAGGAAGTGACTGCATTGAAGGCATGTTTCTGGTTGTGAGGCAGAATATATACTGTCACAATATATAGTGATCTGTTTGAGTTGCCTACCATCACTTTAACAGTGAGTGCCTGAGCACTATGGGGGGTTGTGACTAGTAGTGCTTGTAGCTGTTCCATATATAAAGAGCACAGCCATTGCCCCTTTGCATAGTCTATCTAATCTGAAAATATTGTAGCCTGCGAAGGTCACTGCAGAGTCTGGGATCTCAGGGGTGAGCCAGGTTTTGGTGACTGCCAGGATATCAGGCTGATGCTAGACCATCTAGCCTTGAAGAATGTCATGCTTTTGAGCAAACTGCAGATATTTAGAAAGGCAATAAGGAGGCCATCCTTTCTGCCATTGGAGGGGGAAGGAGGAAATGGACCAGGGTTTGGGTGAATGTTGCCAGATAGAAGTAGGAGAAGGAGGGAGGGCATGCTGGAGGATGGCTGCTGTAAGTAATCTGAGTTTGAGTGAAGGATGTTGGCAGTGGCTAGAGGGTTTGGGTCCCACCTAGGGAGGTAGGCAATGTGGTATGCTAAGAGGAAGGAAAGGTGTAGTTTGGCAGTACGGGATGAGGGTTTTGCCAGGGGCTGTGTAGTGTTAGATATCCGGATACTAGTAGTTTTGCCACGTGGGGCAAGTAGAGCAAGAGGGACCAGGGGTACCAGTGGTTCAAGAGGGGATTTGAGCGAGGGAGGGCAAGAAGGAGTAGTAGGCAATCAGACAGGAATGGGTTCCAGGTGGGTTCCATTATGTGATGGTAGCAAGCTAACTGGTAGGGTGGGATATTAGTGACCAAGAGCCAGGTGAGGTGCACCTGTGTAGGATATAAACAGAATTGTGCTGGAGCAAAATGGGGAGGGTCAATGGTGCAGAGGTAGAGCTGTTGAATATAGTGCACAGGGTGCAGGGTTCGAGACCCAGGGCTGGGGAGGGTGGAGGAAGGAAGGGATGGGAACTGGGAGTAGCAAGTGAGAGGAAACAGGGATTACCTACTGAGTGAGGAAGAAATTAGAGGGCGATAGGTGGGAGAACAGGGAGAGCAGGTGGCTCAAGATTGACCGCTTGCAGTCAACAGTGATAACCTGCAGGTGGTAGAATGGGCATAGTCATTCCTGGTGTTTAGCAGACCTCATGCCCCCAATCCTGCAGGATGGTGCCCACCACCCTGCCCTTTCCTGTTACGCCAGTGACCAGCTGATCCTCCTCTCACCATGGTTGGCCACCCACTGATCTGTCAGTGAGCATGTACTGTAGTTACAGTACATGCTCATTGACAGCTTAGTCGGCAGCCGGCAATGGTGGTAAGCAAAGGCTGTGCTGGTTGCAGGCTTGGGGTTGGGATGGGAGGGGATGGTGGGCACTACCTACTGTGGTGGGGGTTTGCTAGACACCAGAGAATGGCATTATTGTAGTACACATGGGACTGGGATAGGAAGGGATCTGCTAGACACCAGGGAATGGTTTACCTTTAATATACAGGGATCAGGCTGGGGGATACACTGCACATCAGGGAAACATAGTCTGTGTGGACGGGCAGGTGATCGGGTGAGGGAAGGGACAACTAGACACCAGGAAATCTTACATAACTCATCTGGCATGGGTGCAGGTGGGGAGAGATAGCTAGACACCTAGACAACAGGGAATCCTATATAACTCATCGGGTATGGGTGTAGGTGGGGGACGGACAGCAAGACATCACAGAAAGATTTGTTTTTACATTGGGCCAGTGATGAGCCGGGGCACTAGCAATAAGGAAAGATCTATTTTTGCATTGAGCCATCGATCGGTGGGGGTGGGACCACTAGACACCAGGGACTACTGTACTGGTGGTTGGGAAAACGCCTCCACCAACCGCTAGAGTTGTGCAGGAGTAAGTAATGTTGTAGGTAGGCGGTATCTGCCCCCACATGAGGGGACTAGGTCAAACAGCCTTTCGGCGGTGCACTGCTCTGAATATTGGACGGCACCAATATTCAGGTCCCTGCCCTTTCATTTGTATTGCACCCTCCAAAGCTTGCCTGGGCGCAAACCCCTGTTTGCCTGTGCTAACTGGCTTTCAGTATAGGACATCCAAGCAAAACAGGGTTTGCACATAAGCAAACTCGATTTGTGCCCAGGCAAACTTTTGAATATCTGGCCCTGTTGTGTTATTGTGTCACCTGCAGTTGTGAATATGCATCTTAGCCAATCAGAATCACATAGCAGACAATCAACAGAACATCAGCCTTCCACAAATTCTGCAAGTTTACATGTAAGCATTGTGTTTTTGTCTATGGGGTTTATTGCAGGTAGTTTGAATTTATTATGGTTTGATAACTTGAACATTTTATTATTTCCCTCACTGGCCAGTCTATGAAAATAAATGTTAGTTGAATAACGTGTTTCACTTTTGTGATTAAACAAATAGTCCAATTAATTATGGGGATGGCAATCAGAGGGTGGAGGTGGGAAAGTACCACTGAACACCAGGGATAAATTTAATAATTACGGGATGGTGATCAGAGGGTGGGGGAGCACCACTAGACACCAGGTATAGATTAAATAATTATGGATGGCAATTGGAGGGTGCAGGTGAAACTAGACACCAGGAAAAATAAACAAAATTATAGGGACGGTGATTGGAAGGTGGTGGGGGGTGCCACTAGACACCAGGGATATGTTAAATAATACTAGATAATTACGGGATGCCATGCAAAATCCATTTTTCTTTGCAGGAATCCTTTCTGTATCAAATGAAAAAGGAAACGGAAAAGGATTCTTTCAAGTGAAAAAGAATTGCAAAAGACTAATCCAAAATCTTTTTCCATATGAAGGATCCTTTTGTTTGAACGAAAAGGTCATAAAGAAAAGCTGAAAAACCCTAAGTCCAAAATCTTTTCTGTTTGAAGGGATCATCTTTCATTTGAACAAAAAGCCCATAGAGAAAAAAGCAGAAGTCAATCACAAAAGGATTTAAAAGTTAAAAAAACCACACATTTCGGGGTCAGTTTTCCAACAGTTAACTGCAGAATCCACCTAACGGAGTCCCGATGAGCAAGATACATGTCTTGGTCTCTCTGCAGGATGTAATTTTTGTGGGTTTTGATTTTTTGTAGAGAAAACAGAATACAAGATGGTGGCAAAGGAAAAAGGATTTTCCTCACAAAAAGGACTGGCCCCAAAAGAAAAAGGATCCTTTTCATATGGACCAAATTATTTTAATTTAATAACTTTGGAACAGATTAATATTTTTCACCAAACAAGTGAAAGACACATCTATGTGTCAAGTCCTTTCTGCCCTCAACATTTCAGACCAAAATTCTGAACCATCTGGGCGCAAGGCAATGACAAGAAACAAAAGAAAACAGTGATTTTTTTTTTGCTAGCCACATCTCGAACACATCCAACTCCAACGAAACTGGTACACCAAGGATCTGCCCCATTAAACCGTGCATACAACATTTCATTGCAAATCCATTGAACGGTTGTAAAGATATTAGTGCAGAATTTGAAGTTTAACATAGAAACCCCTGCTCAATCCTAAATATAGTGGTACTACCGCACTACGACAATATATTTGGATTGTAGCGTTAACTATAACTGAGACTACAATTGCCAGCAGGTAGTTGTCAGCATCATCTGAATTTTTGGTCTTTTGTTTTTCAGCTTATCCAGTTCGCCAAGGGTGAAATTACATGAGACTAGAAGCAGCTGCAGCCTGGGAGGGGTCTAGGACTAGGCATTCTATGGAATCTTTAGCCAAATAATTTCCTTTGCAGAATCCATTTCTGTAAATTGGTTATTGATGATTTTAGCAAGTGTTTGCTTTTAGTGAGAGTGCTGCCTTGTGGTTACATGAATGATAGAGGAGGAAGGAATCTCTGAGTTTACTGTAGCAAGTCATTATTCCTCCCAGTCTTTGGAGTTCCATTTATCTCATTTGAGGGCAGCTGTTATACAGGCTGCTTTTGATGCAGAAATTTTATCTTTGCCTCCTTCCACATAACTTCAAAATTAACTCACAATTTGTCAGAGCTAACATTCCTAGCTGATAGCCCATCTCTGAGGCTCACTGTATGTACTAAATTACCGCTCATCAAGGGACATTTGAGTGACCATATGTTGCAGTGTACTGTAGGTGGATAGCTGGTGGGTTTGCTGTGCACATGTTGGGTATGTTAGCACACTGACATGCATATACATAACTTTGTGTCCTCATGGAAAGGACATTAGAATGCTGAGGCTATTTACATTTTACCTCTGCCTGTTGTTGTATGGGCTCCAGCACTGGGTAAGTGCCAGTGCAACGACAGGCAGCACTAGTGGGACAACTTGCAGCATATCTGTAGCACTGACAGTTGGCACACTAGTGTTTCCCAGTGAGTGAGTGCTCATAACAATAGGCAGTGGTTAGGCACAAATAGACTCAGTAGAATATTACAAGATAGGAAATGCTAGAAACATTAAGGATCCATCAGTTGCAGTATTCAGTGTTCTGTAACATAGGTGTAGCCATTTTTAAGTTGGAAGTGCTACCAAGAAATTGGATGACTTTGCCACTAAGGTGAGGAAAACTGCCAGTGGCAGACACTTGAAAGCATAAGTCCAAGTGATTTGCAATTTCTTTCCTGTCATCCTAATTCTCTTCATCAATGTTTTAAGTTATCAAACTGTAACATTCTCATTACAGTTGCAGCAAAAACACAAAGGCACAGCACAATGTTTGAATGTGAACTTTTAAAATCTGTGGAATGCTGAGGCTCTGTTGATTTTCTGCTGCGTGATTCTGATTGGCTTAAATGCGCATGCACAGCAGATTACTCCCATAAACAGCAGATGACTGACAGCTGAAAACCATGCATAATATCTCTTTGTTGTCACTGATTCTTTTTTTCCACATAGAGATTTCTACTCCTGCTGTCAATCTGCTCCACTCTGATTAGCTCCACAGCACCACCATAAATATTCTTTGGGTATTTACCCCAGCCTCCAAGCAGCCTCCCAGGGTGGGGCTGGAAGGGTGTGCAAGTATAGTTCCATGTTTTTAAATAAAGTATTTGAAAGCAGATGTGTCCTCAGGATGGAGAGAAAGAAGTCTGGTGGCTAAGTTTTAAGTGCCTTACATCCTGAAACCCACCAGAGTTAGTGAAGCTGTGGTAGTCTGCACTGGAAGAAGGCTCAGATAGTCCAACATATAGTTAGAACATAAGAAAGGTTTCAGGCACAAGGAGACATGAGTCCATTTTAATTGCCTTTTAGTTTGCACTAATTAGATATGTTTGCTTTTCCCCTTATATTGGTCAAGCTTTAATTTAAAGGTTTCCAAATCTGTACCACAGACTACTTCCTTAGGTAGGTCATTCCACATTTACACCACCTGCAACAAAAAACGGAGTCCACAGGAGGAAGCAGGAAACAAGGGACTCTGCTGACTGACTAAGGTAAGGCACCTGTTCACTCTTGTTGTTGCGTTCACTGTTGGGAAGGGCAGTAGGTAAAGGTAGGCCCTAAACTGGGAGGGGAGCAATGCCCTATCTAGTCTGCTGTATAAGGGATTTAAAACAGGTATGAGGGAACACTAGTAGCAACAGCAGCAATACACAATAGGGAAAGCTAGAAACACTTTATCGGGGTAAAGAGGAAAAGTATTAATGGGTAACTCTAGGGAGCATAGAGTTGGGAATGCTGGGCAAGACGGCCAACAGAAAGTGGCTGCACTAGACTGTTATTTGCTGTTTAGCTTGCTAAAAAAAAATTTTTCTCACCTTGAAAAGTTTGTCTTTGGTTCTTGTTCAGTCAAATGGATTTTCACCACTAGATTTCCCAATCTTATGAAAAAGAGAGGATAAAGTTACTAGAGTGGGAAAGAAGAGAAAAAAAAGAAAGGAGGCAAGTGTGTCTCTTTCAGAATCATCTCAGCCAGAGAAGCCGCAGCGAACAGGCCTGTTCTGACAGATTCTTAGGCCCTCTGTACTCAGGTAGCCTTAGGGTATGAACGAACAGTTACAGTGGAGCTCGCTGGCCCTGGACCCATCCAAAAGCTTATGGTGTCGGCATTACATGCCATGCTTTCAACCAAGCCTGTACCTGGTGCAGGTGTCAAGCGGAGCACCACCATGAGAGACTCCTGACTCCCCTGGAGGCAATTAACAAGTCATATACCACTTTGCTATCTGCTATCACTAAGTTAGACTACAAATGGGAAGTGGTTGCTGCCAAATGAGGCAAACAGTACCAAATTACAAGAAGTAGAAAATGCCATTACTGAAGTTATAAAGACCCATACCACTACAGAAATTTTTATTTATTTAGCTTTTGTTGACCGGGTAAGTGCACTAGACAAATCCTGCCTATTTTCAGGCACGACCGGGAAGGGACAGATGAATGCCAACTGACCTTGAACCAGATTAAGCTGTTGGTGGTATTTTTTAGTGAATGAGGGAAATTTGGCCAGGACACCGGGAAATTCCCCACTCTTTCGATAAGTGCCATGGGATCTTTAACATCCATCTGAACTACCACCAATCCAGGCAGATGGGACCTCGGTTTAACGCTCTCATCCGAAGACGGCACCTCAGAAGTGCAGCACCTCTCATGCTGCACTGCAGTGTCAGTACTGGGATATTAACCAAGTGCCAGATGTGGGATCTGAACCCACAGCCCTCTGATCTCCGGCCTCAGAGGCGGTGTGCTACCACTGAGCCACTGACACTGAAATGAAAGTTGAATCAAACATAGCCCTACTTTCAGCTATTCTCCGAGATGATATACAATGAGTCCATAACACTGAAGAGCCTCGAGAATGCCACGAGGAGAAACAACCTTCGGTTAGTAAGAATGCTGAATTTGGAGAACCAGCAAACAATGACTTGGGACTTGGTAAGGAAATGCTTATTGAGTGTTTTGGCTTTAGTATGGAAAACTTACAACTGCTGGTTAGGGTACTTGGACCACTCTGTATTTTCTCAATGACATGAGCACCTTCTGCACCTGTTATACATGCCTGTGCCACCTTGGACTCTACTCTGATTCCTCCTTCAAATCAAATTAAATCAACTACAAACTTAATTCAATTTGCCCTAGAAATAGATCAGGATTAGATTATTAAAACAGCACATTTGAAAGGGGCACTGAATTTTCGCCAACATAAAATCTATCTGCACCCAGATGTAAGCCCCCAGACATAAGTGAGGAGGTGCAGATTCCTACAGTTTTGTGCTGAGGTTACTGATTTGGGTAGAACATTTTCTTTATTCTATCCATGCAAGGTAAAGGTCATCCTCGTTTCAATAAATATATTTTCTTTGATCCAGACCACCTTAACACTTTTGTTCAAGCATGTCAATTCACTGGGAAAAAGGACAGGAGTCTTCCTTGGGTAATGAGGAAGCTTCTAACTCTGGTGCTGACATTACATCCCAGGCCTAAAATGCAGGCAAACCTTGAAATTCCTGCTAGCATAGTGGCTCAACCACAACATTCGTAACTGGTTCTACAAGTATTCATATAGCTGGAAAAAATAACTGGATCTGTTTTTTACTTTTTCTTCTCTGGTACCATTATTAAACCTCAGAACTGAACCAGTCTAATGTATTGATCTGAATGGACCTTAATAAATCATTTTTGTGCTAAAAATAAATGGCTTAATAAGTTTGAGTTTCCTTCTCTCCATGGTATTATGGGATTGAGAGGTGTTGGGGAGACAAAATATTTAAATGCAATATATTGTGTTTCTTTGAATCATTTTGTTGTTTTACTGTATGTAGTATGAAATACTGTCACTTTCTGGAGACTGCAATGCTGCCCCATCTGCATGTACCTCCTGGGTTGAGGAAGGAGGTTGCTAGACTCCAGGCTGAGTTGGCTAGGATTCATGGGGACCTCATCCCCTCACTCAAGGGCCATCAAGTCTGCCACCATTACCTCAGATGATGCCAGGAGGAAGAACAGATGGACTATGGTGGGCTCTGGAAAGGTGGTGGTGGGGGGGTCAGAGGCACATTCTCAACCAGTACCACTTTGCAGATTCTTTGACACTCTAACAAAGTGGGACTGCCAGGAGGAGGCACCATGATAGTGGTCAGGAAGGATATGGGGTTCCAGCCATATTGAAGACCCCAAGGAGGGTGGAAGAGGACCCCAGAGGAGGAGGAGGCAACTTCTGGTGGGGACTTGATTGTGAGGGATACATTTGGGAATAGGAAGGGAGGAGAGGAGGTTAGGTACCTATGTTGTGCCATGGGCTAGATGGCTGGGAAGTGGATTCAGATGATCGCTAGGGCAGCAGGATGGGAAGCAGAGCTGGACATCACTGTTCACCTGGGGACTAATGACCTGGCTAGGGATGAATTGGGATAGTGCAGGGAGGTTAAGGAGCTGGGGAGCGGTCTTGAGGTATCACACTCAGTGGCTTTTGCTGAGGTGCTGCTGCCAGAACAATGACAGCACAACGCCACCAATTGGTATTGTGCTGTCGCTGGGGAAAGTGTGTTTTCTGTGGGAGGCTTGCCTCCCGACAACCATGCTGGGGCTCTGCTCCCCTCACCTTCCACACTTAAGATAACCAACTCGAGTCGGAGTTGGTTTCAGGAGGGGCAAACAACCTGTAGGCAGCAGCACTGGGAACCCAGTGGACCATCCAGAGAAATGTCGAAAATATCACTGTGATGGTCTTCGTTGTTTTCCCATTGCTGTACCGACGTGATACTAGTCTCCATTAGCTTACCATCAATGGAGGTAAGACTGAGCGTTTGTAGTTGCCCAGGTCCGCTTTTTCCTCCCCTTTTAAGTGGGACTATGTCTGCAAACCTCCAGTCCCTTGGCACAACCCCAGACTCTAATGAATCATGAAGCAGCTGGGTAAAGGATTCAGCTATCTGAAACATGGCCAGTTCCGCAAGTACCCTTGAGTGTAGGCCATTCAGACTTGTGCTTTATCTACTTCGAGACCACCAGCTCCCCACCCCACGGCTAGCCTGACAATCCTCAACCCCAGCTTTCCTTTTTCCCTAGTGTAACTAAAGAATTCTTTTCTGCTCCCTTCAAACCCTCTGCAATATGTTGTTCCATGTCTGCCTTTGCCCTCCCCACCACCACCTTTACCTCTGTTAGCCTCCTCCCATTTTCCTCACCCTTATTTCTCTTGTACTGTACATTATGAAGACTATTTTCATACCCTCATAGCCTCCTATATTTTGTAAGCTCAGATGTAGTTGAGATTGAACACAAATATAAAACCGCATTTAACTTGGTTTAACATTGTATGTTGTGTAATTTGCTTCCCCAGTTGCATGTAAACAGCCACAAGTCAAGTTGCTATGTTGCAGATATTCAAGGCATCCCTATGTCAGACTTTTGCTGTGACAGTTTTGTAGTATCACTGTATAGTTGCTTGAATGTAAGTATGTGTTTTTTCCACTTTGGTTTTCCAGTGGTTGCAATACTCAGCAAAACCTAAATATGTCCTACTTCATCTAAACCTCAGTCCTGTGAAAGAAACTTTAAACAGAGCAGTTACCTCCATGGTGTGGAGACTCAGAAGGAAGCTAGCAAGAAATTAACCCAGGAGTGAACAGAAATTAAGAAATTGGAATGGATTCATAAGGAAGCTATAGTCAAACAACCCCTCATGGAGTGACCCCAAGGAGGAGGAACAAGGGAAGGAGGATGGTATCTGCAAGGGTATCCACAGGAAAGTCCACAAGGGCTCAGATCCCTGGCTGGGTGGGAAAGGGTGAGTCACCAGTAAGATAAGACCACTTTGTTGCTCACTAAAACAGCAGGGTAAAATAGTGTTTTATTCATGTTTTGTGCTCCCACCCACTCAGCATGGCAGGTGTACAGTACCACCATCCGCCTTGATGGAGCTATAGGGCAGAGGGGATTTCCATTATATGTTTCTCCCATTCTGGTGTGTGCTTACAGTTCCCATAGGGATGATGATATGTAGACCCTATATGAGCTTTCTAACACATTCCGTTTATACATAGCATAGCCCTCCTTCCATGTGTCCCAAGTGGCTCTGCACCAGTATGTCTACAGGTGGCAGCAATGCTGCAGCTGCAGCTCCCTCCCCGGAGGAGGAGGAGGAGGAGGGTATGCTCTGGATAATCAATCCCCTCCCTGGCTGAACCCTGAAGATCCAAGCTCGTTCCCTACCCTGAGTTGCCAATGTTGCAACGGTACCCCTGCTGCTATGCCAATGGGCTGTCCCCAAAATAGTGTTTTCAATGAAGGTAGCTCAGTCCCTGCCTGGGGTGAGGCTTATTTGCTGTCTGTGTAAGGCATTTTAATTTAAGTACTTTTGTTATAACTACACAACCATAGTTGTGGTATGCTTTGTTGCTATTTATGTTAAGATTGTAAACAGCATTTGTTTGTTACTAGCCAATTTCCTATCTGGGGTACAGATTTAAATAGTAAATAGCATTAGCAGACAATAATTAACATCACATAGAAACATGCAAGTGGGATAATGCTAAGGGAAGTAGCTGGAGTGTTAGGGCTTTGGGATATTTGTAACCTGGAGTAGGTGCTCTGGATACATAGCCAGTGCCATAATTGTAGGAGGGTTTGAGTGCTGGTAGCTGAGCTTGAGGCTACAAGTGTGGAAATCTGATGCTTGAAAGCCAGGACTACCAAATAACCAGGGGACTACAGACTCCATTGCAACAGAGGGCCCTGTCACCCAATAGGTACAAATGGACTGCAGCAGGGAAGCAGGCATGGACAAGGGGAGAGAAACCAGTGGTGCAAACTAGGACCTCTGGAATCCAACCACGGTAGGGTAGGGGCTAGCATGCAAAGAGGGGCTCCATCTAGTGGGGATTAGCCAGGAAATGGTTGTAGCCCCAAAGGAGAAAAAGAAGATCCATAGTACTGGGAGAATCTATCATTAGGGTACAGGTGAAATAGTAAGTGTTATGCTGGATGTTGAAAGTGAGGTGCGCTGTTTCCTAAAGCAACAGCAGATAGCCTCAGGAAGAAAGTATTGGAATTCGCTAGGAGGAAGGGAAGTCTGGATCTGATAGCGACATCGCACAAATGATCTGACTGGAGTGTATAGTAAAAGTTAAGAATAGCTTCTGCACCCTAGGTAGGATTCTAAGGGACAGATCAGGGGCAGTGACCTTCTCTGAAGTTTACCACAGCCATGCTGCAATTGCAGACAGCAAGTCAAAATGGGTTTAATGTGTGGCAAAAGGGCTAGTGTAGGGAAGAGGATTTTCAGTCATTCGGAGATTGGACCACACTTGGTGGGGCTAGAGGTTGTTCAAAAGAGATGGCATGCATCTCAATGAGGAGGCATCAGGATGCTGGTGCGTATGCTTTATAACACCTAAAGAAGCCTTTAAACTATGAATGAAGGAGGCAGCACAGTTGAGGATAGGTCTATCCACACAAATTTGGGCTGGCATAGCCTAGAGGTTAGAGGAATGAGGTGTGAACGAGCTTGGTACATCCAGCAGACTAGACCTGAGTTTGATTCTTACAGCCTCCACTTGCATACTGTGTGACTCTGAGCAAGACACTTAACCACCCAGTGCTCCTAGGTCGCCCCTGAAAACAGGCACTTGTGCCCTAGTGGGCCTTACCTGGTTACCAAAGACTAAAAAGAAACAAAAAAAAAAAAAAACTGAGGGGAGCCAAGAGAGCCTCACCACAGTACTACAGCTGGAAGAAGGGTCTAGTCAGGTAGTGAGAAGGTGGGGAAGTTACAGTGGGACCAATAGAAGAGAGGAAAGTATATGTACTGAAAGAGCAAGAGTTGGCACCAAACCATAACTAAGTATATATGGAACGAAACATCACCAAATCAAATACTCGATTGTGCTGACAGACAAACAACATGGAGGCAGGTCTCCCCAGATTTGGAAGACTATTACCTAGCAGCACACTTGAAAGTGATGCTTCTCTAGAGCACCCCAGTTATAAGTCTAATTGGAAGCTAATGGAGCAAAGAGAGGAAGGGGGTCCTCCACTAGAGGCAAGCGCTATGGATCTGTCCTTTAATGCAAGGAATAATGCTCTCTCCTGTTGGAAGTTTTCAACACCTTAAATGTGACATACAGACTCCGGGAAATGATTTGACATTCAACCTCTTTATGGCCTCTTCAGTGGTTTGCATGGAGCGATTCCTTTTTACCATCCAAGGTAGACCATACATTCGAACATGGGCCAGACCGGGTTTGTGTTACCCTGAGCAGTTTCTGAGTAAGGGAGTTATTTTAGACTCCCAGACTCTTAAACAGAACTTTAATTTGTCCAACTTGGACCACTTTTGATTCCTTCAGCTTAGAACATACTGTATATGATGAGCTGTCTTAGTGTAGATCAGGCATACCCCAGACTAAACTGCTATTTGACATTATGGCAGCTATCCTGAATCACACTGTTAGACAAGGACATATCTCTGCTTTATATAAGGCCCTGAGACACCTATATGGTAACACCATCTCATCAATAAGGCAGAGGTGGGAGCAGGAAAACGATATCCACCTAACTGAGGGGACTGGGAGAAGATTTTCACATCAGCAGTTAAAGCAACTAGATTCCCATTGTGGCAGGAGTTTGCCTGGAAGCTTAGGACATGTTATTTTTATACACTGGTCATACAAATTAAGTGGGTCTCATATCACTCACAGGCTTGCTGGAGACAATGTTCAGAGGTAAAGGCACACCACTCACACATCTTCTGGACGTGCCCAATAGTTCAGCCATACTGGCATCAGATATCAAATAAGATTTGAGACCTATTTTCAATCACCACACCCTTGAATATCTTGCACTTACTTCCAGATCTCCCCCAGGTCACTGGGCAAGATCGATATACCTCTGGAATATACTTTTAAGAGCCGCACATAAGGCAATAATCAGGCACTGGCTTAAGACAGAACCCCGACTTTCCAACACTAGCTGGATATCGTTCATGATATACAAACAATGGAGGAAATTACATTTAAAGTTAATCTGAGACTCCCCACTTTTCTAAGGAGGTGGTCAGGTGGACCCACCAAGAAAACAAACCAAACACTGGCTCAAGCTAGCCTTTTGTACTTAGCACCCACTTGCTTGACTGGACCTGTCCTATCTCCCCGCCCACTCCATGTCACTGAATAAATAAAGAGGCATGTTTAAATACATAAAATAATATTCTAGATAAAGTACAGGCTATGTCTAGCATTGATGGAAATGTTGGAAAGGATTATTCTTACTTCTTTGTAATTGGAATATGATACATACCAGAACTCTAACGGATGCATAGTACTCTGTAATTGAAAGGATGAAGCTGTCTTAAACCTTTGAGAACTGAATATGTTTGAACATACTGAGATTCTGGACATATATATACACACCACAGTCCTCTAAGGGTTAAACCTATACCCAAGCTATACAAAATATGAATTAAAAAAAAAAAACAAATATGCCCCTGGCTTGCTCAGACATCAATGGTAGACATCCAGTTGGTGAAACAGTAGTGCTACAACTCATGAGGCTAGCAATCCCAGTTCGAGACCAGATCTAGGTCACTGGCTGGCTGGCTGGGGAGATGAGAATCAAGCATCCAAGTGGATGCTCCTTTCCTCCATGGGGAAGAGCTCCAGCAGGGAGGCACAGAGGGCAGACTCATTGGCAGGGGTGAGGCTACACCACTTTAGGAGGAGGGCTACTTCAAACCCTCAGAGAAGACTGCATCACTTGAACTTCCCTTTGTGCCTGAGGACATTACCCACCAGCTTGCTGCTCCTTCCAGAACCCCTCCTTCAGCCCAACACTGTACTGGCCGGTTGCAGTGACCGAGACTGGTAGTGAGGCACAGGGGCGGACATCATTGATGGGACTACACCCCCATTAGGAAGAGGCCACTTCAAGTCATGCTCCTGGTGTGGCACTCCATGTGAGTGGTTTTGCAGGAGCAGCTGGAGTCATTCTGCAGTCCAGTGCAGAGAGCACTGGGAAGGACACTGGGGAGGCCAGAAATTCTGCCCGTGGTAAATTGAATCAGTTACAAAGTGCTGTACAATGTTTTTAAGGGTATATGCACTTGCAAGTCAAGTTTTTATCGGGATTGCTTTTAGCTTTGATATGGCATGATGAATGTTTGGAAAAATGCAGCCTGTGAATATACCAATAAGAATTAATAAGGTAGGAAAACAAAACAAAAAAGCTTGGAGGGATAAACTGGGAAAATATGTGGAAACCGAATATAAGAATGAGATGGAGTGTTGGGAACAGACATTAAAGCAGATATCAGTCTTAAGAACAGATAGACATGTTAAAGTAGAGGAAATTTAAATAAGAACAGGCACATGGAAGAGTTAAAGTTGATTAATGTACCAACAGTAAAAGCATGTGTGCTTACAATTTTAAACACTAATACAACACCATTAGTTACTAAGATGATTTGAGTACTATGTTAAAATTAAATGGAATTCAGATTGTCATTATAACTGAAACTTGTGTAGTCTCCACATACATACGCAGATTTTAACTATCCCAGGATATAAGATAGAAGGGACTGAGAGAAGAAAATGGGTGGTTTATCATGTTTTGTGCATGAAAGCACTAAGTATATTAGAAAGACTGAGTCACAAAGGGATGAGTTTGAAGTTTTATGGGTGAAAGTAAAATGATCCACCTACCCAGAATATGTAGGTCTCTGTTTATTGGTGGCTTTACCACCACCTCCCAGTAATAATTATGCCATGTGTCAGTACTTTAAATAAGAGTTTGGATAGAATTCTGGAAAACACTTGTTTGTGGTATTACCCTGATGGGGGATGCTAACAAACTACCATTAAAACAGATTATGCAAGGGAGAAATTTTAAGCAGATTGTTAGTGGGAGGCAAGGGAAAAATATGTTAGATATTATAGTTACAGATATTGGTGATGGGTATTGGAAAGCTGAAATGGTATACCAATTGGTCTATTAGGCCATAATGTAGGGTAGTGTCAAGGCCTTGCTTTTGGAGGAAAAGAGCAGAAAGAGAAAAGTCAAGTGATTTGTAACAGAAAAGGAAACAGAGATAAAAAGAAAGAGTACTTGATGCAACTGCTGGGAAATTGAGCCCTGAATGGTTTAAATTGGAACGAGCCAATGAAACATGGGAAAGATGATAACTTCTATCCAAGAGATAATTAATCAGGTTGTCCTGATAAAAGAAATCATTAAAAGAGAGGGAAGACCAGCTCCATGGGCCAAGCAATGGGCAACCCTGTGGCACACTGACTATCCAGGTTCATGCCCCAAGTCCAGATGTCAGTAGCGGAGGCTGGAAGGAGGGGTCAGAGCATATTTTGGATGCTTCCATCCTGCGGAGGGAGGATCATGGTGTGCAACTCTGCAGCAGCTCCTGTGGTGGCTTAGCACAGAGTGGGCGACCACATGCTACTGAACATCCCCGCTCCCAGGACACCAGTGCAGCTGCACCGAATGTGGAGGTAGGTGTGGCCCAGAAAATGGGAAAACGGACTGTCTCTGTGAACTGGATGATGTCTGCCACATTCCCACAGCACATGTCCCTCAGGCACACCACTATCATCCCCATGGGGGATGGAATTGTTAGCCAGGAAAGGTACACTAGCTGGAGCTTGTTTCCAGGTGTGACCTGGGTGCACAAAGAAGTTAAGTGACTTGCTTGGGGTCACACAATATGCCACAGTGGGCTGATGGTTCAAACCCAGGTCTCTAGGTTTGCAGCTCAGTGCCCTTAACCACTACACTATACTGCCTCCATAGCTGCTGTCATCTCGGAAGGCATGGAATCCATAACTCCCTCCTTTGACCCCCAACAGAGATAAGCCAGAACCCTATGGGACACAAGGTATGCATGGCGATATCACTTGGTGTTGGGAGTTGGCAGCGGAGGGTGAGACCATCAGGCAACAGGACAACATGCAGTCTGAAGGAGTAGTGAGCCGAGGACAAAGTGAAGGTGGATTAACAAAACAAAAACAAAAAAGAGAGAGGGCACAAACTCTGGGTGACAGCACAGTTTAAAAATCGATTGAACAGAGACACAGGGCAATAAGACAAAATTTTACAGAAAATTATAATAGACTGAGGAATGTGGTAAACAGACTAGCAAAGAAACTGAGAAGCGTGAGGAAGAGGTTCAGTGTTTCAGCAAATCAGACCCACAAAATGGTGGGAAAAACAAAACAAAGGAGTTTTTGAAAAGGTAGGCAGAGGTGGTTAAATGGATTGAAGCATGTGGAATTGAGGGGAGGAAAAGGGCTTATCTTTGTCAAGGAGTTAAAAGAGCTGTACGTGAGGTGAGCAAAATATCCCCCACCCGTGCAAATCAAGCAGAGGTATGGGATATACCTGGTATATTTATATAAAAACAGCAGACGTGGGAAAAAGAAATGGAAAACATTGAAAATCAACAAAGATATGGGACCTGATTTTATGCCAAACTGGGTATGGAAGGAAAGAGCAGACCTTAACGCACCATGAATATGTCATATCTTTAATAGAGCAATGAGAACTGGAAAATGCCAGAGCAGTGAAAACAGGCAAGAGTGGTGCCTCTACTGTAGCAAATGTGTCAAACCCAAAAGTGCTTGAAAAGATTACTGACCTATCTTTTACCAGGGTAATAATAGTATGTGAATGGTTTGTAACAAATTGGATAGCTGAGCATGTGTCATGTATTACTGATGAAAAACAGTTTGTGCTCTCTGAAGGGCAGCTCCACAATGCTGGCAGCTTAAAGTTTTGAAATTTGTATGAGAACTTGGGATAAAGAAAATGAGTACATGCAGTTTTCATGGATTACATAAACGTGTTTGATCTAATAGACCATAATACAGTGATTAAAAGTCAGAGGGTGGGGTACCAAAATTTATAGTGAGATGGGTTCGAGATTTCCTGCGTGGGGATATTTTTCAGAAGAAAAGGTGCTCAAGAACAAGGCGACATGCCATGAAGCTGAAGGGGAGTAGATACAGGAGACATGTGAGGAAGTATTTTCACAGAAAGAGTGGTGGATTCCTGGAACAGCCTTCCAGCAGAGGTGGTGGGGGCAAAAACAGTGGTGGGGTTCAAGAATGCATGGGATAAGCACAAGTGAGTCATAGTGGAAAGGAAGTGGACAGGAAGAAAGAGCTGTAGATTGGGCATGGTCTGTGGTAATACTGTAGGTAGGAGACATGGACAGACTGGATGGACCAAGTAGTCTTATCTGCCATCAAATTCTATGTTTCTAGGGGAGCCCAGTGGACAGAGTTAGAAGGAACAAAATCTGTGCCAGGCATTTTATGTGGAGGTTTCCAGGGTACCACACTGGGGCCTCTATTGTTTTTGTTAATAATTAATGACCTGAAAACAGTAGGTGAATATGTCAAATATGTGGATGATATGGAGGATAATGTATGGGCAGCCATACACAACAAGCATATAGTATTTGGGAGAGGGCTATTATTAATGGAATTTGATTGAATCCTAGTGTTGTTGTACCAGATGTGATGTCAAAGTGTTGTTGTACCATCTTGAGTAGGTCACATCGATGGTGCAACAGGTTAGGATGCGCTTGCACTCTGTAGCACTGACAATCATGCCAATCAATCACTGTTTTCTTTCTCAGTTTTTCTGGCAGTTGTGCATAGAAAAACGAGTGATCGACAATGGCTTCCTTTGTACAGTAGATGCCGCATTATCTGGATGCCCCGTGATGCACTTTTGTCCCTACTAACAGGCCGTTTGTCAGAAGTGACTTTTTTTTACTGACATCCAGCCCACCCTAACATGCCTGCTCTCTTTCCTTCATAGAGCACTATACCTTTTAAAACATGAAGACTGACTGTCCAGAAAGGATTTAGTTAGAGCTGGCGGTGAAAGCTGGTGTATGACAGAAACCCAATGAAGCAAACTGTAATGGAAAGTAGCTTGAGTTGCTTAGCTGATAGCATATGTGTATGTGTGTGTGTGTGTGTGTGTGTGTGTGTGTGTGGAGAACAGGAAACCAGAGAGCTAGTGGTGCATGATGCCAACTGTATTGAAAGCACAATTTTTATTTGAATGACTTCCAAGAAATGGTCCGTTGTTTACTGTTGCTCAGCCATTATCCGCTCTTCAGATGAGACGTTAAACCAAGGTCCCATCTGCCTGGATTGGTGGTAGTTCAGATGGATGTTAAAGATCCCATGGCACTTATCGAAAAGAGTAGGGAAATTTCCCTGGTGTCCTGGCCAAATTCCCTCATTCACTAAAAATACCACCAACAGCTTAATCTGGTTCAAGGTCAGTTGGCATTCATCTGTATCCCCTCCCGGGTCGTGCCTGAAAATAGGCAGGATTTGTCTAGTGCACTTACCGGTCAACAAAAACGAAATAAATAAATAAATAATCGTTTATAGTGTATGGGCAACAGTGCACCAACAACAATCTGTTTCTTGAGGAATTTGTGGAAAAAAAGCACTTTCAATACACTTGGCTGCGCCTCGTGACACACCACACAAGGCATGGGTAAATCCCCAATAACCCACACTCCGTCCATGCCTTATTGTTAATTCAGGCATGGAATTCCATGCATAACAGGGTTCCAACATACACTATGAAATGGTTATTTATATGTTTGTTTATGAGGCAGACAGTAAAATGCAACAAGATTTGGAAAGGATAGAGAAATAGTCCAAAGCAAACTTTATGGAAATAAACCCTGAAAAAAAAAAAAAAAAAGACAGCTGGTTTGAAAAAAAAAAAAAAAGATGATGGGTGCATTCTTACTTTTTGGGTGGGAGGATGTAGAAACAGGTTGTAAACCAAGTAAAACATTTGGGCTTAATATTCCAGAATAATTTTAAGTGGGAGGAGCAAGTACATAGTATTATTAGAAGGCCAACCCAAGACAGTTTTTTGACTGTGTTAAGAAGGGCTGAGGTGAGTCAACAAGATTTAACTTACTATTACTAAAGAGTGATGAGTACTTAAATATGGAGCTCCTGTATGGCATGATGGGTTACGTATTAAAGAGAGAGAAATGATTTAGAACATACTCAGAAAAGGATGCTAAGAATCTTTTAGGTAGGGAGGTGGATTTTGAGGAAGCATTACAGGCGTGTAAAATTGTACCTTTAAATGAAAAGAGGAAAGGATAGAAGAAAGTATGATTTTGGAGATTATCATAGAAATGCAGAAACCTAGAATTTGTTAGCAGAAAAGGACCAGTAGGCCCATCTAGTCTGAATTATTTTTCCTGCCTGTATCTACACACTCTGGAGCCTATTTGGTCACAGGTCCTGCTTCCTTCCTATATTGCCCATGTGCCTATCCCACATATGCTTGAAGCTCTCCACTGTTTTGCTCCTACCACTTCTACTGTCAGGTTGTTTCAGGTGTTCACTGCCCTTTCTGTGAAGAAGTGTTTCCTCACATTCCTCTTAAATCCTCCCCCAAGCTTCTTTGCGTGCCCCATGTTCTGGTACTCCTCCTCCTCGAAATGAGACTCCTCCTGCACCTTGTGCACACACATATGGTACTTATAGGTCACAGTCATGTCCCTCTTGCTCTCCTCTCCCCAGGGAGTACAGGTAGCCAACCTCTGGACTGCTCCTACCCTGTCAATGTCCTTGTGGAGGTGCAGCCTCCTGAACTGGACACAGTACTCTAGGTGGGATCTCACCAGACAGTGATATAGTGGCATCACTACCTCCTTTCTCTTGCTAGAAATCCCTTCTTTATGTACCCCAGGATGCAGCTAGCCTTGCTTACTGCCTTGTCACATTGCCTTGCCACCTTGAGGTCATCAGACATATTACCTCGAGGTCCCTCTCTTGTTTGGTGACTGTAAGTACTTCCTCCTCATCTTATATACACTCTGTCCCCACCCCAGGTGTATGACTTTGCACTTTTTGCACTGAACCCAGCCATACCCTAGAGTCACTACTCCTCTCATTTCCCCAGATCTCTTTTCATTCTCTCCATCCCTTCCTGGGTGTCTACCTTATTACAGATTTTTGTGTCATCCATAAAGAGACAAACCTTCCCCCAGTTCATAGAAAACATAGAAACAGAAGTTGTCAGCAGATTGGAACCGCATGATCCATCAAGTCTGCCATTGACTTACTACCCTCCTGCTTAGCTGCCTGCTTCTATATCCCACAGTGTCTGTCCCATGCCCGCTGAATTCCCACTGTCTTGGCTCCCACCACCCTCTGGCAGGCTATTCTATGGTTCCACAACGTGCTCTGTGAAGAAGAATTTCTCATATTGCTTCTGAACTTTCCTCCCTTAAGTCAAAGGTTGTACCTCTAGCCCTGCTGTAGTCCTTTACATGAAAGAGGTTCTGCATGTGCACACTGTTGTTGCCTTTAAGATATTTGAATGTTTCTATCATGTCCCCACGATTCCCTGCGTTGTTCTAGGGAGTATAATTTGAGGTCATCCAGTCTTGCCTAGTACAGTTTCTGATGCAAGCCCTGCACCATCTTTTGTTGCTTTTCTCTGTACCATCTCCAGCCTATATATGTCCTTCCTGAGGTGTGGCCTACAGAATTGGACACAGTACTCCAGGTGAGGCCTGACCAGGGACCGACACAGGGCATGATTACATCATGTCTTCTGCTCATGGTGCCCTCTCTATGCATCCCAGGATACCACTAGCTGTTAATGCTACTTTTTCACATTGTTTATTGACCTTGAGGTCATCTGATATGATCACCCCTAGGTCTCGCCTCCTGCCTGGTAGCCACCAGCTGCTCCCTCCCACTGAGTACAGTTTTCTGGGTTATGCTTTCCTAGGTGCATGACCCTGCATTTTTGATTCCTCAGCAATGTCACTTATAAAGACATTGAAGAGGACAGGACCCAGTGCCAATCCATGGTACTGAACTGATCAGTCTCCCATCCCTGATTGACTGCCATTTACCACCACCCTCTGTCTCTATCCTTCAACCAGTTTGATAAACAACTTACTGCCTTCTACCCAACCCCAAGTAGCTAAGTTTCATAATTAGCTTCCTGTGTCACAGTATCAAATGCCTTACTGAAGTCCAGATATACCACATCCACTGCTTTCTCTGATCCACCTCCTTAGCCAGTGAGTCAAAGAAGTGCATGTGATTTGTTTGACATGACCTCTCCTCTGTGAAACCATGCTGATTGTAGTCCTGCAGCCCATTTGCCTCGAGGTACCCCATCAGTCTCTTCTTCAGCAGGGTTTCCTTAATTTTTCCACCACTGATGTGAGACTGACTGGCCTATAATTGCTAACCTTCTTGCTGCCACTGTGTTGCAGAGGGATCACATAGGCTTTCTCCATTCCTCTAGAACTACCTCCGTATCCAGTG
Source organism: Neoceratodus forsteri (assembly GCA_016271365.2). Taxonomy (NCBI): domain Eukaryota; kingdom Metazoa; phylum Chordata; order Ceratodontiformes; family Ceratodontidae; genus Neoceratodus; species Neoceratodus forsteri. Next base: position 641,914,334 of record CM028133.1, read on the forward strand.
AGGTGCTGAATAGTGTTGCTAGAGAGGAGACTAGCACTGTGCTCAGTTCTTTTAGTACCCTTGCTAGGATCTCGCCTGGCCCTTTCGCCTTTGTTTTCCTTTAAGGCTTCAAATGCCCTTTGGACTAAACATAGGAACATAGAAGTTGATGGCAGATAAGGACAGATAAGGACCAAAGGCCCATCCAGTCTGCCCATTTTTCTACCTTATGAATGTGCCATAGGCCTTACATAGAAACACAGAATTTGATGGCAGATAAGGACCGCAAGGCCCATCCAGTCGCCCATTTTTTTCTACTCTTATGAATGTGCCATAGGCCTTACATAGAAACACAGAATTTGATGGCAGATAAGGACCGCTTAGCCCATCTAGTCTGCCCTTTCCCTACCTACAGGATAGGCTGCAGATCCTAGTTAACCAACAGCCTATTTCTTCATACCCCCACAAGAATTGCCTTATGTCTGTCCCATGCATTCTTGAATTCTCCCTAAGTTTTAGACCCCACAACCTCCTCAGGAAGGCTGTTCCATGCATCCACTACCCTCTCTGTGAAATAATACTTCCTCACATTGCCCATGAACCACCCCCTTCTATCTTTAAATTGTGTCCCCTTGTTCTTGCCGTCTCTATTTCTGAAAGATGCTACCCTCTTGGACTTTGTTGCTTCCACTGAGGTACTTAAAGTTTCTATCATGTCCCCTCTCCTTCTTTCCTCAAGGGTATACATATTAAGCTCCTTTAGTCTCTCCTCATACGGCTTCTTTTGCAGACCCTGCACCATTTTAGTTGCCCTCCTCTGGACTGCCTCTATTCTGTCTATGTCCTTGCGGAGATGGGGCCTCCAGAACTGGACGAGTACTCAGATGGTATCTCACCAATTGTCTGTACAGAGGGATAGCAACTTCCTGTTTTCTGCTGCTGATGCCTCTCCCTATGCATCTCAGTATACCCCAGCCCTCCCTACTGCCTTCTCGCATTGCTTGCTAACCTTAAGGTCATCTGATATGATTACCCCAGGTCCCTTTCCTTTTGTTGTTACTACCTCCTCCCCATTGTGTATTCTTCCCTGGGTTCTTGTTTCCTAGGTGCATTGTTTTGCACTTCTTGCATTGAATCCTAGCTGCCATACTTCTGACCATTCCTCCAACCTTGCCAAGTCCTTCTCATCCTTTCCATGCCTCCTTGTGTATCAACCCTGTTGCAGATCTTTGTGTCATCTGCAAAAGGCATACTTTTCCTTCAGTCCCTCTGCAATGTCACTGATGAAGACATTAAAAGGACTGGACCCAATACTGAACCCTGTGGTACCCCACTAGTAACCCCTCTTTCTTCAGAGTGGACTCCATTTACAATTACCTTCTTTGTCTTGTTGTGCAGCCAATGTTTTACCCAGGCTACCACCCTGGGACCCACTCCCAGGCTGGTTAATTTGACTATTAATCTTTGTGTGGGACTGTGTCAAATGCCTTGCTAAAGTCTAGGTAGGCCATGTCCACAGCCCTTCCCTGGTCTACTACTTTGGTTACCCAGTCAAAGAAATCTATTGAGATTCGTCTGACATGACCCCATGCTGCCTTGGGTCCTGTGCCCCACTGGCCTCTAGGTACTCAACTATTCTTTCCTTCAGAAGTGACTCCATCACTTTCCCTACCACAGAGGTCAGACTGACAGGTCTGTAGTTTCCTGCCTCTGTCTTGGTCCCACTTTTGTGAAGGGAATCACATCTGCCTTCCTCCAGTCCTTGGGTACCACACCATCCTCCATGATTTATTAAAAGTGTAGCCAGTGGTTTCACTAGTTCCTCCCTTAATTCTTTTAGAATTCTGGGGTGAATTCAATCAGGACTCATTGCTTTGTCCACCTTCAGTTTTAGGAGTTCTTGCAGAACCCTTTCTTCTGTGAAAGGACTGGGATCGACCCCCTATCAAGAGTGCTTCTGTTAATTGGATTAGGCACTTCCTCCTCTTTACTCTGTCAATGTCCTATCTATTCATACTCATCTGTTTGCTCCCTTATGCCTATCCCATGCCTGTTTGAAGCCCTGCACTGTATTCATATCCACCACTTCCTGAGGTAGGTTGTTACATGCATCCACCACCCTTTCTGTGAAAAAGAACTTCCTCACATTACCCCTTAATTGACGCCTCTCTAATCTCATGCTGTGTCCTCTTGTCCTGCTATTTTTCTTATATTGAAACATGTTAGACTCTTTCACCTTGTTAATGCCCTTAAGGTGTTTGAATGTTTGATCATATCACCTCTCCCTCCTTTGCTCTAGGGTATACATATTGAGCTCTGTTAATCTGTCCTAATATGTTTTCTGATGCAGCCCTGCACCATTTTGGTTGCCCTTCTCTGGACTGCCTCCATTTTGTTAATGTCCTTGTGCATGTGTGGCCTCCAGTACTGCATTCAGTACTCCAGATGGGGCCTAACCAGTGTCTTGTAAATAGGGTTTATTACCTCCCTCTCACGACTTGTGATACCCCTACTAATACACTCCAACAGTCCCCTAGCCTTACCTACTGTTTTAGTGGTCTGCTTGAATGCTCTCAAGTCATCTGTGATGATGATGATGCCCAAGTCTCTTTATTCTCTTGTGATTGCCAGCAACTCCCTCCCAACCTATAGGTGGCTTCGGGTTTCTCTTCCCTATGTGCATGATCTTGCACTTCTTTGCGTTAAACCTCAATTGCCACTCTTCTGACCATTTTGCCAGTTTATCCAGATCTCTTCTCATTCTGCCTGCCCCATCTGGATCATCTACTCTGTTGCAGATCTTGTTGTCATCTGCAAACAGAGAAACCTTACTCAGTCCATCTGCAATGTCACTGATGAAGATATGGAAGAGGACTGACCCCACAGCTGATCCCTGAGGTACCCCACTTGTGACTTGCATCTCTTCTGACTGTAAACCATTTACAAACACTCTCTGTTTTCTGCCCGACAACCAGCTTGCTACCCAGGTGACCAACTTCTGACCCACCCTGAGCCTACCCAGCTTATTAATCAATCTTCTATGTGGAACAGTAAAGCTTTGCTGAAGTCAAGGTAGGCGACATCAACTGCACCGCTGGACCACCACTCTGGTTGCCCAGTCAAAGAAATCTATGAGATTAGTTTGACAGGACCGTCCCTGTTGTAAACCCATGCTGTCTTGGATCCCGTGCTCCTATGGATTCCAGGTGTTGCACTATCCTTTCCTTAAGGAGTGCCTCCATAATCTTGCCCACTATTAAGGTAAGACTGACTGGTCTGTAGTTCTCTGCTTCTCCTGCTACCACTCTTGTGGAGCGGGATCATATGACTTCCTTAGTCTTCTGGGACCTCTCCTGTGCTCAGAGACTCACTAAACAGTTCTGATAATGGCTCTGCTAGTTCCACCTTAGCTCCTTTAGTACCCTGGGATGAATGCCATCAGGTCCAATTGCCTTGTACACCCTGAGCTTAGTGAGCTCTTGTCGGATGCTTTCTTTTGTGAGGGACTTGTGCACACCTCCCTCCACCCTGTGTCTGTAGTACTGAGCTGTGGGCCCTGCTCTACCTTTTCCTCAGTAAATACTGAGCAGAAATATCTATTTAGGATAGATGCTTTTCCTTGGTCCTCCTCCACACTCCCCTTATCCCCTTTGATCTTAGCAATACCCCCTCTGGACGTTCTCCTTTCACTAATGTATCTATAGAAAGTCTTGTCCCCTTCTTTTACTGTTAGTGCTAGTGTTTGCTCGATTTGGGCCTTTAGCTTGCCTTGCCTTCCCCTGCTTCCCTTAGGGAAGTTTGGTATAGCTTCCTATCTTCGTCCCTTCGTTCCTTATATTTCCTGAAGGTCAACCTTTTGACTCTGACCTTTTCTGCTACTGTTTTGAGAACCAAAGTAGTATCCTCCTTTACTCTTGCTTTTCTCCCCAACACAGTGGGTTGTTGCTTCAGTATTGCATCCTTAATAATTGCCCACTTTGCCTGTGCCCCTCATCTGTATTTCTTCTTGCTGGGGCTAAGCTTAACTCTGTTGGCCATCTTATCAAATTCAGCTCCTCTGAAGTCCCATATTTTGCCTTGGAATGGGATGATTTAGTTCTAGTGGCCAAACTGAACCATACCATGTGATGGTCACTGGCCCCAGGTGACCTTCTAACTGGAGATCTGTGATCCTTTCCCTGTTAGTCAGTACTAGATCTAGGGTTGCCCTGTCTCCTGTGGGTTGTTGTACCAGTTGTGTGAGGCCCTCCTCCTGCAGGGAATCCACTATGTGTCTAGTTTTGGCAGATGTTCCTGCTGGGTATTGACCAATCTGTATCTGGTGTGTTGAAGTCTCCCATTATCAGAACCTCCCTTTAGCTGTCATGTTTTGTATATCTTCTAACAGTAGTAACGTCTATGTCCTCCCCTGGTCTGGAGGCCTGTAGACAACCCCAGTTCATGTGCTGTCCCATTTCCTGTTTCAAGGGTGACCCACAGTTCTTCTGGTTCCTTATGTGTATTCTGAATTTCTGTAGCTTTGCTATTTTCATTGACATAAAGGGCCACTCCACCTCCTCCCCTTTTGCACCTTGGTCTCTTCTGGGCAGTACAGCGGGTACCGAACTCTCCCAAGTGTGGTTACTGGTGAACCATGTCTCACTAATGGCTACTATATTCAGTTTAGCCTCTGTCATTGTGCCTGCAGGTCTTGGATCTTGTTTCCCAGACTGCAGGCATTGGTCTCTGATATTCCATTGGCCAGATTTTGGTGTGTTAGTTGTTGGGCGAGTCCGGCATTTCCCTGTGTGTCATGTGGGGAGCGGACCTTTTCCTTACCTGGTGTTTGAATGAACTACAAACATGCTGAACTCCTGTTTGGTCACTAACTGAGGGAGGAGGGTGTTCTTCCCATTTGATGTATCGGTGCTGCACCCTCTCCCCATTTGCTAGTTTAAATATTCTGCAAAGATGTCAAACTTTTGCCCCAATGCACTGACTCCATCCTTAGTAAGATGCAGTCCATTAAATTTAAAGAACTTCCGCTTTCAAAACTGTTGCCAGTTACCTACAAATTTGTGTCCTTTTTCCTGGCACTGGCCCTTAAGCCACATGTTTAGCTCCCTATCTCCCTTCTCTGACCTTCTGTTCATCTGCCCCCTCTCCCAGACCAGCAGGATCTCAGAGAAGGAGATACCGGACGAAATGGATGACAGTTTGTCTCCCAGCCTGGTCAGGTATTCCTTGGTCTCCACAACTGACCAGCTGACAAGATCATTAGTCCTTATGTGTACCAGGATGTCGAAGTTTTCTCCTGCTTCCTTCTTGATTTTAGCAATGTGGTCAGTGTCTCTCACGCTGTTGTGTCTGGGAGACATCTGACCAGTACCTAACAGGAGGTAGGTATCAGCTCCCTGAATCATGGAGTCCCCTATGATCAGAAGTGTTTGGGATTTCCTTTTGCTTTTTGTATGTTTTGGTCCCTGTTTTGGGCGAGTTTTGTAGCGCTAGCTCCTGTGCAGCAGTGTCCTGCTCTGCAGTGTCCTCTACCACTTTGTTTGATTTGGAGACAGAGGCAGATACCTGTTTGTAGTTTTTATTTGGTTTGTAGAGGTGACATGTTGGAGAGCATTGAGTGATGGGGCACCCTATTTGCCCACCTTACCACCTGGCAACCTCCTGGACTAACTACCCTCTGCAGTCAAGGTACTTCAGTTGGATGTTGGGGAAATGGCAGGTGGTTCTTATAATATATTTCCTCCTGAATATGCGATTTGAGGCATGCAATCTCTTCCCATGCTGCCTAGAGCTGAGCCCTAAGATCTCCAGTGGTCCAGCATGTAGGACAGCACCCTAAATCCTGTATTACTGCCCTTCTGAAAGTGTCCCGCAGTACCTGCACCTAATAATATCCATTCCAGTTGAGTTGCTGAGTTTACAACCTGGTCCAGTAATTAGAAGGATGAAAATGAAAGCAAAAGTTTGATTTTTTTTTTTTTTGCGTTTTCTTTGTATAACTTGTTATAACAAGTTAAATCACTTATGCCCCTGTAAATGAGGTCACTGTGTGGATACTCCTCTGATCATCCCCTTCCAGCTTTGCTACAGGAAATGTCATGACTGTGCTACTCTATAAAGGGAGTGTAGCATGGGTGGTTGGGGATGGGATGGGTGGTGGGCCCTTCCCCTGTCAAAAAGAAGAACCATGGATGAAAGAAACAAGGAGGTAAGAGAAGAACAATCAACCAACAACAAATGCAGTAGCCCTGAAAGCTTAGCCTAATGATAGATAAAACTGTAAACCCTGGAAGCACCACCTGTAACAATTTCACAGAAGATATATCCTGCAAAACACTTGCTACAGAGAAAAATAAAGCAGTAACAGAAGATATACCTTGCAAAAATGATCTGAATTAGAGAAGATTGCAGCAGTAATCTATAAGCACAAAACAGTACCAAACCTGTAGCACACCCTGTAATAATGTAGCAGAAAGTACACCTGCATCAGCAATTTGAAGCAGAGAAGATTACAGCAGTAAAATGTAAGCAAAACAGTAACAAACCCTGTGAGTACAAAAAAAATAGTAACACACAGTAACTCTACCTAGCCAAAATATGCCTTAATCTTTTTCTTTGCTCTGATAATGTTGTTCCTTGCTCTGTCCTTACAAGCAAACATAGAAGAAAAGAGCTCAGGTGAAGCTAGGTGACTTTGCCAGCAAACCCAGTCTTCCACCTCAAAAGCACCAACTAATCTGACATTTTAACTCTTCCTTTTATTGGATGTTACCAAAACTTTGTCAGCTCCACTCTCAGTTACACTCCTAATCCCTGGAAGAGCTGTGGGAGGAAAGCAATTAGCTCCTTCAGTGTGAGAAGAAGACTGCAACACCTTTGACACCAAACAGCAAACCCTTCAGTAAAAAAAAAAAATAGTAGCAAACAGTAATTTTGCTTAGCCTAATGATAGATAAAAAGTCACAAAAATGTAAGCATCACCTGTAACAATTTCACAGAAGATATACCCTGCAAAAACACTTTCTACAGAGAAAAATAAAGCAGTAACAGAAGATATACCTTGCAAAACAATATGAATCAAAGAAGATTACAGCAGTAATCTGTAAGCACAAAACAGTAACAAATCTTAGGCACACCCTGTAATAATGCAGCAGAAAGTATACCTGCCATAGAATTGAAGCAGAGAAGATTACAGCAGTGAAATATAAGTAAACAACAGTAACAAACCCTGTGAGCACAAAATAAAATAATGACACACAGTAAATCTGCCTAGCCAAAAAGCCTTAATATTTATGTTGTTCCTTGCTCTGTCCCTACAAGCAAACCTAGAAGAAAAGAGCTCAGGTGAAGCTAGGTGCCTTTGCCAGCAAACCTAGTCTTTCACCGAACTTCTCCTCTGAACATGGATTTGTGACCCTCCCCCAGTGCCTGCTTATACATGTTGGTTTGTCCCCTGCTCCCACCACACTGTGAAGATCGAGGAGAACTCATTTAAAATGTTAGCTTTTTCTTGGTCTTCCTCTGCAAAGTGCCCCCAATTCTTCTGATCCTCTAGCTTGCTATTCCACCTTGCTTTCCTCTTTTACTCACCTATCTGAAGAAAGTCTTATCTCCCCTTTTAATTTAATATGCTTTATTAAACTTTTCAAGAAAAACAGAACAGACATAAAAAGGTACATAACAACAATACGCACTGAAGGTTCCAACCCCTCCCCCCCCCATCCCATCCACTGGAGGATACCCAGGAACATACTGCAGGAAGCCGGAGTTAGAAGGGCTGAATCTAGGCCACTCAGCAGATTAGGGAGAAATATTGAGGGGTGTAGTATGGTATATTAATTGGTCAGGAGGACTTGTAGGGGTTCCCAAATCTTGTGATACTTATATAGATTGTTAGCCATGCTAGCAATTAGATGTTATGATTGTGGCGAACATAATCTCCTTGTACCATTCAAGAAAGTGGGGCATGTTCTGGTCAAGCCAATGTCGAAGAATAACTTTCTTCTGAGCCAAAATTAAAGTCATGTGCAGTGTCTGGTTTCCAACTAAGGAGTTGGTATAGTCGTCCAGGATACAAATATTGGGGGTAAAGGCATCAGGCAGTCCTAACAAAGGGTCTAAATGAGGAGAAAATGGATTCCCAAAAGGAGTTACCTTCTCACAGGATCACAAAATATGAAGCAAGGTGCCAGTTTCTTTACCACATCTGGAACAGGTGTCAGCCATTAGTTTCCCATTTTGCATAATTTAACTGGAGTGTAATAAAGGTTGTGTATGATTTGAATTGCATAAAGCAGTACCTGTCCACTTCATGAATTTATAGAGATGTTTCAGATAATAGACCAGTTTCTAGGTGAGGATGACTAGGAAGAGATTGGTCCCAACAACAGAACCTCGTGTCTCCCATAGAAGTCAAGAGGTCTTGCAGGACCTGTAGTAGTAAGAAATGTAGTGGTAGGTGGGGGCTTGTCGAATAGGGAAATACCAGGTTGCTGAATGGATAAAACCAGGGACCAGTACCAAAATATTATATAAGCATGTGGGGCAGCGGAAAATAATGGAAGGAAGCTGACTTAGGCCAGTGGAGTTTGCACAGGCCTCCTGGAATGATAACAATTTCTGATGAAGCATAAGATCGTTAATAGTCACGGGGCCCTAGATCAGGCCACAAAAACCCTAGGGAGCAGTTTGCTGGCAATACAGAGATTGGGGTTCTTGAGTAGGGTTGGGATGTATCTTTGCGGAGGGCAAGTCCTAAGCAAGAAGCAGAACTGTGTATGGATTTAAAGGGAAGCTGGCAGAGGGTGTCTTTTAGTAACTTGGGAAGGTTTTCATGGAGAGATAGGGAAACGACTGTATAGTAAAGCCGGTATGGGAACATAAGGCATGTTTCATGTCTACTCATTGGGAATGTACCCCTCTAAATGATCCACCTCAGAGATCTCAACCAGTGGGAAAGCTTGGCAATATGTAATGTTAAGTAATACAGAAAGAAGTTGAGGGCCTGCAAGCCACCATCCTGCTTATAAAGCATTAATCTGACCAGTGCCCTGCAGGGCCATTTTGCCTTGCCAGAAAAAGAGGAGGTGAGTCTGTGAATTTGATGGAACCATGACTGGGGAAGGGCAAAGTTATACATCAGAAGGGATACAATAATCTAGGTAAAATATTCATTTTGACAACATTTAGGCAGCCCCATAAGGAAACGGGTAGTAAGGACCATCGATACAAGTCTACTTTGATGTTTTGAACTGCCAGATCCAAATTGTATTGTCTCATTTTTAGGGTGAAGTACTGAGGTAAATCCCCAGATACTTCAGTTTATTTTTCCAGACCAAGCCTAAGTGCTCAATATCCGCTCAAAAAGTGGCATTGTTAAGGGCATCACCTCTGTTTTGGTGAGATTTAACTTATAATTAGAAACAGTTCCAGACTGGGAAATGATCTGCAGGGCAGCCAGCAGGGACATGGCAGGGGAAGAAATATGCAGTAAAATATCATCTGCATAGACAGATAGTTTATATTCTGTCTGAGCTACAGAAATACCGGAAACTTGAGGGGAAAGATTATGTTTGTGAATAAGGGTCTCCAGGAAAGATTAAATAGAAAGGGGAAAGAGGACAGCCCTGCCTGGTACCCTGGTGAAGAGGGAATGAGGATGATTGAACTCCATTGCACAATATTTGAGCAGACAGAGAAGAATAGAGCACTTTAATCCACTGGAGAAAAGTGTGAAGGATGCAGTATTTTGGAAGAAGACTTATCCCCTTTTTTAACCCCTTGGCTAGTCTCTCCTCTGTTTGTGCCTTAGCTGACCACAGCCTCCTTCCTGCCTACCTTTGTTTATGTAGCTATACCTCACTGTTTCTCTCCATCTTGGTGGTCTTGTACTTCCTAAAAGCTGTTTTTCTCACTTGCCACCTTAGGCATCTCCTTTGATAACTGTAGTGGCCTCTTCTTCCACTTACCCATGTTTATTTCCCAGATTCCCTCAAATAGCTTGCCATTACCGTAGTTATTCTATCCTTATCCTTTTCACTGTTCCTCCACTTCACCTAAGCTATCCCCTTCAAGGTATTTAGTAAAGCAGTCTCCCATTTCCTTAAAATCTGCACTCTTGAAGTCCAGGACCCTTGTCTTAGTATGTTTTCTCCTGCCCAATCTGTATGCCAAACCATGTTGTCGATGATCGCTTGTGCCCAGGGGCTACCCACTGTGACTTCTGCAATGCTGTACCTGTTTGTAAATAAGAGGTCCAGTATTGCCTCATTCCTTGTAACCAGCTGCCTGAAAATGCCCCTCTAGGGAGTCTGGGATGGCCCTGCTTCTTCTTATAGCTGTGGCCAGAATGCTCCAGTCTACATTCAGCAGATTAAAGTCCCCATAATCAATATTTCCTTTGCTTGCCACTCTACCAGTTGTCTTCCCAAAACCCTAACTCCTCCTCTATGCTGGTGGTCTGTACACCACCCCATGCTGATAAAGGCTCAGACCGTGTCTCTAAGCTAACCCACAGAATCTCCAGCCCTTCTATGTCCCCTGTTGTGTCCCTATATCTCTGTGTCCTTTATTCCCTCCATCACATATAAAACAACCCCTATTCCCCTCATGTATAAAACAATCCCCCATTTTCTACCCATCCTATCTTTCCAGACCATGGTGTATCCTGGAATGGCCACATCCCGGCTGTGGATGTTGGTGCATTATTAGCCAGGTCCACCTCTGCAATAGTGCTTCAAGTCAGAATTTTATTTTCTATACTTCTTGCATTGGCCCACATGACACTCCACTTTTTTCCCCTTCCTGTCCATAGCATTTCTTCACTTCCCTATTCCATCCTTCACCCTTCCCTTGTTACTAGTACTGTTTCTCCCTTTTTCATTCTCCTCTACCTGTCCTCTTTAACTCTTCTTTCAACCTTCAAACAATGTTCTGACCCTCCTGTCACATCTTCTCCTTGTCCTCTACCCCTCTACCGCTGGAGAATTTATTTTCTTGGCCTTTCCTCTGCTGCTCCATTTTTTTTGGGGAGACATTCACTGTCTCCATCATTTTTCTACCTCCCACTTGGCTCGTAAGTTGCATAAACTATTGCCAACAATTGAAATGTCTAGTTATAGTTTAAGAAATCAAGTAAAATGGAATGTGCCAAGAGTAAGGACTAAAGTGTATGGGAATGTTTCTTTAATAAGTATTTGGGTGTAGTAACCCCCAGCCTGGTATTGGTATAAAAGAGCAGTTTGTATATGCAAACATAAATTAATTCAAAAAAGCTTTTATAAATGTTTCTGAAAATGTGACTGAATGTATATATATAAATGTGGTTAGATAGGCCCTTTTACAACTGCATAGTGCTATTACTTTGAGAAAGCAGATCTGGAAGCATGTGACTGTGAACACACCACAGCTGTCTTCTTCCACTGACTGGAGTTGAAGCACTTTCTCCTCATCCTCTGCATTCAGTACAGTGTAGTTGCTTCCTCCTCCCCATCATTGCACTATTTTCTTGCCCTGACCCCTGCTGCCTGATTTGATCTAATATTACTATAAATAGGAGAGCTCTGTTTCCACACTCAGCTGAGTGTGGAATGGAGTGTTCTCTTTACAGTGATATTAGATCAAAGCAGGCAGCGGCTCAGAGTCAAACATCAATATACAATCCCCAGTTAAAACATTTTACTAAGAAGCACAGCATATAGATGGCAGGGGCAGGAATGTTTTGAAAAGACGTTTTTATCTTGCAACAGCTGAATGGGTTCTTCTTAACAGATGGCCAGGGTATTCAGTATGAAATGGGCAAGTAACACTACAATCCGAAAAGTCAGTGTCACTTACTTTAATTTTTAGGCTGCTCCAGTTCTGGTGATATACCATCTAGACAGAGTGAATCTTTGGAGCTCTGTGACCTGTCCTTGAATCAACAGGGTCCAGATATTGCTACCACTGTTAAGATCACAGCATATGACCACTGACAAGGACGGGAGTTGGGACTGAATCTAGAGTGTCGCCATTGATATGCCAAGTACACCATTGTGTATACACTCCATAGAAGCAGGGCAACAAACTGAAATTCAGGTCCATAGCAAACAAAGCTCCACAGCACAGTCATATGGCATCTGCCATTTGGGCTTCTGTAACTCTGAACTGGTTACTAGTTACATAACTTAGTAGTTTCGTGAGTGTGGGGACGGAGGGGGAACTGCAGGAAGTAACTCTGGTAATTAGCAGAGGAGCTTGAACCAGGTCCATAGCACAGCTGGCACTTGTGATTGGCTGCTGCATTACTTAAGGTGTAGCTGTCTCAATTCCAGCAGATTTGAATGACCAGAATGCATAGTAAGTAGGAAAAATCAGGAAGAGTGAACTTGAAGACTCATGGAAGAATCTGCAGCATGACCACAAGAAGCGGCTCGAGTTATAGTAGCAGCTGATAGCAGAGGACTCAGTCCCAAGTCCCGGTCTCAGTTGGTGGTTATAAACTGTGGGTGACCACAGGAGGAGGTACACTGGGGCAGCAGATCAAGGATGTTGTTTTGACATTGATGGGGAGTCCATCAGGGAATGAAATGAGGAAAAAAACGGGTCTGGATATAGGATGGCTCCGGCATTTTATAGGCCCCACATCCAATAACAGGCATTACTCCAAATGGAATACGGTCTCCACTGGGAGTGATCCCATCCTGGCTGCTCCACTGTAGGTGGCATGCATCTGACAGTGAAAACAAGGCAAGCCTTGGGGATAGCTGGATAACAGGGCTGGGGATGCCAGGCGATAATGGTACAGGCCTGGAGAAGGAAAATAAATAGAATGAAAAAAAAGAAGACTTCATAGAAGGTTGCCATCACTGAAGAGCTGACACTGCCATGGCAGTGACTGGACCAGGAATTGCCAATCAGTCAACTGACTGCAGTGGATGTAAGTGGAACCCACATTGGACTGGCTCAGTATATTGTTGCAACTGTTTGTTCCTGACGTGGAACCTTTGTAAAAGAGTCTCTGACTCAAAGGTGCTGTAATCCGATAAATAAATAAATAAATGATCCAGTGTTCTTTGTGTGAATCAAGACATTTATGGAATATGTCTTTGGGACTACAGAATGGCAGCTGTATTGATGCCCTTTAGCCCACCCTACCATGAAGGCAGTTGAATGGCCTAGGCCCACTAATCAGGGTTGTTTGCCAGCTCTGGGAGACACAGGAGATTATGGGCTGCAGATAGACCTTGTTAATTCAGATGCCTTTGCAGCATCCAATTGCCTGTTGTGCAGCAGATCTCTAAGACTGCCCATCCTGATTGACAGCATGAATGGACCAATCTAGTTTTACCATGGTCCAGTGAATTGCTGGTCTAAGCTGCTCTACACCCAGATCTGGGAGAGATATCAACAGAGCTGGATCACTGTCTGTTGGTCTGAAATGACAATCTGATCATCTGAAGAGATGAACTAAAAGTGCTTGCATGCAGTTTGCCTACTAGACTAAAAGGAGAATCCTCATTCTAGTCAGAACACCATCGATGCTGAGCATAACCAGTGCAATTCCAGAGAGGAAAAGAGAGCGAACTTCTGCCTTTGGCTATTGCAGGATCTGCCAGCAGGTACCATGGTCCAGTACCTGACTATAACTGCCTGAAGGGTCTGAATGCCTTGATGGGGGTGGATTTACCATGACCTGATCAACTGGAGGTTCTGACAGCTATGTCTAGAAGGATGTTTTAGTGACAGCCTAGGGAACAATTTGCTTTGGCTGTGTCTGCTCAGAGCATGAGGAAAGCAGCCACATATTTATTTATTTCAAAAGTTTCACCAGGAAAGACATATTGAGCTTATAACAACTCCTTTCCAGATGCATCCTGGGTGCAGGTGGTAGAGGAGAGCAATGAATTACAATCAGCACAAAATTACATAGCAGGAAAAACTAAGTATTATATACTAAGCTATAATCGATAGGCAATTTATGCAAGGATATATGTAATCAGGCTGGACCTACCTAGGACATTGGAAAAACAGCCTCTTGCAAACAGATACTTCATACTGCCAAATGACAATGTTTTCCTATGAAGGTTGGAGTCTAAATAAACTGTGCCTTATGTGTTTATTCAGTTGTTTGCTGCAGTCTGTTAAGAGCTAAGTGCATGCTTATGGAGGAGTGTTCAATCACTGTGTGGGGCTTCATGGCTGGACTGACTGCAGTGGGAAGGTGGGTGGGTACAGCATCCCAGAGAATGCACCAGTATTTCTCAAGGTCCAAGACAACATTTGTCTAGATGGAGGCACCATGCTTTTTCTTTCAGTCAGTGGATACACCCCCTCATTTGTTGAGAGAGATATAATGAGCCACGAGTCACTGTGACATCTACTGGGACCCGGTGGCAAGTAATGTTGGGAACCCATGCCATATAGTCATCTGAGAGGGTATCCACTTTATAGTTGGTCTGTTGAGAAATTGACTGAGTGGGAGGATTAAGAGGTTAGTCCTAAGTAAGGTGCATTCAAAAGTTAGGAGGTCACAAGTGGAGTGTTCCAAGGATTCTTTCTGGGATCAGTCTTCTTTAACATATTTATTTATTTATTTATTTATTTATTTCAGTTTCGAATTACAACCTTTGAGCCAAACTGGCTCTTTTACAAAAGGCTTCAAGTCAGTAGAAGAACAGACAAACAGTACAATTTATATTAGAGTCGAGAACATACAATAGCCAAGTGACAAGGCTATTTTACAACAAGATAAATGTGGAGTATAACCTCAAATACAAATACTTTTATAACAGAAATATCTCTAGTCTATAGGTCTAGTTACTAAGTGCAGGTTGCTTGTAGTTCACAGCCAAAATCGGCTTTGTCAAGGAAAGGGAGGAAGGAGGAGGTATGGAAAGTACTGGCATGGGTACAGAGGGGCATATTGTATAAAGATATTAGGGGATAGGAGAAGGGGATGGTGATGAGGAGAACAAGCTGATAAGTGCTGTAGGCATGGGGGCAGCCTAGGGAAGTGTAAGCCAAGTGGAGGCGGAGGACTCTTGGGACAGGAGGGGTAAGAAGGAGGGGGTAAGGGTTGGAAGTCTAGGGCAAGGGATGGAACTCCTATCATTGTGCACAGCCATTGCACTCTTGGAATTCTACCAGGAGGCGACAGAATTCTTTTTGAATTGGCTGAGTTCTTAAGGTGAAAAAGGTGGGGGTAGGTCGTTCATCCAGAGAGTAACATACTGTAGGGCAGGGTGTCCAGGGAAGATATGCCTCTTTGCAGATAACTGTAAGATCTGTGGAATGGTAGACAGCAAAGAAGGGTAAGGATCACGAGGAGGATCTGGAAAGACTGGAGTAGTGGTCAGGGTTGCAGCAGGCTGAACTTCAATGCAATAATATGAGGTAGTGCACATAGGCCCAAAGAAAATGGAGAACAGAATACAGGATGGACAAGGTGGAAGCGGAGAGGACCAATGGATGACAGGAACCTGGGCATGTTAATAATGGAGAACTAGAAAGCACCAGCATGGTGTATGAAAGCTATAGGCAGGGCAAATAGGATGCTGGGATGCTTAGGGAGAAGAAACAATAGCAGGTGAAGGGATGTGATACTGTCTATATGCAGACTTGTTCACCCACACTTAAGAGTACTCTATACAGTTTTGGGCAGACTGGATGGGCTGTGAGGATTTTATCTATCGACAGTATCTATGTTTTTATGTTAAACTTTGAAAATAGTCCCAGTCAAACAAAGCCCTGTCTAGATTTAACAAGGCAGTTCTAGCCATAGACATAACTAAGAGTTGGGTCAATGCCATGGACTTTTGGAAGTCTTGCCTTGTGTGTCTATTGTATAAACGGTATATCAGGCTGAGTATCCTCAGTATCACAGCAGAATAAGCTGTATCTCTATTTGGGTAATACAGCATGGTGTACAGAAGCAGAAGTTAAACCTGGCAGCCAACTGACAAGAATCTATTGGTAAACATGTAAGCAGGCAAGTCTGCATGGTCCTGAAGTGTATATTAGAGTAAGGCCTGAAAGATAAACATAGTAGAGAATACATCATTAGAATATAAGCAATTGTACTGCGTCATTACATAATGCAAAGATTTGATCCTGATGCATTGTTCAGGGTCACTAAAGATGAATTTGTACCTGATATTTGTTGTTCTTTTCTTGCTGCAAGGTCTCTCTGGATCTTTGTTGACATTATTGTCATCAGTTCAAAGCTTCATCCTTTCCTCATACATAGCTCTTGCAGTACTTCCATTTAGGACAACTACCATGACACCATCATTGTAAATCACTAGGCCCAGTATTCTAAAGAGTGACGTGATGAGAAGAATAGTTCTTGCCAACTTGATTGGGAAGTTATTTAGTAAAACAACCAAATATGGCGAGGTGTTAGAATTTCTCTTTTTAGCCATTGGTTTTCAAAGAATGCATATCTACTGTAGTCTGCCTAAACATTCCTGTCCTTTAACCTCTCCATTCTCATAATTGCTTTAGTTGTTTCCTACTCCTATGGGTATGGTGGGAGAGAGTAGTCCTGGTAATATCATCACCATTAACAAGCATTTGTCAATGCCGAATGTTTGCTTGCTGGCATTGGCATTGGTAGTGTTGGAGTTAGAGATGCATAATAGGAATGGCAGTAGTATTGAACTGAACCCAGCCCACCACTATCTTGCACAGACTGACAGGCATTGGGTGTGCCTTTGGGTCATCAGGCATACGGCCATGCCATTTCCACCACACCTACCCTGCAGACACCGACAAGTGTCACAGTGTGCCTTGGAGTCTTTAGGCCTTATGCTCACCCCATTCCATAAGAAAAATGGTGAGATGGGTGCAGTATTGGAGAATGGGTGAACTTGGGGCAAAGAGTCCAAGGCACACCTCAATGCCTGTCATTGGCTGCAGGGTGTGGGTGGGGTGGAATGGCAGGAGTATTACAGGTGACAATCCCAAGTCACACCCCTGATGCCTGTCGATCTCTACAGGAGGCGTTATGGTCAGAAACCCTAACATCCCAGGCGTTCATTGGTATTTTCACTCCAAATTTTAAACATGTTTTTTGTGACCCCACCTCATGTACAGTGGCAATATCAGTTTGTTAGCGGAAAGCTGATTTTGCACAGCGAATCGCCATTTGCACCACTGGTGCAAAACACATTTCAAACAGGATGTGAAAATGACAGCTGTACTGTTCATGGGGAGGTGTAAAAATGGCAATGTTGAAAATCTGGAGTGAAAATATAAAAACTGTGAAGTCCCAAGCATGCGTAGAAACCCATATAAGGAGTCCCATATAAGGGACTCCTTTGCTGCCCTGGATATGTCCCAGTTAGTCACCCAGCCCACCAGATTCAACCACTCTACTGGCACCAGCACTGTCCTAGATGTTGTTATATCTAACCACCTACAAAATCTGGGATGTCACTGTCCTCCCGACTCTGTTAGCGATCACTCCCCAGTCCTCTGTCTCTGGTCATCCTCCACTCTGAAGCCAGTGTTCCAGGCCACTCTATGCCACCGTTTACACCCCAGTGGCCTCAGAAAATTAAAACAATACCTAGCCCAGCTAGACTGGTCCCCTATCCAGCTTCCCATGACATTGCCTCAGCTCTTGACCACTTCACAAATGCCTTCTGTAAGGCTTGTGACCTTTCGCCCCCTCACCAGGATCCGCTCCAAAATGCAATGCCCCATGGATCACCCCACCCCTCCTCCAGAGACTCAAAACAGAGCATGCATACCCAAACACACACAGACACACACCACATGAATGCATATCTCACACAGACAGACACAGATACACACACACGCTTGCATACCCCTACACACACACACACCCATGCATACATGCATGCCACTACACACACATATGCATGAATACCTCTACAGACATGCATTCATACACACACCCTACACACACATTCATACATAACCCCTACACTCACACAATGCATGCATACCCTCTACACACATGCATTCATACCCCTACATATACACACACACATGCATACATGCCCTACACATACACATGTAGCATTAATGCCCGACAAAGGACTTACTGCTGGGGAATTAATGCATGGTTGGGAGGGGTTGTGGCATGAGCCTTGGCCGAGTACCTGCAACCATCCAACCGTGCATTAATTCCCAGTAAAGCTCAACTCAGAAAAACGATAATACGTTATATTATGGGAATACTTGGTTGTTGTTGTTTCTGTTTTACAGTTCTGTTCACTGGAACTGTTCGGCTTTGTGTCGCTGTGAGATCCCGCGCTTTCACCGATGTGTATTCTGTTTGCTGCTGTGACAGCTAGTGGTGCTAGAGCCTGACCCGTGACCCCATGATTAATAGTTGAGCGGCATTACCAGTGATTAATCCCTGCTCTAACTTTGATCATGTAGTGCGTTTGTCCAATGATGTTGCCTTATTTCAGGTTTCCCTTTTTGCCGTGTTACAAGGATGCATACATACCCTCTACACACACACATATACACACACACACCATGCATGCCCCACATCACATCACACACACACACATACGCAGCATGCATGCATGCCCCACACACGACACACACATTATCGCAAGGCGATGCAGCATGCATGCCCCTACACATACACATAAAACATAAAACACAATGCAAACATACAGTACATAAAACCCAAAACACACACTTATATGCATGCAGACACACAAATACAATTGCAGCCTATCTTTCAACCCCCCACCGTCCATCCTTTATATGACTGTTAACTTGGAAAGTTTGGGATTCCCTTTAGCCCATGATTTTCCAAAAGCTGTACACTGTAACAGTTCGAGGAAGACTTTGTTATGGATGTTTTCATTTCAGTGAAAGTAAAAGAGCGCTCATCAGTTTACAGCAGCTTTGGGACGCACTCTGCACAGAGAAACATTAACAGATGTGCAAGCATCATTCAGCCTTCAGAGGGAAGAAACAACTCATCACCCTGGATACTATAGTCATTAATCAAGGGGGGCATCCAGTGAGTGAGGGCTCCTTCTGATCACAGAGTAGAGAAACTGTACTGGCTTAATGTTGAGAGGTTTCTTATATGGAGTTCTGTGTCAAGCCTGTTAGCATTTTACTTTGGGCTGACAGAGTAACCCTTCTGCACTTTCTCCACACAGCATAGCACTGAACATAAAAAAAATCGAATTACTGAGTTTACAGATCCTTGGAAATATTAAAGGTATTTTGCATTACTTTCTACTGTTGATGTTTATTTGCAATAACATATATAAAACAATCATATAGAAATGATGACACTAAAAGAGGAAGGGCAGCTAGGGGAGGTTCATGAAATTCAGGGGACCAGGACATGCTTGGGAAACTGACAGAAAAATGGCAGGTGAAATTCAATGCTGAAAAATGTAAAGTGATACATCTAGGTCGGAAAAATAGGAAAGCAATTTATATGAAGAAGACAGAAATGACTGAAACCCAGCAGAACAAAAGTCCCGGGGTAACGATCAGCAACATCTTTAAAGGAAAACACTCCAAAATGAAAGAATCCCGCCATCTGATGGATAAATCCCCAGTTAGGGGCTTTAGTTAAAAAATAATTGTTTAATTACCTTTTGGCATATTTATTTTGCTCATAAAAAAAGCCCTGTCTGTAAACAATGGCCGTGCTGCGCTTCACTTCGAGTGTGAGTGCGGCTCACTTGCACTGAATGCATACAAGTGAGCACACTGAGCCACGTTTACACCAGAAGCAGTGCTGTGCAAAGTGGCCACTGTTTACCAACAGAGGTTTTACAAGTGGAAATATAGTTGCCAAAAGGCAATTAAAATTATTTTTAACTGAAACCCTAAATGGGGTTGTCCATCGGTGGTAGGGTTCTTTCATTTGGTGGTGTTTTCCTTCTAATTGGGGCAACAATGTGGGGCAGCAGTCAGCAAAAGCCAATAAAATCATGGCGTGTATGTACAGGAACTTCTTGAGCAGCTCTGGGTTACTGCTCTGCCCTGTACAGATTGCTGGTCAGGTCCAGTCTCGAGTATACGATTATGGGTACAGTATCTGGTGTCTCTTACTGTTTAACAAGTGCCTTGCTTGCTGGTTGGGCAAGAGGATCAGAGAGCACAGTTGAGCAGTTCTGTCTGCTGAACCAGTGTGAGAGACACTTGCTAAACAATCAGAGACAAGCGTGACTATACCCATAGTCATATTATATGGCAATGGATCACTCTAATACGATTATGGGTTTAGTTTAAACATCTCTTATTTCTGGATTTCTACTTTTTGTTTTGTGAGTTCCTCCCTGGTTTCATAGTGATTTTGCTGACATCAGAGCACAATGAATGCATCAGATGACCTGCTACGAGGAGAGCGGCTGTATGCAGGATGGAGGTGCAGCAGTTTTCCTCACTGACTGGCTGTGAGCGATCCATTGATATATAATATAGTATACAATTCTGGTTCCCATATCTGAGAAAGGATAGTGACAGGATTGAGAAGAGAAGTGACCACAGTAGTCGAGGGCCTGGAAAACATGAGTCATGAGGACCAATGGGCAGAATTGGGACTGTTTTCTGTTGAGAAGGGGGACTCAGGGATGACATCGTTTCAGATATCTGAACAGGCTAACATCTTCAGACCAAATCCAGCTCTAGTGGATGTACAAGGATAACAGGACACAAGGACACTAAATGGAAAGTGATTTTGAACCTGGGCAAAGCCCTCTACTGGCATAAAATTGCCGGACATGCCAAAGTGCTATAATGTAACAGGTGCAGAGCTGGGTTTGCCCATGCAAAGTCTGTTCCCTGGCTTACTTCTCACGCTGTTATTTTTGTCAGGCAAGCAACTGTTACTACAACCACATCATCACTGATTCACTCAGCGGGAAGGAATAGCTGGTAAGAGGTTGGTCACCAGCTGCTGCAAGAGATGGTTTTCTTCCTTACAGATATTTGCAGACATTGCATGATATCCTTTTGGTGATGGGAGCAAGAGGTGGGTGTTGGGTACCAGTGGGAGGTACAGTCATATTGATTTAGGGATCAGGTATGGGGGCCCACTGGACACCAGGGATATTACAGTCATATTGATTTGGGGATCAGGTGAGAAGGGGACCACTGCTTATCAGGGAGTCTAGTATACTGATTATGTGGGTTAACAGAACACAAATTGCCCTCTGCCATCACCTGATGGGGACTCAGACCTCTGGACAGCATTGGTAGCAGCATTCTACAGCATGTTAGCTACCTCTTTCTCTGTCTCTCCCAATATAACAATAGACGGGCGAGAATCTTGCACGCTGCTGCAGAGCCCAACATACACACAGCACAGTGTGGCCATCAAGTGACAGATCCTTATCTTGACTTCGTGTGTGTGTGTGTGTGTGTGTGTGTGTGTGTGTGTGCGCGCACACACGTGTGGGGAGGGGCCGCCAATAGAAAGGCGTTATTTACAAGAAAAATACTTTCACATACAGCAGTGACAAATGTCAGCTGAAGACTGCAGGCACTAATAACCATCGACTCTGGAACTGAGATGCACTTCTCAGCAGAAATCGCACTCTCTCCATTCCTCCAGTAAAACTTACCTCGCCTTGCCTACGTGTGTTTGTGTGTGTGTGTGTGTGTGTGTGTATGGGAGACCCCAATAGAAGGTTGTTATCTGCATTGCTAAACATAATACATTACTGGTATACCTTTCAGCATGCCGTGCACAAACCTAACTCGACTTTAATGCGCACCTCTGTGTGTGTGTGTGTGGGGGCATGCGCCCACACGAACTTAGCTGCTCACTCAAGTGCAGCTGTGCCTTTCAACTGTATGCCACTGCACTTTCAGCTTTTGTCATACCCAGCTGCAGCATTCATTGGTGATCGGTGGCCGTGCCTGCAAACACAGTATCGGCATTGGAAGAGGGGTGGCATACCTCCAGAAACTCGTGTGATGGCACTATGTTTCTTGCACATGCGTGCAAGCAAGCATAAAACTGTAATCTTCCACCCTGGGCTGCTAGTGATTGAGCACAGTTCTGTATATTGAAACTCCCTGCAGCTGATCCAAACTCTAATGATAGCTATAGGGTTGGTGTGACATAATCTCTATATTGGGATGGTGGATATGGATGTTCACAGGATCATTGAGATGAAAATGTATTATACAGTACAGGAAAATGATTGAAAAATGTTTATATACCTGCAGGTCCAAGTACATTACTTGTTTTACCTTCCATTTATGTAAACATCTCCAGCACTAATGCACTATTAGCACTAATATATATTGTAGTGGATATTTTCAATGCCCTCTGTTAACTATGTTTGCCAATTCCAACACATCTTTTATTAATGGAGCTACAGTAATTTGTGTTGATTCTAATTATAACTATAATTTAAAACTATCTAATTAGAACTATAATTTTAAACTAAGTGTAAATATCATTATGATCCTTTGTAGTGAAAATTCACATAAGTCTCTAACAGAAGACACTCAGCAGTGCATAGATAGCTAGAAGATAGAAATAACTCCATCTAAGCACATAAAGCTGTTAAATAATTTATGAAGTTTTATACTTGTAAGCTGATGAGCAATTTTGCCTGTTGTCACAAACAAGTTATTTAAAAAGCCATATAACATGAATACAATACAGCACAGACCGAAAATACACAGCATAAAAATGATCTCAATACTAATGAAACAAACAAACAAACAATATAATATATGAAGAGATCAGAGTTCTTGAGGATGCAAGTGGACAATAATGACTGAGGCAAAATAGGAGTGAATATTCTGATATGTATTACAGAAGGAGTGGTGGATTTGTGATAGACTTCAGTCGAAGGAAGCGTAGCTGACATTATATGTACAGTATCTTTAAATAATCTAGATAAGCACAAGGAGGAAAAGGGAATGCATAGTGCGCCCATTGAGCTTGCTGGCTGGGGTGAAGGTGGGGGTGGTGTGAGGGACTAAATGGACCAAAGGTCTTCTTCCTTCCCTATTTTTGATTATGTTCTGTATACTGTAGTCAGGCAACTCTTGTGAATGCATGATTAGGCCAGCCATTCACTATATAAGGGCAAAGAAAAGAGCAAACTATGGCTGAAAATAAAGTCTTTGTGGATGGCTGGCTATCACAGCAGTAGTGCTACTGATTGCCATTTAGATGGCCTGGATTCATGCCCCACAAGCCTGGGGTGTCTGGTTCTGACTGGCAAGGCAGGGTTTTGGCATACATCTTAAACACCTCCTGTGAGGCAGGCTCCTCTTTCTGCTGTATAACTCTACCCTGGTGGCCTAGGGAGGCATGTCATCCAAGAAGGAATATGTTATGACTCTCGGTAACCATAAATTGTTACACACCTACTTACCTGGCGAGTGATGCAGAGGCTTCACATGGCCAGAGCGGGGTAAACAGGGAGTTCTAGGTTCTGATGGTTCTGATAGGCAGTCTGCCGGATGGCTTCTCAGGACTACACACTAGGGAGGGATAAGGGAGGGCTTAATGGGATAATGAATGCCTTCTCCAGACAGATAAAGCTTTGACAAGCCTTACCAGCTCCTACTTTTGAATCTCGATTGTCAAGTAAGGTATCCTCCTTCTGGCTTGGGACCAGGGATCTCACTCAAAGGGGACAAGCAGTGAGTTATGGTTGGGAATTTGGAGATGATATTGAGCAGAAATTGGTGGCGGGCTGGACCTTCAGAGGTTTCCTAAACCAGTTAGAATGGCTTGGGCAGGTGGAAGGAAGACCTGGCTGCTAGTGAGGAGAAATGGAGAAAAAGAAAGGAAGGAAGGAAAGAAGGAAGGAAGAAAGGAAGAAAGGGAAAAAGCACGTCTCTGGGTGATTTTTCACTTTAGATATATAAACTTACATTTTAAAGCCTTTTCAGGTCCAAAGATATTGCAGAAATCCTTGGGATCAAATTATTAAGCAATATATTTTTGCGACACAACATTGTTAGTTAATATAAAATAAAATGATAAGATCAGTTCCCTCGATTCAGTTCTGTTTACAGCAGAACCGCTGAAAATAAGAACTTAACCTAAATAACAACTTACGAGATTTGCACACACATCACTGAAAAAAGACACCAATGATCAGTGTTTACAGAACTACAGTTGGATGAAGAATCATATGGTCATTATATCACTATAGATCATATGAACACTTTATATCAATGAACATACAACAAAATTACCTATGGTATCAGGAATGAAGAAGTTGTATCCAAAGAAGACTGTAATGAAGAACTGATGGAATAATGCCCTTCAAACCAGCATAACTCCATTCTGTCTGTAGAGGGTCATTTGAATGAACAGAGGGTGGTAGCTAGATCTATACAACAAACAGAAGTGAGCTGCAGAAGTAAAACAACACCATCTCATTTGCTACTTTATAGTGTCAGAAATGTGCTTAGTTTAATTAAATACAGTGAAGCAGTTTAATTAGGCTTGTGCTTGTTATGTATTGCCTATCCATGCACCACTATTATCCTTGGTACAAATGCAGGAACTGCAGCAGGGTCACTACAAACATAGCAATTTGTTGTTTCTGACCTGTATTATAATCCACAGCTGAAGGAGAATGTCACAGTCCATATTCTGAAATACAGCTTGCTCAATGTTAGATACATTAAGTGTATTGATGGGAGATAACAAAGCCATTGAGCCACGACTCATTCCCCTTGGTATCCCTCATAAGCTTACAAATAAAATGCATAGGTACACTCTGTAGTGTCAGTAATTCAGTACAATAAGTGATATACTGTACATACAGACAGACAAGAACAATAAACAGTTTTAAAAGAATTTAAGAACAATAACCACACTGTGGCTCCTTAGAAACAAGTCACATTTTAGCTGCAAAGGAAGGAAGTGGGCCACTAATTGTCCTGAACAGTGATATGTGGTTCCAAACAAAGAGGTTATGGATAGTGAAAGACTGTCAACCCCTAATTGTGTTTAACCTAAAGCACCAATCCTGCTGATGAAAGTATACCCAGATAAATATGCCTCTGAGTTATTTGTTCCCTGATATTGTGGGGTGCTTCCTCCTAACACATTTTACTAAGGATCATACTAAGGAAGTGAATGGAGCAGAAAGGCATATAGCCCATGGTAGCGCCTCAGATTTACCATTAGAGGAATCAAGCGTAACTTACGTCTGTGCTTTAATGAAAGCCAGTTTAGATTTTTATACAAACCACAATGATGGGTATCCCATAGGGTATTCTATGTGACGTGGGCTAGCCTATTGACTTGAACATCCAGTTTCCTCAACAGATCAGCCCCAGCTCCACCATAGGCCAAATCCCTGCACTCAAAAATTGCAGCATCATTGACTAACAGTTTTGACCCTTGTTCCCATCAGTAATGTGGCACAATGCCTGCATAACATTTATCTGGAGATACTTGTTTAATCCATGGGTCTTTTGGATACACTCAGATTGCCTGATTTTTGGACAAAGTGGGTAATATGGATAATGGGAACTCTGCACGGGTTTGACATGGAAAACTTTTCCAGAGCAGATCCTTACTATTAAGAAAATGTCATCCTGTCTGATAGCAGTACCCAGATAACTGATAATGTGGGCTGGACAGTCAAATAATTTAACTGGGTAATAACCAGGATACCTTATTAAAAAACATGACATCATTGTTAGCCAGTAAGGATTGTATATTTCTAAACCTTCCAGTTACTGTTACAACCATAATATGATCTCTCATGCAAACAGTTCGAAATTTTTGAATTACTAAGCTCAGTTGGCATAGTCCATTTCCCACAAAAGGGATTCTTTAATATTCTGCAAAGTATAACATTTTGCCTGTAAATTCAAATTCCATTGAACATTATTTAATATCGTTTGTATGTACAGTTCCCATATCTCTTATAGTTATAAGAATTTCTTCTCAAGTCCTTTGTGTGCCACAAATAATCCACTTCACAGTTTTCTCACCCCAAGAACGCAAGCAAGCACTATTTTAACCATAAGAAACACAGTAACTGTACACAGAAAATTTATCTGCACTGGGTAAAAGAATATGGGCCTAAAATTGGCTTTTTACAGTATAACATTTGTTGCCTTGTTCATAACACTGTTGCTGCACCCTACCTCTATTATTTCCTCTAACATAAAGTGGAAAGGAAATGTGTGTTAACTGGCAACAGTTAGTAATATTCCTATTTACAGAAATTAAATACATACCTTCAGATGATCCACATTTAAGTGTACCTGAACAAATAATGATTTTAAAATGGGTAGGAATTATCCTGCATCAAAAGATTCCAAAAGCCATGTGGTTCAGGACACAAGAAATCCAAGACTTTAGAACTTCTTTTGCAATAAGGATGCAGTGCCCACAGGTATCAATGTCTCCTACAAATCTTCTTTAAAACAATTCTAGTGGCCATCTTAGTATAGTTATCCTGCTAACTTACTCATTTTTGTGTTTAGTTGAAAAAATGATAAATCACACAAATTTCTAAACACCCACCTCCATCTCAGGCACTCCTAATAAAAATAAATAAAACAGTAAACCCTTCCTCGAATGTCATTTTCTTTTTTTTAACTGAGGCTTAAATTTGGCTGCTAACCTCCAGTGCTGATTTTGTTCTCTACTCTACAGTGCCATGCATTCTACCGACCTTCATATAGATTGCTCCTGCTTGCTACTGGCCTACTGTCATGGGCACCAATATTAGTATTGCTCCGCTCCCCAGTTGTCTGACTGGCATTCTGGATAAGAAAGTACTGGTGGGGGAGGGAGTCCAACCTGCTAAATCCATGTATAAAAGAAATAACCTGAGATCAGAATAGTCCAACTATCAGAATTCTTGCCACTATCAAAACTGTTTCAATACTCATCAGAAGTGCAACCATCCAATGAAATTCATCCATAAATATCAGTATCAAACATGTGCAGAAACTATCATTGTTAAAAGTGCAGCACAAGTTACTGCAGTCTTAAATACAACTTTGGGTAACTCACAATGAAGTTGAACCAGTTGCAGAGTGGAGGAGGTTCAAAGGTAAAAGAAGCTGGCTGTTTTTGGCTGGGAATAAATGGCTTGGTTTCTCCAAAGTGCCACTGTCATTCTCAGCTCACAAAGTCTGTTCAGATACTGCACTTCTCAACAGGAGTCACTCACTCACCACAGTAATGGTCACAAATCAGAATGGACAGGAACTGGCCTCGTGCTCTATCCACACTACTATGAGGCTATAGCATTAGAAAATAAAACAAAACAAACAAGATCAAATGTGTTTTGGAAAACCAGCGAAGTACATAAACTACCACTTCTAGCCTGCAAGCTCGACCCACTAGTGCTGTGTACTTAAGCATGCTGGCGTTACAAGGGGCTGTGCCTTACTCAAAATCTGGTTAGTGTGGTTAACAAGGCCAGACTGCTGTTGCTCAATTTCTTTTTAAAGAACAGTCCTGAGGTGTAACGGATGTTGTTCCTTTTAAAAAAAAAAACAGAGACCACCACTGCCTGTGGGCACACTCACTGCACTATTACTCCTACAAATCACCCGATGGGGTGTGGGGTGGGTGGGGGCAGATACACAACCCCTGGAAACACATGCAAGGAGAGAGAGAAGAGAGAAAAGATGCGGGAAGGGGGTCACAAACCTCACACATCACCTCACTTGCCAAACACATAGCCACATAGCTGCCTCTGGTGGCATAATTGAAAGCAGTACACAGCCAGTCAGTCTCAACAAGGACTTTCAATCTATTTTTATTTCCTCATCCCTACTGTGTGAATATGGATGTACCCTTTTGTCAGGGATATTCCTGCTCGTGCTGGTTTCAGCCATCATGCACATGGCTAGGAGTTTTCTTCCTGAATTTCGCCCCTATGTGCTTCCTCCTTCTCCTCCTCCTCCTGGCATGTGAAGTACCTTATGGCCTTTCACACAGGGAACCTCTAGGAAGAGTAAGATCCCTGGGCCACCCATGGGTCGCTGTTACTCTGGAACCTGCTGCTAACCCTCCCAGGCTGAGGCACATTGGCCTTTGGCAGCTGCATGCAGCCCTGGCCTGTCCTGGCGTGGTGGCGCTGTCCACTCCATGAAAGCTGGTTGCTCGCATGGCAGCTTGACATGCTGTCGCAAGGACCACTGGTGGGCACTTGTTATTTTTAGTAACTTAGTCATTTTATAAGCCCAATAAGACACTGCAGCGTGTCTGTTCCTCTTCCTGAGCCACACTTCCAGGTGGTTAATGGCATTGACTCGGAGACACTCATGTCTCATAATGCATCTGGGCATATGCTTCAGGAAAAAGAAACCCGCAAACCCTGTCATGTTTTATTACTGTGTTCCAATTGCTTCCTTTTATGGACAATATTCTGCACAGTTCTGTCCATGGAACCTGTAATCTGGAGTTTTTACGATGTCACAATTTGTGCAAGAATGCTAAGCATAACCTGTTGACCTACTGTATCAGAATCATAGAAATAACAGGGAGTAGGGTGGAAGATTCCTATTACTTCAACAGGCTGATGTGTATGTATGCTGGACCTCTAAATACCTGGGCAGATGTATTTCCACTTCATTTACTCACACACACAGCCTGGAACCATGCGTGCCTGGGTAGTGTAAGCAGCGGCTGTGAGTGTCGCAGTGGCCAGGCTTCGCTTTCCAGTCTCTATTAATTTTATGATCAGAACCATGCATACATACATATCAGAACCATGCATACATATCTGTGTATCTATGTACAGTTCTGTACACAACTGTGACATAGTCAAAACTCAGATTACTGGTTCTGTGAGGAGAACTGTAACTGAATTTTGCCCATAAAACTAATCAATGC
Organism: Neoceratodus forsteri; assembly: GCA_016271365.2. Lineage (NCBI taxonomy): Eukaryota > Metazoa > Chordata > Ceratodontiformes > Ceratodontidae > Neoceratodus > Neoceratodus forsteri. The sequence continues at coordinate 641,943,102 of CM028133.1, forward strand.
AAAATAGTTTTTTCCATCGATTGTTATTTAGGTAGAGTTAAATATGGATAATTTAGAAATATAAATATAATTTCTGAAAACAGGAATGTTATAAACAGCTCCCAGTAAGAAATAATTTCCTGTCCTCTGTAATTTATGCAGCACTTTAATAATTTTACAATACAGCTGGCGTTATTTTTAGGAATGCTCATTAGTGAGCATGAACTGTAGAGAAAATGCAGAAATCCCCAGTTAAAAATATAAACCTGTCTGTCATGATTACATTTTAAGGAATACTATTCAAAGGCCCCTTTGTGCCATGCTGACCCGACAGTGTAACCATGCAAAATATACCACTGTGTCCATGCATACTGGGCGCAGTGGTATATTCCGCAACTCTGGCAGCGCTAAGCATCCTCCACTGCAGTGCTGTTTAATGCTGCTAAAACACTGCTCTTATCCCTCCACACAGTTTGTGCCTTCACCCCAATCACTCATCCTGCAATGTTCTTCCTTATCTCTGGTGGTCCCCCACCTGTTCTCATTATTTTCCCCAGTCCTGGTAGTCTAGCACTCCTCCCACCCCTTTCACCCAATCAATGATGTTATTTATTCCAGTTCTGGTAGTCTAGTGAACTCCCGCGCAATTGCCCCAAGTCATGTTATTTATATTTATTCCAGTCCTGGTGGTCTAGTATTTAGCTCCCTGAAAAGTAACCCCAACCTTCGCTTTTAGAACCCTCCTCTCTGAATTGTCATGCCACAGTCGCTGATGCCATACTATGACATTTGAGACAGTGACTGGCACAGTCCTCCACACACTGCCTTGGTCGGCCACCATCTGATTGTCATAATGCAATTGGGAATACTGCAGAAACAGCTGTATTCGTTGAAAATTTGATGAGTGTAGCCCAAGTGTTTGGTATTTGAGGAAAATGGGTATTCAGGTACTTGGCATTCAAGTTCAAACTGTTTTTGGCAGACACATGTTGCAAAATGTTTTACCCCAATCCTCTTTCTACAACAAAACCCCTTAATCTACCCTTTGTTTACCCAGGGTGTTGCCCCACCCTGGAGCAATACAGAAATGCTCCATCGATGGTCATGGTGTTGAAAACTCTCCCTATACAAAAGGATGTGACAATAAGTATCAACCTTCCACCATCCTTCTAACACCCTCTCCTCTCCCTCCTCCAAGAACCTCAAAGATTATAATAATCTTTTCCTCCCACACTGGTGGTACCCTCTCCCTTCCACCTTCCTGACCCAAAATTCAAATTAAAATGCATTCCTCTTTTCCCTCCACTCTTTTAGCACCCTTTCCACCGTTCTCCCAAAAGTACATGATAAAGTGCTTTCTTGCCCTAACCCTCTGAGTATCCTCTCCTCCTTTCCCCGAGTGCATTAGTTGCACACAATCCCCTGCAACTGGCATATGGATGAATAAGACCATACACTGAAACACTAATATTTTAGCATGCTTATACTCTTGTGCATTCAGATGGTGACTAGCAAAGGTGGGATGAGGAGGGGCGTGCTAGTGGCTATGGGAATGGAAGCTAGTGCACTCCTGGGAGGAGCATGTGGGGTGTTGGAGAAGGTTCTCAGAGGCTCAAGAAAGGAGTGGCACATTCATTGTTTATTCTGGGAGGACAGTGGGAAGGTTACTAAATGAGGGAAGGGAGGGAGTTTCAATTTTAATATTACTTTTGGGTCTTAGAGAGGGGTACTATGAGGTGAGGAAAGGAGTTATTTTCATTTAGAAGTTTGGGGTAGTAAGGGAAGGGGTAAAGGGATGGGTAAAGTGGGGATATTTACTGATGATGTTTTTGGGAGGGCATAGAGCCAGCTTCTGACGCAGCCAACAAAGGGCATTTCTATATTGCCCCAGGTTTGAGGCTAGTTCCCCTGGATACAACTAGGGGTGATTAGTTTTAAATAGGAAGAGCATGTGACATAAACTGAATTTTGCAGATGCAAGGGCATCTCTAGAGAACTAGTGGCTTAGATTTAATTTGTGGAAGTAGGTACTACACCTAGAGGCAAGGAATCTAGATTGCACATACACCCTGTGGGGTGCAACAATAGATACAACCACTAAGGAAAAGGATCTAGGGGTCACTGTGGACCATAAAGTAAAGCAGGGTGGGCAGTGTGCTGCAGCAGTCAAGAAAGCAAATGCAGTGTTAGGACATGGCAGGGGGTGGTGGTGGTGTTGGCGGTGATAAGGATCAGGTCAGGGGTGGTAATAAGGTATTTATGAGGCCTTGGTTTGACCACACAGGAGTATCCTCTCATTATATCTTAAACTAAAAAAAAAAATGTGATTGTCTGACCACTTTCCTGTATTGAGTGCGCTATTAAAACTTAAGCAGTACTGCAACAGCAAAATCATTCTTTGCGTTCTGTAAAAAGTCAATGGGCGGATTTTCAAAGCGTGGTGCAGGGCTTGCATCCAGCCCTGTGCCATGACCCTTAGGTTCTGGTGGTGCACCAAACTCTTTGTAAGTAACTGTACCCAATTTTACAATCTTGGGTGTGTTTGCGACAGTTCCATAACACACCAGCTTGCGCCAAATATCTGGCACAAGCTCTGTAAAAATATTTAGGATTGCCACAAGTTAGAGCAGAAAAGTTGGTCTCACATGTGGCAATTGCCACATGGGGTAGAAAATCCGTTAGATTTGCGCCAAGCCCCATGTGCCATATCGTTAGTGCATCGTGGCCTGTGACGCTCTAAGACTGTTGAAAATCCTGCCCAATCTGTTCTTGCAGTATTTCCCAACTAAATGGAATCAGAAAACAAAGTTTTGGAAATGCTTTGTATTTGATGAAGTGAGATTAAATTTTGAAGGGATTTTAGGCTCCATCAGGTGTTGGTACTAGATAAGCAAAGCCAGAGACATTACAAGCAGGTGCAATGTTTTCTAACTTTGCCAGCTATAAGGTTTTATTATCTTGTAAAGCTTTATTTGTATTATATTCTGTAGTTTGTGTGAGCAGCAGAAAATGAAGGAAATGGTGTAACAGTATTTGAACAGCTGACATCAGGGACCAATACATGGTGAAACAGTAGCTTTACAGGTGAGAAATACAAATGGCTGGATTTTCAAAGAATTGTGGCACATTTTTACCATAGATGCATTACTTGCAGCCAAATTGTTAGCCCTCATAAAGGTGGTTTAACATTGTGGTGCAAGTGTCACAACCTAATGCATCAAAAATGACACAGTCATCATTTTCTGCTGTAAAGTTTGCAAAGTGCTGTACCTCTTCCCCTTCTGGAGGGCTTATCTGGACTGCACTTGCTGCCCTTCTGAATACTGCTTCTGTGGGACTTTGGTGTGTCTGTCTGCTCAACTGTATGTGTGTGTGTGTGTGTGTGTGTGGCAGAGAGACAGTCATGCTTCCCTTTGTCCTTGGCACTTCCTGCATCCTCCATCTTCATGGCTGCTCTCAGATTTGATCCCCCAATCCTGGTAGAGGGAACAGGAAGCCAAACCAGGAAAACCTCAATTTTGGCACCTTCTGTGCACTCAGCACCACTGCCACTGACAGCATAAGAGAGGGAGCATGTGCTGCCAGGAGTTCCACCAGTGCTCCCTCACCTTCCAGCTTGCAATGCCCAGACCCACTACTCCACCAACAAACTATGCACACGGAGGACAACAGAAAGGAGCTGCAACAGAATCCAGGGGACCAGCACTGAGAGCAACTGGCACAATATACAGTCTCAGGCAGGTAACTCATACCAAGGAGTTGCTTGCCCATGGAGTTAATTTAACCCATTTTAAATTTTTGTGAGTGATTAAAGTACTACTTACATTTTAATGCTTGGCACCGTAACTTCGTTTATGAGCTGGCGACTGAACAAACGCTGGAGCCCTACAACTAAAAGGCTTTTGATGATGCAAGGTGAGGAATGGGTCTACAGGTGCTCACACAGAGATCAGTGGAATCAGGGAAGTGCTGTCAAACCTACATACAGTATCTTTGCTTGCAGTTATACATGTATGGGGCTGTAATATATATACGTATGGCCTCATGTAGCCATAACTGCAAACAAATAACAGGTTTAGACAGCCCTTCCCAGTGCCACTGATCTCTATATAGAGTGCCTGGCAGCCAAGCTTCCTACCTCACATCATCAAAAGATTTTTCTAGGCCGCCCGGTGGCGAGGGGCTTAGGCGCCTGGCGCTACCTCGACTCCACACCGCCAATTCGGGTTCGGAACCGACTCCGGGTCTCGTGGGGTCGGTAGGGAGCGGGCAGGATCGAAGCGTCCGACGGACTGCTCTCCTGTCCTGGGTGGGTTAGGGAGCATCTTCGGCCATGCAGCGGCCCCAGTGGAGACTGGAGGCACTGCAAGCATGACGCAACAAGGGGAACAAGAAACAGAAAATCCGCTCCGAAGTTAACCGGATGACGGACGCCGGCCCTGGACATCCCTGAAGACTCTGAGAGCCACAATTGCCTCAGCAGCTCTGAGGTCCGAGAAAGTAGTAGTGTGCTGGTTGCCCCGCTGGTGCCTTTCCCCTCGGAGGAGGACCCATCAGTGTAGGGTTACGGACTAGCCGAGAGAAGGCTGCAGATATAGGGTAGGTGGCTGAAGGGAGCTAGTAGGGAATGTCGGGTCCATGGCGGCCTGAAGGAGAGGTAACTCTGGGCACGTGGGAGGAAAAAAAAAAAAGATTTTTCAGGGCGGGGTGTAGTGCTGTTCAGTCACTCGTCTGGTATAGAAGTTACGAGTCAGGCATTAAAATGTAAGTAATAATTTTAATCACTCATCAAAAATGCAAATATGGGCTAAATTAATTCCTTGGACAGGCAACTCCTCAATATGAGCTGCATGCCTGGACCGTGTCAGTGGTTCTTTAAAGAGGGCATAGTAAATAAATAAAAATAAAGTTATTTGGAGTCAAGGTTCCTGCAAGGATATCAACGTGGCCATCTTGTGCCCCTTGACCCTGCAACTTGACCAGTCAGAGGGCTAGTAGTTCAGAACAACACCAGGGGAACAGTGGGAGATGATGCAGTCAGGGCCTGTCCCAAATGGGCTGGCTGGCTACAAAGGCCAATTAGTGGGTTGAACAGTGCAGAAGGACTGATGTATAACCCTGCCTGTCAAATGGGACACTGAATTGTAGAAAGAAGTTTCCAGGCTCACAAGGAGCTTGTGGCAGTCTGAGAGAGATAATGAGGTGTTCAGACCTGCTGCTGCTGAGATCAAGCAAGAGGTCTAGTCTGGCCAAAAATCCTGCGAGCCCTCACCAGGGCTTACCCTGTAAAATCACTGTGAGCCTTATCCTGGGTTTATACTGTTTGGAGACTGTGCCTGGGAAAAGCACCTGTTTAGTGAAAGCCATGAAACTGCACCAGATGGGCACCTGTTGAAGGAAACCACTGAGAGTCTGTGCCCATGGGGCATTGCTGCTGAGGTGTACAAAATGGAGACAGAAACCTGTATCCAACCCAGGTTGCTTTGGAGCCAGGTAAGGAGCCTGCTAGCCCTTATCTAGTGGGTGGTTTGTGGAGCAGGCAGCCATGGGGCATGTGTTCTGAGTGCGTGGGTACTCTCGATCTGGAGGAGGTGGACTATGTAAATCGCTCCTAGGGTCTGGGGTTCTTGGAAACTGGGAAGCCACTGTATAGTGCTCCTGTGACTGCCAGCTGAACCAAAAGGGCTGTGTCAGTTAACTCATTTGAATTACAAGTTGGTTTTCAAGCATTTTCTGGTTGGAATGCAAATTCTTAAATTGTGCTAGTACATTGCGTACTGTTGGGGTAAAATTGCAAGCTTGCTAAATTACATCAAGTGTACCACCAAAAGAACCTAGGCAATGAAGCTACCAGGCCTGCACCGGGACTTTAGTTTATTTAATGGGTACCCAGAGTTACTGGTTTTGTGTCATACTTGAAATCCTAGTTTTGGTAGTGGCACCAGTTGAGTTTACCACCTCTATATAATGTAATCATCCTTTTATGCCCCTTTATTGGGTGGGTGCTTCCTCAATCATGTGGGATCTGAGGTGTGGTAGTGACCAACAGTACAAAATAGGTGTCAGCGTGGCTCAGTTGGTAGCACATCCGCCTCTGGACCAGAAGGTTATGGGTTCTCGTCCCACACCAGGATTGGATTCATACCTAAAATGCTGGCACCCAAGTGCAGTATTAAGGGCTTCTGTACTGTTGGGGTGTGCCATCCTTTGGATGAGGCGTTACACTGAGGGTCCTTTCTACCCATCCTGGTGCTGTCCTGGTGGGTGTCCAGGTGGAAGTAAAAGAGCCCAAGGCATTCTTACGCAAAGTGAGGGACATTCCCAGTGTCTTGCCCAATATTCCCCTTCCCATGAAACCAGTTCATGCAATTGTTCAGAGCTGTGTGTGGGTATTGATGTGCGATATGGCGCCACTACATATTCAGTCAGTTACTACCAGTCTAGCATTGCTTGCAAAGTGGTTTGGGATTACAGTGTGTATAAATAAAGCTATATCAATGCTGATTCTTCTTCTTCTACAATGGCTCCCAGGGATATATTACAGGATGGAGTGCACAAGGTGACTTGTAATTGTCCCCTTTTCCACCAACTTTCAGGCTTCAGACTTGTATTCGTAAATAAAAACACTATTAATTTGTTGACTTTTACTTCTGTGTGTGCTTGAGTTTGTATAACCTGATTGAAGTGTTTATTAATGAAGGTAGCAACTGTCTTATTGGTTGGCAGGGGGTAAAGAGTCCCAGGACCTGAACAAGTCTGCGACTAGAACAAGTGCTGAGAGGCCACCTGATTATCAGAGTTATTTCTGCTAAAGTTACACTTTAAACTGAGACTGGCTGATCCACCCTCCCACTGAGTCCTGCAGCAGGAGGTTACAGAGGCTGAGCAACAAGATGAACAGTGGGCCCTCTGCCTCCTTCAATCACCAGTGCCCGTGTGTTGAACTGCAGGGCTCCCTTGATATCACAGAACTACAGAGACTGATTTAAGAAATGAAAAGTGTGTACTCCTCTCTTGTGTGAAAATCCACCCCCTGGAAGCTGAATTCTTAGTCTCCGCATGCCTGTTTCAAGTACTGTTGTGTCTACTGGCACGAGCAGTTGGGTGTGCATGTCAAATACTGTCTCACTGGAGGAAGCTCATGATCAGCTGTTTGAGCTAAAGAATATGATAGGAGAATCAGTGAGTCACCAAGTCCTGCAATCACCTAGGGCTCCTGCCTGGGAGGGAGGGAGGGTATCCATGGCACTCTCCCTCTGGAGCCCCAAAAGCAAATTCATGGATACCATGTTTGTTATTGCTATGGCAAGGATGGACATATCAAAAGTCAGACAGCAACTTTCAGAGGGTCATCAACCAGCCACTCAGTGAGAAATTAGCCAAGAACCCTGCAATGTCTTTAAACTTCTGTGGGCCTGCAGTAGTAGAGCACTCTGGTGCCCTGGGAACAAACTGTTTACCAGCAACCATTGCTAAATCTACAGATGAAGAAGGGAAAAAGTTTCTAGGCTCACAAGGAGCTTGTGGCAGTCTGAGAGAGAGACACTGAGGTGTCTGAACCTGCTGCTGGTGACAGCAAGCAAGAAGGCCTAGCCAGGCCAAATATTCTAGTGAGCCCTCACCAGGGTTCATCCTGCAAGATCGCTAAGCCTTATCCTGGGCTTATACTGTTTGGAGACTGTGCCTAGAAAAGGCAGCTGTTTAGTGAAAGCCATGAAACTGTGCCAGATGGGCACCTGTTGAAAGAACCACTGAGAGTCTGTGTCCATGGGGCATTGCTGCAGACTGAAGCTGCTGAGCTGTACTAATGGAGACAGAGACAGCATCCTACCTAGGTTGCTTCAGAGCCAGGTAAGGGGCTTGTCAGCCCTTATCTACTGGTGTAGATTGAGGAACAGGGAGCCACAGGTCAGGTGCCCTGAATATGCAGGTACTCTTGATCAGACAGGATCTGGGCCGTGGAGTTTGCTCCTGGGGTCTGGACTCCTTAGAACCAGGAAGCCACTCGCAGTGCTCCTGTGACTCAGAGCTGAGCCAGGAGGTCTGTGTCTTGAAAGCATTTTTTTGTTCTGTGTATGAATTTAGTGCTTGTGAAAGGTACTGGATTGACAGCACTCAAAGCTGAAGTCTCTGTTTATCCACATGACAGGTACAGCACAGGCAATCACAGTGCAAGTTGCACTACACTGCCCCACCAATGTTCTTCAACCCTGCCATGGAAGGACTACCATATAGGTGAGAAGGTAGTCCAGATTCCATGCTGATTCAGTCCTTTGCCTCTCATGTGAGACTGCCAACAAGGATGCCAATTAGTGCCAGCTGTGTTGGTGGTTTTGTGATGTTGACATCTGTCCACTGGGAACTGAACTGAGACCACCACAACTCACTACACATAGGCCACTGATCAGCCCTCAATGGATAATGACGTTTGACCACTGCTGACCTGTTCTGGATTTGAACCAGTGACCTAGAGGTGAAAGGCTCCTTAACCTTCTACCAATCTATTGAGCCACCAGTGTCCTGAGAGTGTTGAGCCAAATGGGCTGTCCTAATGCCAAGTGACTGACATGAGTCTGAGGTACTTCTATCCAGGTCACTGGAGCCTACTGCCAAATGCTGCCAGACTTCTTGCTGTGCTGTTTCTGCTTTGAACTGCTGCATCTGTGGGTCAAGCGAAGTGCCTGCACTGCTGGCTGGGGTCTTTGGTACCTTTCCTTTTGTAGTACAGTTATCTTATTTGGATTACAAATTGTATTTAAAGCATTTTCCATTTGGATTTCAAGTTCTTTAAATTGTGCTAGCACACTATGGCCGTTAAGAGGTTAAATTGCAAGCTTGCTAAATGTTATCAATTGCACCACTGTAAACCAAGCAATGAAGCTACGAGGCCTGCAATGAGATTTTAGTTTATTACTGTGTACCCAGCATCACTAGTTTTTGTGTCATAGGTGAAATCCTAGTTTTAGTGGTGGTATCAGCTGAGTTTACCACACCCTGTGTAGTGTAATTCATCCTTTTGTGCCCCTTTATTGGGTGGGTGCTTCCTCAATCATGTAGGATCTCACAGGGTGGTGAGACCCATGGTACACTGGTTTCAGGGGTATTGCTCCAGAATGGGAGTGCTCAAAATGACTTGTAAGTGTCAATCTCTCTTTTCCTCCAGCTTCCATGCCTGTTTTCTTAAATAAAAGCAGCATTTAAATTGAAAATGTTTAGCGGGGGATGCTATCTATATTTCTAGGTGGTGAAACTGTCATTTCTAGGTGGAGGAGCTCTCTATTGTTGTCGATGAAAAAGATTGCAGAAGTGGTGGAAATGTCATACAACTTTTAAAGAAGTGGTGGAACTGAGTTCTTGTGGGCTCCTGACCACATTAACCACTGAATAAAAGTACTGTTAATTTGTTGAATTTCACATCTGTGTGTGCACCCAGTCTGTATAACCTGATTGAAGTGTTTGTTGGTGAAGATAACTCTCTTATTGGTCCTCAGGTAGTGGTCCAATCCAGTGTAGGGAGGTGGGTAGGTACTCTATCTCGGGAGGGGGTGGTACTGTACATAACATATGGCACATTCATTCATTCTCTTTGGGTGGAGGCACAGATCTATTTCTTACTTGTTTTGGGATGCCCCCACCGCAGGAGAAGGACTGGACCCTACCCCTTAACCAGATGGGTCCTGTACAGTCACCAGGCAGAGGTGTGAACTCAGACACAGCGACCAATGTATCAATTTGTTTGAAAATCACATGCAAACTTTTTTTTCACATTTGTAGTGTTGCAGCCATGGCAGAAATATAGTCACAACTCATGCATCGTTAGTTTTCAAAATCCAACCTTACACATTCCCTACTCATGCTCATAGCTTAGCTCCAGCTCTCTCTTTTTCTAATAAAATGTCCAGTTTATATAACTTTTGCAAATGCACAATCATTGAAGAATTCCTTATCAGTACAATGTCTTTCATTTCCAGATCACCACAGAATTTAGATAAGCGTAAATATTCTGCAATTAATTTATTTTCAAGACTGAAAAACTGGGATTCTACAACAAGGCAAACTTCTAATGAGTTTTGTACATGGCACTCTATTTGTAGAATATGTGGTCCACTGTTTCTTTTTAAATCTGAACTGCAAAGTCTCCATAAACCAAATTGTCATTAGAGGTATGGGCCCTGTGCTGTATTTTAAAAAGTGACATTTGAGCTGTAAGGCACAATTGGTGGTGGAGGTTATTATTATTACTTATTTAATTATTGGATTACAATACCTTTGAGTTAGAAGCTCGTTTACAAAGATTAGACAAAGGTATTCCCACTGCCCACACTCACACTCAGAACAGCACAAGCTGAAGAATAGCTTCCACCATGGGTTAGACTTATCAATCACACCCTTCTTCCAATTTACCTTACCTCTATTATGAACTACTCAGCTCTTCTTAAAGTGTAAATCTAATAAAAAACAACTCACAACAGTCCCACACATGACACCATGACAGGGCACATCCGCCCATGAGGATACAGTGTTGCATTGTTGTGGAGCCAATCAGTTAAAAGGCTGGATTTCCTTTGCAGCTTCCTAAATCCTTTATGAGCCAGTGGGTCAAATTTTCAAACAAGGCAAACCAAATTTACTTTAAGGCACATAATTCAAACCGAACTTTTAATTGGACTTACCTCGTCCCAGCACTAATTATTGTTGAATTTCCCAGCTCAGTTGCCACTGCTGCAAAAGCTCAATATATTTGTCTCCTTCAAGAACCTTTGGAGGATGAATTGCTTGTTTAAAAACAAATTTTCCTCACCACCCTCTAATATGATATATTCAGCTCCAAGTTTCTGCTTCAAGGTATTTGCCATACTCAAGAACCAGTTTACTGCCTCTGCATTGGTAATATTCAGCTGTACAGAAAATTTTGTTTTCCATTTCATTAGGAGGGGTGCCTGAAAATGGTAGATTTAAGACCATTAAAGCAATACTACAACAATCTAGTTAAGCATCACAATATTTAAGACTCGGGCTCAAATCTGAAAACTGTTACATTCCCCAAAATAACTATTTTCAGTGTACAGTATATCATCCTCAATGTATAAATTCCTAATCTACAGTATGAGAGCCTGATAAAGGGTTTTCATCCTGTATAACTTTCCTATGATCGGATCCATGTTTAGGTGCTTTGTAGTTCACAAAAACATATAAAATAAGAGCTGAAGACAAGGAAAGTCTCAGTTTCTAGGCCCAGACCACAATTCTGGTCTTCGTAAGAGAAACAATGAAGAATTTATTATTTAAGGCATGGATAAATGAAATGTTGTACCTTGTTCAGCACACCCTTAGACTTAAATGCTATAAAGCTCACTACAGAACTAAAAAAAATAGTAACTCTCCTTGAAGGAATACCATGAGTATCTACCAACGCAGTGGCTGCTATTAAATCAAACATTGAAACATTGCCCGTCTCTGTTTAACAGTTTGACACACAGTGATTCACAAAATGTGATTACCATTACACAGCCATATCAACTGTACTCCAAGCTTTTATTTAAAAACATAAGTTGAGTTACTAGCCCTTATGGTTCCAAAGTTATCCCTTTATAAATTATTTTAGAAAGGTCTAACTTATACGCACTATATAACATGGCTCACACCCTCTTTTCAAATCCCTTGTGTCTAGTCACTTATTCTGGTAACCCCTGTACCCTTGTACCCACCACGAATGCAGGCTGTTCTTAGCATATGTAACCAGCTGTCTGTAGATTACTGTATAACTTGTATCATATTGTATAATTGTCATTCTTACTGTGATACTTACCCTTGCTATGTAATCCCGGTCACCCCTGAGAAAGGGACCTCCAGGGCCCAGTGGAACTTACCGGGCACCAAAATGTAATAAATAAATAAATAAAAACACTATGGTTAATAACTTTTTTTCAAATTAAAGCTTGGTTGGTTTTACCAGAGACTGAGATTAGGGATGTGCTGGGTCGGCTGTGACCCAGTTCTGATTCCAACTCTGTTTTTCCCAAAAGGTTCTGATTTATGCTGATGAACTGCAGACTTATTTTAGTCTATTTGAGTATAGAAATGCATCAGTATTATTCATTTAGATCCCTCTGTTAAAAAATGTAACCTTTTTAAAAGAAAAACTCTGTGTCTGTATTTTATTGTCATTTCTCAAAGTTAGCAAGCAGCCAACAACAATAAAATAAGTGACTGTTGTTCTTGCCAATCCTTTGTGTCAGCCACCACATGCCATTCATAGGAAACAGTGAGCAGGATTCACAAAACTCTTGAAAATCCATGCAGCTGCGTAAAACTTAGTGCAAGTGGGTTGCCACTTCCAGAACAGCAATTTCTCCCGCAGCTATGGTATACTCAAAAGTGGAGCCAGTTCACGACTGGTTCCACCACTTATGGCAGCTTGTGGGTGGTGTTGCTGTGAAATCCCCACAGCTGCAGAAAAATGTTACGGCCAGTGGGACCAGCCATAAGATCTTCCACAGCTGCTGCAGATGTGAATAGCAATCCTCTCAGCTGTGGAGATTTCGGTCTGCAACTGGAGTTGCAGTGGGGACTTAGTCCCAAAACATTTGTGAATCCAGCCCAGTGTATGCAGGTCAAGTGGGGCTTTGCAGTGAAAGGAGGCAGTGTGTCATATGTTAGTCAGACAGAGTGAAAGAGAACACCGAATTCAACAGCAGAGTACAACTAGACCTTCATTGAGTCTGGCATGCTTTTTGGTGGGAGACAGACAGCATGTGCAGCATATATGATGAGGCCCCAGCCATAGCTCTCACCCTTTGACTTGAGATGCTATTTTTTATTTGTAATTATTTTGCTTGTCTACTTGGTGTTATAGCAAACAACATGGGCCTCAACCATCCGACACACTCTTGCCTGATTGGTCAATTATTTTTTATCACTTGTGTTTTCTAACTTACTTTTTTTATCTGGTTGACCTTGCCCCGCCCCCATTCCACCTCTCAACATTACAGTTTTTTGTAGAGCTGTTGGCACCAACTGCCACCTACTACTGCCATAAAACCCATACCAGTCCCCAGCCCCATCACCCCCACCCATCGCAAGCTGGTGGGAGTCTGCATGGTACACTCCATCTGGGTTCCCAAACTGAGAAACACATACAGCAATACATATGATGTAATGTAATATACACAGTGACTGCACAAGAAGGGATTTTCTTTTACTTGATCTTTCTGTTATGGTTGCTTTTGTCCACTGAATTCAAAGAAATAAATCATTAAATTAAACAATATCATCACAATTGCCTTCAAACACCACCAAGGAAGCACCCTGATTAGGAAACACCTGTTGCAGCTGTTCATCATCATCACTGTTGTATTCCTGCCACTCTTCATTGAACTAGTAAGAGAATTTGTAGAGCCTGACTTTTAGGAATGTAAGGCACTGTATACATTTTGAGAAGCAAGCCTTGTGAGGCCATCTGAGACAACATTTCCAGATGTACTAAATATACACTCACAGTAAACACTAGTGGGAGGGCAACTAAGAAGCAAAAACAGTAAAAGTAACAAATGCAGACAGTGGAGGCCAGATGTTTATCTTTTCCAGCCAGTACTCAAAAGGGTCATCAGTAATATTAATGAGTGGTTCTCATAAATAGGCAACCACAATATCAGACAAAGACAAACAAGGTTGCCCCCAACAGACACATCTGAATTATCAGCTTGACTAAAAATGTGAGAGACATTCATGTGCTTTTCAGAATGACATACCTTTTTCAAGGGGCCACGACAGAGGACATGGTGTAGGACTACCCAATGTTAATGAAGCAGTACATGATGGCACTAAGTGAAAATGATTGCTGTCACCACCAATAGATGTTGCATCATCAGATGCAGCATCCACATCATACAATTCACTTGTATTGTCAAATACAGTTCCATCCATTTCCTCTGCAATTGCTGAAATCAGCATGTTTTTATATTGAAGATAAGTCACTGAGATCTGAAGGAGGCAGCTGTTGCAACTTATACCGAGGGTCAAAAGAGAGGAAAGAAGAAAATCTTTGTCTGTCGTGATATTGAGAAGCCTTCTGCAATTTTGGTATTGTTGTATCAGTCATGTCTGTGAGGATACACCAGATTTGTCTCCTTTTGTTCAACACCTCTGTACAGCCTCATGAGTTCCTTGTTGGCTGTCATTTTTTCAACTTATTGTAAGCCCTTCACAGGTCAGCCCTACTTTATCTGCTATTTTGTCTCTTGAAACATTGTTACCTTGTTACAATACCTTTGTTGGTCAGACTGCTTTCTGCGTTTCCCTCTATCTAGAATAACCTTGCTACCTACCTTTCCTCCCCCCCCCTGCTGCTCTTAAGTAACTTCTAGGGGAATGTTTGCTCCTTCCTGCTTTTGCTCCTAGTACCTCACCTCTATGCTTAACCATGATGGGTGAAGGTTAGAGTGGCGCTGGAGAAATAGGGCCTTGAGATAACATAGTTAGACTGATGGTGCATTACAAAGACTATCAATCAGCAGTCTCCGTGAAGAGCAGAATTCCTGTCCAGGAGATTGCTGCTGTGCAGAATCAACTGGCTCAGCTCTTTCAGTCTGTGCAATCCAGCCTGCCTTCAGTCCTGGGAGCATTTTCACAGACTAAGTGTGATGGATTTGCTCACTTCTTTGCAGATATGATTGCCACTATCAGGTCTGAGATTTGCTCAGCACCCTCTAATGGGCTTTGCGGTGGTCTACAGGAGGTTACTAGTGCTTAGTTTGTCTGGTCTGATTTCAATCAGCTGGAGACTGTAGACATTGTTCAGATCATCCAGGGTATGCACCCAACTTACTGTAGTTTGGATCGGGCCCTACGCGTCTCTTTCTGGGGTACATAGATGTCATCGGCTTGTTCTAGCTGAGATAGCCTGGTGTTCATTGGAGACTAGGGTGTTTCATGACCCACTGAAGGAGGTGGTAGTGCTGTCCTCCTTAAGAAACCTTCCCTTGACCTAGATTACTTAGCAAACTATAGGCCTGTCTCTAACCTGCCCTTTGTAAGCAAGGCTATTGAGAAGGCAGTTGTGGTGCAGCTGGAGGACCATTTATCCACCTACAATGTCTATGATTCTCTCCAGTCCGGATATTGGAAGAGGCATAGTACGAGACTGCCCTTGTTCAGGTCCTTAATGATTTCCTGACTTTCAGGGATCAAGGAAGCCGTACCATCTTGGTTTTCCTTGACCTGTCTGTGGCATTTGACACTGTGGACCATGAGGTGCTGTTGGAGCACCTGCAGTTCTTCTGTGGACTGTCTGGCACAGTTATCAGATGGTTTAGATTCTTCCTCATGGTCAGGACCCAGAGAGTGGTGTCAGGAATTTATTCTTTGTCTCCTCTCCCCTGCCTTGTAGGGGTTCCGTAAGGCTCCATACTGTCACCTGTGTTGTTCGCAGTGTATCTACTGCCATTGGGGAACATTGTAGGTGATATGGGCTGAGTTTTCACTGTTACACAGATGACACGCAGCTCTACATGTCCTTTGTGCCCGACCAAGTGGGTGCTGTCTCGATCTTTAATAATTGTCTCTCTGAGATCCAGGACTGGATGAGGACAGCTGGCTGAGACTGAACCATGATAAGTCTGAGGTGCTGTTTGTGGACCCAGGTCACGGGATTTGGGTATGGGGTCTGGTCAACCATCTGAGCTTTGGCTCAGTGGGAACCAGTTGTTTGCCTTAGACCAGGTGCGAAATCTGGCGTTGTGTTCGACAGCAGCCTGACTACGCAACCTCAGGTGTCTGCTGTTGTAGAATCTTTTTACCATCTAGGAACATTGCCCAGATTAAGCACCTTGTTCCCCTGTGATCTACCTACTCTGGTCCATGCCTTGTGACTTCCCACCTTGACTATTGTAGCGCCCTCTACCTAGGACTACCAGGGGTTGATATTGGCCATCTGCAGCTTGTGCAAAATGCACCAGCCAGGTTGTTGACTGGCTTACCTCGATCTTGCCATATCACAACTGTGCTCCGTGATCTGCACTGGCTGCCCAGTTTACTGGCGGATCACCTTCAAGGTCGGGTTACTGACCTATAAGGCCCCATGGTGCACGGACCACACTACCTGCAAGACCTTCTTTTCCCTTACTGCCCTTTCCACTCTACTGATGAGGATTGCTAGAGATTCCCAGGGTTCGACTTAAGACCTCTGGTGCTCACTCTTTTACCTTTGTAGCCCCAACCTTGTGGAATTCTCTACCTCGTTGGGTAAGAGAGTGCCTGACTGTGGAAGCTTTAAATCTGCTTTAAAATGATGGCTTTCTGTGAGAGCACTAGTACCCTTCCATAATTCTGCTGTCTTTGTATGTATGAAGCCTACTGCAGCAGCATACGTGTGTGACCATGCTATTCTTTTCTTTCTGTTCTATCCCTCATTCCTTATTTCAGACTGGCCACCTGGAATAGGACATCTCCTTTCTTGCTAAATCCTTCACTGTCTTTCTACAGATGAGGAACTGTGGTGCTCGACCCCATCCCAAGCAATAAACCATAAATAATACTGGTCAGCAGTCTGCAGCCTTAAAACATTTATTTATTTATTGAGGCACAGGAATGTCTGCTGCTATTTTGTTTTTGTTTTTCTGTTTGTTTATATTCCTTCTTGTTTCTATAAAGAAAAAAGGTATAAGATGTAGTGCACTAACAGTTTAGTAACAGACTAAGTTGGCTGTCAATCCAAAATGGTTTTGCTGCTAAGTGCAGTGCTTTTCATAGCAATGCTAATAAACAAACAGATGCAGCATTAAGTATTTTCTTTAATAATGTAAATTAATATATTGTGCCTGAGGCTGAGTGAGCCATGTAACAGCTGCTGTGTGTGCTACTTGCTAGCCTTGCCCTGCCCTCTTTACTAGTTCAAGTTAGAAATTCAGACAACAATTGTAAACAGAGTTCAAACATGTTGAGAAAATGTATAAAAGTGTCCTGCCTTAGTAACAAGTGTTTGGTCTCACTTCTAATACATGAAGTAAGCAGTTCTTACCCAAATAATGAGAACTCCATGCTTGGTAACAGAGGTGGGTCTGTTTGAGACCTGTTCAGATCCCTGCTATGTTCTGCTAGGAGTAGCCGGCCCTCTCCACTCCATTTTTATGCTGTGTAAGTGGAGGAGGGCTAGTCCAGAGATAATGATGTTAAAATTGTTCAGGCTTGCTTCTTTTTGATTCTAGGAATATGTTAGATGTATAAATATGAGTAATGTGTGCACACTTTTGGCCTAACAAAGAAAGGTATATTTAAAGAATATGTTTAGGGTATAAAAGGCGGAGGTCTGATGTGGTCACCTGATGGGTTCCTAGTATAAAGGAACTCATCCTGTGGAACATGCAGATTTCGTTGGAGGATCAGTAGGTGCTAGTTGGTCCAAAGTGTTAGTCTGCACCTCTTCAGACTAAGACTCTCTTTGAATTCAGGACTGCTCATTGCTGGAATAGTCCTTGGAAGACTGGAGTATTGTTTTGTTTTTGTATTTTTGTATTTCTTTTGCGTTGCAAGATCACAAGTTTTATTTGGGTATTTACTTGTCTCTACTTAATAAAAGATTTGGCTTGGTAACATTAAGCCTTGCCACCTTACTGTGGTCTCAGTGTCCATCATTGCACCCACACCCTTGACATTGGTGTCAGAAGTGGGACTCTGGTGTTACTGGTACCTTTCAGTCAGTGGACACTGAATGCAGGTGGAGACAATGGAGCAGACCCTCAGTAAGCCCAGTGGAGTTCTCAAATGGACTCTGGCTGCCAAGTATGGAGAGATCCCTTTGTCTGGTCTGGGACTGGATGTTTGACAGAAAACAGCCAAAGGAGGGAGAGCTGGAGGAGGAGGGCAAGGATACCTCAGAACAGACTACTGAAGAACCACCAGAAGATATACACAGCCTGTTGCATTGACTATGTAAAACAAATTGCTATGGATAAGCAAAGAGAATGGATCTACAAAGGGCTGAGGCACGGTGGAATGATACCCTGTGAGCCATTCGAGATATAGAGTACATAATCCACCACCAGCAGAAACCCTAAAGACATTAAGTTGACTAAACTGGGTGTAACCAATGACATAGAGGTGTACATGACAACATTTGAGCGAATAGCTCAGGCTTATGGGTGGCCCCAAACCAATGGGTCATCCGCTTGGTGCCTTACCTATCTGGAAAGCCCAGCTGGCATACAGCCACATGGACAGTACCCAGGCAGAGAACTACAACACTGTTAAACAAGCCATCCTACAAAGGTACAACATCAGCCCGAGACCTATCGACAGCACTTTAGGACTTTCACATTTCATAATGTGGACACTCCCGAGAGGCCTATACCTGGTTAAAGGACTTGTGTCAGAAATGGCTACAACCAGGGTGAAAACCATAGAACATATCCTGGAAATGATCATTATGGAACAGTTTGTTCATATCCTGCCCTCAGATGTTCAGGTATGGGTGAGGAACACCGGCCAGATGCTGCAGAAAAAGCCATCACGCTAGCCAAGGATTACCTTACGGCTCATTCTAATCATCAACGTGGACATCCTGGATCCGGTGCAACCCCAGGTAAGGCCTGTTTCTTCTTCTATTGCTTCATCTGTGACTGAAAGGGTATTAAAACTGTCCCAGCTAATAGACCCTATAACCCAACATAATCTGCAGGGAATGCCAGGAAGGGCACATAGCTAGATTTGCCTCGAAGAAAAGTTACAGTCATGCAGTTAGCCCTAGCCAATTGGGGACAATTTGTCACACCCGTCAAGATTGGAAATTGGGAGAGTTACTGGGCTCATAGACTCAGGAAACAGACAAACCCTGGTAAGAGCAGATTTGGTTCAACAAGCTGGTGAAAAGGGGTCCCGTGACAGCAGTTATTTGCATCCATGGGGACATACATCATTATCCTTTGACTGACCTTGATTTACAGGTACAAGGAGAAGTCGTAGCATGACCATTGGATTGGTTCCCTTTTACCTGTTCCTGTCATTATTGGGCATGATTATCCAGATTTTTCTTGATAATCCATCCCGAAGAAATGTGTGTGCCTAACAACCTGCCCAGACTAAACAGGAACAACAATGGGCACAACTATTCCCATTTGATGATGAGGTATATGGGGAGCCTGGCAAAACACCAAAGCCTCGATGAGAAAGGAAGAAAGCAAAATATAAATGGACTCAGAGACACACTAAAACTGTGAATGTGACAAATGATAGTGATGTATTGTCTGATATTAAAACTGATGGGTTTTGTGAAGAACAAAAGAATGATAGTTCCCTGACACCATTTATGCAGTTGGTAGGGTACCAGTGAAGGAAATGAACCATACTATGTCATGAAAGATGACTTGTTATATAGAAGATGCATACACCCCACCACGGGTGAGCAAATAGCCAATTAGTAGTGCCCAGTAAGTACAGAGAAACTACTGCATCTGGCACATGAAATCCCATCAGCAGGTCATTTGGGTAGGGACCACACCTTGCAGAGGTTACTATTAAGATTCTGTTGGGCAGATATACATGCTCAAGTAGCTGACTACTGTCGGAGTTGCCCAGATTGTCAGAAAGTGGATCCTGTGACACGAAAAGAACGGTCCCCTCAACCATTGCCACTTATTACCACCCTTTTAGTCGCATCGCCATGGATGTGGTAGGACCTTTACCGAAAAGCTCAAAGGAAACAGGTTCATATTGGTAATATGTGATTGTTGCACAAACTATCCTGAGGCTATCCTCTCTGAACTGTGACAGCTGAGAAAGTTGCAGATGAGTTAATCAAGCTATTCAGTCAGGTCGGGATATCAGGGAAATACTGACAGACAGAGGAGCAACTTCTGTTCTAGGATGTTAGCCCGGCTGTATGAGACATTAGGAGTGGAGGCCGTACATACCACACCATATCATCCTCAGACAGATGGTCTGGCCGGTGATTAAACCTGACCCTGAAAAGAATGCTGAAGAAATATGAGGATGAAGGAAAAAGTGGGATGTATACCTACCGCTCCTTTTATTTGCATACAGGGAGGTACCACAAGCCTCCACAGGACTTGCCCCCTTCTAATTATTATATGGAAGAAATCCAAGGGTTCCCTGGACATTGTAAGGGAACAATGGGAGGAGACAACAAAGAGAACCCAAGTACTACCCTTGATTACCTGATAGCTTTGGTACAAAGTTGCTGAAGTTTACCCAGATGGCACATCACCATAATTTGCACCAACAAAGTGTACAGAAGGGTATTATGACCAAGGAGTAGGTACAAAATCATTCCAAGAGGGCAATAAGGTTCTATTTTACTTCCTTCTACTACGGAGAAGCTTATGATGAAGTGGCAAGGTCCCTATACCATCTTGAGGCAAACAGGTCCTGTTACCTATGAGCTCGACTTACCTGATAGAAAGCAGAGGAAAGGTATATATCATATAAACCTTCTAAAAAATGGGTGGAAAGACCAAATCCAGGTATTTTATTTGCCCTGAGACTCACACCAGTGAAATGGAGGTAGCCTATTACAGGCTAGAAGGCAAAGGAGAAGTGAGTGATCCAACCATTAACACCACTCTGACTGAACAACAGAGATCAGAGCTGGACCTCCTTCTTGCTAAGTATTCACAGTCCTTTACCTCTAGGCTCAGGTTAGTACATAGAATTAGGCACCATATAGAGGTCACTATCAATAGCCCTATCAGGCAGAAACCTTATCGCCTACCAGAGAAAGTGAGAGGGAAGTAATAAAGGAAGCAAGAAAATGCAAGAGCTTGGGGTGATAGGACCCTCTGGTAGTAAGTGGGTATTCCCAATTGTAGTGTTGGAGAAAAAGGAAGGCGCATCGCTTCTTTCTTGATTTTAGATGCCTAAATGCTATCTCCAAATTTGATGCCTACTCCATGCCTAGGATTGATGACATTATGGACAGACTGGGCAATGCAAGATACATCACCACATTCGATCTTACGAAGGGGTTGGCAGATCCCTTTGGATGAGGCCTCTAAAGAGAAGACAGCATTCAGCACTCCCACAGGGCTGTATCATTTCGTTACCATGCCCTTCGGGCAACATGGTGCCAGCCACATTTCAGTGCCTAATGGATCAAACTTTATATCAACATGAATCCTATTGCACTGCTTATTTAGAATGATGTGGTGGTGTACAGTCCTACATGGGAGGCCCATTTACAACATCTCACTGCTGTTCTAGACTCTCTGACAAAAGTGGGTTTGACAATCAATCCATCCAAATGCAGTATAGCAATGCAGGAAACCAAATATCTTGGCTTCATTATAGGTAATGGGCAAGTCAAACCAGAAATCGAAAAGGTTGCTGCAGCGGCACAATGCCCTAGACCCTGACTAAGAAACATGTTAGGTCATTTCTGGGGTTAGTGGGTATTACCGTAGGTTTGTCCTCAACTTTGCTACAATAGCCACCCCTCTAACCAATCTTACGAAGAAACACTGTCCCACTAAAGTAAAATGGACCCTGGCTGTGAGAAGGCCTTCTGTACCATAAAGACATACTTGTGTGCAGCCCCGTACTGAGAAGTCCTGATTTTACTCAGCCTTTTATGGTATACACAGATGCTTCAGACTCAGGGATAGGAGCTGTTTTGTCCCAGATGGTAAATGGAGAAGATCATCCCATCATCTATTTAAGCCGAAAACTGCTTGAAAGAGAAACACGTTATTCGGCTATAGAAAAGAATGCCTTGCCATCAAGTGGGCCATCGAAGCCCTTAAATTCTATTTATGGGAGTGGAGTTTAAAGTATTAACAGACCACAACCCACTCTGCTGGTTTCATGTAATGAAAGATAAGAACCCCAGAATAATGTGGTGGTATTTAGCCTTACAGCCATATAAATTCACTGTACACCACCGACCTGGTACTGCTAATAAGAATGCAGATTTCATGTCCCATTATGGGGCAGATCAATGTGCACAGTCAGACCTCGGGAAAAGCAGAAGTGAAAGGTTTGTTATAGCCTTTCATTTGTTGTTTATTTTGTTTCAAAGGGTCCCGGGTGGAGCTTTGGGAGTGGTGGGCTAAAGCTCCATCTCTCCCTCCTTGGAGAGAGAGATCTGATGATTGTGCATAGTTTCACCAAAACTGGAAACTATAAAGGATTAGTACACTAAGGGTATAGTTTCCTCTCAAGTGGGAGGAGGTGAGAGAGCACTAGTACCCTTCCATATCTCTGCTTTCTTGTATGTATGAAGCCTACTGCAGCAGCATATGTGTGTAACCATGCTATTCTTTTCTTTCTGTTCTATCCCTTGTTCCTTATTTCAGACTGACCACCTGGAATGGGATGTCTCCTTTCTTCTAAATCCTTCACTGTCTTTCTGCAGATGTGGAACTGTGGTGCTCGACCCCACCCCGCCCAAAGCAACAAACCATAAATAATGCTGGTGCAGCAGTCTGCAGCCTTAAAACATTTATTTATTGAGGCACAGGAATGTCTGCTGCTATTTTGTTTTTGTTTTTCCTGTTTGTTTATATTCCTTCTTGTTTCTATAAAGAAAAAGGTATAAGATGTAGTGCACTAACAGTTTAGTAACAGACTAGGTTGGTTGTCCAATCCAAAAGGTTTTGCTGCTAGTGCAGTGCTTTGCATAGCAATGCTAAGAAACAAACAAATGCAGCATTAAGTATATTCTTTAATAATGTAAATTAATATATTGTGACTGAGGCTGAGTGAGCCATGTAACAACTGCTGTGTGTGCTACTTGCTAGCCTTGCCCTGCCCTCTTTACTAGTTCAAGTTAGAAATTCAGACAACAATTGTAAACAGAAGTTCAAACATGTTGAGAAAATGTGTAAAAGTGCCCTGCCTTAGTAACAAGTGTTTGATCTCACGTCTAATACATGAAGTAAGCAGTTCTTACCCAAATAATGAGAAATCCAAGCTTGGTAACAGAGGTGGGTCTGTTTGAGACCTGTTCAGATCCCTGCTATGTTCTGTTAGAGTCATTGGCCCTCCACTCCATTTTTATGCTGTGTGTAAGTGGAGGAGGGTCTAGTCCAGAGATAACGATGTTAAAATTGTTCAGGCTTGCTTCTTTTGATTCTAGCAATATGTTAGATGTATACATATGTAAGGTAATGTGTGCACACTTTTGACCTAACAAAAGAAAGGTATATTTAAAAGAATATGTTTAGGGTTTAAAAGGGTGGAGTCTGATGTGGTCACCTGATGGGTTCCTAGTATAAAAGGGAACTCATCCTGTGGAACATGCAGATTTCGTTGGAGGATCAGTAGGTGCTGGTCCAAAGTGTTAGTCTGCACCTCTTCAGACTAAGACTCTCTTTGAATCCAGAATGGCTCATTGCTGGAATAGTCCTTGGAAGACTGGAGTATTGTTTTGTTATTTGTATTTTTGTATCTCTTTTGACGTTGCAAGTTCGCAAGTTTTATTTGGTTATTTACTTGACTCTACTTAATAAAAGATTTGGCTTGGTAACATTAAGCCTTGCCACCTTACTGTGGTCTCAGTGTCCATCATTGTACCCACGCCTTTGACACTTTCCAAGACCCTGTCTAATTCTATAATGGTTATATTTTAGACATATCGTTGCTATATTTTATGATTTTATCATTAGTTTTATAATTTTATTGTACAGCACTTTGATCATCCAGAATTGTGCTTTATAAATAAACTTGAATTGAATTGAATTGTATTTGGACTGTTCTGCCAACAGTCTACAAATTGATCAATTGTTACCTCTCATTATTAGTTTATTATTCCTATTTGTTTGCATTATTGTTCATTTTGTATTGCTTGACTGTTTTGTAGGCACCTTTTGAAAGGTGTTCACTCCCCACCCTTCCCTGGGTACACCTGAAATGAGCCTTGACTCAGTGAACTTTGTTGGTTACTGATTTGTAGATAAGTACATAAATTCACCTACTATTATCCTCTTTAGCTTGCCCTTCCCTTCTCACAAAATACCTAAAACTTAAGATTTAAATACAGTACTTTTTCAGACTTGCTTGAGCCTCCCTGAACAGTTTGGGGCCTCCCCAGGAGGCAGGCCTCACCATTGAGAACCCTGATCTGGTACCACTAGACATGGCACTCCACAATATGCCACTTATGCATATCAGGCTCCTTCATCAGAAAGCAGGTGCTGATGAAGAAGAGGTTGTAAATGTACAAGGACAAGATCACTATCACAATGTTTCAGTTACGTCATCCAACGTGATGCATCAGAATGTGATACTGATGAGGTAGAGGATGCCACCTGGGTTCCCCAGTCAAAAGGAAAACACATACAGCAAGCAACACCAGTAGCCACAGCTAGTATTCGGGATAAACATGAAAAATCATGGTAGCTCTTCTGGGCACAGTCACAGTGTGCATGAATCAGGATCAGAAATAACTGCCACCAAAATTGCTGCAGTTCCTGGCATGATGACAAAACATTGCACCTCAGATATGTGGACCTATTTTTATATACAGTAAGTCTCAAAATGAATGTGTTGCTGTCACCACCTTTTGTGATTGGGATATTAGCACGGGAAAGTGAGAGACCAGTTTGGGACAACATCACTAAAAACATTTGCAAGAGCACATCTAACCCTTCAGCTGGGCAGCAGTCCTGAGCAAGGGTCAGATATCTAGGATAAAAATTATCCTGATAGATAATAGTGATTGTGAAGAGGCTGAGAGACAGGGCAGAAATAAAACATGTTATGCATAGCTTCCACTTTAGGGTAATCTTTAAAATATTAAATGTTTTGATTTGTGCTATTACATGGTTCTCTAGATGAATTGGTCTAGTGTATCTATATTACAGTACTCAGTTTTAAGTTTATAAGTTCGCAGATGAATTTATACTTTTGTATAATTACTGAAAATACCAAAAATATAAAGATAGAAAATGAAAGCCTGGTGATTTGTCAACATAACTTTGGTAAGTTGATACAGTATTTGTACTAGATAGTGACAGAATAATTGTTATATCAATGTCTTGTCTTTACATCTTTTATGCTTTACATACTAGATCCTCATATTATATACTAGTAGCAAAGCCTGACCCTCACCTTTAAAAGTGTACTGTATATAGCATTAGCTTCTAGAATGTACAGTTGTGGAGATATTGGCCTTTAAGTTACATCAATGTAAAGACAATAATTTGATATATAAACTACATTAATTTGTAAAATGCTGACTGGGCAGTTGTGGCTCCTCATTGGCCAGGACCCTGTCACATGGTGCTGCATTAACCTAGCACACACTTCTGGTCCAGTGTTATCATATGGGTACATTAATCAAGAGCAGAACCTGTACAGATCAAAAAGGTTAGTATGCGAATTAGATGACCTTAGAGTCAAAAAGTCAATATAAAAATAACAACCAACATCAGTATGTAAATGACAAACATTACACAACTCTGTGCTCCTCATTCAAACAACTACAATGAGAAACTATCAAACAAAACTATAAAAGCTAATAGATAAAACTATGAAACCTACAATCATCTATAAACCACACCCCAACCTGCACGATAAAAACAACTCATAACTCCAAACACAAAACAGCAAACAACAACCCTACCTATTAGATACCACAATCTGTAAAAACTGACACCTTCCCATTCACCTTTGTAAAGAAATAATTCAAGTCCAGAAGCTCAACCTCCAAAACTTGAAATTCAGTAATTATTCCTCCATGCTGCAACAAGCAGCTGTCTATGCTGCATAATGTCCCACTTCCTACAGTTGCAGAGTTGAATAATGCATACACAACCAACTGTGACTAGCAAAGTGATGGTTACACAACCAAATTTCCTGCCTTTGATGCAGTGCCACCAACACAAATCACAGTAGCTACACCTGTTGACCCAACTGCTCATCGTATCCAAAACGTACAATAGAACTGAAGCAAAGCTGTACCAAAACAGACACTGAAACATCAGCATCTGTAAGTAAAGCAGCAAAACACAGATGCCGCTTAACTCAGTTCTCCCTTGCCACAGGTCTCTGTGGGGGTCTTGGTCACTAGTGTAGGACCAGTGATGGATTGGGTTTCATCTTGCAGCTGAGGATTTTTTCTTCCTGGTTATCACCTCAGGCTTGCCTCACATGCAGTGGTCATGATGTGTGAGCTCCACTTCAGTGGAGATGCCCCCGTGACCTGCATGTAGGGTCCCCCCAGTGGTCCCATTGACTTCTACCCAGACACCTCTAGGTGGCAGACAAATGGCAGGACACACTGTCCACCCTCCCAGAGTTGAGAAGAGCAGTCCTAGGAATGCTCAATCCTCCCTGTCCTTGCTGGCCTCCAAGCAATCCATATCTGTTCCTGAACCCAGACTGCCAGCATGGCAGGAGGTGAGGTGTCCAGTGCCTCAGCCCTCTACACAACTGTGACAACTAACGGATGCTGTTTTATAAGCAGAATAGGCAGTACAATAAGGAGTATGCTGGTTAAATGCACTGTACCTCCTGGGGGTTGGCATCCCTTGTCCTTATGGCTTGGGACTTCAACCCACCAGTCAGAACATTAACATGGCATGACCCTACCCCATTTTGCCTTTTTGTTATGTACCCAGTACATCAACATACTCAAAATCATCAAGGTAAACATCTAACAGACAGTGTTTTAAAACATAGACTTTTTTCAGTATTTTCAAATTATGATTCATATACATGAAAAATAAATAGTAATGTAATAAATTTGAGCGTAATAAACTTTTTCCAAAGTGGTCCATTTATGCTACATGAAATCTTCATTTCCTTAAGTAACCACAAATCTTCATATGCTCTCATAGGCTATGCCTGCAAAAGTATCAGAAGATAACAATGTAACTACAAGAGGCCTACTGTATGAGACAGCCTATATTCCTGGACTGGCAAGCAAACGTATCTGAGAAACAGTGTAGGGGTTGTGACCCAGTAACCAAGGATGGCTACTGCCAGGTTAGCATTTTGTGGTCTACTTCTGATACTGCCTCCTACATTGTATAGGCTACCTCAAATGTATAACTGGCTAGGGTTTGTTGGTTGACTTTTCTTGCTCTTGTAACCCCTATGTGGTGCTATTCCAAGGGTGACTACCCTGCCTGTATGGCTGGACACAGGTTGAGGGGCCTGGATTCAATAATAAGGTGTCTCCACCCAGGGTGATGGTATTGGGAATGTTTACCATCTCTGCTATAGCCCTCTTGGAAGCTATAACCACCCACAAACCCTTCTAGTGGCTCAGTACCTGACACAGCAAAACCTTACAGTCAGTATAAAACAGTAATAGTATGTACACACCCTTCACACTTACCACCAGGGTTGGACTTGAAGCAACTTCCCTGGAGACCCCTTGTAAAGTAAGGTTAGCAATACAGTTGTATACTTTCACCACTGTAACCCAACTAATAATATGCACACTAGCCAAGTTAAACGTGAAAAAGACAATCAGGTTTATTTAGGGACAGTGAACAAGGAAGGAGCGTGGATCTAGTCAAATGATTGGAAATCTGATCTGGTTCAGTTTTGGCATGCACTTTTTGTCCCAAACTGACAGTCACACAACACTGGGTACCCTGGATGGAAAGTCTGGCTAGCCAGAGGCGTTGCCGGGGTGGACGGCATTGCAGCTGATGTTGGGGCCCTTGGTGGAAAGAAATGGCAGTTAACATGCAAAACAACCAGATTATTTGTAATCCAAGCTAGTTGGCTCAGTCCAGTGAAAACCCAATGAAATGAAGCAATTAGATGGTATCACAGATGATTTAACATTTGTTGCAGGGAGCTACCCTGATTGTACTCACACTACCAGGTTTCTGCTGACAGGCAGGCGATATGGAGACCTCGTGGTGTTCACCAATGAGCATGGGGAAGCAGGACTGACATGATGCTCCTCTTCTTCATGGCCTTTCCTCCAGGAGGCCACAACCTGTGAGTTGTTGCACAGAGGCTGGATCTCCGAAGCCGGTCTCTTGCCAAAACAGTCTCTGGTGCAGGAATTTCAGTCTGGGCTGGACTAGCAAAGCCCAGGCAGGATGACTGGATTGGCAAAGTTCGTAATCTTCTGTTGGTGAAGCCTCCAGCTGGCGTAACAGGTTTGCCTGTGGGCAAGCAGGTCTCGACCATGGAACACATTCAGCATATTCAAATAGGCAGCTGTTTCTCTGAACAGTTCGGATATAGTCTGATTGCAATTAGCAGCTTTACTGTGCAAACCTTTGATCTGACCATGTCTCACACACAAGCTAGGCCAATCGCTTCAAAGGAGCAAGTCTTCAGTCCAAATCGGCAGTAGCACTGGTAACACTTCTTTCTTTCTATTGCCACAGTTCCACTTCAATTGGAAGATTTCTGACCTCTACTATAGGCAGTCTCAAGGCAGGAGAATGGTAGCAGGGAGCCAAGGTAGGCCTCTTCTTGCCAATTCCCCATGTGCCGTTCAGGGAGTAGCTGCTCAAAAGCTGGAGCTGTTCACACATCAACCTCCAACCCTAACTGATCCATGGTCTTATGGCACACTGGGATTTCCCTTGTCAATCCAGCATGCAGGCTGCTGAGGAAGCTGTTAGTCACAGTTAGGGCTCCCCTCCAGGTTAATTTGGTGCCAATCAAAAACTACAAGACTACAGATTTTCCTTCCCACTAGACACTGGGGTCTGGATCCATTTAGGTCCCCAAAGTTCTATTGGTCTAATTACTGGAAGTCCGGCTTAACATGGTGGTTCCTATCCAGAAAGATAAGCTGTGAAGAAAGTAGGTTAAGCAAACATCTCCCCATCAAATATAACCGTTCACAAACAGTAAATAAGCACAGTTCCTATACAGGTTCCTCTGCACAAATAGCGACTGCAAAGTGGAGCAAAACAGAACACTGTCTGGCTGATTGCAAGTCTTAAATTGCATGGATCCAGCTCAGACCATTTACTTAGCACAGAT
This sequence comes from Neoceratodus forsteri, assembly GCA_016271365.2. NCBI lineage: Eukaryota > Metazoa > Chordata > Ceratodontiformes > Ceratodontidae > Neoceratodus > Neoceratodus forsteri. The sequence goes on from CM028133.1 coordinate 641,971,992, forward strand.
TAGCTAGTTTCTTAAGGGACAGGTGCAGAGGCCTGATATGGCACTCACACAAATAAACAGAATCACTCTGAGACGGGACACCAGCCTGACAGTGGGCATTTAAGAAGCTCAGGAAGACATTAGGTAAACCCCAAATTTGTGGGGAGTTACATTCTTCCCTGCCTGGAAAAACTTGGCATCCGTGTCAAGTCTACACCTAATACACTTCAATATAAAAACACTATACTTAAATACATGCATGTTTCATTGGTATACCATAAAATAAATTTGATGCATCAGAGAAAAGAATAGAACAACTGTAACAACAATACTACTATTCTTTTGGCATTTTACAACGGATACAGTATAGTAACACATTACTTGCCTGCAACTGATGAAAGTAGTTACACACAGTGTTATTACAACCCTTGTTTGTATTACCTCCTACACACTAACCCACATGACTTGGGGCTTGACCCTATCAGCTAAGCTTGGGATGCATGGGGAAAGGGCATTAGTATACTGATTGGAGGGCTTAATTATTAGTTTTGAGGTGGCAGAGTAGCCTAGTTTTGAAAGAGAGTTCTCAGAAACATACACTCCTTTGTGAACTACATTCATTGGAAAGTCTATAGACCCTCCTGGGGAGTCATAACTAAGGTGCACTACAGGCTTTGTGGCTATTGCAGACTTTTCTGAGAGGGCAGGCATAGGCTCAGTCCTTTCAACATTTGCATTTCTGTTGATCAGTCCCGGCTCATTGTCCATCAATGAGTCAGCTTCTGATGAAAGGGATATCTCTGCACTGGCTGTCTGTTCTGAAAAGGAACATTTTCATTTGCTTGTTTTTTAGTTCTGGTTCAGCAGAATTAATTGTATTTACTTGCTCTGAAATTCCAGGTTCATCATCAAGAGGAAATTCCATGGAATTTAAATCACATACCACATCTCTAATACTGTCAACATTATCATCTTCATTAACATCATTGTCCATAATACTATTGGGATTATTAGTTGTAAATAGTTCACATCTATCTGGCATGTCACCAGCTGTGCTCTGGTGGTCAGAATTTACCTGTTGAGACTCAGTTAGTTCCACAAGACACAAGGAGTCAGCTATATCAGAAGTCACACTTTGCACCCTCACTGGGGCACAGGGGTAGTGGAGAAGGCTGGAGAATTCAGGGAGTCCTGAATGTTCAGCTTCATCTCCACATTACACAGGGGTTACCTTGAAACAACTGGCTCAGTTCATAGGACAGATAATAAGGGGCCTCATATTCACCATCATCGGATTCAGAATTGCAGTCACTTTCAATGAGAACATGGCTGGGGCAGGCTTTGAACTCTGAACAACAGGCGGAGAGTGTAATTATCTTTTGGTTGCAGTTGGGTTACAGTCCGGGAGGGCAGTATCTTGGGATGTGGAATCAATGATGATTTGCCCAATTGGTAACAAATGATTTCTGTGCATTGTCTTTATAGCCCATGGGTCACTTCTGATGCACTTTGTAAACTGGCAGCTCCTACAGCTTGCTGACAACAATGTATGGGTGTGGTGCCACCTGTCGGCTATCTTGTGTTTTCCATGCAGTCTCAAATTTCTTAGTAAGACTCGATCCCCAGGTTGCTGTTCTTAGGCCTTGACACGTCCTGTCATGCCTTTCTTTGTTTGCTAAGTTTCTTTTGGCTATCATGGTGTAGGCTAACTGGTTGGCTTGGTTTAACTGAGCTTTTAGTTTCCAGACATACTGGAGGTAGTTTCTTTTTGACTCCATCAGGGACATTCCAAACAGATGTCTACTGGTAACCTTGCTTCTCGACCAAACATCAAGTGATAGGGCAGAACCCATTTGCATCGCTTCTGGTGCAGTTATAGGCATGAACTAATGTGCTTATTTGCTGACTGTATCTCGCTTATCTCTAGGAAGAAGTGTGCCCAGCATGTCTAGTAATGTGCTATTGATTTGTTTAGGCTGGGGATCCCTTGTGGGTGATAAGGGGTAGTCTGGGACTTTCGACTCTGAAAGTGAAAGCATCTCTTTAATCAGATGGTTTTCAACGCTCTCCCTGATAAGAATGAATTCTCTGTGGGCACCATAATGAAGAAAGAACTTCTATTTAAATTTTGACTACGGTGGATGCCTTTGGTCCTTGGTGGATAGACCTGTGCTTAGTGAGTAGAATGATCAGTCACTACCACCACAGTACCAATATACTTTTGATCTGGTTCTAAACACAAGAAATCAATACACACAAGCCTCATGGGTGCACTGGTGGAGATGTTAACTAAGGATGCAGCCCTCTGGGGCTGAGCTTTCCTCTGCAGGCAGGGGCTACAAGTTCTACTGTGTGTCTCAATGTCAGCTCCCATTTAGGCCAGTAGAAATGGGCACGGGCTAAATGTAGAGTTCTGTCACAATCCAGATGTCCCATTTGATCATGAAGGGTACGTAAAACCACATGTTTAAAGGCAGTAGGCAATACTAGCTGTTGTTTGGCAACTTGACCTTGTCTATCTGTAGTCTCTGTAGAGCAGTTTGTTGTGCAACTTCAACTTGGGCCCCTCTTTGAACAGCAAAGCAGTTCTTGGATCTTGGGAATGAAGTTTGAACATTTTCCGCAAGAATGGCATCCAACATGGGCTTAATCATAGGATCTTGGGATTGAGCCCACTGAATATTGTCAGGAGTAAGCTGAGGCAGAGTACTGAGATCCAATGCTGCAAAATGGCAGTAGACCCCAGGAACACAAGTGTCGGAAGGGCCCAGACAATCCACCAGTCAATCAACGGTTTCAGAGTATGGGTGTTCATCTTAATCAAACTTCTGGCAAAGAGCTTTAACCGATTGTTTGGACATTCTCACCCACTCAGAGTTGGAGTCGGGTCTTCTTGAGAGGGCATCAGCATCAATGTGATTCAGGCCTGTTGATACTCTACTGAATAGTCACAGGTGGAGAGGGACGATAACCAACGGAGCCCAGTGGCATCTAACTTGCTGAGGTTTGAACATACATGAGGGGTTGTTGTCAGTTTTAGTAGGATTTTTGCACCCTAAAGATATTCATAAAATTGATCTATGACGGCCCATTTTAGCACAAGGAATTCAAGTTTGTGCACTGGGTAGTTCTTTGCAGATGGGGTCAGGTTTCTGCTGGCAAACGCCACTGGGCACAATCCTTCCTCATACTCATAGTAAAGACAGCACCCAGCCCCTTTAAGCTGGAATTGGTGTGTAACACATAAGGCTTGGAGGATCTGTATAGGCAAGGACAGGGGCATGGGTGAGTTGGTGAATGATATCATAAAAGGCCATCTCACACTCTTGAGTCCACCTTGTCCCGAAAAGTTCATGTGTTCTGAATAGTCCTTCACTTCCTCTTTGACAGCACTCTTTGTATTTTCGATTAGTTGGTGGATGCCTTGAGTTAGATTGAACAAAGGGCAGATGACTTTGGTATAATCTTTCACAAATCGAGTATAGTAGCCGAGAACCCCAAGAATCTTTGCAGTTCTTTAAGATTGTTAGGCTGTAGCCAGGTGGTCAAGGCTTCTACTTTGCTTGGATCCATTTGAATTACGAAGTCCTCCAGCTGGTCTAGAACCTTAAACAAGCGGGTCTCATGCTCTTCGAGGGTCTTGCCAAACACAATGACATCATCCAGGTAGACAAGGCATTCTAGTAAATTCATGTACCCCACAGCTAGCTTCTTCAACCTCTGAAAAGTGGTATGTGCTCCTGAAATGCCCTGAGGCATGGGTAGAAATTCATAGAAACCCAGAGGGCAGACAAACACTGTTTTTCTCTATCTTCAGGTGCCATCAGGATCTGGTAATACCCACCCCAGAGGTCTAGCACAGAGAACCACTGGCTTCCATTAAGGCAGTCAAGGGCATCCTGGATGCGTGGCATAGTATATTGGTCAGGTCTGGTTCATCGATTCAGAGTCCTGTAGTCCACACACATCCTCACTGAGCCATTATTTTTTCATACTACCATGATAGGAAAGGCATACAGACTACAAGATTCCTGTATAATTCCAGTTGCTAGCATCTCCTGGAGGTGGCGCTGAACATCGTTGATGTTGGCTGGTGCCAGTCGGTGAAACCTCTCATGGAAAGGCCTCTCATAGTGAAGTCTAATATAATGTTCAGTCCCAGTGACACATCCAACATCCCATCCTTTCAAAGAAAATACCTTGCTTCACTGGGCCAATTTTGGCTGATCTTTGCTCTCCACTCTTCAGAAATGGAAGTCCCCAAAATCAAACAAATCAGGAGTTACCTCATCATCTTCTCCAGTACATTTCTTGCTAGGCAGCACAGCAGTATCTGCACAGTGCACAGTGGCCAGGGTGCAGCCTCGATTGACTCCAATGTCCCAGTCAGACATGTTTTGGATTCGCACCAGTACCCACCGAGCATAGATGTGAGCTCGGGCAGGCAGGATGTTAGGCTTAACCAACAGTCCCTCAGGCAGTTTCCTCCTCCGGCATCCAGCATGAGAATGTTGTTCTTAACATCTTTCTTGATCTGCGCCGCCACTAATGGTACACTAACATTGGGTGGCAATACAAGTGATTCTGGATCTTTCTTGCACACACTCCCACCAATTCATCTTTCTCAACTTCTTTGGCTTGCATCTCTAAGTCATACGCTCTGTGCACCATGGCATGGATGTGCAGAGCCCACCCAGTCCTTTTGCTTGCTTTTTTGACAAAGCTGGGCTAGCCAGCTGAACATATTGGGCATTAGTGGTGATTAGCAATAGGATACCATCATACATTCCAGTTGGTGGGCATACCTGGGCAATTGGTTCATCCATGCCAGCAACAGCAGTAGGAAAGATAACCACAGTCATACATAACCCTGGTAAGGATAGGATTTGTCACTCAAACCTCACACATGAAGTCCTTCAAGGGGCAGGAGTGGAAGATCAGACAAATGTCCATTGTACCAATCTTTGAACACAGTAGTGACCTGTGAGCCACTTTCCAGCATGGCTTGAGTTGAAATGCCATTAACAGTTACAGTTGTCTCCATGGAGGCACCACCATCTCAGACCAATCTGTGGATGCCGGTTTGGTGGACTGGCCCACAGCAGTTTTGGAGGAGAAGGATTTTTGTGATGGGACTGGTTGTGGCTTTATATTGCTTTGTTAGACCTGGTTGAGTAGCTTGGTAGTGACCCGCCATATATCTTCTGGGCATTGCAAACTCGGTTGGTGTGCCCATCTTCTCCACACGGTAACAAAACACCTTGGCTCTGGGGTCAGCAGGATGGGTTGTCTTCATGAGGTTTGTAGTGGTTAGGGGAGGAGCCTTACCTTCTTCCTTTGGTTGAGATTCAGGCGTATCTCCCTCGTAGCCCCTCCAAGAGGTGGAGGATCATGTGGCATGAATGAGATCCCTTACCATAGCTCACAATTCCTCATCTCTTCTACCATTGTGGGGTCAGCTCGAGATTCAGCAGCAAGGGCACTGGCCCCAGCCCCTACAGGTGGGTCTCACAGCTAGACTCAGTCTTGGTGGGGCAAAGACCAGGAGTTTTAGCAGGATTTGCCACAGCTTGCCAGCTAGCTTTCAGTTCTTTCAACTCCTTCAATAGTTCACTGACTTTCTGTGACTCAGAGTGGTCCTTTTTCTCAGTAGGTCTATCGAGGTCAGGGAAGTTCACGCACCGCTACAGATCCCAACCATCATCATTTCGCTTCTCAGATTTCCTTCATTAACCAACAGTATTCAGGTGGGTTAGCTTTACATCTTGGAATTTTAAGTTCAGCATGAGCACACTTGAATAGCGGGCAGACATATGGATGTGTTCCAGTCTGATATGATTCAGTTCACTAGCTGAGATGCCCCTTTATGATGCACCCTTTGCAAGGCCCATTCTACCGGGTCACAAAGCAGACAGTCTCTCATTCTTCCACTGATTGGTAGACTTAAATTTCCTTATCAAATCCTCTCCTGATTCAGTACTGCCAAATACCCATTGTAAATCAGCAGAGGCTTCTGGGTTGGTGGACCAAAGGAACCAGATGGCTTCCAGTGCAGGGCCCTTAAACTCTCCATAAGTCTCTTACGTTTCTCCCCTTCAGAACACTGCCACTCTTGGACCAGGGGCTGGCATAGTCCATCCAGGTCTCCAAGTCATCTTCTCCTACAGGAACAGGAATGGCACCTGAAAACAGCCTGAGCCTGATAAGAGTCCAGGTGCACTGAGGGTATCACAAGGAGATGCTACAATGGTGGATGCCCTGGGGGAAGATGGGGAGGCCAGAGGAGAATAAATGGGGTTACCTCCTCAGAGTCCTCCAAAGCCTTCCACAAGTCCTTAATCATCTCAGGGTCTATAGGTAGGCTACATGAAATGAGGACACCAGGGTTTGTCCAAGCAGTTCTGAGTCTTGCCCCCACTGCAGCCTTCCCCAGGCACTTAACCTTTCCCACAGTTTCCTCTATAGTGGCATTAATAGTTCCCATAGGGATATCTAGTAGCATAAAGTATTGTGGGGTCAACCCTTCGGTCTCACTCCACCCCATCATGCGGTGCATGCCCAGTTTGTGGGGAGAAATCTTCCACTTGGGCCTAGTGAGTGTCTCCATTTCAAATTTTCTTCCAAACTCACACTTGATTGAAATTCTAAATTTTGGCCACTAGAGGGTGTGGTGCCTCCAAGATGTAACCCCTATGTGGCGCTATTCCAAGGGCTACTACCCTGGCTGTATGGCTGGACAGAGGTTGAGAGGCCTGGATTCAATAATAATGTGCCTCCACCCAGGGTGATAGTATTGGGATGTTTACCAGTTCTGCTATAGCTCTCTGGGAAGCTATAACCACCACAAACCCTTCTAGTGGCTCAGTACCTGACACAGCAATAGCCTTACAGTCAGTATAAAACAGTAATAGTATGCACACACCCTTCACACTTGCCACTAGGGTTGGACTTGAAGCAATTTCCCTGGAGACCCCTGTAAAGTAAGGTTAGCAATACAGTTGTACACTTACACCTCTGTAACCCAACTAATAATATGCACACCAGCCAAGTTAAAGTGAAAAAAGACTATTAGGTTTATTTAGGGGCAGTCAACAAGAAAAGGCGTGAATCTAGTCAAGTGACTGGAAATCTGATCTGGTTCAATTTTGCGTGCACTTTTTGTCCCAAACTGACAGTCACACAACACTGGGTACCCAGGATGGAAAATCTGGCTAGCCAGAGCTCATTGCCTGGGGTGGCCGCATTGCAGCTGATGTTGGGGCCCTGGTGAAAGAAATAGAAGTTAACATGCAAAACAACCAGATTATTTGTAATCCAAGCTGGTTGGCTCAATCCAGAGAAACCCAGTGAAATGAAGCAATTAAATGGTACCACAGATGATTTAACACTTGTTGCAGGGAGCTACCCTGATTGTATTCACAATACCAGGTTTCTGCTGACAGGCAGGCAATATGGAGACCTTGTGGTGTTCATTGATGAGCATGGGGAAGCAGGGCTGACACGACACACCCTCTTCTTCGCGGCCTTTCCTCCAGATGGCTGCAACCTATGAGTTGTTGTTGCACAGAGGCTGGATCCCCAAAGCCGGTCTCTCTCCGAAACTGTCTCTGGCAGAAACTTTGGTCTGGGCTAGATTGGCAAAGCGCAGGCACGATGAATGGGTTGGCAAAGTTCGTATTCTTCTGCTGGTGAAGCCTCCAGCTGGTGTAACAGATTTGCCTGTGGGCAAGCAGGTCTCGACCCATGGAACACATTCAGCACATTCAAATAGACAGCTGTTTCTCTGAACAGTTCGGCTATAGTCTGGTTGCAATTTAACAGTTTTACTGTGCAAACCTTTCAATCTGAGCATGTCTTGCGCATAATAATAATAATAATATTTATTTTTATGGCGCCTTTCAAATATCAAGACTCTAACAATTTTAAAATCAGAAATCAGACATCAATAAACATAAATCATATAAAATCAAAATATCATCAATCCATCCATCAATTCATCAGTCACTGAATGCCTGGTGCCATAGAAAAGTTTTAGGGCTTGCTTAAATCCCTCCACAGTTGTGCACTCCCCTAAGGGTAGGGGCCGCATACATAAATGCTCTGGCCCCAGAAGATTTCAAACACACCTTAGGAATCTCTAGCAACCCCTCGTTGGCTGAGTGGAGCGATAGCCCAGGGCAGTAAGGGACCAGGATCTCTTTCAGGCTGGGCTGATCGCTTCAAAGGAGCAAGTCTTCAGTCCAAATCGGCAGTAGCACTGGTAACACTTCTTTCTTTCTTCGGCTGTAGTTCCACTTCAGTCAAAAGATTTATGGCCTTTACTATAAGCAGTCTCAAGGCAGAAAATGGTGGAGGAGGCAAAGTAGGCCTCTTCCTGACGATTCCTGCGTCTGCTCAGGGAGCAGCTGTTCAAAAGCTGGAGCTGTTCAACATCAGCCTCCAACTCTAACTGATCCATGGTCTCATGGCACACTGGGGATTTCCTTGTCAATCCAGCATGCAGGTTGGCTGAGGAAGCTGTCAGTCACAGTTAGGGCTCCCCTCCAGGTTAATTTGGCACCAACCGAAAAACTACAAGACTACAGATTTTCCTTCCCACTAGACATTGGAGTCTGGATCCATCTTAGGTCCCCAGAGTTCTATTGGTCTAATTACTGAAGTCCCAGACCTAACATGGTGGCTCCCACCCAGAAGGATAAGCTGTGAAGAAAACAGGTTAAACAAACATCTCCCCATCAAATATAAGCGTTCACAAACAGTAAATAAGCACAATTTTATACAGGCTCCTCTGCACAAATAGTGACTGCAGAGTGGAGCAAAATAGAACACTGTCTGGCTGATCGCAAGCCCTAAATCACTTGGATCCAGCTCAGACCATTTACTTAACATAGATTAGCTAGTCTCTTAAAGGGACAGGTGCAGAGGCCCGATATGGCACTCACACAAATAAACAGAATCACTCAGACACCAGCCTGACCGTGGGCATTTAAGAAGCCCAGGAAGACACTAGGTAAACCTCAAATTTGTGGGGGTTACACTCTGATTGTAAGAGCCAGGTAGGGCAAGATAAATAAGAACAAGAACCAGAACCAAAATGTAGCACATCCAGAAAAAATGAGGTGTCCACACTGTCTGGAGCATACTGTACACAATAAGTACACCCCAACTACATCTTATACATAACTTAGAATCATAGCTCACCTCAACTGCACTAAAACTTGTACTTTTAATAATATTCACCATATCTGCACCTCGAAAACTTAACGTTCAGCAGACGGCACCACAACTTTTCCTAGAAACTTAAAATCTACTGCAAAGAGTGAGGAATTATGTGTGATCCTCACATAACCTTTGTTATAACCTACAATCCCCAGTCACAAAATATTCGTCCATCATTAAAAGCATTGGCATCTGATTAAAATGACCAAGGTTTAAGGGATTTGGATTCTGAAGACCCCGAGAGGTATATTGTAGGAGGAAATATTAAAGACATCATTGTGCATTTGGCACAGCCTCTATCAGACAAACCTGGCACATGGCTACCAGAAAGGGGCAAGGGATGTCACAAATGTGGCAGTTGTAAGTACCCTACAATAGTAAAACAACCAAATCCTTTATAAATCCTGTAACAGGAGGGAAGCAAAAGTAAGGGTTTCATGACCTGTAATACTTGTGGCATTATCTATATGGTATAGTGTAAGTGCGATAGTTTTTATACAGTATGTGGAAAAGACTAAAAAGGCATTCAAGACCAGAATTAGAGAGCATGTATGATGCCATAGAGAGGAGTTATTCTACTGATCCTTGGCAGTACATGTTGGGAAATCCAGAAATAAAGCTGAACATGGGTTCACTTTTACCTGTACTGAGAAACCAGCCATGAGAGCAAGGGGGCATGATATGAGGCTGAAGGATGGAAGGCTCAGGGCTAATGTTAGGAAGTACTTTTTCAATGAAAGGGTGGTGGAGTCATGGAACAGCCTACCAGCAGAAGTGGTTGGTGCAAAACATACGGGGGTTCAAGAGTGCATGGGATAGACATAAGGGTACCCTGAGATGTGAAGAGCAGGAGAGACACAGATCAAATTTTATCTGGGGCTGCAGCAGTGAGTAGGAAAATGGGCAGACTAGGTGGGCGTAGTAGTCCTTATCTGCCGACAGATTCTATGTTTCTTTGTTGGCCAGGTAAGCACACTAGACAAACATATCCCTATTCTCAGGTGCGACCTGGGAGAATTACATAGAATATGCAGACAAAAAATGAGGTCTACACAGAATTAAGCAAGATTTCAGGGATATACAACAATGCAGGGTACAACAACAGAGCAAGATTAGACAGCATGGAGAAAATAATTGGAGAGTATCTCAACATAATAGCGTAGCAGTCAAATTCAGGATTTATGCACATGCTAAAATGATAATATACCTCGGGGTGCAGTACTGGATATTCTCCTTAGGGCTATGGAGAATAAGGGTCTCAATGATAGGACAGAAATAAGTCCTTTCTGAAAAAGTGAAGTTTATTAGGGTATAGTAATAATCTATCGTATGAGGCTTATTGCTCTCAGAATGTTTAGGTTCCTGGTGATTTCTTGAGGTGGGCACACTATTTGCATTTTGAAGTTAATATAAAGGTCTCGTATTTAAACATTCTTTTGTGTTAACATTTTTAACATTTTCTTGTGTCTTCATTTTTCAGATATGTACTTTCAACTGCCACATATACTCATGAGTCAACAGCAGTTTCAACATTTAGAGCAGCTTATTTAAGTTGGGTCGGTTCTAACTGGGTGCTATCTAATATTAGTATCCTTGGTGACCTGAGACATTTTGCTTGGCGGCACAAGTTTTAATGTTTCCATATTTTGATATATACTGATTTTTCTGTGTTTTTATTCAATTTTTGTGTATGTTTGTATATTGTTGAGAACAGAACTCGTTACATGTATGTGTACTATCACTTTAAGAATGTCAGCATAAAAGGGATACCTGAGTCTACAGATGTTAGTCTTTGAAAAAGTGCCATTAGTGTGAAACATGTCAGGTGATGCCTGTCCTAAGGTGGGGTTAGAGCCTGAATGTCAGCTGGCATTTGACAAACTTTATGGACTCTCATGGACTTCTAAAAGAAATGCGCTTTTGTGCCTTGTGTTACAGTCAGACCTGGTTAATCCATGCACATTTGTGTTTGCCAATTTTGTTACGTAATACAAATCTACGTAGTAACCACACAGTGATAATAAAGAGATCAACAGCCCAACAAAAATCCGTATGTAGTTTTTCATTTGGATAGTCAGACATATGGATTAACAAGGCACGGATTAACCAGGTCTGACTGTATTTTTGTGTGCCTATGATTGGAAGAATTGAATCGCACTTTGTTAGCACCTCAAAGTAATAAAGGACTGATTTTGTACTGATCAAAATCTTGGATCCATGGTTCTGTTTCATGTGGAGCAACGTAAGTGTTACCTATCCTTTTTAGTTGGCGCTGGTCCACTGCACTCTTTGATAAACTGAACATTTAGCATCATGCACCTCAACCACACCTTAAAATGTAGCATTTAGCAACATACTGTATGTAGTACTGGCTCAATCTCACATAAAGTCTGCAATGAGTTATTGTTACTGAGAAGAACAATATCCCTTTTAGCCCTGTAGGGACACCACTGATGGTTTGATTTGAACTCCTGCTGTTGCAGTTCCTACGTCTTTATTAGCAGTTGATTTGGGCACACAACGATCCCTGGCAGCAGATAAAGCTCTCCATGTTTAGCTGATCAGTGCTTGGAAAAAAATATCTTCTTTTTCAAAGTAAGAATTATTTTTCTTGGCACAGCCAGATACACTGTCTGGTTGTGTGTTGCATTACCATGTGGAGACCTGAGATCAGACTCAGCCTTGAGTCTCTTCCTTGTGCCAGTGGGTTTCAAGGAAGGATGGGGAGGCAATGCATTCTGGCCCGAGGGAGGAGGGAGGGAAGAAATTGCCCACTCTGTTAGCACTCTCCTACGGCAGGACTGGAGGTGACATAGATATCATGGGTGACCACACAATATCAGCTGCACACCAGTCCCCAGGACAAAGTGATGCATATACAGGGTGGAAGAAGAATGAGGAGGAGGGATGCTACTAGGGTTCAAAATCTGCCCAGCAATGTGTAATGCCTAGCATTACCCCAACAAGTTCAGGACTGACAAAAGCTCTGGAGTCCTTCCTCAGCACATCTACACACTTGATGTTGTCTCCTCTGTGAGCTGTAATGGTGTGTGTCCATGCTGCTGAGCTCCCATCGGAGGGGTAAGCCATGAGTCCTTTGATGGCATCAAGGGTCTGGCTTGGGAAACTCTGAAGGTTAGCAGATGTGCTAGAGGGGCAGCGGAGGTGGGAGGTAAAGGGTTGCAGCTTTTGTTCCTAAAAAGGGTGCCAAGCTTGGGGTGGAGTTTTTTGTTAATGGCATCTATGTGCTGTGAAAGGCAAGGTGCCAGTCAAGTCAGACGCCAAGGTATTTGAAAGATGGCATGTTGACTGGCTAAAGGCAGAGCAAGGAGGTGCAGTGATTTGAGAAAGGATAAACAGAATGACTAAAAATGATTTGTTGTTTGTATTAAGGATTTTTCATGTTGCAGAAAGTGGCAAGATCTTATTAAGGTGTGGCAAGTGTGTCTCTTCTATATGTTTGTAGGTGTAGGTGTGTATGTGTGTGTGTAAGTTATTTTAGCTTTATTATACTTTTCCAATTTCCATGCTTTCTTTTAAGGTTCTGTATTCACAGTGACAAATGACTGAAAACAATGCTTTCTGAATTTTGTTCCAGCAGAGACTGCTCCTTTACCATGTTAAATTCTAAGGTTTTTTTTTGTGAGATTCCTGTAATTATGCTAGGGGGTAGAGAAGAATTATGGGAAAGGTAACAGAATTTCCTCTTTTAAAATAAAGTCACCATAAAATTAACTAATTAAGCAAATATTGCTTTGTTTTCTTATAGACAAGATCTGCGCTATGTATTCAAAATAAATGTTTTTATAGCTACTCTTTACTGACCACATTGATGTGTAGGCTATATAGAGTTGATGTTCCAGTTGAATACTCTGTAGTGACTATTTATATATTTATTTAAAGAGTTTCACAGGAAAGACATACTAAGCTTTAAAAAGCTCATTTCCTACTGCCCTAAGTTGAATTGGAGGCTAAAGCCTATATGGTTCAAAGGGGCGGTGCAACTGGCCACCCCATTCAGACCATTTAAGGGCCGCTCCCCTCACTATCCATATAAGTGTTTTTCTTTGTGGCCAGAAGCACTGCCCTTCCTTGTTACCCTCCCTTCTTTTCCCCACTTAGGTTTCACCCATCTTTCCATGGCTACCTCTGGTCACCTGCCGCCTCCTGCTGCTGTCCCCCCTCTGCCACTAGTCCTGTGGTCCCACCCTTCCTGTGGCTGCTGGCTTGTCCTCTCCACTGCTGTGGCTATCCCTTTGGCTGCCTCCAGCCTGTGTGCTTCTTCCGTTGTCTCTGCCACCCCTCAGCTCATTCCCACCTGCCTCCTCGCTCCTCTCCATTTCCTTTTGGGGTATGCTTTCTCTGTTCCTGCCTGACTGTGTCAGTTGGCTCTTCCTTGCAGCTGGTGAGGGGCAGGAGTGGTACACTCAGTGTGCTGAGTGGGTGCAGTGGAATGCTGGGCAGGCCAGTTTGCCAGGAGCCGGGCGGAGTGCTGTATGCCCAGCCAGGGATGCCTTGTTTTCATGTGCCTTTCCTCCCCTCAGCCCGTGCACCACCGCTCCTCCTTGTCAGTGGAGATTCCTGCTGCTTTTATGCATTCCTCTCCTGCTTGCCTCTGGAGCTCCCTTCCTCTGCTGTCTCTACCTTTGTCTGCTTGGATGTCAGCCCTACTTCGAGACTGACACGGGTGATAATGTCATGGCAGAATGCCGTGCGGCAGAATCGTGTTGCGTGATTTCTATTTATTTATTGTTCTGTGGGGGCCCCGGACCCTCCCCACTAAAGATTCCAACTCTGAGGGGGTCCAACCCAGAATGCGCTATATGTCCGGTTACTGATAATGCCGCACGCTATTGCCGGCACGGTTATTATGACCTGTGCGGCGCTGACGCAGGTATTTACTCATTGTAATTTCTACTACTGTTTACTTACCTGTTGCATTACTCTCTGGCATTTTACCTAATGTTGCCAGCTCCTCACAGCCAGCTGCTAATACCTACTTCCTTTATTCCCCTTTAGCATTGTCTTGAGTATTTTATCCTGCTGGTTTACTTAGCTGTTTGGTGTCATGGTGCCTCGTGATTTCTCAGTTTTGCCATGGCGGAGGACTGTGTTGCTGCAGCGAATCATGGCTCTGAGCAGTGGGAGCAGCTTTCAAACGTCTGATATGTTTCATCAGTTACAGACACCCCTTTAATGCCATGCCCAGCCTCCTATTGCTGCCCTGCATAGCCTTTATGGCACTACGCACCCTGCATAGCCTTTTTGGCACTACACAACCAGCAATTCCCAGCAACTCTTCTACCAAAGGGCAGCTGGCTTTTCCCAGCCTTCTACTATTATGTTCCTGGTTTGCACAGTTATCCTAGCCTTCCTGTCCCTTGCACTACCAGTAACACACTCCCCTTCCAATACAGCATACCATGTTTACTCACTTCTAAGCACATCTCCTACCATCCCAGCTTTGCAGCCTCCTCCTACCTACCCAGCTTGACAGCCTCCTCCTCTCCATCCGTTGACCACAGGCTTCGCCCATCCTTCCGGTCTGTCCCTCATAACATACAGTTCAATTCACTCCTAATTTGGCTTCCTGATGGACTTGATCGGCATGCATTACCGTTACTGATGAATGCTATTTACCTTAACTAGACCCTAAAGGGTCCACAGCACTCAGTCTGACCTACGTACAGGTCTCTCCATGTCTGCTATCACCCTTCATGATCCACATAAGGGTACCATGCTGTATTATGACTAACTCAGGCTGCCTTACCTCTACCTTTCTCCACCTTTCAGAGACATGCAGACTGGTATCCATTATTTGGGACTCAGGGCTAGCCCTGTGTCTAATGGTCTCTCTCCACACCCTGAAGTCCACATCTTAATCATTCGAAACTTGGATCAGGGTCCTTCTCACCTGGCAAATAGTTGGGAATGTCCTCACTCCAGGTGGACCTTCAGTCATCAACCATACTGACGGCACCTCTCGATGTAGTATTTATGACTTCAGCTGTGAAGGGGTGGGGCTCTCACGAGAGGGCCACTTTAACTGCCTGAGCGGGTTCAGAGGCACTCTTTCAAGCTATTCTCCTACAGCTGCCTCTGGTTCAGCTGATTTGTTCTTAGACATCGCCGCCAGATTAGATCAATCTGGTCTCTACGATGGTTCAATGTGCCTGTGCAACTGGTTTCATGCTTGTGCAATGTAGAAAATATTTGGCTGTTCACCTCTATCCATGGGATATACCACCTTGTAGGGGAAAGGCAAGGAACCCTAAAAGAGGGTTCCACCCCTAGAGGTGCCATGGGAATGATTCCTTGGCTAAAGGTACCTTACAAAGAAGCCCATGGGAGAGGGAGGCATGCTGCTGGAGGAGGAGGGTTGATGGCGGAGCAAAGAAAAATGCTTGTGTGCTTAGTGAGGAGAGTGACCCTTAAATGGGACGAATGATGTAGGTGACTAGTTGCACCCCCTGAACCACAGACTTTAGCTCTTCCAATTCAGTGTGCTTGTGCAACTGGTTTTGTGCTTGTGTAATGTAGATAATCTTTGGCTGTTCACCTCTCATCCATGGGATATACCACTCTGTAGGGTACGAAGGCAAGGAACCCTAGAAGAGGGTTCCACCCTAGAGGTGTCATGGGAGTGATTCCTTGGCTAAAGATGCTCATCGAGGCCGAAGACCTGTACGTAAGTTGGTTGGTAACATGGGTTCAGTTGATAGCATGGGCCAGTTGGTCATATTGTTTGAGTAGAGCAGGCAGAAAACAACAGGTGAATAGTGACCCACTCAGATGTCTAACTGTAAGGAGTGGAGGCCTGGCTTCCTAAGGGAGAGAGAGAGAGAGAGAACATCCAAAGGGGAGAAGGGACAATTACAGGGCAGTCGGCCGACTCCATCCAACAGTGGAAATCTAATTATGTGACCTAGGGACTACCTATGCTTATTTAGTATTATGACCATTGGCACAGAGGAGAGGAAAAACCCCTTTGAGGAGGAAACCTCTGGGGATCCGAGGCCTAGGTCGATTCCTCCAGGCTTTGGGATAGTTTTGTTTAGTGATGGCTTTGCTACTGCAATTTAGTAGCCCAGTCCAGGGAATTGCAATTTCAGGGAGCGATCTCGCTCTATCCCTCTAATGGGAATGTTGTGGAGGGTTGCGAGCGAACTCAGCAACACTGGGGCATCTCAGTGCCAGCCTCCAAGGCTGGTGGAGGAGAGTAGCAGCTGCTGAGGAACTCAGCTGGCCTACCAATCTAAGAACAAATCAGCTGAACCAGAGGCTTGTAGCTTGAAAGGGTGCTCTGAACCCGCCGGGCAGCTAAAGTGGGTGGGTGTTATATATAGTGGTTCATAGGTAAGAGTTTACCCCATGAATCTGGCTGGATGAGCCAAGACCCAGATAGAGGGATGCTGATTATCATTATTCTTTATAGGTTGATTGGGTCCCTCTCCTTTACTTCGTTTCCCAAACCATTGTTGCATTTGATGGTACAGTAGATGTCCATTCTGTAGTATTAATGGAATCTTGGTGCTCAATATAGCAATTATGTTACTGAATGCTGCTCTTGACCTGTATTTTATAGAATTCTGAAATGTCTGGCCATTTTAAAACTGTTTTAATGTGCTGTGTATTTGTTGGCTATTTGTCAGTCTCTATGAATATATGTTGTCTGTTTTAGAAATGAAATATATAAATAAAGAGTTTAAAACAAAAAGCTGGTTTCAGATGCATCCTGGGGGAGGGATAGGCACAGAAATTACAACTGAATATACAATTATACAATAATGCAATAACTACACAGTATTGTACAATAATACAATATTAATAGCATTTTACAGTAAGATACAATATAATAAGGGGTAAGTATTAGCAGTGTACGATTGCACATTGGGATTGCAGGAGTATCAGGCACACACAGGATGTAATTAATAAAACCAGGCCAGGGCTAAGGGAGTGGTCGAGGGGATTAGTATGGGAGGGGTGGAAGTGAGGGAGAGGAGAGAGAGTGTAGGGATTGGGAATGGCCAGGAGTAGGTTGAAGTATGAAGAAAGGAAGTGTTGGTGAGGGGTAGGGTAATTAACTCAGGGCAGTTACAGGAGCGAGTGGTGTTGATTTGGGGTAGGGAGGAGAGAGCATTGGAGGAAACACAGTGAATAGCTTAGGGGAGAGAATTCCAGAGTTTAGAAAAGCAGAAGAAGAAGACAGCTTGACCAGCAAGGGATTTATGAGAGGGAGCAAGAGGAAACGATAGCCAGGATTATGGAGGGAGTAAGAGGAGGGGGCACAGGCAAGAGGAGGGAACTCAGATAGGGGTGGAAGGGTAGCCAGACAGTATTTAGAAATGAAAGAGGCACAGTGGGTTAGGCAGTGATCTTCCGGGAAGGAGGAGAGAGCAGAGTACAGAAAAGAGTGGTGGTGCAAGGAGAACAGTCCAAGGCAAAACAGCAGAAGGAATGGAAAAGGGGTCCAGTCTGGCCAGGATGGACCTTAGGACAGCACCATAGACTATATTGCCATAATCAAAGATAGAAAGGATCATCTTAGTGATGATATCATGGTGGGCAGGTAAAGGGATGCAGCTTTTGTTCCTAAAAGGGTGCCAAGCTTGGGGTGGAGTTTTTGTTAATGGCATCTATGCTGTGAAAGGCAAGGTGCCAGTCTGCCAGATGCCAAGGTATTTGAAAGATGGCATGTTGTCAATTGTGCCACCATCCAGGGTGTGGAAGGCGGGAGGATGGGAGCTTGAAAACCTCAGCCTAGTGCCAAAGCACATACAGACCATTTTTTAGCATTTAGGGACAGTTAATTTGACCTGAACCATTTCTGTACAGTGTCAAAATCAGGTTGAAGCTTGGATATTAACTCAGCTGGAGAAGACCTGAAGGCAGACAGGACTGTGTCATCCACGACATGTGGATGTATGCAAATGAGCAGGCAGAGGAAGGTCATTGAGAAAAATGGAAAAAGTAGTGAGCTAAAGACGGAGCCTTGGGGACACCTGTATGAACGGGGAGGGGTGGAGATAGGTGTAACCCCTACAATCGGGTTCCCAAAAGTCTTCCTTGAGCTTGCCTAAATGCTCACTGCCAGGCTGGCATCCTGCATTTTAGTAGTTTAAATGTGATTGCCAGAGAGTGCCTGTATAGCCTCTGTGTACTGTCTCTTTAAGAGCTGCCTGGATTGCAGTCATAAGTAATCTGAAAGGGAGCTCTGTTGAAAGATATAACTATTTGCTGAAAATCATTTAGCGTGATAATGATAATGTAGTTTGTCTAACCTGCCTTCTTTGCAGCAAGGACTGTTTTGTTTATCCTCACCATTTGGTCCGGGACTGCAAATTGGACCAATCAGTACTGGTGGAACCTAAAAGGAAGCCAGACTACAGGAACCATCTGGAGTCAAAATATGTAGGAATTGTAGTTTTGGGCTTTTGGCACCTTTTGCACCTGAAGGGGGAGCCCTTGTTGTGACTGACAGATCAGCCAACCAAACCTTTTGGATTCTGAGGGAAATCCCCAAACTTGCTGGTAGTTGAGTCAGATCTAAGTTGGGAGCTGAAGAAGCACACAGCTCAAGTGATTTTGAGCAGCAATCCTGAGTGGATTCACGCGGAAAAATGTGAAAGGGCTGAGTTTGGCCTGCATGTTTGCCTGCTGCCCTGAGAGGGAGAAAAGAGAATTATTTTGACTAAATTCGAATTTATAAGAACTAAGTAAGCCACTGATTTTCCACCAGGCTCATACAAGAAAAAGATTGAAGATTTTGCTGAATGCGATTGGTCTGTCAGGATTTCCAGCTGCTTTTCAATCCCGGTTTGTGCAGAGACTTTACGTTGTGACCGGAGAGCGTTTGCCTGGTATGGTAGAATTTCTTACATGTAAATGTACTGTGTATTGAAAGTGGGTCGTGATTTGGTTCCCCACTGTGTGAACTGTGTTCTGCTTGCTGGAAGCTGTATCCAGCCCAAAATGGACTCTATCCGAATTTGTCTCCATTTGACCAGGGTCTGCCACACTGGCCCAGCCAGACTACCTGCTGCACAGAGAAAGCCATCGACGAGGAGACCTGCCTGGGGATCAGCCCCTGCTCCATGCTTGAACAGGAACAACGCCTCGGAGAAGTGTGGGCCCTGCTTCTCCTGGCACTCCAGATTAACCACCTGCTGTCTCGATTTCCATCCAGCCTGTGTCCAGTCTTGGGTATCGTGAGTAATCATCAGGGTAGGTCCCTGCAACAACAGCCTAATCTAAAAGTGTGTCATCTGATTGTCTTGTTTTGTTTTCACAAACTGAGCCCTCCAGCTCCAGATTACTAATAGTGTGTGTTGCGATGTTGTTTTCTTCTATCACAGGACCCCAACCAGCTGCAACGTTTCCTGGCTAGCCCACCATTCTCCATATGGGTACCCAAAGTGTGTGACTGTTTATGGACCCTGAAGTGCATGCGTAACTTTTGATTGATAGAGCCTTTAAGCAAATTAACCTGATTATGCCCCTCCCTTGTTCAAGTCCCTTAAATAAATCAGATCTAGCTCTTTTGAATTTCCCTGACTGTGGTTCCAGTTTGTAAGAGTACTATACTGCTGTTATTTGCTGTGTATAACCTTATTTTACAGGGGTCCCCAGGCCGAGCCAGAGGAAAGCCCTGGTGGTAAGTGCAAACAGTGTGGGTACTTGTGTGTGTATCAGGGTATTGTGAAAGTGATTATTGTGCATTGTTCCGGCCACTAGTAAGGAAAGAGGGGGTTACAGTGTCCTGGAGAGCTGTGCCCAGGTTAGCTTGACCACTACCAACCCTGACCTCCGGTGGAGGCACCTTGTTTCAGAACTCAGGCCCCTTAACCTGCTACTAGCCAAGCAGGCAGGGTAGTAGCCCTTGGGATAGTGCCACCTAGGGGTTACATAGGGATTCACCAGTTCTCAGTGATTGCAATCTACCTATTAGGTAAGAGCTTAACCAGTTTGTTGTGGAGTCCGAGAGACCCGCTGAGTTGACTTCAGTTTGTCGAGGAGGAGAGGTGGAGACAGTGTCAAAAGCTTTTTCTAAATAAAAAATATGGAGGTGGTGAGGAGACCTTGGTCCATCCCAGTGTGGATGGCATCAGTGAGCCTGAGGAGAGAGAAAGTGGTGGAGTGGTGTTTGTGAAAGCCAGACTGGAAGAGGGTGAAGAAGGAAGAGGACTCAAGGAAGGAGGAGAGCTGGGGCAGAACTATGTGCTCTTGGAGTTTGGATAAGAATGGGAGGAGGTAGATCGGGTGGAAGTTGCTGAGAGAGGAGTAGTCACCTCTTTGGCAGGGGAATGACTGTTGCATGCTTCCAGGAGTCAAGAATGGAGCAGCGAGAGAAAGAAAGAAAGAGAGGTTGAGAAGGGAGGAGATGGAAAGGCAATTGTGGGAGTAGAGAGGTAAAGGAGCTTGGTCAAGTCCATCAGGGCTCCTGCCTTTCTGAGGGTTGAGAACAAGGAGGGCCCTTAGAAAAGTAGCTGGGGTAACTAGTGAGAAGGAGAATGGAAGAGTAAGCAGACATGGGAGGGAGGATGAGAGGTGGTAGGGGGATGGCAGAGAGGAGTGAGGAAGTGCAGGTGGCACAGAAGGATTTGAAGGTAGAGGCAACAGAAAGAAGGTCGGAGATGATGGAGTCACCCACCTTGAGGACAGGAGGGGCAGACTGGGTAGAGGAGATGAGGGCATGGATGATTTTCCAGAACTTGGAGGGTGGTTAAGATTGTTCTGGAAAGAGGAGGAAAAGAACTCAGCCTTTGCTAGTCTGGTGGCTCTAGTACAAGTATTCCGTGGGGCACGGCACCTGTCAAGGTGTGCCAGCATGCCAGTGGATTTGTATGTCTTCCATGCCAGGTTACATGCCTGAAGGCAGGCCAGAAGTTCAGCTGAGATCCAGGGGAGGTGAGAACCTCTGAACCTGATTTTCTATTGGGGAGTATGCCGATCCCAGATAGATAAGAATTTGGAATGGAAGTAATTGACAGCTTGTTGACATTACTGGCCATAGTGATAGGGGACCAGTAAGTGGTTAGCAGATTGGCATGTACCAAGGATAGGTCAATCGATCCAAAGGACCTGATCTGGATGATTTTCAGGGAGGTCTCTGGGGTGGTGAATTTTACACATGCAGTATACCATATGGTGGTCACTGAGTGCATCAGGAGGGTACCATCATTGATGATGCGATGCAGGTGAGTTGTGAGTACCTAGTCCAGTAGCAACTGGTTTTGGGATCTGGAATTGTAGCAGGTAGGGACTGAAATAAGTTGTGTTAGATGTAGGGACTTAACATTTTGACAGAGTTTAGAGTTAAGAGGGAAAGCCAGTTAATGTTGAAGTCTCCCAGGATGAGAAGCTCACCAGAGGAGGCATTCGAGGAGATGGCAGTTAGGAGTTCAGCTACAGAGGAAGGAGATAGCCCTGGGCAGCAGTAGACGCCTTCCATGAAGATGGGGAGGGAGAAAAGGAGGGCGAGTTTGATGATGAGGAGTTTGTAGACAGCAAGGGAGGTGGCAGAGAGCACTGTGGTAAACTGAATGGAAAAAGAAAGGTAGATGGCAATACCTCCACCCTTTGTGGTATGGTCTTGGCTGGTGAGGATATAACTGGGAATAATAATAGCACAGTCAGGAATCTTGTGGGAAAGACAAGATTTGGATACTATAAGGACATAAGTGAGATAGGAAACCACTAGTGTTTTTTCATTTCCTCTATTTTTTATCCTCCTGCAGCTACAGTCCCTGCCTACCCTCCAGCCACCGCTTCTTCTCACCACTGACCCCAGAGTTGTGCATGCTCAGCTGGCATACGCATCTGTGCCATCGAGAGGGCCCCTCCGATGCCCTGCACTCAGCCAGGATCCACTACTGGCACAGGCCCCCAGGCATTCACCATTCAGTGAAGCACGGCTATCAAGCTGCCATGGGCTTTGTGTTGCCATTTTCCTCCTATTTTGTCCCCTGGAGTGCAAGCTGCAATAACGCTGAACATGCCGACGTCTGCTGTACTCCACCCCTTGCTACACCACTCTAGTAGTGCTCCCAGCCATCACCAGGGGCCACTACAGAGCAGTGATTCCCTAGATTCCTCCCCGGATGGGAGAGCAGTCCTCTGATGCTCAATCCCATCCTCCCTGCCGACCCCTGATGCCCCGGGCTCGTATTCAAACCTGGGTCGCCAGCATGACATGAAGTGTGATGTCCAGTGTCTCAACCCTCAGCATCACCGGCCAGCGAAACCACTAGTGTTTGAAGCTGATCTATTGGATATTGATGTGGGCCACCCATAAACCTTTTTGGAGATCAGTAGGAAGGGAATAAGCAAGACCAGGGTTAGGCTCAACATTACCAGCTTTGAGGAGTAGCAGAGGTAAGATCAGCTTGGTGGAGACTGAGAAGCATTGATGCAGTTGAGATGTCAGGGGGAGGAGGGCCAGAAGGGTGGGGGAGGGAGGTTCTGATTGACACCAGGTGTAGCCAGGAGGAAACAGAGGGAATAGAGAGCAGCCTTCAAACCTGGGTGGGGTTGGTGAGGAAGGGGTAGGAGACAGGAGGAGGGAGAGTAGGGAGGAGGAGAGAGGTGAGGGGCAGAGGGAGGGAGCAAGGAATCTGGCGGGGAGAGGGTTGGGAAACAGAAAATGTAGAGGGGTAAGGATAATAGGAAGCATACTAGAAGATTGCATGATCGGGAGAGAGGGTAGCTAAGAGGACACAAGGGAGGGGTAGGTAGCTATGAGGAATCAAGGAGGGAGCAAGTGCTAGGAGGAACCAAGGTGGGCTGTAGAAGACTGAGTCAGCTGCAAGAAAGATATGACAGTTTAGCAGAAACAGAAGGCAGCAATTAAAGGTTAAAAATATAGGCAATAGCTGCATCTCATCGCTAGATGATACAGTACATGGATGATAAATTATAGCATAATTGGCGTCACTGCTAGAATGACTATAGAATAAGTAGCAGGGACGTATGAAGGTACAAGATTAAGCACAGCAATTTACTAACTTCTAGCAGTAAATGGCACTGTGAGTAACTGATAAGTATAACACACTAAGAATAACTACTTTTGCAAGAGGTCTGTGGCAGACAGCAAGTAGAACAGGAAGGAAAAATCAGAAAATTTGTGTTAATAGCAAGATAAAACACATAATTTAGACAGGCTAGCAACAGATGTTAAATCGACTGGCCCAGCTCCATGAATATGGCAGCTTAGATTCAATACAAGGAAGTGCAAAGTATGCACTAGGGAAACAAAACCCAGGGGAAGAGTACACAATGGGGCGGGGGGACTAACAACAATAAAATGGAAAGGGACCTGGGAGTAGTCATATCAGATGACCAAAACATAAACAAGTAATGTGAGAAGGCAGTAAGGAGGGCTGAGGGGATTCTGGGATGTATAGGAGAGGCATCACCAGTACAAAACAGGAAGTTGTTATCCCTCTGTACAGACAGTTGGTGAGACCCCATCTGGAGTCCTGCATGCAGTTCTGGAGACCCCATCTCTGCAAGGACATAGACAGGATGGAGGCAGACCAGAGGAGGCAACTAAAATGATGCAGGATCTGCACCAGAAGCCATACGAAGAGAGATTAAAGGAGATTAATATGTATACCCTTGAGGAAAGGAGGGACATGATAGAAACTTTCAAGTACCTCAAAGGAATCAACAAAGTCCAAGAGTATAGCATCTTTCAGAAAAGAGATGTGCAAGAACAAGGGGCACAATTTGAAGATAGAGAGGGATGGCTCAGTGGCGTCGTGAGGAAGTATTTTTTCATGGAGAGGTGGTGGACGTATGGAACGGCCTTCCTGAGGAGGTCTTGGGGTCAAAAACAGTGGGAGCATTAAAGAATGCATGGGACAGACATAAGGCAATTCTAGTGGGGAGTTAGGAAGAAGTAGGCTGTTGGTAAACTAGGATTTGCAGCTTATCCAATAGGTAGGAATGGGCAGACTGGGTGGTCGGGGTCCTTATCTGCCATCAAAGTCTATGTTTCTATGTAGTGAGCATACAATGGTATGTATGGGATGCATCACTGGAGTGATAGGGGAGTCTGGAGATGAGTGAAGTACATTTATAGCACTACTTGGTACTAAGGGAGTGTGTAAGACAATGAAGCGTAATTACTAAGAAAGAGTTACTTATGGCTAAAATGAGTGCATGAGTATCTGGCAAATGTGCACAAACCACTTTTGGCACCAAATGGGAATGGCAGTGCTAGAGGAGTGATGAGCATGGCAATTGTGCTCACAGAGACAATCGTGCTCATAGAAACCAGTCGGGGCATCATGTAAGAACAGGCACCAGATCAGTGGGAGCCGTTAGAGCTAATTGAACTGCAGGCTGAAGCAGTGAGGCTCTGCCTATCAGAGCATTAGCAGCACATTGCAAAATTTAGGAAACAGGTGCAGTACATATATTTATGCAATAGATGAAGACTAATAATCCATGTGATAAATCAATTTATTTCCACATATGTGATAAATTTTAGAACACAAAATTTATCACACGTATGTATGATAAATGCTACCTGACAATCAACCACTACCACCACCGCCGCCGGTGCTACTTTTTCACTTTCATTTCCCAGTATAGCTCTCACTATCCAGCACACTCCAGCTCTGCAGCTTCCACTCAAACACTGTCTTCTTTCTTGAAAATTTAAAAAGGACCCTTGAAAAACATACTCCGTTTCCTGTAGTCTCCTGATTTATCAGCTTATGTGGATACTATTCACACTTTGGTTTCAACCTTGACTGATTCTATGCTCTCCTAGCCGCCAAGCTGCAACAACAAGTGGTTACTTATCAGGATCTCTCACACTCAAACAATCTCTCAATAGCCACATCTACTTCCTGCCTTCAGCACACCTGATAATCGAGTACCGCTGACCATACCGAGCTCCAGAAAAGGAAAAATTAAAAACCAAAAACCCAGCTTCTTCATGCTCAAATGATCAACACGTGCTATCACTACACTCACTGTAGTATGACTCTGGTCGGCCTCCAGAGCGCCCAAATGCCGGATCAACAAGATAACTTAATGAACCATACTTAAAAGAAAAAGAAAAACTGCTCAGTAGAACATTGGCAGTATCTGATTCTCACCAAGTGAGAAACAGATCTGCCATGTTTTTAAACCTCTGACTGCCTACTCAAAAATCACAGCCAATCCAAACACCTAATGTAAACGTAAGGATGTTAGCCCTAGTAACCACAGTGGTGTCCCTAACAACCCACTGAACCTGCTTTGCAATGTGGAGCAACACTCAGTGAATCAAAAAATAAATTCCTATAAATCTCATTAGAAAAACAAATAACATCAAATTCAACTTAGAAACAATTAAAAAATCCTTCCCTATTGCATACAGTAAATGGAATATGCAGTGGGATGAGTTGAATAAATGGTTTATCTGTACTGAGCAGTTTGACCTCAGATCCTCAGTTGTGGCTTACGCCACTCATGAGGTTATCTGAGGTCAAATTGCTTTTTGTGCAGATAAATCATTTATTTAGCTCATCCCCATTACATATCCCATATTATATATATTTATAAAATGGCTAGGAAATAAAGGACATCATCATCCATAAAAAGCCATCAGGGAGACCGTGCGTATATCAGAGCACGACCGCACACCACTTATACCCCCTAAAAATAATTTTGCCATTTTATAAGATAGCTAACCCACTTGGATGTGCGGTCATGCTCTGATATAAGCACGCCTTAGTGGTTGACGCACACCAAGGCGTGCCTTATTAGAGTGCGCACCACACACCTCAGAGTGGGTTATCTATTACATATATATATATAATGGATAAGGGTGGTATACAAGGATGTATACCCATTGAAGGGGCTAATTAGGCTATAAGGCCACAAGCCCAAAGGCATACTTTTGAGTGTTCCACTTACCCATTGTTTGTTGAATACAGTACATTAGGATGGTTATTGTTATGGAGATCACACATTTGACCTGAAGGTCTCTTGCAACAAGGAGGAATGGAGTATAATGTGCAGGTGGGAGTTTGAGGGATATCTGGGTTTGGGAGGGTTTTGTGTGTCTTTTTTTCCAGGTTCTTTTGAAGCTTGTCAATTGGTTTGGCTAGCTTCCTAATGTTGTGTTTATTGTGTTATTAGTGGTGTCCCATAGGGTTTAATGTAGTGTAGGTGTGTACTTTTATTAAGCAGGTATATACTTTAATTGTTTGATTAGTGTTGGTATACAGCTTTTATTAGTGTGGGTATCTAGCTGTAATTGTAATTAGTACAGGTATATACTTTTAATTGATAGTTTAGTCACAGGTATATGTTTAATTGATAGATTAGTCACGTGTATACAGGGAATAAATGATAGCCTTTTCCATGGAGAAAAGTTCCCATCCATGTAAAATATATATATATATATATATATATATATACAGCTACAGTACATCTAAATCTTTATTATGCTGGCGGGTAGAGCCAGTATAGTTAGGGTTGAGGATGACGTCTATGTTAAAGACCAGTTTTTGTACTTTAATAACTTTGCAATGGGTCAACATATTTGCATGAAATTTTGCATGCATTATCTCATGGGGTAGGTCTGTTGATGTGGCACATTTCGTTTGAATCAGTTATGTGGTTTCTGAGATACAGAGTCTGAAAAATGTAAATGTCCATGTTTTTGCTGTTTCTTTGTCCACTTGTGTCTCAGAAATGTTTTAAATTGTGGTCTGAAATTTTCAGGGTAGAAAGCCTTTGCCTCACAGATGTGCCTTTTGCTGGTTTGGTGAAAAAATATGAATCCATTCCAAAGTTATTAAATTTTGAAGTTCCATTATTTTCAATGGGAAATTATAGATGTTCAACACGAAAAAGGATCCATTTGTAAAGGGTTACACCTATTGTCCCTGGTGTCTATTGGCACCTCCCCAACCGCTGATCGCTGTTCCCCATTAACAATTTCCCTAGTATCTAGAGGCACCCCCCACCATGTGATCACCGTCCCCATTATTAAATGTTATATTCCCAATCTGTGGTGTCTAGTGGCACCCCCACCCTCCAATCACCATTCCGTTATAAAATATTTCCTGGTGTCTAGTGGCACCCTACCCGACAATCGTTGTCTCCATTATTAAATATTATTTTCCCAATCCCTGGTGTCTAGTGGCACCCCACCCGCGATCGTGGTCTCCATTAAATTTTTGATCCTGGTGTCTAGTGGCACCCCACCCTCCCATTTCAGGCATAAACCCTAAAATAAAGAAAATGGTCCCTCGATGATTTTTCCCAAATATCTGGTAGTCTAGTGGTCCCTCACTCTCCGATGTCTGATCGCTGTCTTCTTAAAAAGATCCTGGTAGTCTAGAGGTCCCTCCCCTCCTCAATTCCTGATCCCCATACCGGTATAAAAAAAAATACCTTGGTAGTCTAGTGGTCTCTCCCCTCCCCAATCCCCTCCCTGAAAAAGCATTCATATTCTTGGTAGTCTAGTGGCCCCAACCTCCCCACCCTGTTAGGTCACCACCACTTGCTCCCCATCCCAATTCCCCATTGATGACCAGCACAGTCCTCCTCTCACCTCCATGGCTGGCTTTCATCTGAGCTATGAATGAGTGCCTACTGTATACAGTAGTTGCTCATTCATAGCTCGGTCCGTGGCAAGCCACTGAAGTGAGAGGAGAGTTGTGTTATCACCGACAGGAATCAGGATAGGGGAATAGGGTGATGGGTCATTATTGAATAGAGGGTGGGGGCCCACTGACCATCAGGAATATGAATGCCTTTCAGGGGAGGGATATGGGGAGAGGAGAGGGAGAGGACCACTAGACTTCCAGGTAATTATTTTTTTTATACTGGGATGGGATTGGGCATTGGGGAGGGAAGGGACTACTCAGACTACCAGGCACTTTTTTGTAAAAGAAGCTGATGGATCGACCGGGGACCATATTAGACTACCAGGTAATTTTTTTTTGTATGAGGATGGGGATCTGACATCAGGAGAGGGACCACTAGACCACCAGGATTTTTTTTCCTCACGGGAATGGCGACTGGACATCAGTGGGAGGGCCTCTAGACTACCAGGGTCTTTTTTCATCAGGAGATGGTGACTAGGCATCAGGGAGGGAGGGAGGAGGACCACTAGACTACCAGGGTCTTTTTTATAAGGAGATGGCAATCAAACATCGGGGGAGGGACCACTAGACTACCAGGGACATTTTTTATTTATAGGGAATGGTGATTGGACAGCGGGGTAGGGGAGGGACCGCTAGACTACCAGAGAATAGTTATAACATGAAACAGGATCCTGTTTCTCACAACAGGATCCTTTATTCTGCTTTCCCATTGATTACAATGGGATTAACATGATTTACAATCCTTTTTGAAACAGGATTCTAATTTGTGCTAATCCCATTGTAGTCAATGGGAAAGCATGATACACAATCCTTTTCAGTAGAAAAGAATCCTTCATCATTCTCTACCATTGACTACAATGGTAGTACAATGTATTTCAAAGGGGTTTACAACTTTGATGCATAACTCAGTCATTTCTTGACATTTTGCACCAGATTTTCAACATGGTCTTTAGGGACACCACTTCATGAGCAATATGATTGTCATTATGCAGCTCCCATCTGAAAGGGATTTCGTGGTCAGTTGGTGAATTCACATTTTGGGAGGGATTTACATTTTTTCCTCATCTTGTTTATGAGGTGGGGTCATAAGAAGGCTATGTTGAAAATTTGGAGTCAAAATATATAAAATGGCAAAGGTATTGCATTTGTTGCAATTTTGATATGCATGCTCGTAACTTTGGAAATTTTAAGTATTTTGACTTCAAATTTTCAACATATGCTCTGTTTGTCCGACCTCATGTGTATCACAGCTGTCATTTTTCAAATCCTGGCCAAAATGTGTTTTCACACCTGTAGCGCAGAATGGCATTGCAGTTATGCAGAATTAGGTTTTGACAGGGATTCAAGGATTTTCTTTACTGGACATGAGGTGCGATAATAAGATAGCTATGCTGACAATTTGGTCATTGTTATTGTATGAATGGAAGTGGAGGACCCTGAAGGCCCTGTGCTTTCATAGCCATATATATATATGCATCTATGGAGGGATGGAAGTGCGCTGCCCAGAGGGCCACACGCCCCACAGACAAGGATATGATTGTACTATCTGAAAGTAAGTGAATAAATTGCAGAAAATTTATTCATCGCATCAGTTAGGGTTCCACCATCAAAAGTAGGGAAATGTAGTATTAGGGTTTCCAGCCTTAGCACCTACCCCATCTCCACCCTCCATGCACCAGCAAATGTCGGGTGTGCCTTGGGGTCATCAGCCCTAACACTCACCCCATTCTCCTATACTGTACTATCTCAGCTTCCTTACACATGGAATGGGGTGAGCATTAGGGCTGATGACCCAAGGCACATCCTTGAAGCCTGTTGGTGCATGGAGGGGGTGGGTGAGTGGAGTGTTAGGGGTTGGAAACCCAACACCACATTTCCTTACTTTTGATGGTGGAATCCTAACTGATTCATTAACAATGTTTTCTGCAATTTATTTTATATTAGCTAGATAGATAGATTGACATGCAGATAGACAGCTAGATAGATAGCTAGATAGACTCTCCATCAGCAAAATATTTATCACCATGGTTGTGTTACATACATACTGTACTGTATATTGTAACATGTAAGATACCATACTAATCTTTGCATAATGCCTGCTATTGATTCATATGGTTGAATCCCACATTTATAATAGAAAAAACTTATTATCCCTGTAGCACAATGTCAGCTTCATTTAACAAAATACACCATACACATATGCAGCCCAGCAAAAACATCTTATTCAAAAAGGATCCATAATTAAGTAATTATCTGTTAATAATGATGTCATACGCTGGCCCAGTGCCACAGAGGGCTGAGGTACATCACACCTTACCTCTCCCATGACAGCAACCTAAGTTTGGGAATCAGCTTCGACGACAGGAGGCTGGTTGGAGGAGGAGGTTAAGACATTTCAGAGGACACACACCTACTCCAGGGAGGAAGGCAGCCAGCTCCACTCGTATACTGCCACCTGCATAACCACAGTGGAAGTGCAGCTGGAGTAGCTAGGAGGTGGAGGTTGTGCCAAGGCACAGCATGATGCATGCTTGCGTGTGGTCATCCTTGGCACACCCTTGGCACCAATGTCCTGGGGAACTTGGGAGAAAAGGAAGGAAAGAGACTCCAAGTGTCAAGATGAAGCCAACCAGCTTGCAGGTCCTGCACATGGCTACCTAGGTGTGGTCTCCCATATCAGATCCTGCAGTGGCAGAGGTAAGGGTGTCTCTCAGCCCCTGCCAGAGGGAAAATCTTTGCATAACATGCAGAGACCCAGGTAAGTCCTAGGGAAGTCTAAACTGAAACATGCGGATTCAAACCTGCACCTTCACACTCTTTTATGGTGCAGGTTACTGTATGCAACTAATAGTGTGTGTTCTTTAAAAATCTACTTGTGCAGTATCAGTCTGTTACATTTCGCCTCTGTTTCACAGCAGTTCAGCGCTTCTCTCAAAATGGTGAATTTGAAGATAAACATTAAGGATTCTGACATTTGTAAGAAAACAATAGCATCAAGAAAATGAATTACTAAGCCCCTTGAAAGGTCTGTAGAAAGGCAAATGTCAGGATTTAATAAAATAACTGAAACCTTCACATGAAGTGGTCTCGTTGTGTGTGCAGAAGGCACAGGTTTGAATCCCATATGTTTCAGTTTAGGAGACCTTTACTTGCATTTAGATTTGCCCCCAAATCTTTTACTGTAGCTTTTTCCCACAGGCCTAGACTTTTTGAAGTCCTATAGAATGTCAGGGTGATTGGGCTGAGGCTAGGTCGAGTGGATAAGGGCAATTCAGATAGTAGGGGATTAAATAGACAAACAAATAGCATTATACATATTCATGTGGAAATAAAACTGACATAAAAATAACCATTTAGATTAGGTGCGCTTATAATTAAAATAAGTTTAAGGTAGGCTGGCGAGTGGTGCTGAGGGTTAAGGTGCTGGATGCCACACCTTGGTTCACGCCAGCGATCCAGGCTTCTGAGTGAGCTTGAGCTGCCAGGGTTGGCAGGGAGGGAGAGGATTGAACGCCTGATGGATGACTCTCCTTTCTTGGGAGGGAGGGAATGCTGTCCTGCTCCTTGGCTGCCTCCTGGTGGAGGTCGGGTAGCAGCACTGGAGTTAGGGAGGCATGATCGTGCACGTGGGATGTGTGCTCGCCACAGCCATGAAAGGGGAGGGACACAGATGGGGGAAAAAGGGTGGCCATGGGCTTCATGAAGCCCTGCCTGCCAACCGTGTCCCGCTGCACTGCCGGATCGCCGGAAGCCCTGATCTGGATTGTGAGTTCTGGGTGGGGAGGATGGACCTCCCTTCCTGGCTCCACCACAGAGGGAAATATGTGGGGAAATGGGGCTTGGCAGTACCAGGGGAGTGGTGGATAGACACAGGTGGCAGAACAGGGGGAGCTAGCAGCTTACAGTGCTCCCTGGAGGGAGGAAAATGTATATAAAAACAAGTTTAAGGTTACTATGTCCAGTAGTTCTATGGCATATTTTACTACATAACACTGTTGCTTACTTTAAGTCTAATTATCCCAACATGGCAGGGTGGAGAAGGTGGGCCCTACACCAGTTCTCCCTCTGTTGTAATACTGCTTGGATGCTTGCAGCAGTGCCCATCCTCTCCTTCCACTGCTGTGGTGCCAAATCTAAGTCTCTTGCTCCATCTCTGCCCCTACCCCACATGATGCCTATCCTGATTACTAGCTGTGGTTGTGTGATGGGGAGCTGAGATGGGTGGCAGAGATTGTTACAAATGGTGAGTTTGCTTCCCTCTGCAGAGGAGACCTTTTCAAAATTGTACATCGTTTCCAGGATGAGACTGGGTCAGACTGGCAGTGGTTCAATTTAAACTGTACTGATTGAACTAAACCAAACCTGACCACCCTAAATCTTTTGTTCAACTTGATGCATACCTCTACCAGTGATCACAACAACATTCTGACCTTCCAAATGAAGTAGGTGCACATTGAACCATGATGGTGGAGTTCTTCCACATATATGTCACAGCACTAACTGTGACTTTGTGTATCATTCTACTGTCCCTTTTCCCATGAACTCCTCCTGTGGGCTGTCTTTCCTATTTTCACTGGTGTCATTTACTCCTCCCCTAAAACCAAGCCTGACACTTGTTCTGCCACCCCCATCTATCTTCTCCTTTTCAGCTTCAGGTGAGTTCTTAGCCAATGGAGATCTAACTATAAATTGTCTTTTCCCTTTAGCAAAAAATACCATTCACCAAATTGAATCCCTCAGTCTCACATAGCTCATTACTGAGCCAACCTGTCTCACTCCTAACTCCTCAAATCATTCTCTTATTGGCCTCTATACATGATTGGGGCACTCTGCCCGCGTAGTTGCAAGCTCTGCAGACAGGTGCACACGCTGGTATTCACAACCGTGGCCACCTGTCTGCGGTTCTGCCCCACAGCATGCAAAACTCTGCAGGGCAGCAGGGGCAGAGTTGCAGACCCAGGCAGGCATCCAATGGGATGCCCAGCCTGGGTCCCAGAGTGGATCACTTGTGCCCGATGGGGTGGGTCCGGGTGTAAATAGCACCGCCTGCACCTGGACCCATGCTGCCATGCCATGATGTCCACTGTACCCCCAGACCCAATCCAAGGAACAAGACACTCTCACAGTGCAAGATGGACACCCTGTGGCTGGTCCCTGCCCCCTCAACAAGTGCTCTGTCATGATTGCCCAGCCAGGCGCAGAACAACTAAATGTCCACCCAACTCTGACCCGGTACCCCTGCCCTTCATTGGTGGCCAGGGGCATCCCCACCTCCACAGCACCAAAACCCCACCCTCTGTACCTGCTAGTCAGTGCTGGGTGCTGGGCGACCAGCGGCACAACCCTCCCTCACACCTCCTTAGCTGCTGGCCATCCAAGCAATGCTGGGAGCATGCTTCCTATATAAAGGGGTGCACTCCCAGTGGCACTTGGATGGCCAGTGGCCGAGGAGGCGTGAGGAGGGTTGTACCACATTGCTCGTCCAGCATTCAGCACTGACTTAGCAGGTATGGGGGTGGGAGGTTGGTCCCATGGGGGTTGGATACACTGACCACCAATGAAGTGTGGGTACTGGGGTCGGGTTCTGCCCAGTGTGGACCGGGGCACCTGTACGTGTTGAGGGTGTGGTGGCCAGACAGGGGCACCTGAATGCATGTGTGTGCAGGGGGTTTCTTTGCACCACCGGGACAGGGGCACCTGTGTGTGGGGGTGGGGGATATGCATATGCTTAATGGGGACCGGGTGGACATGTGTTGAGGGCGGGAGTATGCTATTGCACTACAGGATGGGCCACAGAAGTATGTGGGGGTGGTGGTGGTGGTGGCTACAGCACAGCCAGGATGGGGCAGCCATTGGGGACTGTTCAAGTCTGGGCCAGGGCTCCAGACATGGGGGTGCTACACTGCACCGGTGATCGTGTGTGTGTGTGTGTGGGGGGTCCCATCCTACTGCAGGGAATCTTGGTGGTCTGACCACTAGGGAGAGTGATGGAGAAGGGTCTCCTCAGTGCCGCTACAGTGGACTGCTACTGGTTAGGGGCCATGTGGAGTCCTGCATGCAGAGATGCATGACAAGTAGGTGGTTATGGCAGGGTCCCCCTGGTGTAACTGGTGCCCTTCTCCACCCCCCAGTGGCTTCCAGATGTGGTGAATTCTGCGAGTGCTGGCACGCCTCAGCACACCCCCCACTCCCAGCTCATTGCTGTCCACGCATCTGGGGATCAGGCGCAGAACTATTGTGCACCCCTGATGAATGTTGCGAGCAGTACCGCCTCCATGGCATTTATGCATAGTGATGCCAATGTGGCCGGGTTTACGGGCACATTGGCATCATATAACACGCCCATTGATTGGGTCCTGTCCTCACACCTCACTGCATTGTTTCTGCTGGAACCCTGCTGGATGCTTTCAGTGACCATCACATGGTTTACTGCATCTATAAGATTCACAGCATTAAAGGGACACTATTGACATGTTTTCCATGATATTATTTCTAGTTGAAACCCCACATTTTATGATTGCTTACCTTTCTAAAATTCACTGATGTTGCTGTTTGTTTTGTCTGTCTCCTTGTTTAGTAGAACTGAAATGCATAGCAATTTATATTTATAAACAACCTTGTTTTGTTAACAGTCCTGGATCTGTTCTTACTGCATGCTTTTGAGCATTAGAAACACACCCAAACAGTGCAGTCACCATAAGGTAGTAACTTACTAACCTCCCACTGCATCATGAGGGGCTAGACTGTGTTGTGGGTGTTCCAAGTCCAGAAAAGATGCATTTTGAGCTGATCAAGGAATGTAAACAAACATGTTTTGGTGTGGTAACACCAGTAGGTTGGGCAGACTGCTTTTCACTTTTTCAAAGAAAATAAGAGTCAGAATCAATCTACCAATTACATCACCAATAGTTACAGAATTCTGGCAATCATAAAATGTGCTTTTAAACTAGGGACACTTTGAGCTCTAAGGGGTTGACAGTATCCCTTTAAAGCCACACCAAAATGTATCTGGTCTAGGTCACTCAAGGCTCTTGACCTCTCAGCCCTGCTAGACCATCATCACATCCCTGACTGATCAGCGATCACATTATCCACTGATACAGATGTTGCTCTAACCTCTTTCATGCTCCAATTTTTGTCACTTTTATATTTCTCTTACTAGATTGTAACTTTTAAAGTCTTCGAATTTTACTTTTATGCTTTCAGATTCTCTGTATTATTATTTATCTGAGAACTGACCAATAAAGAAGTATATACATATATATATAAAACCAACATGGGACAAACATCCTCTTGGGAAGTCTCATGTCCATGGGTCCCACCATCCCTGGATCTTTGCAGAGGCCATTAACCTGCTCAGAGCGTTTGATTCTGCCTGGCATCTTCACAAAGCTTCAGGTTCCCTGCAAGATTTGCTGACATGTAAACAACTACATAACACCTGTACTACGCCACCAGGGAAGACAAATCAATGTACTTTACCTACAACCTGCAGAACAACTTTAACCCCTGATGGGTTCTGGAAGGTTATTCACCCCAGCTTGACCCTGCCCAAGTAGTCTACCTCCCCATCAGACTAAGAAAGTCATCTATCCTTGACCCAAATGAGGTTGCTAACACTTTTATCAATTTCTTCACTTCCTGTGCCCTCACTCTTCTTCATCCTCCTCCTCTCCTTCTCTCCCTCCTGCTTGCCATGTGTCTTCCCAAGTGCCCTCATCTCCTAACCCTCAACCCTGCATCTTTGTCCTTCTCCATAGTCTCCTCAGAGACCATCCTCACTGCTTTTTGCTGTCTTAATTCTGCTAAGGGCATAGCCTTAATGGTCTGGATAGTAACCCTCTCCATCTCTCTGCACCAGCCATCACTGCCCTCTTGCCTCCCTTTTATTTTATTTTATCCATTACTAGGATTACAAATACCTTTGAACTAGGGGTTCATTTACAAAGGTTCCATGTCATAAAGGAAAACAGTAAGGTAATGTACAGAGTTAAAGTATGGCATGAGGAGAAATACAGAAATGTAAGCTAGAAAACAATAGGTGAAATGTACCATAGTATGGCAGTGAAGAGGGCAAGATAAGTAGGCATCACAAATGGCAATATTAGCAATATAACAAATGAGGATAATGCAACAATTGGTGAGGCAGCATTTAAATAGTAGCAGCAATGTAACAAATGATAAGATAACAATTGGTGAGGCAGCATTTGAACAATAAACAACAACAATAACAGAAATATACAGGTAATAGCAGTCTGAATACAACAGACAATTGTCAACATCTGAGCAAACAGGGAAGGGTGGGCATGTCATGAAGCTGGCATTGGTGGGGGCAAAAGGGTGGTATACATTTTCTTTACAAAAGGGTACAAGCCACATGGTATCAAATCAAGATAGTGGTCCAGCAGAGTGGATTATGATGAACTGAGGCAGTCCTGGTGTAAGGATTCCTTCCAACCTGGAATCATCCCCCAGCCCTAGAAGCAGGCTAAAGTACTCCTCTCAAAAATGGGTTACCGTTCTTCTGCAGGTAATTATATTGTTTTTATCTTTCTCTGCAATTAATTACATGATTTTATTGCACATTGTCATGCACCTATTGATGACACTTTGTTATTGTTGTTTCACTCCCTGTTGTAACCCCTCCATGGGTCACACCCGAAACAAGCTCTGGCTCAGGGTGTCTATTCTGTCCAATCAATCAATCAATCAATTCCAATCAATCAATAAGGCCCAGACAACTGTGAAGGATTCTGATTTAGTTGCAGAGTAGGCCTACTCTACTTCAGGAAGCAACCAGCTAGCATATGTCATAACACCTTTTGTGGATGTGTTTGAGTTAGTATGCCCCTAAGCTGGTCCCATTGACATCCTTATACATTATGAATGGTAGTTTGAGGTTTATAGTACTGTAGGTGTTAAAGTACAAGTGAGGACTCTGGTTTCCTCCTCAAGCTCTCAAATGCCAGTTGGCATTCTTCAATCCACTTCTACCAGACATCTTTTTCTTCACGTGATTTAATGGTTCCACAGTCTGTAACCTGAATTACTGGTCCAGAAAAGCTGGAAATCTGTGGACCTCTTTACATTTCCAGGTAGACAATATTCCCACACAGCCTTTTCTTTACTAGGATCCAACTGAATAACTTATTTGGTAACCATGTGACATAGCAATGTTGTGCATGCTTGTATAAGAGGTATTTATCCGTATAAAGTAAGCTCTGCATGTCTTAGTTTGTCAATTACGAGCTGTAGATCTAGCACATGATGATCCAATTATGATAAATAGACTACAACACCATTAACATACATATAGCAATCCCTTCCCTTTGCTTCCTGCAAGATCAAATTCTTTAGCCACTGGCCAATACAAGTTTTAGAAACAAAACAAAAATGGAGCACACACCAATGCCTACAAAGGTGCCCCCAGCTAAACAAACTGTAAAGTATGTATGAGCAAAGCTGGACACACACCAGACAGGTACCAATTCCAAAATTTATTTTAAAAATGCATGAGGAAACCAGGCTAACAACTCTGCATATTGCCTTCTATCGAGGCCTTATCAGGGGTGGAGTTAGCATAATCAGGCACTTTTAAATACTCTATGTACAGATTACAAATGTGATTGGTTAATCCCTATTGTCAATAAAAAGAGCAAAATGGAAAGGAAATACATTGAAAATTAATGACAAAAGGCTAATATGTACTACTTTAGAAAATACAAAAGTCTCTAAATTAACAAATAATTGATGCTGTCACAAATCCTGAGGAGGTGGAGGGGACAACCCAAAATAAGGCAAGCTACCCATAAAAATTTTAATTAATTAAAGAGATAGTTGCTATCAAATTAATGTATACAGGGGGTTAGCGGGGGTGGGAAAAGAAAGAAAAAGAATTAATGATCCACAATACAATAAAAGGGGGGATGAATATGGCATGCACATTAATACTATGAGAACCATGTATGAATTAAACAAAACTCCTTATAGTAAATGAATCCTTATTCAAATCAAAAATGGAGCTGTGGCAGCACCACACATAACAAGAGACTACTGTCAGAAAAAACAAACTGAGAAAACACTTTTTCACAGAGAAAATGACAAAATATCAAAATAAACTACAGGCAAATTGTTGAAAATGTCTCAATAATACATGATGTAAGGAAATAATTACATCTTGTAGACAGTATTACTGCAATGAAAAATCACAGTGTCAGCTATCCATTTCCAAAAGCCTTCTATAAAAGTCCATGTCCTCCTGGTATGAGTGTTCTCAATATAACAATTCATTTTGTTTCACATTGTAATAAAACTGTCAACCTGTCCCCACCTCTGGGCAGAGGTCTAACATGTTCAAGAGTTCTAAGCCTCAAGCCTCTTGGGCTAGAGCCATGTTTTCCATAAGTGTGCATCCAGAGCATTATTATAAAGTTCTTGTTAATGACTGCCTTAACATGCTCTTTGACAGCAACACTTTAAAGACTGAACAGTTCAACATTTAAGTCCTTGTTCAAATATGCATTAAAGGAAACTTGCACCTGTCAACAGTAACTGCTCGAATATCACAGATGGCAAACCTTATGCACTTGGCTTGTTACCCTAACTGTTGGACTCCCTCCCTCACCCCTCACCCCTCAATCATATCAAGGTAGACAGTGAATTAGAAGAAGAAGAAGAAGAAGAATCAGCATTTATATAACGCTTTTCATACACAGTGTATCCCAAAGCACTTTACAAGTAATGCTAGACTGGTAGTAAAGTGACTGGGGTAACCTCTAGTTATTGGGTACACATTTTCTCACCTGCTCAGAAAAGTACTGTATTTCTTTTGTATATGTTAGCTATGCAACTGCCAGCCAGGTCATCTCTGTAGCATTTTGCACAATGTTCTTATGGGTATCTATATAAGACACCACCGTAGTTGCCTTGGCATGGACTTCATGTGTGTAAACAGTAAATTGTTCATTTGTGAGTCTTCTAGGGCATTACCTTAATCTTCTGTACAATTGTGTCACTGTGTAGCTATATAGTGCCTTTATTTCTGAACAATTGTTTAACTATGTAGTCACATTGTGTCACAACTTAAATTACCATCATATATATTCAACTGTGTGTATAATTGTATGTATGTATGTGTCGACTTTTCAGTGTTCATTGTACATGTAAAGTTGCTGTCCCAGGATCATCTTGCAAATGAACTTGCTTAAAGGTGTAAAACCTGGTTAAATAAAAATTTAATTGAATAGTTCTGTCCACATAGACGAGACTACACTGCCAGCATGCTGCATATACAACATAATCAGTGTGGCATTCCGTACAGCAGTGAAGTAGATAGTCACAACCATTATTAGGATGTTTAACTCATTTCTATCCTATTGTCATTTAGAATGT
Source organism: Neoceratodus forsteri (assembly GCA_016271365.2). NCBI lineage: Eukaryota > Metazoa > Chordata > Ceratodontiformes > Ceratodontidae > Neoceratodus > Neoceratodus forsteri. Next base: position 642,011,195 of record CM028133.1, read on the forward strand.
TCAGGTAGCCTCTGCCTGCTACTAGAACACCTGTGTGCCTGAAGGGTTTTAGATCTGCAGCATTCCTACCAACACACTGTGCTTAAACCTCACGATCTTAAAAACCATACATCCAATTTTAAAACTGTAAAAGAAAGTTTTCAGGACAAAAGTTTTTTGAAAATGATTGAGGTTTGGTAATGCCTATTTAACTGGATTTAATGTTGTGTAAGGTTGTTTTCATATTTTAATAAATTCTCATGATTGTATCTAAATATAATTATGCTCTGTTTACTTAGTCATGCAAAATATTAAATTTCTGTAAAATTGTTGATTAAAATTGTTAAAATATACAATAAACATCTGTCATTGTCTAAATATAAATTTTGCAAGTTTTTACCATTTTTTAGTCAGAAATCAATATCTGAATCTCTGTTATTACAGTTTGAGTTTTTTGTTCCACTCCACTGGTTGGAATTTTGCAGTGTTTAATTCTTCTTACCTACTGATTTTAGTTTATGAATCTGATTATCAATTGTTTTGTTTTTCCCTTAGTTTAGTAAGAACATATTTACACATTACCTTAAAAGGACATATCTGGAAGTGATGCAGGAAGGAAGTGCTTTGTGAGGTCAAGTGATGTAAATAGGAAGAACACTTCCAGTGTAGGTCAGTGAGCTGACACAGGAAAATGGATACATGTGTTAGTGCTGGAGGTCTCTATGATTAATTGCATATGTGCTGTAGTTAAAATGTAATTTCATTGAAATGAACTGTTTTATTTTATTTTTGTAATAAAATCCCATAATAAGTATAGGAAACTGTATTTTATTTGTGCTGTTTGCTTTATCATACTGTAAATGAAGCATGATGTTGTTCATGTAAAGTTCACAGTCTTCCAGTAAACATCATGTTACATAAATCTGTGTATTATTTAATTTCCTGGCATAGTTTATTTTTTTGGGTTGTATTATAGGATGGCTTAAGGTGAGGAATGTCTATGAAGAAGCACTGTGTGTTAGTGGCGGGGGTCCTGCATTCCTTATACAGGCTCAGATGCACTTCATGTGTTCTGGGGAAATGAGAGGGCTGTATGCATGTAATAATGGTGCTAACAGACACTGTAGATACATTATGGGTATACGCGTAGGATGATGAAATTGCTAAAAGACACTGGTAATTTGGGGTATACTGTGTCATGGGGGAAGGATGTGGGTGTGCCTGTACCAAGGAATGAAGCTCATAGGCACTGCAGTCATTTTGCATCATGAATTGGCACCGTCCTTGGGGTATACTCAGTTGTAGGGAAGCAGGTGGGGCTGCCTGCACCTGGTAATGGTGTTCATATGCCATGCAGAAATATTGTGGGTACACATAGAGGGTGATTACATGGGTACTTGTAAAGGTTGTGTACTATGTGCTGTGTTACATGGTTTGCCTGCATACACATGTGATATGTTGGGACATTCAGTATGGTGCACTGTGTGGGTGGGAAGGAGTGTGGGTGCCTGCACCATGGAGTGATGCTCATTGGTGCACATGTGTACTGTGTGCTATGTTTCATTTGAATGGACTGTATAAGTCATACACTGGCACTGATCACATCACAGCATCCGAGGTAAGGGCTGGTCTGAAGCATTATGAGCACAAGGGACTAAAGTGGTTGTGGAGTGATTTGAACTTGAATAGAACATTACAGTGCATCTGAGGGTAGTGTTGGAATGAATCCTGATGTGCACAATGGACTACACCATGGTGACTGAGGAGGGATCCATATCAGTAATGCACATCACAGAGCATCAGAGATAAAGGTTGGACTGAAGACTGATGAACAGATGGACTAAATCAGTGACTCTGGTGGATTTGAACCTGAACAGCACTTTACAGTGCAGTAGAGGTTGGGGCTGGACTGACACTAGATCAGTCAATGGACAACACCATTGGCTGTGGAGGGATCTGAACCTGAAATGCACTTCACTGTTCACTACAGTTTGGAGCTCGATGGATGCATGATAAGGAGATAGATTTTACAAGTGGCTGTGGAGGGATTTGAGCCTGAGATTTTACAAGAGACTGTGGCAGGATTTGAGCCTGAAGAATACTTTACAGTGCATCAGAGACTGGGGCTGAACTGATGTCATATGAATTGATTGGTTACACCAGTGGATGTGGAGGGTTTTGAACATCAAATGCACTTCACAGTGCATTATGGATTGGTCTGGACTGAAGCATGGTAAGTTGATGGACAACACCATCAGTTGAGGAGGATCTGAACCTGAACTGCACTTCACTGTTCACTACAGTTTGGGACTCGACTGATGCATGGTAAGAGCTAGTTCTTACAAGTGGCTGTGGATGGATTTTAACCTGAAGAACACTTTACAGTGCATCAGAGGTTGCGTCTGGACTGACATCATACAAGGCGATGGACACACCAGTGACTGTGGAGGGATTCAAAACTGATTTGGCCTTTACAATGCATCAGAGATTGGGGCTGGACTGATGTCAGATAAGTTGAAGGCAACACCATTATTTTTCATTTAAACAATCAGCAACTATGTATTAGGGAGAAAACTCAAGTGCAGAGCATGAGACAAACATGCTATTGACCCTAACTCACTTATCATCCATAACACGGGAGCAACATGCCACATAGATTTTAACATAGCCATAATCCGAACATAAACTCTTTAAAAGTAACAAAACGTGCTGAATTCATGTGACCTCATCTAGTACATGCACAAGAAACACTCTCTCCCATCAGGAATGCCAGCGGATCCATAAGATGTGATCACACAGAATGACCAGAAATTATCCCAAAATGAACAAAGTAACAACTATGAAAACTTTTATCATAAATAAAAATAAAACAAATAAAGTAAATACAGATTACAAATCGAGGTTTTGGCACCAAAATGAAGTGAGTATTTTAGGATAAGAGCAGCACCTCCATCTTGAAACTAAGTTTCCAGTCACCATGCTCTTCCTGCACCAGTGTGTGCTCTGACTGGTTAATGGAAATAGTGACATGTACAATAAGCATAGAGCAAGCATAGCAACAGTGAGGATCAATATGACCAAATGGTGGCGCACTACAGAGCTAGGGCAGGTGCAGGTGAGGGCTGCACCCCTAACTGAAACATCAAATAAAAATCACTGTACACCCAGAGCCCAGAGAGCCACTTTCCTCCAGTGACAGTTGTAAAAAATACGAGTCCTTGTTTGAATGCTAAAATAAGGATTTAGTCTAACATTTCAGGCACACACATTGAATAGAATAGTGGAAGGCACAACAAAAGATCTACGGCAGGTTCCCTAGTGTTTCGACAACTAAGGCTTCATCAGGGGATGGTGCCTGCATCTAAGACAATCCCTTTATACCAATTAAATTCAGAATTGATGATGTCAGAAAATCCGACCAATCACAGAGCTCGATTTTTAATACAGACATATTCAGCTCACTTAGTGGTATAAATGGACTAATAGTTATAACAATCATGATATCAGTGACAACATGTTATAGTAGAAAATACCCCCAAAGACAAAAAAATACACCAAAGTGGTGATGGCCAATCGGATTGCTCGAATAAAAAATAAAAATATAAGTTATGAAATTAATTATAGTGTCAACCTGATCAGCTTAACATGTTACACTAAAACAAGATGATTTGTTGTTACAATACAAACTAATGGCAGAATGAACATAACACATTTTCACAGCACATGCAAAAATAGTAAATTTTATTTATTTATGTATTAAGGCTTGTTTTCTTAAAAAATAGCCAATGGGAACGATATTATATTAAGTAAAATCAGTAAGGGTATGATGTCCCTATTAGCTGGTACAACTCAATTCATCAAATGTAAACAAATGCTTGAGCTGCACCAAGAGAAAGATATGGACGCCAATTGGCGTCATCAGGCACACAGCACATAATTTAGGACACCATATGGCGTCATCAGAAAAAAGAGGTATGTTTTTTTATGACGCCATATGGCATCATCAGGAAGGAATGAGTTAAATAGAGGACATGTGGAAGCACAACAGCATATGCTGCATGTCCTGCTACTATAAAACCCCAAGTGAAAAGACACATTCTGTCTCTGACCCTGAAAGAAATTACTGGTAAACTGGTCCCTGAGGTTTTTACCTTGACTAAATGAAATGCATTGTGTTTTGCACTAAGGGGCCTAACTCTTCATCTGATGCCAACATTTCCCATCTGTCTTTAATGATTTTACAAACTGCCATTGCTAATGAATTATATTTAGTAACAAAAGTTATTTTGGGGTCATGGTCACCAGATTATTTTTCTTTAGGGGTAAGTAAGTGATTCCTGTCAATTTTCTTGAAGGCATTAGCTACTACAGCAGCAGAATATCCCTTTCCCTGAACCTGGTCAACAGTTCCTGGCCTCTAAGGAAAAATCTTATTGGTACTGCTGTTCCTCCTAGTTCGTAATGAGCATTTGTCAATGGCAAAGTTTGCCATTGGTATTGCAGTTGTACATGCTGTGTTTTGCTGTTGTACATGCAGTGTTTCTTATGTTCTCCCAGCACTGGTTACTGTCATCAGGATTCTGAATCCCACAACCAAGCAAGGCTCTCTTCACTACATCACTGCTCATCCTGAGCACATCCCTGCTCCACAACACTGCTCAGTCCTCAGCACACATAATAATCTAACACAACTGACAGCCAACCTAACTGACAGATTGAGCTAGGGAAAGAGGAGTGAGGGGTTAATTTTAAAAAGGTAGATGAGACAGTATTTTTCTCCTGTTGTGCAGGCATGGAAATATAATGGAACAACTAATTGTTAGCAGGTAAAGCCCCCTGCCCCACCATCATCTCTCTGCCTCTATCTCCTCTGATGGCAGAAGTTAAATATTTATTTTACCAGTCTGTCCTTACCATGTACACACAACCACTTTGAAGCCAGGAAAAAGAAACTTTTATTTGGGATATCTGGGACTGTTAGATTTCTCATGCCCCCCAATCTCTCTCTGTCCTCTGGATGGCACAAGTCAAATATTTATTTTGCCAGGCTGCCTTGCCCTGTACACACAGGCACACTGAAGCCAGGTGAAAAAGAAACTTTTATTTGGGATTTCTGTGACTGTTAAATTTCTCATGGGCCCCCCGCAATCTTCTCTGTCTCTCTCTCTCTCTCTCTATCTCCTCTGGATGGCACAAGTCAAAGATTTATTTTGCAGACTGCCCTTGTCCTGTACACACAGAGACACACTGAAACCAGGAAAAAGAGTGTTTCTCAGAATGTGGTGAGGCATATCTGGAGTACTGTCACAGTTTTCAGGACCTCACTTAAAAAGGCAGACCACCTAGAAACAGTACAAAGGAGGGCTACAAAATGGTACAGGATCTACATCATGAGCTGTATGAAAATAGACTAAAACAACTAGAGTTATACTCACTGGAACAAAGGAGGGACAGAGGAGATATGATAGAAACCTTTAAATACATTAAGGGAATAAACTCAGTGCACAAGGAAGACCTCTTACACTCATATGAGACTGCTCACACCAGAGGGCACTGCATGTGGCTAAAGGAGGTAGGTTCAAAATCAACACTAGGAAGTTCTTCTTCACAGAACGGGTTGTGGACTCCTGGCATAGACTGCTGCAAGAAGTGGTTGAGTCTAAGACAGCCAGGGAGTTCAAGTTAGCATGGGATAGGTGTTATGGAAACGTGACAAGAAAGAATTAACTGAGTGGGGGTATCAAGAAAAAGGGCAGACTAGATGGACCCAAAGGTCCCCTTCTGCTGTCACTTTTCTTACATTCTTATTTGGAATTTCTGGGACTGTTAAGTTTGTCATGGCCCCTGTCCCCCACAATCTCTATCCCTGTACTCACAGCCACACTGAAGCCAGGAAAACAAAGAAACTTTTATTTGGGATTTCTGGACTGTTAAATTTCTTGTGGGCCCCCGTAGTGCATGTCTTTCTCCTCTGGATGGCACACATGAAAGATTTCTTTTCCCAGCCTGCCCTTGTGTCCCACGTTGTTAACCTGGTCATTGTTTCCAATGCAGACTGCACATGGAATAATCATACTGAAGTCACTCTGAAGAAATTAAATAAAACTGTACAAGGGTTAAACAGCTTTAATTTTAGATATGGTGGACAGACAATCCAGCCATTAGTAACAGCCATAAAAGCTAAATATCAAGCTCAATTATTATATGGAGCTGAAGTCTGGGATAATGACTTGACAGAAAAACTTGGTGTTCCTATATATAAACTATGAATGAAAATCTTGGGCTTGGACCAACATGTGCAGCAAGTTATGAAAAATAAATACTGGGTATCTATCACTGCTCCAATTACTGAATGACCACAAATTGATTAATCTACATACACGTATAAGGAAAGGTATTACAATTAGTAACAAGTATAAAAAATGTCACAAAGAAAGTTACAAATATATGGAACCAAAAGGATAACATACATGGATCACATTATTCAAGATGGTTTGCTAAAAGCAATTTTAGCTTTGGCTACAAACCTTATTTGGACTTAGAACATAAGAATTTGCGGCAGAAGGGACCTCTTGATCCATCTAGTCTGCCCAGGATACCTACCCCTCCTCTTACACTATTTTCTTTATGATAGATGAACCCGATCTGTGCAAAACATTTTTGAAATATAAGTTTGAAAGATTTCCAATAATAACTTACTAACAAGACATAATAAACTTGTAAGGAAAAGGAAAAATATCCATGCTCAGACGGAGGACGGAGGATCTCATACTGCGTCCTATGGAATCACAGTTGGTATACTATGGAAAGATCTTATTGGTTGGGCCCTTTTCTGGATCCCAAATACAATATTGAAAATAACTACTGACAACTATGTTAATGTATACAGCAGATGAGTGCTCTTGATAGGACTGCTAAATTTTTCAGTGAAATATATAAGAAAAACAGAAATTGATTGCTAATGAAATAAATGTATAGCTGGGCTTTTTAGCTACTGTAAGACAACTAACAAATATGGAATATAGAAAAAAGCTAATTTAATTTTGTTTTGCACATTGTAAAGATAATTAACTGTCAAGTACTTGCTATGCACTTTTATTTAAATACTTGTATACTCTAGTCTTGTTCTATATATGTATTGGAATACCGAGTTATTTATTGTACGTGTGTGTGTGTGTGTGTGTGTGTGTATATATATATATATATATATATATATATATATATATATTTATATATATATATGTGTGTGTGTGTGTTTTAATGGTGTTTTTAATTGTGGATGGCTTATCAGCCTTACAATAATACAATTTGGGCTGGCAGTATAGCCTAGAGGTTAGAGGAATGAGGTGTGAATGAGCTTGGTACTTCCAGCAGACCAGACCTTAGTTTGATTCTCACAACTTCCACTTGCATACTGTGTGACTCTCAGCAGGTCACTTAACTGCCCAGTGCTCCCAGGTCGCCCCTGAAAACAAGCTCTGTGCCTAGTGGGCCTTACCCGGTTACCAAAGACTTAAAAATAAAAATACATAAATAAAAGATTTGATTGATGATTGATTGCCTGCCCTAGCCCTGTAACACACAGCCACACTGTGAAATCTCTCTCTCTCTCTCTCTCTCTCTCTCCCCCTCTCTCCTCTGGATGGCATCAAGCCAAAGATTTACTTTGCCAGCCTGACCCTACCACTATACACAGAGACAGACTGAAGCCAGGAAGAAAAATACAATTTTATTAGGGATTTCTGGGACAGTTAAATTTCTCTTAGGCCCTGCAATCTCTCTGTCTCTCTCTCTCTCCTCTGGATGGCATATGTCAAAGATTTGTTTTGCCAGCCTGCCCTTACCCTGTACACCACAGCCACACTGAAATTAAGAAAATAGAAACTTTTATTTGGGATTTCTGGGACTGTTGAATTTGTCATGCAAAGTAGATTGCAATTCCATGCCACAGGTTCAAGCACAGATTTTGGACAGCATTTGAAAATGACAGCTGTCATACTGAAGCTCAGGTAACAAGAAGGCTAAGTTAAAAATCTGGGTGAAAATATTTAAAATTTCTGCAGTCACGAGTGTGCATACTGAAATTGCAATGAATGGGTATCATTTGTCATTTTTTCATATTTTGACCCAAATGTTGAACATAGTCTTCTTATCACCCCACCTCATAAACCATGTAGGTGAAAATTTCAAATCCATGGGAAAATGGCATTCCTTGCCACAGGTGTGAAAAGACATTTGGGGCAGGATGTGAAAAATGACAGCTGTACTGTTCATGAGGTGGTGTGATAAAATGGCTATTGAAAATTTGGTGTGAATATATTGAAAATGACCAAAGTTACACATGTGTGTAGAAAATGTTGAATGCCCTTGCGATAACTCGGCCATTTTGGAGTTTTTCACCAGATTTTCAACATGGCTTTTTGACCCCACCTCATGAAGAGTGCCACTGTCATTTCATTTATTGGTCCTAAAAGGTGATTTTGCACAACAGCTATGTTATATTCTGTGCCACAAGTGCGAAACACATTTTGGGCAGGATGTGAAAAATGACAGCTGTACTGTCCATGATGGGGTAAAAAATGGCAATGTTGTGAATTTGGAGGAAAATATTAATAATTGTCAACATTACGAGCGTGCATAGAAAAATTTCAACGACTGTGCATAAGTCGGGCATTTCTTGATGTTTTTACATCAAATTTTCAACATGGGCTTTTTGGGTCCCCACCTCATGAACACTAACATTGTCATTTCAGAAAAGAGATGTTGTAAGAACAAGGAGGCACAATTTGAAGATAGAGGGGACAGCTCAAGGATGACACGAGGAAGTATTTTTCAAGAAGAGAGTGTGGATGCATGGATGCACTTCCTGAGGAGGTCATGGGGTCAAAAACAGTGGAGAATTCAAGAATGCATGGGACAGACATAAGGCAATTATAGTGGGGTGTAGGAGAAAGTAGGCTGTTGATTAACTAGGATCTGCAGCTTATCCAATAGGTAGGAAATGGGCAGACTAAGTGGGCTAAGTGGTCTTTATCTGTCATCAAAGTCTATGTCTATGTTTCTATTTTATTACTCAGTCCCAAAGGTGATTCTGTGCAGTGACTGTGAAATCACCTTTTGGGACTGAGTAATGAAATGACAGTACAAGTGTTCATGAGGTGGGGTCCCAAAACCCTAATGTTGAAAATCTGGTGCAAAACATTGAAAATGGCTGTGATATCAACATAAGTTGAAAACACCATTGGCAGCCATTATTACGATGCTTGCCTTGATTCTTCAGTTTAGTTCGGCTTTGAAGAGTACAGACGTGTCCTGGTCCACAGAAGGTGGCAACCACCTACTCGGATGGTAAGTATAGGGCAAGAGGGTGTGTGGGTGGTGGGTTGCTCAGTGGGAGGTTGGGATGGGGAGGGGGCTGGGGAGCTGACAAGGACCGTTTTTTTTTGCAGGAAAAAAAGACTTTGGAATCATTCTCTATTTTATACAGAGATGGATTACTGGAACATTTTGGGACACTGGGAGTGGGCTCCCCAGTGTCCCAGAGTACTGAGAAGGGGGGCTCCTGAACTCGCATATAGAGATTGGGCCCCCATTGGGTTTAATTACCGTGAAAAATGGGAGTGGAGTGGAGAGCATCTGACACTGGGAGGGCATCCCAGTGTCAGAATACATAAAATAAATAAGTAAGTAAATACTGGGAAGGGCTCCTAGTACCAACAAGGGATTGGGCCCCGCTGTTAGCTTTAATTATGAAGAAATGGGAAGTAACCAATTTAAAACAGAAACTGAAGCTTGCAGGCATGCAGGCAAGGGCAGAGCACTCCTGAGGGGTGAAATGACTGAGGAGGTAGGCACAAGGAGCAATATAGATGAAGGGGTATAAATAGGTCAATGACAGTGTAGAGCCTTATGGCTTAATCAACAGGTAGATAAAAACTACTGGGTAGACTGGATGGGCCTAGCAGTCTTCAGTTGCCATCAGCTTCTATGTTTCTATGAGCCACCCACGCCACAGATGACCCTGATTGGCTGTATAATGGCAGGTGGTGGTAGTGGTGGGGGCAGCACAAAAGTAAGCAAGGAGAGCATTTGGTCATCACCGATCAGCTGTTTGCTGGGCGGTGTTTCTCCTACACATCAAAGAAAAAGCCACCATATGATTGGTGTGACTTTTTCTTCACAAATGAGAGGACGTTTCTGCCCATGAAAAAAAACAGCATCACAATTAGCCTGCCTGATGATTGGTGTGGTAATTGTTGAGCTTTGCAGGGCACTGTGCATTGGACAGACAGTGTCACACCGTACAGGCACTTCAATGCTAGTTCGCCAAAGCATGCACGAACCCTAAAATTTCCCAAAAGAGATACAGCCGACTGAGGCCCCAGTGGTGGTAACTATCTGCCCTGAGCAGACTGTTTTTTGATCTAGGCTTCCTGTAGAGATGTACAGTATATCTACACAGTTATCTTTATTAACTGTCAACTGAACATCCAAATACCTGTACAGGTCAAATCCATAAGTACATGTCAGGTTAAAGTTATTATTATAGTGTATAATGGAATGGAGATTCATGCACCGTGAAATGTCATTCTGCTGCAGTACTGATATAGACATTAATGCAGAATGACTTTTCATTCTGCATTAGTATTTATGTCATAATGCAAGTGACCCCATCAGTTCTGTTGATAGGGCTAGTGGTGGTTGAGGTATCACATGCACTGACTGGTGGGTAGATGGTGGTGAATTACAATCAGCACAATGTAAGGACTGCTTGTGGCACCACTAAAAGTAAGTGATTTTGACTGTTGTGTACCATACACTATATAGAATAGTGTATGGCAGCCCTGATACACAACTACACTCTTCTCACACCCATTGATTACCATGATGTCAAAGGACCTCTTGAGCTTCACTCTCGAGGTACTTGACATCATGGTAACCACTCGCTGAAGAATAGCATTGTTGTGTAAGGGCTACCATAACACTATCCTATATATTCAGCCATAACGCAAAAGCAGTTATGGAGCCACCCTCCATCTCAGACACAAATGATATCAATAAAGTGAAACCATTTAATTATGTGTCTGAGATGGGGGTTGGTGTCACTAGAAACAACATTCTCCTCCCACCATGCCAAAACAAATTGTCATATGATGGGGCAAGGGCTTCACCCATCTCCGTGCCTTTTAACTGTAAATGACATTTAATTCCAAAACAAAAAATAGCTATGAATTAAGACATAGTGGAAGAGCTCCAAACTGAACTCAGTGGGAGCACTGCACATATTAGGATTAGACTCAAAAATAATGACTTGCATTACTGCCCAAATCATGTTCGATACAAGTATAAAGAGACAAAATGTCAATTGCTAGCCAGCAATATGATTCCTGCCGTTGGAGCCCTTCAATTTTGTTATCAAGTCAGTTGTATCCCTAATATAACTAGGGTTCAAATGCATATGCTGTTTCAAGAACTGGACCACAAACCTTGATGGACCCTCACTGAGTGACCCAATGCCAGATGCTATGGGTCCCCTAGGCTTCTGAATCTTGGGCAACATAAATTATTGGAGTCACAGGATAATCATTTGTTAAAAATAACTTTATTATCATCAATACAACTCTCTCAAAAACATTATCAGTGATGCTACACAATTCAGTCTTAAATACCGATGTCAGATTAAAAGTAAGTCATTTGTAGCAGGTGTTATCACTAAGCTGGGCATCACTATGAAATGCAGAAATTCACAATCCTGACATTCGATAACCCGAGTCTGAAATCCTGACAAGACGCTCACCCAACAGACCACCATCCCAACCACTAAAAGCCCAACACTACAACTTACCAGGACTCAGAACTGGTTATATTATTTTAGGGTGCGAGCACCCTCCCACCTACAAATAGGGCATAAGTGCATTGTTGGGGTTTTGTTTGTCAGATGGTGCTCAGCTGGGCAATCGCCAAGTCGGATGTCGGTCTTGGGCTTTGAGCATCGGCATTGTGACTGTCAGGATATCATCATATATTCCTGAGCTGATGTTCAATTTCAGCAACATAATTGTGTCTTGTACAATCACAGCGATATATAGGGTGTTAGTCTGGATTCCTTGTGCATTTTTCTTATTATATTTTGAATTTTGAATTAGGTACCTGTCTGGTGTGTGCCCAGCTTTGTACAGTGATACATAGAAGTGTGAGCCTGGATTCCTTGTGCATTTTCATAATACATTTCGAATTTTGGAATTATGTACCTGTCTGGTGTGTTCCAGCTTTCATACCTACAATACATTTTTAAACCAAATAACATCACTCAAAAGTTATACAAACCATTGACCATGAGAAAACTATCTTTTCTTTACTCCTTTCTGCCACCTCCACTTGCTAATACCCTGACACGAGCTCTTATTTGTTATAAATCCAACTCCATGTGAAGATTCCAATATGGTTTGTATTTCCAGTAGTTGATATGCATCATTCTTAGACTGCAAGTTAAACTTATGTTAGCTTACACAGAAGTATTGACACCCTGTTTATGTTTGAGCTAAGACAACTGGTAAGAGCCAAAAGGAAAGTTGAATGGCTGCGCCACACGCTGTTTCAGTATTTCTTCCATATGTTCCACATGTTCCTGGGCTACTTATTGCTTTTCTATGGAATACTTATAGAACGCTTGGCATAAAAGTTGAATTCCTCTGGAAAGATGTCTCAGAACCTTTTCTTCCAGTTCAAAGAAAACAGACTGCAGGACTTTGCTTCAACAGGTTACACAGGAACTCTTCTTCCTCTGGTGGGCAACCTTTATCTGTTACCACTTGACTAATCTTGTCAGGTAAATTAAAGGTTACTCTGCTGTCTTTCAAACAATCAGGATCTCTGTCTTGCTGAACTGAATTATTTATTGTACAGCAGTCACTAAATCTGATGTATTGTAAGTGTATTAATAAGTATTGTGTTATACTTATTTGTTGTACAAATGTCACTAAATTTGGTGCATTGACGTACACTGAAATGTATTCCACTGTACTATCTCTCCCTGTTTTTCCCTGGTTGTGGCTGAAAAAGACACCTACGTCTCAGTCCAATTTACCCACTTGTCAATAAATATTAGAATGGCTACTGGCTGCATGGAATAAACAAGGTGGATGCTAAGGATCTATTCTTCTCAAGCTTAAATACAGGGATGAGGGGTAACTTACTTAAACTAGCAGGTGGAAGGTTCAAGAAAGATGACCACAAGTGCTTTTGCATGGAAAGAGTGGACAGCAAGTGGAAAAGGTGCTGGAAGATGTGATGAAGACTGAACTGGTAAGCAGTTTCAGGCAAGGATGGATAGGCATAAGGGCTTAGCCAGTAGATGGGGCAGAAATTTATGGAAGGATGGCCACTAGGGGCCAGTACAGAATAATTAGATGGGGTGGGCAGACTGGATGGGCTGACAGATCTTTTTGCCATCTATGTCTATGTCACTAAACTTCTAATGCTAAGGTGTGTCTTACTACTTACATGTATAGTAACACTTAACTCAGGGTCTGAATGGACTCTAGCTCCATCTTGTGCCCTGCTCACTATTTGTTTAATGATACAATGCACTACAATAAGAAAATACAAATTAAAGACATTTACCAGGTATCCTTTAGAATCTGAATAGAGACTGAGCCAGTAGTTTTCTTTGTTTTGTTTTAGTGACATCTGAAATTGCTGTCAACACTTGTATAAGGAGATAATGTTATCGATAGTTTCAAATGCTTAATTAATGGGAGTTGCCGTGTTTGTATTGAAGCACTTTTTCTTCTCTTGTAAGGGAATCATTGTCCTATGAATAAGAAAAAGGAGCATACTCTATTAGTCAAGTTGTTTTACATCACAACTGCCTTATATACTATAAATTTCAGACACCTGATCAGTCTAATTGCATTAGCAAGATATGTTTTCACAAAGCAGTACCTTCAATTCTCAAAAGAATTTTGTCAGAATTATTTGTCTGGATGTTTGCATACTATAATATCTATGTTGGTCCAACAATGTATAAAAATCTTCAAAGAATGCTGTAAGCAGAAAATAGGAGAGACCCTAAACAATTAAGGCCAAAAGCTTGCTGATTTTGGATGTTAGGGAACACTCCTTTTATGGCTATGGCAGAGCCTACAGCCACCTTGCTGTCTGTAACTGGAAAAATGGGATATCGTGGCACACATTTTGGAGTTTTCAGTGTATCCTTCCCCTACTGCAAATCACAATGCCAGTTACACAAAATACTCCTTGTCTCTGTTGACTAGACCAATTACAACACTATTTTTCAGCTTGTTTATTATTGCAAAGTGACTTGTTATCTGTGGAGACTAATCATTTACTGAAATGACTTCTAACAGCTTACAGCATCTAACTGCAGAGCAGTTTCAAATTACATTCTTGGTCATCTCTCCCAATGTGTGTATGTGTGTAGCAATGATTTACAGTATTTCCTCTGAAGAGTTGATTTATATTAACCCTTTCAGAACCTATCTAATTAGTGTCAACTGCAGTATTCCCAGACTGAACAAAGCATTTCCTGTAGGGCACCTTCTTTTCCCTATATTTTCCATGTAAAACTAGGACAAAACTCCTGTACATTTCCATGTATTCTCAAATCAGTACATGTACGTAGCTGACTTCATTATGCCTGTCAGTAAAATTACTATAACAAATGTTAAGGCTGTTTTATATGTTCTTATTTAGTTTGGCAATATGCTGACACAGGATAGCTTTGCTGAGATGCAGTATCTCATTTTCATGGGGTCCTAATTGTACCCATTTTACAATGTAATAATACAGATTAGCCTGGCTAAGATGCAGTATTTCATTTTCAATGGGGTCATACTTTTACCCATGTTTGACTTACAACAGAAGATACAGCATCTAACTGCAGAGCAGTTTCAAATTACATTCTTGGTCATCTTTCCCAATGTGTGTATGTGTGTAGCAACGATTTACAGTATTTCCTCTGAGAAGCTGATTTATGTTAACCTTTCAGGACCTAATAAGTGGCATTGGCACTATTATGGTTTTATATATGTGGTAAGGATAAATGCTAGGCAGTTAATATTTTAGGGGTTTCAGAGGTTGCAAGGGCCTCATAGGGAATTACAAAGAAATCATAGGTGCAGCTGCAGTGTTCCTAGTTTGAACAAAGCATTTCCCTGTAGGGGCACTCATTTCCATGTATTTTCCATGTAAACTGTGACAAAACTCTTGTACATTCTCCTGTATGCTCAAATCAATACACATACGCAACTAACTTCATTATGCCAGTCAGTAAAATCACTATAACAAATGTTGAGCCTGTTTTATGTGTTCATATGTATTTTAAATGGTAAAACTCGCCTGCTACATATACCACAGAGGCTCTGAAAAATGTTGGAATCTCTCAAGCTTTACCTCAAGGTTCATATGTCCCCAGAACCTCTTGATGGTATTAAGCCTGTTACAATGTACTGACCCAGGATAGCCTGGCTGAGATGCAGTATCTCATATTCAGTGAGGTCATACTTTTGCCCATTTTGGCAATGTACTGACACAGGATACATTTGCTGAAATGCAGTACATCATTTTCAGTGGGGTCCTAATTTTATCCGTTTTCACAATGTACTGAAACAGGTTAGCTTGTTTAAGATGCAGTATCTCATTTTCAGTAGGGTCTTAACTTTTACCAATGTTTATGTCGTTATCGTACTGATAGAGGATAGCTTTGCTGAGATACTAATGGCGCTGTATGCAACATGGAGGTGCTGACTTAAACTGTGCATATGCAGGCATCATGCACACGTAGTCATGTCAGCACTGCCATGTTATGTACGGCTGACTCTGGGAAAACTGTGCATATGTGAGTATCATGCATGCGCAGTTCTGTAATCGCTGCAGTATCAGTTATGTCTGACTCTGATGCGGCAAGAGCACAGCACATTCTTTTCAGTCTTGAATTGCAATACCTTTGAGTGGGAGACCGCTTTTTACAAAGGTTTCACATCATAAAGGGTGGGTATACATACATTGTGGGTTTAGGAGTATCTAGCTAGGTGAGTAAACATAGACAAAAATACATTGTAAACAGGAAACAGAGATGGTTTTAACACTAGGATAATTCAGGTAACAGTAGCAGCCTAGGTGGCATTGTCAGGTAAAAGACAGTAAGCAGCTATCCTGAAAGGAGGATAGGGGCACTGAATGGGGGCATGATGACTTATTAGGGGAGGTGGAGAGGAGAGCATGGGTGTAGGTAGGCATACTCCAAGCACTCCATGGTGTGCAATTTTATTTAAGGGGTAGCAAATAGGCTCTGAACTTCCTTTTCCATGAAAACTAGCAAAGAAAATACTGAACCTTTCTGTAATTTTATTCATAGGAGTTGAAACTAGAAGGACTGGTCACTAATACTCTCTTTGCATCCCAAGGACAATACAACTTTACAGGCTCTGGGCTGGTATGTGGGTGCCTTAGGGAACAATGCATCACATTTGTATTTACCCATGCCTGGTAACAACCATTGTCATGAGATACAAAGTTGTATTTATTGTGCCAAATGAGGCAACAAACACGACCTGTGTACATTTGTATATTGTCTGGCTATACCTCATGGGGCTCACCCTAACAAAGGGGAGGTAGCAGTGAGTCCATTTGGTATGCAGATCCAAAATCCTGCTCACACCCTTTGGAGGAGGGTGCAGGGTATTGCAGGGCAAAATGGGGACAATTCAGGGTAGAAGGACAAAGTAGGAGAAGTAGAAGATGGTAATAACCTGAAAGGTGAATAAGACTGGGGTCAGAAGTGTGTGTGTGTGGAGTCATTAGAAAGTACAGACACAGGAGCTTTTCTTCAGTAGGTGTTGTCTTAGCTTGGTCTTGAAAACCGTAATCTCTGTGTGGTGCTATGTTCAGTGCCGAGGTTATTGAGCCAAAGTGGTGCCCGGTGGGCATATGACCTCTGCCCTTGGGAGGTTCTGCAGCGAGGGATGGTGAGAACCTGATGGTCAGAGTTCCTGGTGTGGTGTGAGCCCATGAATAAGCTTAATAGGCTTGTGACTCCAGGATGCTGAAGTCCAAGTAGTAATTTTTAGCTAAGAGGCAGGTTTGGTATTGTATCCTGTTTTCAAGTTGTAGCCACCACTTGCTCATAAAGGTCACATGTGTGCGTTAGTCGGGGAATTGGTGAGCAGTCTTCAGTCTTTGTTTAGGGTTACTGCTATCCCACGTAGTGAGGTGGAGTGGCTGAGTTGTGTATGACCAATCCATAGTCGATGACGGAGACAACTGTGCTATGGATTGCAGTTTGGAGTGCTTCAGATGTTAGGCATTTCTTGTGCCTGTGCAGGAGCCCATTCTTATGTTGACTGTTTTGGCCACATTCTCAATGTATTCTGCACAGGAGAGGAACAGTCAAGTGTAACCCCTAAGTATGTGAATTGCTCCACTTGTTCAAGTGAAACCCTGCACAGTTAGTGATGTTAAGGGATGCTGCTTTGTGTTTGCTTCTAGCATCACTAAAAAGCATTACTTTGTCTTTTATAGTTCAGCACCATCTTGTGGGCTCTGAACCAATCTTCAGTTTGTTTAAAAGCATGTTGTAACTGATAGTTTAGGGTGTGAGGGTCATGCTGAGAAGTAAAAATAACAGCTTCATCTGCATAGAGAAGTATCTGTTGATCACACGATCGAGGTAGGCTATTTAGAAAGATGCTGAAAGGAGGAGTCCCAGGATTGTCTCCCCTGGGAGACCCCACAATGAACTGGCAGGGGCCCAGATGTGATGTTTCCAATTTTACCTGTTGGTAACAATCAGCTAGATAGCTTTTCAATGCTCTTGCTGCTCCTAAACGTTTTCCACAGCCATATTGGCTCTGACCAGAATTTGTTATAAGTGCTTTTACATAGTGTGGAGTTTTGTAGTTTTTTCTCCTCATTTGATATACAGTATGCAATGCTATCATATCAAAGTTTAGAAAGAATCTTCATGTTTGATGACCAGTGGTCTATGAGGCCAAATTATTTTTCAGGTCTAAGCTCCAGTACTGGTGATTATTTCATATATTCGATAGAAGAGTTACCCAAAACATAGTGGTCATGTAACCACATAAAACATTTTTCAAGTGGTTTTATGGCTATAGCCACTCTAGAATATTTCCTGATCCTGCAATAAGTCACGCAGTTAAGTTCTGTTAAACTGATAGTCTTGTTTTCCTCTTGTTTATTAGTATTTTTAATGTGGTTTCAATATGCTCTATCATTCAGATCAGGAGCACAGTACTTAAATGCTGCCAAGAGTGGTGCAAAATAGTTCATTATGACATGATGCAAATTGGTTGACCTATCGAAGTAAAAGCTATACTGTGTTAGTGACTTGGTGAAAAGTCCTCTCTATATTCCCGCACTTTGATACTATGTGGTCTAGTAGCCCTCGATAACTGTTCTGGGACTGTTCGACACGGCCACTAGGAATGTTGCAACCACTTGTCCATTCCCCTTACCACCTTCTTCTGGGGACAAACATCAAAGGCTCACACTGGCCACTGGATCTCCACAGACATAATTACTTGTTTAATTGCTCATGACTCTGCCTGGTACCAGCATAAGGCCTCCAGTCTCCAAAGATTTGTTGCAGTGTTAACAGCTTTGCAATTCCAGTACCAAGGCTTTCAGAGAAGTTAGCTAGCTAGCTAGCCTATTACATAAACACTGTAATTGTTTTGCCTGAATGATTAGCATAAATTATATTATACTGATTCCATTGATTGTTTTACTTTTTAAATATTTTTGTTATGAAACTATATGTATATTACGTCAGTGTATTTTGTCTATGCACTCATTAATGTTTGACACAATTGTAAATGAGAGTTTTTTTCTCAATTTGCCTATTCAATAAATGATTGATGATGATGATGACTAAATTTAACTATTTTGTCACCAACTTACCTTAGATTACCTCTAAATTCTAGAAGGTTATTTATCTGTTTTGATCCCTCCACATAGTCTAACATTCTGGTCCTTAAACCAGAGGACTCTCCTACCTCTGACATCTCTTAAGGGCACTTACATGTTCAATTAGTACTTAACTCTTATGCATTCTTACTTCACCTTTGTCACCAGGCCCTCTTTCATTTTTCTCCATCCCTACTTGCCTTCCCTGCTTTTCACTGTCCCTTCCTTCTCTGCTCTTCTTCCACCCCTTCCTCACCCCCCTTACAGCTCTCTGTGTCTGTCACACTATCTTGCTTGCTTGTCCCTGAACCCATCCAAGGTAGTAGCCCTTATGTTCTTAACCCAACAGTCCTTCACCCTGCTATTATCAGTTCAATTTCCTCATTCTAAGTATATCATTGGTAAAGAACTTGTGGCATGGTAGCTTTCACCTCAAGAAGGTGGTGACCACTCCTCCACTAGATCTTCTTGCTCTGGTCAAAAGGGCAGGAAAACATGTGCCTCTTAGCTTTACTCCTTTCTTGATTTGTTCTCCTTTCTCTGCCCTTCTAGTCTAGTCACTGGAAATTGTGCTCAACTGCCACATCACTGCCGTGGCTCACTGACTGTCTTAAAGAGGATGGATCAGTGTTGCTCACTTCTGCCATCTTTGTTTTCTTGACAAGACCTTCAGCACTATTTCCATCTGCTCCTACTCAACAAATTCATGGGGAGGGTCATTTGGTCAGTTATTTCTGCTCCCATCTGTTTGACAGGCCCCAATCAGCCCTGTCCCTCTTTTATCATCTCAGGTGTCCTCAGAGCTATATCCTGGTCTCAGACCTGTTTTCTGTTTCACTTGATGACCTTCCTTTAGTCTGTGTCTCTGCACATATCCACATGTATGTGGATAACCCTGTACATTTTGCTTGTGGAGCATAGCCTTGTCCTTCCAGATAGAAACAACTTTGCAGCATGACTTTGAAAACATCAAATGCTGGTTCTGCACCAACTTACTCTAACTGTAAAAAAATAAGTATTCATCAGTGCCAAATGTTTGCTACTGGTATGGCTGTTGTACCAGGTCTTGCTTGTACACATTTTACTATATATTTACCCAGGATATAGTAGATAAGATGCAACGTCTCATTTTCAGTGGTGTTCTGCTTTTACACATTGTTAAATTGTAGTTACTCAGGATAGGCCTGCTGAGAGGCAATATCTACTTTCATGTGGGCTCCACATTTTGACCCCAAATGTCCAACAGTCTTTTTATGACCTGACATAATGATCAAGACACGTGAAATTTTAAAATCCCATCTGAAAGGTGATTTTGCTGTGTGACTGTGGAAACTAGTTTCAGAGAGTATTTGAAAATGACACTTGTCATGTTCAGGAGGGTAACACAAGGGATATGTTAAACATCGGGCCAAAATCTGAAAAATAAAGTTATGAATAAATGTTGGAGCAATTCAACATTTCCTCATATTCACATTTATTTTTATCCCAAATTTTCAACATAATCTTTTATGACCACTTCTTCTGAGCATGACAGAAAAATGACAGCTGTCATTATTCATGAGGCAGAGTGAAAAACATACTATGCTAAAAATCTGGGGTCAAAATACTGAAGATTACCACCTTATGAGTGTGCATTGAAAACATCAAGGTACATGCATAACTGTTGTTCTTGAAATTTTTTACCCCAAATTTTTCAACATAGCCTTCTTATGACCCCTTACCCGCTTCTGATTACCCCATCTCATGAACAAGGGTGAATAACACTTTCAAATCATTCCGAAAGAAGATTTCATGCCATAAGTATGAAAACACGCTTTGGCCAGGATTTACAAAATGACAGCTGTCACATTCATGAGGTCGTTAGAAAAATGGCTATGTTGAAAAGTTGGGGTCAAAATATTGAAAACTACCATGGTTATAAGCGTGTGTTGAAAAAATTTCAGCGTGGGCTCATAACTTTGTTTTCTCATTTTTTACCCAAATTTTTCAACACAGCCTTCTTATTACCCCACATAGCCTTCTTATGACCCCACCTCATGAACAAGGGTGGAGAAAATGTTCAAATCCTGCTGTAATGTGATTTTGTGCCACAAGTGTGAAAACACATTTGGCCAGTATTTGAAAAATGACAGCTGTCACATTTCATGAGATGCCATGAAGAAATGGCTATGATGAAAATTTTGGGTACAAATATTGAAAATTACTACAGTTATGAGCATGCATTCATAAATTTGAACATAGACTCAAAAGTTATATGTTTTAAATATTTTACCCCAAATTTTCAACATAGCCTTCTTATACTCTACCTTATGGACAAGGTGGGAAAATATTCAAATCCTGCCCAAAGGTGATTTCACTTAACTGTGAAATAACCTTTAGAGACAGATATCTATTTCACTGACATTGTTCAAGAGGCAGGGTGCCAAAATGGCCTGTTGAAAATTTTGGTCAAAATATTCAAACATGACTAAGTTACGCTTTTATGTCTATAACCCATTGAAATACAAGGAACCGTATACCTGATTTCCTCATAGAAACATAGAAACATAGACTTTGACGGCAGATAAGGACCGCTAGGCCCATCTAGTCTGCCCATTTCCCTACAGGATAGGCCGCAGATCCTATTTAACCAACAGCCTAAATCTTCCTGCCCCCACAAGAATTGCCTTATGTCTGTCCCATGCATTCTTGAATTCTCCCACAGTTTTAGACTCCACAGCTTCCTCAGGAAGGCTGTTCCAAGCATCCACTACCCTCTGTGAAATAATACTTCCTCACATTGCCCCTGAACCGCCCTCCTTCTATCTTTAAATTGTGTCCCCTTGTTCTTGCAAGTCTCTTTTCTGAAAGATGCTACCCTCTTGGACTTTGTTGATTCGCTTGAGGTACTTGAAAGTTTCTATCATGTCCCCCCTCTCCCTTCTTTCCTCAAGGGTATACATATTAAGCTCCTTTAGTCTCTCCTCATGGCTTCTCTTGCAGACCCTGCACCATTTTGGTTGCCCTCCTCTGGACTGCTTCTATCCTGTCTATGTCCTTATGAGATGGGGTCTCAGAACTGGACACAGTATTCCAGATGGGGTCTCACCAACTGTCTGTACAGAGGGATAACAACTTCCTGTTGTCTGCTGCTGATGCCTCTCCTATACATCCCAGTATACCCCGGCCCTCCCTACTGCCTTCTCACATTGCTTGCTAACCTTAAGGTCATCTGATATGATTACCCCAGGTCCC
Source organism: Neoceratodus forsteri (assembly GCA_016271365.2). Taxonomy (NCBI): domain Eukaryota; kingdom Metazoa; phylum Chordata; order Ceratodontiformes; family Ceratodontidae; genus Neoceratodus; species Neoceratodus forsteri. The sequence goes on from CM028133.1 coordinate 642,033,356, forward strand.
TTTCCTGTTTTGTTGTTGTTACTACCTCCCCACCCATTGTGTATTCTTCCCCTGGGTTCTTGTTTCCCAGGTGCATTATTTTGCACTTTTGCATTGAATCCTAGCTGCCATACGTCAGACCATTCCTCCAACCTTGTCAAGTCCCTTTTCATCCTTTCCACGCCTCCTTGTGTATCAACCCTGTTGCAGATCTTTGTGTCATCTGCAAAAGGCATACTTTTCCTTCCAGTCCTCTGCAATGCCACTGATGAAGATGATTAAAAGGACTGGACCCAATACTGAACCCTGCGTATCCACTAATAACCGCCCTTTCTTCAGAGTGGACTCCATTTACAATTACCTTCTGTGTCCTGTTGTCCAGCCAATGTTTTGCAGGCTACCACCCTGGGACCCACTCAGGCTGGTTAATTTGACTAATAATCTTTGTGTGGGACTGTGTCAAATGCCTGCTAAAAGTCTAGGTAGGCCATGTCCACAGCCCTCCCTGGTCTACTACTTTGGTCACCCAGTCAAAGAAATCTATTAGATTCGTCTGACATGACCTTCCCGCTGTGAACCCATGCTGCCTTAGATCCTGTGCTCTACTGACCTCTGAGGTACTCAACTATTCTTTCCTTCAGAGTGACTCCATCACTTTCCCTACCACAGAGGTCAGACTGACAGGTCTGCAGTTTCCTGCCTCTGTCTTGGTCCCACTTTTGTGAAGGGAATCACATCTGCCTTCCTCCAGTCCTGGGTACCACCATCCTCCATGATTTATTAAAAGAGTAGCCAGTGATTTCACTAGTTCCTTCCTTAATTCTTTTAGAATTCTGGGGTGAATTCCATCAGGACCCATTGCTTTGTCCACCTTCAGTTTTAGGAGTTCTTGCAGAACCCTTTCTTCTGTGAAGGACTGGGATCGACCCCTATCAAGAGTGCTTCTGTTAATTGGATTAGGACTTCCCCCTCCTCTTTGTGAATACTGAGCAGAAATATTCGTTCAGTATTCCTGCTTTTCACTGTGCCCTCTGCCCACCACTGTTTATTCTATTCAGCCTCACTATCCCTCCCTTTGTCTTTCTCTTCGCTGATGTACCTATAAAGGTTTTATCCCCTTCTTAACTGAGTTGGCTATCTTTTCCTCAGTTTGGGCCTTTGCTATTCTGACTTCCCTCCTGCTTCTTTCTGCCTTAACTGGTACAGCTCTCTGTCCTGCTCCTTCTGTGTTTCCTTATACTTCTGGAATGCTATCTTTTCTTCCTGACTTTCACAGCCACCTCTCTTGAGAACCACAGTGGCTTTTTCTTTTGTTTTGATTTGTTTGTTGCTTCACACAAAGGCTTGTTGCCTCTGTGATGGCAGTTTGATAATTCCCATTGTTGCTCCACACCTCCTTCTAGCCTGTTTGCTAGTGCTTTTCTGAGGCACTCTCCCATCTTGCCAAAGTCAGCCCTCCTAAAGTCCAGTACCCTCACTTTTGTATGGCTTGACTCTGTAGCTGAGTTTAACGTGAACCACGCTGTTTGATGGTCACTTGTCCCCAGATGGCAACCCACTTCTAGATCTGAGATCCTCTCACTGCCCCGTTTGAGAGTATGAGGTCTAAGATTGCTCCCTCATGAGTGGGTTCCAAAACTAGCTGTCTAATGCCTGCCACCTGTAG